>CM066320.1:179940783-181140783 GCA_033807775.1 Saussurea involucrata | reverse complement strand
ACTTGGTATCAGAGCACAACTTGAGTGAATCAAACACATCTCGGTGTGTTTGATCTCAAGTCGCGGCTATGAAATTCTTCTCTTAAAATCTTTGGAAAATAAAAGAAAGGAAAACCCGTTTGAGAAACGGTGATCGAGGGCGCAGTGTGTACAGTCAGCCGGAGCTAAAGGAAAAGGTACAGTACTTAGTGTATTTATCGCTTTCTAGATCATAGGGTATGCATGCTAGATTGCCTATGTGGTTTACACTGCACTGTATGATGGTTGCTTGCTAGTGGGAATTAATGCTAGTTATAATAGGTTGTATGCAGTAAGAATCACATAGCCTTAGAATATTTGATTTAGTTCTATTGCGCAGCTCTTGTTTGAGTCCAACCGTTCTAGGATAGAATCTTGTATTCGAATGTCTATTTGATTCACGTTGCATGCGACTGGGTATTCGCGAGGCAACTCGTTATGGCTAATAGGGATTCCGTCGTAGCAAGGGTAGTGGGATGAGATGAAATTCCTAGTGAGCTGGGAAGAGTGTTTACGTATGAGTATGTATGCGAGATTGCTTTCTAGAACATAGGAGTATGTATGCTAGATTGTTTGGTGCTTATTACATTGTACTGCATGTTTGTTGCTTGCTAATAGGAGTTTATGCTAGCCTTGATAGGTTGTTAAGTGAATGCACTATAGGTTGTATGCGGTAGGAACCGAATAGCCTTAGAATGTCGGATTTAGTTCTATTACGCAGCTCTTGTTTGAGTCCAACCATTGTAGGATAGAATCTTATATTCGAATGTCTATCTGGTTTCACACTGTGTGCGACTGTGCATTCGCGAGGCGACTCGTCATGACTAGTGGGGATTTCGTCATAGCAAGGGTAGTGGAGTTGGGTGGAATTTCTAGGGAGCTAGAAGAGTGTCTACATATGCCGGTGCGGGCATATGTGTATAGTTTTCGGCAAGGAACTACTTGGGCACTTCGGGACGGGACTCGAAACGAGTGAGGATAGGTGTGGAAGGTAGTAGTAGAGCTCCTACTATCTGAAGCACAGGATCCGTGCTCGAGTCGGGGAAAGTCACGAGGAATCCAAGGAGTTGAGCGTTAGCGTTGTTAGTGTGAGTTATTATGTGCTAATAACTCGTTGTAATATCTACCCAGAATAGCCATCACAAGGAGGAACAACAATAGTGAACCTACTAGTACAGGTGTGTACTTGATTTGCTTGAGGAGATGATCGTTGGGGTAGTGATGAAGGTTCTAAACTAGTAGTCGTTGGAATAGAAGGACGATTCTAGTATTAATCCCTTGGAGTGACGATAAGGATGAGGTTTGTTTTAAGTAGGCCATTTCGGGTCAAGATTGATGATTGTGCTAGAACCATGGGCTTATGGAGCCCACTTTGAATTGAGGAAAAACCGTAAGGATTATTGTACGTAATTTCCCAACTTGCCTAAGAGGTGTAAATGTCCGGATGACGATAGTGGACCGGAGAGATTTGGAGGGGTACGAGTCGAGACGTCGAATGCCGACTGAGTCATGCACAAAGTTTATTTTGAAAATAAATTGCATTAACTAATTCTTGTGTATCCAATCCTTTTATGGATTGTGTTTTGAAATTTTGGGAAATGTTCAGCACACACGAAATCTCGAATTATGGTTTTGAAAGTAGATGAAATCGTTTTATCACGGGAGTTGCAAACTTTGTTAGAATTTGTTTCATTTCGTAATTTTCCAACGGTTCTTTCGGGTAAGATGATATCCGTGTTTTGTGGTGTTTAAAATGTTGGGCAACTGACTACGGCTTGTGACTTTAACATTGGAACTCCTCCACATATGTTAGAGTTGAGACGGAAAGTTACATTCCACGATGTCTGTATAAAACTATTTGAGTGATTTGGGTAAAATGAGTTTTGTTTTACGGCATGTTGAGTCGTGTGGGTTCAATTTCACGAGGTGCATATCTTATTTGTTTATGTGACCATTTGGGGAAATCTTGGAAATCAATTTAAAGAACCCCACCTTTTGAGATTTTATGAGGTTTTAATCGATATTTGCAAATGATGGAAACGGATTGGTTTCTATCTTTAAGTTTGAAACTTGCACGAGACCGTTGTGTTTTATCAAAAATATATTTGTAAACCGTTTCATCGTTTTGTATGACTAGCCGACGCGCGTAAAAATTTGTTGGTGAACCCTGTGCCACGACATTTTATGTTTAAAAAGAGAAATTTTGGGGTCAAATGTCGTGGGACTGATTTTGAAATTATGTGCACACTTTTGTCACACCCGGTGTAAAGTCGAGCGGTTACTTTAAGTACATGTCATGAGTCAATCCATACTAGAACCGTGACGGTTCATTTTTAAAGAAATTATTTATTTCGCTTTGCGTTTTGTGAGTAAACTGAGCTGCAATGGAATGATTTCCAACATGATTTTCATATGTGGGACGAGCGTGTCCATTTTTGCGTAACTACCGACCTGGTAATAGTAGTTTTATTGCATACGATCTTTTTGAGATGAAAAATCTTGACGTTGAAAATATTTTGTAAATGATTTTGTAAACCATTTGGGAAATGCGCTTTTAAGTGTTATGTGTCATTTTGAGAATTTTAAGGGTGTGAGTCCTTTTGGGAAAACCCTTTTGTTTAACCCGTGTTGAGTTTTGGGGTTAATGTTGATTTAGAGTATTGCTTACTTAAACATTGTTTAAACGCATTTTTTTTTATTATTACCGACCTATGGGTCTAGTAAACGTGGAGCATTTTGCTCGGTTTTTACTTTGAGATAGTCATGGGTCAATTGTCCGGTTTTAATGGCTCGGTGTGGAGTCTTGTTGATGGGTTGTTTTTGTTGCACAGTTTCGCATTTATTGCACGTTGAGTATTTCCATGTTTGGTGAGCGAGTCATTCCGTGATAGGCATGTTGTTGGTAGACTGTTTTGCATTGGATCCATAGGCATGTTAGTCAGTCGTTAGTAATGGTCGGTTGGGTATCTCGGGGTGGGACCCCGGTATTTATGTTTTATGACCTTGACTTTCCAGTAGGCACTAGGAAGTTATAGTATTGAACAGTTACCTGGGAGGTAGTTCCGATGTGCCGGGCCTTGAGACGTACCTGGGAGGTAGACGTTAAGGTGTATCTTGATACGGTGTAACTAGGCTTCGTAGAGCGAGTGTGGAGGATAAGTAGACGGTGGAAGGTTGGGTATTCCACGCGTGTTGGTACTGTAGGCCGAATAGTATCGGTTAAGGGAATGATGCCCTTTGTAATTAAGAGCATAAATGTGCAGTAACCTTTTTGAGGTAAGTAGTATATTTAGGTGTCGACTTTTGGGCTTGAGGCCAAACACCTTTAGTGTAATCGGAGAATTGTAGCCGATTTTAAGGTAATTATGGTGATGGTAGTAGTAACCCTGAGATGCTTAATTGTGATGAATGGTTATGGTGGAATGACCTTCGTGGGTGATTATAAACTTACTGGTTTGATGATTCGTGTGAAACAAATTTTGGGAGTCTATTAGAACTCGTGGAAGTTAATCGACAGTTAATGATCGGATTCGAGTATCCAGTAGGGTATATTGGTGAGCAACTTTAGAATGGTTAGAGCTTGAGATTTGAATCGGGATGTATAGAATATCTAAGGTTGGGAGACAACCGAAGTCGTTTGACTAGGAATGAATCCCGTTGTTGGAGTGTTCTTCCGATCATAATTTCAGTGTTATTGAAGGAGTTTTATTGGTAAGAAAAGTATTCGAGCAATTTTAGACGGTGTGAGAAATTTAGATTCCAGCTAGGGATGTCGCCAAGCGTATAGAGAAATTTAGGTTCCAGTTAGTGAAAGTTCAGTGGCAACACCGAAAGGGTTCCGAGTGGACCTGGGAACCCGAGGAGGAGATGCGAAAGAACTATCCGGAGCTGTTTGCGGGCGTAGACTTCGGGGACGAAGTCTAATTCAAGCGGGGAAGAGTTGTAAAGCCCGTGTCCCGGTATGGGTTCTTTTTACGCATTTATTCATTTATATATTTATTTATTTTTATTTTTTTTATAGCGATTTGTTAGTGACGGGATTTGACGGGGAAGACCTAGCATGTTTAATTTTCGTGTAACGGCTTGTAGGTAAAACTCGTTTGTTGTTTGCAATATTGTGGAAAGGCTAGGGACCAAACTTGTCATTGGGTTAAACTTGCATGGGGATCGGCCCATTTGGAACCGACCCCCCTCCCCCCTCTTTTGTCCCTCTTTGTTTTCGCTGCACGAAAAGAACGACCAAAGAAACCCTACCCTCTTTTCCTTTGGTGCTCACGGCTGCAACCCCCCCCCCCCTTCCTTCTCGTCTTTTCTGCGCCACCGCCGGAAACCGCCGCCGCTGCCGTCGTTGAGTTCTGCCGGTGGGAGAAGAGATCAGCGAGGGAGCGAGAGAGTGTGAGAGATCGAGCCGACGATCGAATCTTCGTCGAGGTTGCTGAAGTATAGTCGGCGTGCAGGTAAGCTTTCTTTCCTCGTTTTCTTTCTTGCACCGTGAAACCACCACCAACACCGCCGATGGCGGCCATTGCCGCTGCCGCCTCTGTCGCCGCCGTGCACCACCAGTCGGTGGCTGTATCGTGCTTGGCCGGAGGGTGTTAGATATGTGTGGAGTGTGTGGTCGAGATAGGACGGTGAGATCGTCCCGTTGTCTCACCGGAATTTTTGTGGGTATCGTATAACCACCACCGCCGGAGGTGGCTACCGCCGCCGCCGCCGACCATCATTGTCGGTGATGGCAGTGGGTGGTGAGTGATTAACCCAGTCCTTGCAAACTCTAAAACCCGAACTCGTTGCAAACCCGAAAACCCTTAACCGTTTTTATTAAAGTTATCATTTTATGTTATCGATATCGTTTATGCCCAGTTGTAATTCGTTCATAACTTTTCCGTCGTAGCTTGGATTGAGGCGAAACCGGTGCCCACGGTTCACATTCTGTGCTGGGCACACTTTTCGTGTTTTAGCGGAAGTCTGGTTCGGCCTCTAACTAGGCGTAAAATGGCTGTTTGTACAGCAGGTCTGAATATGACAGTTTCGCGTCCTGTTTTTAGAAAATTCATATTAAATTGTAGGAAAATCGTTAGAGCGCGTGCGATATGTCCCTGGAACCCTAAGACATAGAATTCTCTAGTTATGGAATAATATTTCTGAGTTGACGAGTTTAAGAGGGGCTAAACAGGTCCCGAACAGACCTGTAAATCTTAGAGTAAAAGCGGGGTTTTCGTGTGTAAACTTATAGTTGTGACTTTGGGTTAGGACTTCGCTTTGACGTTTGATATCACTTATTTAGGTGGAAAAAGGTGAGTTGGAGTTGGCCGACTCGTTTTGCTGTTGAGGACATCTACTTTGCTTTTGAGGTGAGTTCTCTCACTGTGTAGATAGGAATTGTATGCATGTTATGGTAGTTTGTATGTACTATTGTACTTGTGGTGTGAACTAGTTGTTTGTGGTGTGTAATATTTGCTTGGGTTAAATGCTTAGTATAAATGTGTGTTACATTACATCTCGGTGAGACCGAGGACTCGGTGGGACCGAGTAAGTGGATAGAAATGTTGTGGGAACTCGGTGGGACGAGTGTGTTACAATACAACTCGGTGGGACCGAGGAAGTGGATAGAAATGTTGTGGGAACTCGGTGGGACGAGTGTGTTACAATACAACTCGGTGGGACCGAGGACTCGGTGGGACCGAGGACTCGGTGGGACCGAGGAAGGGGATAGAAATGTTGTGGGAACTCGGTGGGACGAGTGTGTTACAATACAACTCGGTGGGACCGAGGACTCGGTAGGACCGAGGAAGTGGATGGAAACGTTGTGTGAACTCGGTGGGACCGGGAACTCGGTGGGACCGATGAGTTGGGTACATAATTCACTACTAAAAAAAACCTGATTTCCGGCGGAAAAATCCGTCGGAAATCCGCCGGAAACAGCCTATTTCGGCGGAATTTTTGGCGGATTCGGTCGCCGGATAATTGGGCGCCGAGATTACAGGTTTTCGGCGGAATATTCGGCGGATATGTATTTTTCGGCGGAATTTTCGGCGGATCTTTCCGCCGGAAAACGGTAGAAATAATTATCAAAGTCTTAATTAACAAGATAATTACAATTTAATTTCGGCGGATTTTCGGCGGATTTTTCCGCCTGAAATATATTTATTTATTTATCAATTAATAAAAAAATATTTTCGGTAATATTTCGGCGGATTTTTCCGCCTGAAATATATTTATTTATTTATTTATCAATTAATAAAAAATATATTTTCGGTAATATTTCGGCGGATTTCCGGCGGAATATTCCGCCGAAAATAATTTAAATTAATTTTTTATTAATTTAAAATTTATTTTTTTCATGGAATCAGATAAAAACCTGCTACAAATTGTATAATCTGCTAAAATGCTATATATCATAAATTAAAACGCCCAATACATTGTTTGGGCCAAAACGACCAAATCGTTGTTCCAAATTCGTTCAAATAACACAAAAGACAATTATAAAAGTTTCAAATCGCTATGGAGGCGGAGGCGGACGCGGCGTACTTTGACTGAGACTTTTGATCAACTCGCACATCTCTTCATATTGTGCTCGTTCCAAACGACGGGCCTCTTCACGTCTCGCATCCTCTTCTCGACGTCTCTCATCCTCTAATTTACGTTCCTCTTCTCGTGCCCTCAACTCTTGCACTTGGCTCATTAAGGTCTCAACGATGTGCTACAAAATAAAAAAAGACTTTAGAATATTTAATATGAACTAAAAATCAAATTGATAACATCATTTAATGAAAAAAAATGGTACACACCTGCTGGGAGGAAGACGGCGCACCAGTTGTCGAAGATGACCCACTCAAGATTGCATTGGGATCTAGATGGTTTCCAAACCCAAAGGAACGACCTTTCTTCGTTCCCCCGGTCACGTCATGCCATAATTGGGTATCAAGTGGCGGATGATTGGTAAGGTCATCGCCGTATCTCTCTATGGCACCCGCCCGATACCCACCCTGTGGTTTTTACAAAATTATACAAGTCATTTTCGACAGCATAACGACTGTAAATAGGACGTTTCCATTTTCCTGTTAAACAACAATCCTAATGTTTGCCCAACAAATGGCAACCCAAACTAGATAGATATTAACGGCAAGATATACAACAAAACAATTATAAAGCTAAAAGTTAAACAATCCTAATGTTTGCCCAACAAATGGCAACCCAAACTAGATAGATATTAACGGCAAGATATATAACAAAACAATTATAAAGCTTAAAGTTAAACAATCCTAACGTTTGCCCAACAAATGGAAACCCAAACTAGATATAAGATAGCTAGTTACCTAGTTATAATGTTTATAGTTAAACACAAACTATGTAGATATTGTAAAGTCTTGGTCAAAAAATACTTACCGCAAAACGGCTACACCGCGTCGTCACATACTCCCCAGATTCGGAAGATGTGTCATTCGCTCCCGACCGCTGCTTCTTCTTCTTCTTCATATGGGTATGGTCGAAGAGTTCAATACCCGACGGTGGCACGCCTCCCCTAGCTCTCGTCTGCAAAGATCAAATAATACAAACAATGGCGAATTATAACATGTTAAGCAAACAACAAACTAGTAACGCAATTGGTTAATTATAACATATGAAGGTCATACCAATCTTGCAGATGTCGCCCCGAAAGAAATACAGCCATTAGTGTGCTTCGATATTTCTCCATCAATCTCAGTCATCATGTTCGAGCGTGCCGTCACTGAAATCGACTTCCAACGATCGGAATTCCAGGCATCGATCATTCTGTTCCATTGATTCTCATCTATCCAGGAGGGATTGAACGGCCGCAACAAGTCCATGTTTCTATTTGGGTCGTTCTCATCATAACGACGACCACTCTGGTTGCACAGACGGATGGCTCTATTTCGTGCATATGAAAGATTGTCATTGTAGCATTTCCCACATTTCTTCTCCCAAATTTGACGAATTTTAGAGTGCAACGCCGGGTCCCATTGGTAGTATTGCTGCACGTACATGTTTAGTTATTTTTAAGTTTCCAAGAATACTACCAAGGATTTAATTACTTAAATATACACTACGAACCTGAAACTTCTCGAACATTTGGTTCCGAGTAGAAAGAGGGATGTGGCACCAAGTGCGACATGCCCCGGTAGCGTATCGCCGATTAATCTCCGTCGCAACTCGGCTCGCATTTTCACAATCAAACCTACATAATGAAATTAATTAATATCAATACAAAGAACAATTACTTTGATCAATAAGTTAATAGAAATGAATTTACTCCATTGAGTCTGGAGCGCGTGGAGCAATAATCTTCCTCTCCGACGGAGCCGGGACCTGCTGCGGAATATCACTAGCACCGTCATCATGTCCAAACCCTGTCTCTGGAGGTGCCGAGCCACTACTGGAGGCTCCGCCAGTACCTCGAGTAGGAGTACCTCGACTAGAACTCCCTCGCCCGGATCCCGGGGTACGCGGCATTGTCTACAAAGCATCGTTAGAAAACATACACCAATAATTCAAGTTTACAACAAATTATTAGATAGGTAAACATGGTCACAAATCAATAGATAACTTTGTAAACGTCGTGCATGTTGATTCGGTTCTTGTTCCTCCCACGTACTTGATGTACCGGGAATATTTTGGTCCATCACCATTTGTTGAACACCGTCAACCTCGGAATAACAAACAGACCCTTAATTTACATGACCAAACAATAAAGTGTATTATCTAAAGGTGTTTTACAAGTTTGTAGGACAATTTTTGGATGTCTTAACATGTTTCTTATGACACCTTTATTTTTAGATATTGTTAATAGGACAAAATCATATTAGGTTTTTTATACCTTACTTTTCAGATATTGCTCTATAAAACTACTATGAAAATCAAAGCAAAATTTTATGTTCTTTTTTCAAAATTAAGAATTACTGAAGTCAAAATTTTCAAACACAAAAATTGCATTCAATGCATTTAACACAAAAAAAATTCAAACACAAAAATTAAGTGTCCTATAATTAATTACAGTATTAAGACATTCAATGCATTTAACAATTCTTCAGTCTAATTGATCAACATGCTTTGTTCTGAATGCTTAAATCAAACATGATAATATTAAAAATGAAATCTTTTTACAAAACAGAAATGAGATCAAAATAAACAAAACACTTGAAACAAAACACTTGAAAGATACTGATCATACCTTCGATGGCGGACTGGCTCAGGCGGTGGCGGTAGCGGACGGCTCAGGCTCAGGCGGTGGCGGTAGCGGGCGGCTCAGGCTCAGGCGGTGGCGGACGGCGATGGTGGTGGCGAACGGCGATGGCGATGGCGGTGGCGATGGCGGCGGACCGGGGGGGGGGGGGGGCGGTCCGGCAAATGTGAAAATCGGCGGGGAGAGGGAAACGTGAAATGTGAAATTTGGTTTCTACTGTGAAATGTGAAAACCCTAACAGGGTATTTATTTTTTTACCATTAATCCGGCGGATTATGCCGCCGGAAATCATTAGATTATTATTAATATATATTGTTATTATTATTAATATATATTAATATTATTATTATTATATATTAGTTATTATTATTATTAATATATATTAATATTATTATTATTAATACGTAGTAGTTATTATTATTATATATTATTTCTTATTATTATTATATATTGAAGCATAATACGATCCATAAAAGGCCGATACGGTTAAAACTCAGACCGTTCCATAAGCCCATAATGGTCCATTAAAGCCCATTAAAGTTCAATTGAGTTGATTAAACACCTAGTAGATAACTGAAATCCCAATATGATCCATTAACGGCCATTACGGTCCATTAAAGTCCAATACGATCCATTAAAGTCCAATACGATCCATTAAAGCACAATACGATTCATAAAGGCCCAATACGGACTATTAAAGCACAATATGATTCATAAAGCCCCGATACGGTCCATTAAAGCAAACTAGGATCTATAAAGGCCCAATACGGTCCATTAAAGCTCAATACATTCCATTAAACCCCATAACGGTACATTAAGCCCACAAGGGTCCATTGAAGCCCAAAATGATCAATTAAAGGTCAATATGGTCCATTAAAGCAAATTAGGATCCATATAGGCCCAATACGATCCATTAAAGCCCAAACCGTTCTATAAGCCCAAAATGGTCCATTAAAGCCCATAACAATCTATTAAGCCCACAATGGTACATTGAAGCCCAGATGATCAATTAAAGACCAATATGGTACATTAAGGCAAAATAGGATCCATAAAGCCCGATACGGTCCATTAAGGCAAACTAGAATCCATAAAGCTCGATATGGTCCATTAAAACCTATTACGGTTCATTAAAACCTATTACGATTCATTAAAGGCCAATACATCCCATTAAAGCCAATAACGGTACATTAAGCCCACAAGGGTCCATTAAAGCTCAAAATGATCAATTAAAGGCCAATACGGTCCATTAAAGCACAATATGATTCATAAAGGCCCAATACGGTCCATTAAAGCCTAAACCATTCCATAAGTCCGTTAAAGTTCAATTGAGTTGACTAAACACCTAGTAGATTACTGAAATCCCAACAGGATCCATTAACGGTCATTTGGATCCAATAAACCCCTGTTGGACTCGTTAACGATCATTTGGATCCAATAAACCCCTGTCAAATCCATTTGCAACCTAATACGGTCCAATAAAGCTAAAACCGTTCCATAAGCTATAATGGTCAATTAAAGCCCGATACGATTCATTAAAGCCCAATACGTCTATTAAAGCCCATAACGATCTATTAAGCCCACAACGGTACATTGAATCCCAGATAATCAATTAAAGATCAATATGGTCCATTAAATCAAACTACGATCCATAAAGATCGATACGGTCCATTAAAGCCCAATACATTCCATTAAAACCCATAACGGTACATTAAGCCCACAAAGGTCCATTGAAGCCAAAATGAACAATTAAAGCCCATAACGGTACATTAAGCCCACAAGGTTTGATTTATCATTAAAATTTAATTTTATTTAATATTTATATAATTAAAAATATTTCTAAAAAATTAATGTCCGGCGGATTTTCGGCGGATGATTAAAAAAATTATTTTTTATTTTTTAAAATTAATATCCGGCGGATTTCCGGCGGATCGTAAATTAGTTTATTTTTTTTATTTTTAAAGGTTACAGGTATCCGGCGGATGATTAAAAAAATTATTTTTTATTTTTTAAAATTAATATCCGGCGGATCGTAAATTAGTTTATTTTTTTTTATTTTTAAAGGTTACGGGTATCCGGCGGATGATTAAAAAAATTATTTTATATTTTTTAAAATTAATATCCGGCGGATTTCCGACGGATCGTAAATTAGTTTAATTTTTTTTTATTTTTAAAGGTTACGGGTTCCGGCGGATTTTCGGCGGATGATTAAAAAAATTATTTTTTATTTTTTAAAATTAATATCCGGCGGATTTCCGGCGGATCGTAAATTAGTTTAATTTTTTTATTTTTAAAGGTTACGGGTTCCGGCGGATTTTCGGCGGATGATTAAAAAAATTATTTTTTATTTTTTTAAAATTAATATCCGGCGGATCGTAAATTATTTTTTATTTTTTTAAATTTTTAAGAGTTTAGGATTTCGGCGGATGATTAAAAAAATTATTTTCTTAATTAATTAAAAGTTTTTCGGCGGAATTCCGACTTATTTCCGACGGATATTAATTTTAAAAATAATTAATTGCATTCCGCCGAAAAATAAGTCGATCGTTTAAAAAAAATGCGAAAATTTTATTTTTTTGTGATTTTCGGCGGAAGTCAACGGAATTTGACTTTTTTAATTTATGCCGGAAAGACGCCGGAAAATATCAGGCGGAAAATCCGCCGGAAATCGACTTCTGTTTAGTAGTGATTACTTGTATGTGTTTACTTGCATTATGTAACTGTGGTATTGTTGCTCATGTGCGGATAGGAGTGATGTGTATATCATTGTTATCTGCGCATGTGATGGAATTCACTAAGCTTTGTGCTTACCCTTTTCCTATAAATGTGGTTTCAGGTGCTAGTGGCTCCAAGGCGTGACGGGTACACACTGGCGCGCGTGAAGAGTTATTACAATTATGAGATTAGAATTATTAATTAAACGATTTATTTCCGCTGTTTATTATTAACGAGAATATTTATTATTAAGTTTGCAAACGAAACGGTTTTGGATTTTTAATGAGGTTTCATTTATTAAAATGCTTATTTTTAAAATCTAAAATTTATTGTAATTTTTGGGACGTTACATCTTCAAAGGGTATCAATGAAATATGAAGGGAGTAGCTTATCATTCCAAACCAAGCACATAAGTAAAATAATTATCCTATACAGGGACAGGCTCGTTCCTGACATTTTATAGGCCTTGGGCGAGATGTATAAATGGGGCCCTCAATAACTGCGAAATTTTTCAATATGTTGTTTATTTCATCAAAAATAATATTGATTTCAAGAAATACTAATTTATATAAAACCATTTTCCCGGTATTCCTAGCGCAGAATCAATCAATAATTAATTCTAAATTAATATTATCTATCGTATCATTTTTACATAACATCGTCAATTCGTTACACCATCAAAGGCATCGTATGATATACCTTTCACACACACACACACACACACACACACACACAAACACACACACACACACACACACACAAACACACACACACACACACACACACAAACACACACACACACACATATATATATATATTGAAATCATTTGAGATCACTCTGTTGACCATTCGGAGTAACACTTTTAACCAAATCAACAAAAATCAGTTGAGTTTTCACATATTACCTGTTGCTAACAGTTTTCATCACCATTTTAGACTTTTAGAGTTGAAACAAACTTTTTAAGAACCATCAATCTTTGAATCAAAAGCTCATGTTGATTATAGTTTGAGATTTATTCTTGTTTTAGAGATATGGAATACTTATCATTCATGCATTCAATATTATCTTTGCATGTCAATTTTCGAAGGAGGTTTGGAGTGTGATTCAAGAGAAGCTTGAATGGAATGGTTTCCCGGATGGGTGGAGTGACATTCTTCTTGCCATTGGTGACAATTCTAGAGCTCCTAAGAGACTTGCTCATCGGTTGGCTTTGGCGGCGTCGATTTATTTTATTTGGCAAGAACGAAACCGTCGCATCTTCACCAATGTGTCCCGTACGGCTTTGCAGCTTGCTAAAGAGATTATTTATGTTGTCATGATTCGTGCAACTTGGAAGACGAGAAGGAAGGTTATGACTCATCATGATGTGTAGTCCGTGTGCGAGAAGAAGGAGGATGGTGCTGTTTTGGAGTCTCTTTTGGCGTGCTTTCCTTCGCATTTCGTTTATTTGCCTCTTTTGCTCCATGGGTTTATGTTTTTTTTGGCTTTGTGTTGCTTGCTGTTTGTGATTTTTATTGCTTTGTTTTGGGCGTTGGACCTTAACTTTGGTTTTTTGCTTGTACTTTTGTTTTCGTCGTTATAAAATTGCCCGGAAGAGATTCCTCCAAAAAAAATATTAGGTAACAATGAGTCAATAATGTATGAAAAAAAGATAGTTTTGAAATCCTAAATATAGATATAAGTTGGGCCGTCTTATATACATGGTAATTGTTTTCAAAAGGTTGGGTTGTCTTAGTTAATAACAAGAAATTTACTATACTCTAACACAAAAATAAAATTCATGATGGAATAAATCTATATCAAGGTTACTAGATAAAAATAGTAATTAGATATTAGTAGTAGATAAGAAAACATAGAGAAAATAATGAGCAATACTATAAAACGAAAGTCCAATTAACTATATACAAAATTTATTGTCCAATGTAATTAACTAATACATGTAATTAACTTAATATAATGCTAAAAAAAATTGGATCCTATTATACTATATTTTTTTGTCTTTTTTATTTATAATTTTTTTAACTACTACTATATAGTATCTAAAATATAATTAAATAACCGTAAAAAATCCCAAACTAATGAAATGAAAAATTCTAAGGATCACCCCACGAATATTTTTGGCCCCTGTTTTAAAAACTCCCAAACTAATGAAATGAAAAAGGGAAATTAATTAGAATACCCTAAGTTTGACTCATTGTTATCAAAATACCCTAAATCTCGACCAACTTACCAAAATGCCCTAAAATTCCGCGGTAGGCCCCGCGATCGTGGGCTAGGGCGTTCGTGGCACCATTGTTTGGCCAAAGTGTCCCGCGGAGCCCCTCAACTATGGCCGCGGTGACACTTTTGGTCCCTCCCCGCGAAGGAAGCCCGCGATGGCCACAAAAATTACACTTTCAGCCCCTGTACTTGAACGAATCTTGCATGCTTTTACTGTTTTTTTCCACAATTATTGTACTTTGAAGACCAATTTGTGGTTAAAATTCACTGGCATATTGCTTTAGTTAACATTCACAAACCAGTGAATTTTAACCACAAATTGGTCTTCAAAGTACAATAATTGTGGAAAAAAACAGTAAAAGCATGCAAGATTCGTTCAAGTACAGGGGCTGAAAGTGTAATTTTTGTGGCCATCGCGGGCTTCCTCCGCGGGGAGGGACCAAAAATGTCACCGCGGCCATAGTTGAGGGGCTCCGCGGGACACTTTGGCCAAACAATGGTGCCACGAACGCCCTAGCCCGCGATCGCAGGGCCAACCGCTGAATTTTAGGGCATTTTGGTAAGTTGGTCGAGATTTAGGGTATTTTGATAACAATGAGTCAAACTTAGGGTATTTTAATTAATTTCCCAATGAAAAAATTTAAATAACCGTCAAAAATCCCTCTGTAATTATCTAAGGATCACCCCACGAATATTTTATTTTTAATATTTTATTAACTCAACTCCCAAGTTAATAAAACAAAAAATAATTAAAATATCTGTAGGTAATTTCCTAAGAATTACTATGGATATTTTAATATTTTTTAATATATTTATAAATTTCTCTAACTCGTAAAATAAAAAATTAAATTACAATATCGGTTGAAAATTGTAGATAATTAACGATGGATTGCTGACGGGTAATTTAATTATATTTTATTTTTAAAAAATTCTTGAATTAACAAAAAAAAATCCGTCAAAAAGTCGTTGCGATTTTTTTAATTTTTTTAAACACTCCTATTAATAAAATAAAAAGTAAAATTAAAATATCCGTCGGATTATAATTATCGATGGATTCTGACGGATAGTTTAATTTAATATAACTTTTATTTTTTTAAATTGATAATTTTCATAATGTTGAATATCCGTCGATTATTACCTACGGTTTTCAAGTCCATTAATGATTACATATAGAATACCGACGGATAATATTTAATTTATTAATTGATAATTTTCATATTCATTGGTGATCCTTCGATAGTTTTTGGTCGATAATACTCATTTTTCTACTAGTGTTCCCCGGTGCAAACTTAATAAATGGTACATCCAAGGTCAAACACCCAAACAAAACTCACATTGATACATACCATAATTCCACGTGTTATAAATGGTGGCAAGGATTAGTGAAATTACATCTTGGTGTTTGCTCATGGTGTTTGTCGGAGATGTTTCTGCAACTTCATCTTTCCATTTGCTTCATCGTTCTTGTGGGTTTGTGGTTTCGGAGGGTGGGGGAGATTGTGATGGTTCATAGTCTTTGGTGGAAGGGGGTAGGGAGTTGCCATGAACGGGGTGGACAGTGTCACAAGCAATGAACTTCCTACTTTTGAACGATTTTTGGTAGTTTATAAATTAAGGAGAAGGATAACGGAGGTCAAGGGCTTGTTAAGTAAGGCGACAAAGACCAACGAGGGGGGACGAAATACCTTTTTGGTCCCCCTGAGCCAGGGGTGCTTGTGGGAGGGGTGTGTCATGACAAAATAAGGGAATGAAAAGCCGCTTTGCGTTGGATGTTCTTTACCCTCCCTAAAATGACGACTTTGTTGTGGAGAAGTTTGAAGTTTGCTTCTTCTCCACAGTCTTCTTGGTATCAATACTCATGTCGTTAAGAAAGCCGGTCTTATTCTCTGAACAATCAGAATTTCGTACTTCTGTTGGATCTTCCCTATCTTCTGGTTGAGCTTGTGTAGGTAGATGACATAGGGGATTTTAATATTGTACATGTAGATATATATATATATACTATATAATAATAATATAATTATATTTGTTTAATATTTTAACTGAAAGTAAATAATAATAAAAAGGCCAAAATAACTCTGAGTTAACGGAATTTTTCAACACGAGTAAGTAAGAGGCCAGAAGTATAACAAGATGACAACCACAGTGATCGAAAATGTAATTATTTCAAAATATAGACAAGACTTGATAATGAGTAATAGCCACAGGGATGGAAAATGTAATTTACTCATATAATTAATATTAGGATTAAACAAATCATATAAGAAACAACACATTTTATTTTCTTCAATTTGATACCCATATTACAAAAAAATCCTGTTTTTAAATGGTTATACATAAACTGATGTATAATTTCATTATAGATATTCATGTATGTTTTTACAAAGTACATGTATACCGTAACTCTTTGGTCTTCACATCAAGTCTAGGAAATAATAGGTGGTTTGGCCAACGGGGGGCGGGGGTGGGGTAATTAGAGTTGGAAAAGACATGGAACGAATTGGTATCCCTTTTGCGGACTCCTTTGGGAAAAAATTGGAAGTGGCGAGGACACTTCCTTTTGGAAAGATAAGAGCATCTCCAACAACTTTCTCATTTTGAAGAAAATGGATAATATGAGGATTTTGAGCTAGAATTTTGCTCCAACAGCTTCTTAAAAACTATCCTCAAAATGGAGAAAGTATGAGAGAAGGAGTTTTTCTCCAAATATGGAGATAACCCAAAAAATGATTATAATATGAAAGCACCAATAGAAATATTTGAAAATAAATATTTCGAGAGAGAAATAATATTTTAATGGATGAAATGAATATTTTAATATTATAATTAATGTTTGTTTCTCCAAAATGGGGAATCTGTTGGAGATGAATGAAATATTTTTTTGGAGATTTTGACTTTTGGTTCTCTATTTTGAAGAAATTTTAGGGAAGCTGTTGGAGATGCTCTAAGTGGGTAGGGAACTTTAGGCTTTGTGAAAAATTTCCTAGGCTTTTTAGCTTGGAAAGGGGTGTCGGCGAGCAATCGAATATCTAGGGTCGATGGGTCTCGGTGGGAATGTGGGTTTGGGCTAGGGAGCCACGAGGGAGATCGATTTACATGTCTTGACCAGCATGGTGTGGGGGTCAAGGATTCAACGGGTAGTTTTTTCTTCGCTTGGTTTTTTCCGCCTCTTTTTTGGCTTTGTCTTTTTCCCGGGTTTTGTTGCTTCTTTCATTTTGTTTAGCTTGCGGGCGGGCATTCGTGGCTTGTTATTCGTGGTAGGGTTGTGTGTAGCCCGTTGTTTTGCTTTCTTCTCGATTGTGATTTTGTTGGTTTTCTATTCCTTTTTTTCTATGTTTTGCTCTTTTCATTTCTTAATAAAAAAAAAATCAAAAGTTTCCGGTTTTTTAAATATTAATTAATGTCCCTAAATTAAAAACCCCAACCAAATCTCCTCCATTTTTACAATTAACTGATTTTAACAGCAGAATACAAAAATATCATCTAAAAGTCAAAAAGGGTCGTTGGATTGGAGACATCAAAACGTGGAATTCCGACTGTCACTCAGATCATACCCTTTCACATAAAAGTCAAGATACAATAATTGAGCTACAGAGAAACATGGGGAAGAAGGCGGTGCTGATCGGATGTAACTACGCCGGAACCAAGGCGGAGCTCAGGGGATGCATCAATGATGTCAAGAGGATGTACCGTTGCCTCGTCGATCGTTTCGGATTCTCCGAGGACGATATCAATGTCCTTATCGATTCCGACGACTCCTATACCCAGCCTACTGGTCGTAACATCCGCAAAGCTCTCACTGATCTAGTCAGATCTGCTGAACCTGGAGACTTTCTCTTCGTTCACTATAGCGGTCACGGTACTCGTCTTCCCGCTGAGACCGGTGACGATGATGATACTGGATATGACGAGTGTATTGTCCCCTGCGACATGAATCTAATCACCGGTATGGTACTTAATTCGAATTACGGATTGTTTTTGCTTTTCGAATTTAGTGAATTATATCTTCGAACAGCTGAATTTTGGAATTTTGATGAAAGATCTACAGTTTGATGTGTCGATTTTAGGTATTTAAGTTTATCGTGCATCCATCATTGATTCTCAATCCATTATTTGGTAATTTGGATTGAAGAACTTAGAGATGGTCTTTCTATTTAATTAGAACTGCAAGCATTTGTAATAGGTCATTTTTGCAATCACACGAACTTGCTTACCCTTAGAGAGATTTTCCCTTAGCATAATCAGATCTGATAATTACACTAACATTGTGTATAATTTAGTAAGCACAATCCGGTCCTGCTAGAGGGATTTGAATTATGATAAGTTGATAACCTCTCCATTTATTGGAGCATACCCATAATTGGGAGGGCTTGTTATTTTTATTTGTGTTTAAATCTAAAATTATGCCCAATCTAGCTATTGGATAAAGTTTGATCATGATACTCCAAGGCTTCTTGGCTTACCGATGGCCAGCAGGAGGTCTTTTTGGGTGTGCTTTATGATTAACCTATGACATTTTGGTCACGGTATTCTTGATCTGTTGCCCAAGACAAGCTATATTGCATTTAATAAGAAAGTAAAATAAAATGAATCAAATTTAGCTCATATCGAATGTGTCAACTGTACATTATTATTTTTTTTCGAGTTTAGCTTTGTTTTTAGATACAGAGGAAAGCTGCAGGCAATATAATTCAAATTTTCAAAGAACTGGGAAGGATCTTTTTCATCTATTGCTTGCTACAAATAACTACCTGCCACCAAAAATCCATGCCAAAGGACACAAACATGTTATTTGCTTTCATGCCTTTTCCAACTATATGCTTGAATAAGTATACTTACAATCACATAATTATATGTTCGCAGTCCTATTGATTACATCATTTCCCTTCAATTTAGTCAAATAAAATAGCATAGACATGGGGAAGAACCCTTTGATGGATAAAATGTTGCTCCATCTCAACCGTTTTATGGTGATTTATATTTTGATTGAAACCAAAAGAAAATTGTAGGATTGTAAGAGTCAAGTATGTAATTAATAAACCTTTTTGTTCGAATGCGAAAGGAGAGTGACATGTTTATCTACTATTGTAAAATGTATTGAACTTTTGCAAGTTTCATGAAGCTAAAGATCAAAAAGCATCAAATGTACAAATGTCAATCTCTCTCCATGGATGCAAATCTGCAATCTCTCAATTTTCTACACAAACTCCCTTACAAAATGCCATCAAAAGCTATGTCATTTGTTGTAACATAACATGTTCTGCTTTGTTTCATTACATCCTAATGTACGTTAACAAAGAAATACCTAAACATTAACTTTATTGTTTGGTTGCATGATAAATAAACTTGAATGAGTTTTCAATTAGGAGCATGACCTTCTAATTTTTTTAACTCAATGGCTCTTTCATCTGACCTTCCTCTACTTGCTCTTGGTTCAAAACAGCCTGCTTCCATAAAAACTTAGAAATATACTAGAGGATGTGTTATATTTATTTATAATTTTTTTAAAAACTGTATTGGGATGATAAACTTATAGAATACTTTAATAATATAATTAATGATGAAATTGCTAAAATAGAGTAGCTGTCGGATTGAATGTAATTTTTCTTAGAGATTTCATGTTAGATACTCTATTTTAGAAAAATTATAACAACCTGGTGGAGATGCTCTTAAATTTTTAAATTCGGTTTTTGTTCTTCGGTGTCATCCAGCTAATGACTTTGGTATTGTATTTGTGTGGGTGATATATACAGATGACGACTTCAGGGATATTGTTGATCAAGTTCCTCATGGCTGCAGAATAACTATTGTATCAGATTCATGCCACAGTGGTGGACTAATTGATGAAGCTAAAGAACAGATTGGTGAGAGCTGCAAAAACGATACCGAAGAACAAGAAGAGAGTTCTGGATCTGGTTTCGGGTTTAGAAGCTTCTTGCATAAATCCGCTGAAAATGCATTAGAATCCCGTGGCATTCACCTCCCTTCTAAATTACGCCATAAACATCACAATCAAGAAGAAGAAGAACCCGAAGAAACCTACGAAGGAGATCTTCATGTTAAGAACAAATCTTTGCCTCTTTCGACCCTCCTTGAAATACTCAACCAAAAAACCGGCAAAGAAAATATAGACGTTGGAAACGTCAGGCCAGCATTGTTTGATCTATTTGGTGAAGATTCCAGTCCAAAGGTGAAAAAGTTCATGAATGTCCTTTTAAACAAACTCAAAGGCGGCAACAATGAATCCGGCGGCAGTGGCGGTTTTCTTGGAATGGTTGGGGGGCTGGCTCAGGAATTTCTGAAGCAAAAGCTGGAAGACGACTCAGAATATGGAAAACCTGCGATGGAGACATCAGTCGGGAGCAAGGAAGATGCGTATGCTGGATCAAAGAAAAGGGGGTTGCCGGAAAATGGTATTTTGATCAGCGGCTGCCAGACCAACGAAACGTCAGCAGATGCCACCCCATCTGGCAAACCGCAGGAAGCTTATGGGGCTCTTAGCAACACGATTCAAACAATCATTGAAGAATCGGGTGGCGAAGTTAGTAATCGCGAGCTTGTGTCTAAGGCTCGGGAGTTGTTGAAGAAGCAGGGGTTCACTCAAAAACCTGGTCTTTATTGCGATGATAACCATGTCGAGGCCTCTTTCGTGTGCTAAACGTTGGTTTGATGATGCTTGTGAGATTTGTAGGTAAGATGTTCGATGTCGTGTGAAGGTTTTGAAAAATAAACGTGAAACGAAATTTGTGGATTTAAGTTATGGTTTGTATGTTTGTGTTTTCGGGGTTTTTTTTTTAATTTTTTTTTTATTTATAACTAAGCATGAGTTGTGATGTATATTAGACAACACAACACCATTTGTTCCGTTGCTTAAAAAATTTACTGACGGCTCTTTGACTTTCTACTATGTCGGTTAAAGTCGAGGGCATGATCTTTTTGCATTTCTCATTTTTTATTAATCTTTTTAAATGAGAGATGAAAATGTATATAATAAAACTTGAAGAGCCAACACAAACAACACATATTTGTCTCTTACCTTCGTCCCTCTTGTCGAACCGTTTACCTCCTTCCAGCGAAACCCCGTTTTTCGGTGAAAACCCCTCTCCCTCCATCTTTCTCGCCAACACCAGTGAACTCGCTCCCCCTTTTATACACAACATCCTCTCCATGTCACTCCGATTGATTATCTTCATCCCCCACCATTGCTCTGACATGTGCATATATGTGTCTGTGTGCGTGTGTATATATCATAATATATGTTTGTGTAGGTTTTAAAGAAGTTGCAGGTTAACCGGAGACCGGGGACACAGTTGATGAGTGTGCGTGTTTGTGTTGTGTGTGGTGAAGGTTGGAAGAGTGGTGTTGGGAAAAAGGAAAGGTGGAGGGGTGGCGATGGCGATGGCAAGTCAAGGGAGACGGTGCTCGGTCTAGGGTTGGTGGGATTCAGAACCCAAGGTTGGGGACGATGTATGTATGTATACTATATATAATATTAGAATATTAGATATGGGTTGGGTTCCAAGGGTTTTTCGTGAGACCCGTAAGACCAAGCCTTGTCCGTTGATCACTTTTACAAGCTCATGATCTAATGGTAGAAATGATTTATTGATTTTAAATGTGCAGGGGTATTTTTGACCATCTATTTTTCAATTTTTATGCATATGAAGACAATAGAATGGATCAGTTCTTCACGTGTTGTCTTCCTCATTTGAGATCAGCCGTCTTCCTCCGATAAATCACGACTATTTTGGCCGATTGAATATCTCTACCAGTGCCATCTATATTCATTGATTGAACATCATTGATTGGTTCAATCATCAGTAATCTCCAATCAATTTCAACTGCAATTGCCATGGATTTCGCCTAATTCATCTGTTGTAAGTAAATCTTTTACATGAATTGATTTGATTTAGGTCTCCTTTCTTTTCTTTGAATCTAGGGTTTAAATTTCTGAAGAATCATGCATAGTTTTTCGTCCTTTACATTCTATTTGTGGCCTAAAACAATTTTGTTCAAACAAATTCTGATGATTTTTCTACTTTTTGGTATATTTATAAGTAATATATGTTTTGTTTCCTGCAAATGGTTATAGGACATTTGAATGAATGGCAAGAAGCAGTTTATGATCCTGATTAACACTAATACTTCCTAGAGATAGAAGTACCATGATTACATCAAGGAACTTTCCTGCAAATAGAAAGCATCTTCTACACTTGAATTATGAATGTAGTTTGTTGGCTGCAATTGAACTTGGAAAGTTATCAGATTGAGGGGAATCATTGCACAATTAGGAGAAATACAAAATAGTGGGAATGCTCAGTTATGGGATTGTTACTTGTAAGATCCTACATTGGTTGGGGAGGGAAACAAATGTTGCCTTATAAGAGGGACTTGATACCTCCCCTATCAGACGCGTTTTAAAACCGTGAGTCCAAGTGTGTGGACAAAACGGACAATATCTAGTACGATTGGCCTGGGATGTTACAGATGGTATCAGAGCCGGCAACCGGACTAGTGTGCCAACGAGGACGCTGGGCTCCCAAGGGGGGTGGATTGTAAGATCCCACATTGGTTGGGGAGGGGAACAAAGGTTGCCTTATAAGAGGGACTTGATACCTCCCCTATCAGACGCGTTTTAAAACCGTGAGTCCAAGTGTGTGGACAAAGCGGACAATATCTGGTACGGTTGGCCTGAGATGTTACATTACCCCCTAGACATTGCCATCGCTTTTGTTCCCAATATTGGTCATTAGGACATTACTCTCATAATTTCAAACATAATACTTTGAAAGTGGATGCTAGAGGCAAAAAAGAGTCTTTCTAGGACGTTACTCTTAATATTGTTGGGAACTCTGATTTTAAAGAAAATAAAGTCTAATGAAGATGATCAATGGCACACCGTGAATTAATGTTTGTATTATGAAGGTTCCGTTAACTCGATGCAAATATTCGAAATTTTTCGGTTAATGATTTTCTAAATTTTTGATTTCAAAGAGATAAATGTCTAATGGAGATGACCGCCACAACATCTCGATACTTTATGTGAAGGCAATAAACAATGTTACACTCCGATTTGAGCTTACCTTCATGCAAACTAAATGAGCCCCCATAATAAATTTACTGTGAAGTTTTAGTTCTCTGTTAAAGGTTCAAATATTAAACTTGTAGTTAAGTTTGACTTGTGTGTGAAGGTAATACACAACGTCTTAATTTAACACTTTGATTTAAACTTACTTTCATGCAAATTGTTTGAACCTTCACAACAAACTTACTGTGAAGTTTCAATTCTCTATTGTCAAAGTTTTAAAGATTTTTATGTGAAGGTAATATAGTTTGAATTTGCACTTAAGTTTGACCTCTATGTAAAGGTAAAACAAGACATCTTACTTTACACTTTGATTTATACTTGATTTTACGCAAATTGCATGAACCTTTATGGCAAACTTATTGTGAAGTTTCAATTCTCTATTGTCTAAGCTTAAAGAGTTTATGTGAAGGTAATATAGTTTAAATTTGAACTTAAGTTTGACCTCTATGGAAGGTAATACACAACATCTACACTTGATTTATACTTGGTTTTACACAAATTGCATGAACCTTCACAGCAAACTTACTGTGAAGTTTCAATTCTTTATTGTCAAAGCTTTAAAGATTTATATGTGAAGGTAATATAGTTTAAATTTGCACTTAAGTTTGACCTATATGTGAAGCTAATACACATCATCTTGATTTACACTTTGATTTATACTTAATTTTATGCAAATTGAAAGAACCTTCACAACAAACTTACTATGGACAAACTTACTATGAAGTTTAAGTTCTTTATTGTCGAATGTGCAAATATTTTATGTGGAGGTAATATCAATTAAATTTGCACTTAAGTTTGACTTTTGTTAAAGTATAAACAATGTCTTGATTTAACACTATTATTTAAACTTACCTTAATCCAAATTTCATGAACCTTCACAGCAAGTTTAATGTGAAGTTTTAATTGTCTATTGTGAAAGGTTCAAATGACAAACAATATCTTAACTTCTAACAACATGGATACTAATGTTTCCAAGACATGTTAAACTAAACAATAATCAATGGTATCAAAAAAATATGTCATTCACAACTTAACTCGTTTAAGAAGCTTCCAACACAATGCACAATGCACTATTCGGACTACTTTAGACATGCTATCAAAAATTTACTATCAACCAACTGCTAAATCATTAAAAATAATCTTTTAAACCATTATAAGTAACTAAATACAAAAATAATGATCCAATTCCTTTTTCAACTAAAATTTTGCTCTAATTCCTCACTAGGTTTGTCAAAAGCTTTTTGTTCAAGTCGGCTACTAGAATCTTCATTGCAACTTTCTCCTCAAATCATTTAGCTTCTCTTGGGCATATTTTTGGCACTCTACGTTTCAAGCCCACTTTTTCGATACTTTAGTATTTTATCAAAGAAGTCTCCACATGATGAAGACTCCACAATCAACATGATTTCTCTTTGTTTTCCAATTCATTTCAATTCATTTCTGCTTTGTTCTGAGTTGTATCATTTCATAGTTTTCGCATGATCAACTTCAGGCAAGTAGCTCCAGAACAAAGTATGCAGCAAAATTAAAATTAAATGCATAGTTTATATCATAATCATGCTTTAGAAATATTCTAAACCAAACAAAGTATTTGTTATCAGAATTTAACATAAATAAAAACTTACTAGTACACTGTCATGAACTTTCTCCATGCTTTCCTTGTGTTTAATATCCTCGATTATGATGGGTCCTTGAGATTGAACACTAGGAAATAGTAATGTTTTTTTGGAACGAAATAGTAATGTTGCCCTCTCAATAGATTATGTAAAAGAACTTGTTTTACTATATACCTATACATAACAAGTTACTTGATATAAGTAAATCTTCACAACAAGTATGTTGTGAAGGTTCATTAGTTTCAAGCATCCTTGATAAAAATAAACCTTCACAACAAGGTTTCTATGAAGGTTCATTTGTTTCAAGCATCCTTGAAATATCTAAATGTTTTTGTGCAATCAATAAGTGATTCCTATTTAGCATGAAACTAAAGTTCCTTTCCCATTAAATAAATTCCCCATTTAGTTTTGACCTTACCAGTAAATTGTTGTTACTTTTGCTTGTTTAGGGGAAAGAAATCATGGGTCGGTCAGTGTAGCACTTGCACCGATATATGGTGCATCTAGGTATAGGTATGGTGAATGATATACTGGTAGACTACATGGACAATGCATGATGTTGTGATTCTTGGTTTGTTTCTATTTGTTGTGTGTGTTGGGTCTTCACAGATTTGAAATTGACTCAATTAAACCCTCTTAGGTACTTAGAATATCTTTGGATTCTTTTGTGTAACTTGTACTCTCATATCAATTGTTCGGTGAAGTCGAAGATCAACCGAAACCAAGTGCGAAGACTATCTCATTACGGAAGTGAGAAAATCGGCAGCAACTCTCTACAAGTTACACCACCACCGATATGCTTGTGCTATCGGTGGACAAGCATCACCGAATTGAAGAAATTCGGTGAGAAGCTCAAGAAGACTTTCACCGATATGCTTTCAGAAATCGGTGGAAGTTCAAGAAGATTTTCACCGATATATGTTCAGAGATCGGTGGGAATTTGAGAAGACTGCACCGAAATATTCTACACTTCGGTGAAGGATCTCTCTTCTCTAAAGAAGTGAGATTTCAAATTGGTGCAGTTTCCAATACAGGAGGTCGGTAGCCTTATTCTCTGAAGACAAAAGAAAAGATCATTTATTATGAGACAATATCCTATCGTCAGATAAAAGTGGCAGTTTGTCATCTTATCTATTCTCAGATAAGGTCTTTTTCTGGTACGATTGTCCTCCTGGTTCTTTGGATAAGTTAAAAAGGAGATATCAGCTTTTCAGAAGTTAACCTCTACAATGAATGGAAGAGTGACAAGTGTTCCAAGCATTAAATGATGCATGGACTATAAATAGAGGAGAAGACTCTCCATGCAAATCACGCTTCTGAAGATTACTAAGTGCAAGCTCCTTTCTTACTGAAACTGCATCTTGTGTCTAAGTGTCCAATTTGTTCTAAGTGTTTTTCAGTTTACTTTGTGTTAGATTGTTAGAATAGTTTAACTGTTCTTTTCCGCAACAATCTTTTGTTTTCTATGTGTAATTCTTATTGAAAGATTTTCAATATATTGAATTAAAACTTGTGAAAAATCTGAGTATTGTATTCAACCCCCCCTTCTACAATACTTGTTGAGCCATTTTGGGACCAACAAGTGGTATCAGAGCCAGGTTTAATTCATAAACTTGATCCGCAATGGCTGCCTCATCTTCATCCCTAACTGTTGAAAACACTGGTCAAAACAATTTTGCTGAAAATGGTTCCATTTCAAAACCTCCAAAGTTTAATCCTAACAACTTTTCTCTATGGGAGAGCCGTATGATGCTATTCATGGAAGGAATGGATACTGGATATCCAACCATTCTCAAGGAGGGACCTATCATCCCGAGAGTTTGGGTTCGCTATGAAAAGCAGAGGCCTGGTAAGGAACCAGTTGATAAGTCAAGTGACTCTTATGAATCTGAACCTTCCGACATAGAGAAAGCAAAGGCTACTGGTCGTTACATTCTAAAAAACCCAAGGAAATTTACTGATGAAGAAAAACGATTAGTGTCTCTGGACTCTCGGCTTAGAGCAATTATTGCTCTCTCACTTCATGATGAAGTCTATCACTCTCTTGTTAACTTCGGTACTGCTAAAGAGATGTGGACTACTTTGTGTGTACTTTATGAGGGTACAGAGGAAGTAAAGAAAAGCAAAAAGATTGGCCTCATTCGAAAATATGAGCTCTTTGCCTATGAAAAGGGAGAATCTCTTCCAAGCTTTTATAACCGGTTTAACTCTGTGTTAAATGATTTAAAATTACTAGGTAGAGTTTATGACAATGAGGAAGTTCTATGCAAATTTATGGATTGTCTTCCTGACTTTTGGGAAAACATTTGCACTTGCATTAA
Organism: Saussurea involucrata; assembly: GCA_033807775.1. Taxonomy (NCBI): domain Eukaryota; kingdom Viridiplantae; phylum Streptophyta; class Magnoliopsida; order Asterales; family Asteraceae; genus Saussurea; species Saussurea involucrata. The sequence continues at coordinate 181,113,602 of CM066320.1, read as the reverse complement.
GACTACCAAGGACTTGAAATACATGCCTTTAACTATTTTGTATGGAACTCTGTTCAATTTTGAACAAACCAAGCTTCATAGGAAAACCATCTTCAAAGAGATAAAAAGCTCTTCAATAGCGCTTATTTGCGAAAGTTCTAAGAAAAGTCAAAATGTTCCTTGTATCACATATCCCTCATCAGACTCTGACACCGAAAATCAGAACAACCCTTCTCACCAAACGGAGGCATATCTGAGTGATGCCGATGATTAAGGTGATGAAATTTCGGTAGACCGAATGACTGATGAAATGGCTATGATGGCTGGTTTTAAAAATAAATCTCGAAATTTCAACAAACCCAGAAGTTTCAGAAAACCATCATTTTCAAAAATGTCTTCGTCTGACAAGACAAATGAGGAATGTTTCAACTGTGGTAAGAAAGGACACTTTGCAGCTGAGTGCAGAAGCAAGCGTGTGTCAAAAGTCAATTTCACGTCCTCTGACAAATATCCTTCTAAAGTTGAGAAATCCAAAGATAAATCCTATTTCAAGAAAGATTCTCAATCCTCCTCACTCTCACATCAGGAACGTGCTGAAAAGTACAAGGCTATGTACAAGAAGGAAAAAGAAAGAAATGAAGGATCTCAAAGAAAAGGAAAATGATTGATAGCAGAGGCTCATGATTGGGAAGAAGAAGAAACCACCGACAGCGATTCTCCAAATATGTGCTTTGTGGCCATATCTGAAGAAGTGGAAGAAGAGGAAGAAGAAAAAGCCAAATCTCCAATGGCATTAGTTTCAACTGAAGGCTCATCATCATACTCTCAGGTACACCCCTTCAATGACATGACTGATATTGAAAAGATAAATGCTTATGAATCTTTAACTCAAGACTTTTACACTGTCAAAGATAGCAAGAGAAGAAAATCTGCTCAAGTTAAATCTCTTACATCTCAACTTGAATCTTGCATGTCTAAACTCGAAAAGTTTGAGGAAATAAAAGTTGAGCTTGAAAATCTAAAAGTCATAAATCATGTAATTGAAAAGGAGAAAAATAAACTGTTCAAGAAGTTGAAGAAAGAACAGGAAGTTGTCAGAAAATGGACAAACTCTTCAAGGAATCTTGAACAAATCTTTCAAGATCAAATCTGTGGTGGTAACAAGTCTGGGTTAGGATATGAAAAATCCATGCTCGAAAATTCTTCCCATGCACTTGTTCCCATCACCGATACTTGGGAAGATGAGTCTGAGACAAACTCTTGTGATTCCATTTCTTTAAACTCTGTTGATCTTGGTGAAGCCTTGAAATATGGAATGTTTATAAAAGCCAAAGAATCTTCATCAGATCAAACCCATAAAGTGCAAGATGTTGTTAAACCTATTTATGATATGTTCAAAGATCTAACCATTGATAACAACTCTTCAAAGTCACAAGCTTTCAAAGAAAACCACACCACCGAAAAATCCATCGCCGATTTTGTGCAAAAGGGAAAGTCCAAAGCTTTCTCAAGAGAGACCCCTGGCCATGCTTCAACCTCAAGAACCGAACTTTTTAGAGGTCCTCGCAATCCCCTTCTCGGTCCAAAGATTAAGATTGATATAATTGGAAAGGGAAAAGGAAAGGAACAAAAACCCAAAATAACTTTCATCAACCGAAAATGTTATAATTGTGGTGATACCTTTCATCTTGCTAAAGACTGTCCAAAGGAAAGAATTGACAGATCTAAACCCAAGGTCTCTCACACTTCTAACCCAAAAGGACCCATTACCAAATGGGTACCTAAGAACTGATTTGATGTTGTTTGCAGGTTTTTGAGCACCAACAAGTTTGGTATTTAGATAGTGGGTGCTCACGTCACATGACTGGAAACAAACATCTTCTTGTAAACTATGTGTCAGAGAAGGGTCCTTCTGTAACTTTTGGGGACAACTCCAGAGGTCATACTAAAGGATATGGAACTCTCACGAATGGAACCCTCACCTTCAATAAAGTGGCATTTGTTGAAGGTCTCATGCATAACCTCCTTAGTATTAGCCAACTGTGTGATCTTGGATACAAAGTCATCTTTGAACTGCGTATCTGTACTGTTGTTGACAAGAATATGAAGGTTGTCCTCTCTGGAAGAAGGCTAGATAATGTGTATATCATTGATATGAGTCAAAACAACTCTTCAAATGTCTGCTTCGTGTCTGACGATACAGTCAAAAGAAACTGGATGTGGCATAAACGTTTGTCTCATCTTAACTTCAAAACCCTTCATAAGTTATCAAACAAAGAGCTGGTGACTGGCATGCCTAAGTTGAACTTCGTCAAAGAAAAGCTGTGTGATGCATGTGAAAAAGGGAAGCTCACCAAATCTTCTTTCAAAACCAAGCAATGCTCTTCCATTGGTCTCCCACTTCAGATGCTGCATATGGATCTATGTGGACCAGTCAGCACTCCCAGTCTAGGAGGAAGAAGGTACATTCTTGTTATTCTTGATGAATTCTCTAGATATACTTGGGTGTCTTTTCTCAGGTACAAAAGTGATGCGATGGAGGTTTAAGCTTGAGTTTGTCTGCATCGGTGGGACGAATCCCATACTTCATCTTTTCTTTCTCTAGTCTTTCTTGTTCGGCCAATTGTTCGGCAGTAAGAGATTTTTTTCCCTTGTCAGTTTCGGCCGCAGTAGACTGATCTAACAAGCTGACCATTCATCCTTTCGGTGATTCATCTCTCGGTGCTTCATCCTTTCGGTGATTCATCTTTCGGTGCTTCTTCTTTTCGGTGAGTCATACTAAGTGATCTTTTCGGTGATTCATCCTTTCGGTGATTCATCTCTCGGTGCTTCATCCTTTCGGTGAGTCATCCTAAGTGATCTTTTCGGTGATTCTTCTCTCGGCCTTTCTCGGTGTCTCAACGCCTCGGTGGATCCTCACCGACTACCGATACTTCTGTGTGTTTCCCACCGATATCCACCGATTGTCCCCTCACTTTCCTCACCGATGTCCACCGAATTTCAAACCTATCCACACGTCACCCCTATAACCCTAGCATGTCAGACCCCTTCACCTTCCCGTTTTCTGAAACGTTTTTCTGACCACACTTCCCAACGTGGTCATGATTGCTATTTTAATTTTTTTCTTTAAACCTTTCCCCCCATTTTTTTTGAAACCCTATATATACTCGACCCTCCACTCTCATTTTTCCTTTACGTTTTCTAATTCTCCTTCGTGCTTCCTCTATAACCTGCAACTACACCAACTTCGTGCTCTCTCTCTTGATCATCAATGGCGTCCTCGAAGAACATCTCCCCTACGTGTTTTGCTGATCTCAAGTTCAACCCATGCAATCACGTTGCCAGATTTGAACCCGATCCCTCCCATCCTGAATTTACCCATGTGATCAAGTTCCTCACTCGATCTCCCCTTCTTCATGCCTTCACTTGCAATCTCAAAATGAGCAAAATGCTCGTTGGGACATTCTGGCTCTCCTGTGTGTATGACCCCTCCAATGATGCGATTCATGCATCCATACTTTCTGAAGACGAGGATGATCACGACCTCACTTTTGGGGTCGATGATGTTCGCTCTGCCCTGAAAATCGATGCTTTCGATTCCTATGACGATTGGCATTCCGATACTGTTCTCGAAGATGTTCTCGGTGCCACAGGATACGTGGTCGACGACAACTCCAAAAGCTCCAAAGGTCCTGGAACTCTTCTTAGGAGTCACATGGGTGGTATATGGAACTTTTTCTTTGCTCATGCGATCCACTGCCTCTCCCGAAAGACGAGCGGCCATGATCAATCCCCCTCATACATCACCAAACTTTCCCATGCCCTCATCTTTCAACGCCGAGTTGATTTCGCCCAGTATTTCTTCACCGAATTAGTGGAAGTGATCTCCCATCCAAGGAAGTGCCACGTTGCCTATCCCCAATTCATCTCCATGATCATCCAGCACAAACTTGGAAAGCCCCTGGACAAAGATCGCAAGTCCCGCACTCCCCGATTCTCTTATGACTGGGCTCCACCGATCGTCGGCAGCAAAACTCTCAACGTCGGTGTTCTAGACACCGATCGTCCTTTACGCCGAGGTATGATCACTTTAGCCATTTCTCCAGAACTTCAATGGGGTGATTCTGAAATTCCGGGGTTTCACCACCCCGATATCCCCGAAGTCCTTCCTGCTGCTGTGACTTCTTCCCCACGTTCCAGAGTAAAGTCGGTCGGCGCGAAGAAGAAATCGGCCACCGACACCTCCGCCGCTGCTTCCAGGACCATGACACCGATTAACCCATCGGTGGCTCCCCCGGTCCAAAAATCTTCTAAGCGGAGGCACTCTTCGTCCCCCCCGAAAAGTCGTTTAAAACGATCTCGGGGCCCTGTCCGTGAGTCATCCCCTTCCGAATCCTTTCTGTTCACCACCGACCATTTGGTCATCCCTAAGGCATCTCTAAATATACCTCTTCCAACTCATTCTCTGAGTGAACATGCTGCTTCTCCCACCGACTCTCTAGACTCTCACTCCGAAAGTCTGGACCTTGCACTGCACGCCCTCTCACCCGGTCATTTCTTGATCGATGATGATGCACAACCCGATCAGGGTTCCCCCCCCCCCATTAGATCCCCCCATGACTTCTTTGCAGGTCTCTTTGACGACACTGGTTCTCCCCGAACCTCCCCGTCTGACGGAGCGATCCTCATTGAGTCCGCTTCCCCCTCACCGATGAAGTCTCCTGTGAACCAAACTTCTCCCCGAAGTTCCCCCCGGGTTCACTCTCCCCGAATATCGCCTACGCCACACCGATCACCCTCCCCGGTTCAGGAATCTCCCCGACGATCTCCCACTCCGCCACCGAGACCGCTATTCCCCGATGAAATGTTATATCCCAGCAACATTCCCATCTCGGCGGAGGATCCCCTTCGCATCCGCTACATCGTTCCTGGGGATATCGGGGGTCACACAACTGTTCAAGAACCCTATCTCATTGAAGACCTACAAGAAAGTGCTCGACAGTGTCGGCTTGTCGGCACCCAATTTGAATCCTTCAAACAGGCCACTCTTACAATGATCGCCATGACGAGCTCCCGAATGTCCACCATCGAGTCTCGGCTGCCACAGATTATTTCAAATGCTATTACCGATGCTATCAGGCCTCTTACCACCGACATATCCACTTTGGTTCCCAAGGTGGACTCCTTGTCCCGATCTCATGGGGACCTTGCCTTCTCCTTCGGTGCTTTCAAGGCGGCCTCCACTGTCAAGGATTCTGAACTTCAGAGGTTGCTTCAAGAAGCTAAGTCTCATCAAGACTTCGGCCAGGCCACTGCCAACTCTCTTCGTGATATCAATACCAAACTTCGGGAATTCGGTCACCTGGAGATGGATCTCCGTGACTTCACCATGGTCTCTGATGAGGTACCAAATCGTCTTTCCTTTCTTCATGAAAAATTCGACTACATTTTCCGACAGATAGGTTTGAAGATTCTGGCTGGTGCTGAGGGGGAGAAAAAGATAACCCATCCCAAGTTGCCATCCCTTAAACAAACGGTCATCCCCAAGCCTCCATCTTCCACCGATGACATCCATGTAACCACCGAAACCCACGCTGAAACCGCCGATATTGAGGGGGAGCAACTCTCTAAAGAAAAAGAGTCGAAAGACAAGTCAACTACTGAAGGGGAGAAGCTTTCTGTGGCCGAAACTGACAAGGGAAAGAAATCTCTTACTGCCGAACAATTGGCCGAACAAGAAAGACTAGAGAAAGAAAAGATGAAGTATGGGATTCGTCCCACCGATGCAGACAAACTCAAGCTTAAACCTCCATCGCATCCGCAGGAACCCAATCTTGGTCTGACTCCTCAAGAAATTGAGGAAGCCAGATTAGCCCAAAAAACCCTTGATGATACCAAGGCCCTCTCTCTAAAGGTTGCAGAGGAAGAAGCCAAGAAAGCCAAGACCACCGATGCCGTGTCGGCACAGAAATCGGTACTGAGTGAATTTGAACAAGAGAGAAATGAAGAGGTTAGATGGTACAAGTTGAAGATGCACCACCGATCCGACAGAACCCTAATCTCAGGTGTCAAGATCGCAACCTCCAGATCCAATCCAAAAGACATCAGGCTTATCATTGATCGGGAAGATGGCTCCTTAAAAAGTGTGAGAGACTACCAACTCAGAACCTACGGTCTCCCCGAATGGTACGAAATCTCTCGACACTTGGCCAAAAATCCAAACCCAAAGAAGGACATCTTTGTCAAATACATTGATGATCTAATGGCAAAGATGAAGGAGATCAAAAAGAAGTATAACATCGTGCTTACCACCGATGAAAGATCGAAACTGCAATCCTTGAAGGAAGAAGTGTGCCTTCCTAAAGTTCAGAATCCCCCCGACACTGTCTTCAAGGATATGGCAAAGGAAGGAAAGATACCGAATGTAAGTAACTTAAGTCTTTCCCTTCCCTCTTCGGCATCATATCCCACGACAACTCTGGGTCTTTCACCGATTCCTGGACTATACTTCAACGATGGATTCGGCAAACGAGCCTTCTTCAGATTCTCTCAAATTCCCGTTGCCGACACCATGTTTCTTGAAGGCCTCCACAACTTGTTCCCTCACATCCCCGAAGCTCAACCCTACTACCGAATCTTAATGGATGAGATCAAACGCCGACAATCGCCAAAGAAGTAGGTCTTTTCTTTTTACCTTTCGGTAGTTTTGATAATCTTTTGCCTACCATTGTATGAGAATGACTTATGCAATTCAAAGTGCTTCTCTTGTTTATATTTTGTACATACCTTTTATTTCCCTGCTTTATATATACTGTATAGATATACTCAAACAAACATAGATAAAAAAAACAAAAAAAAGGTCTATGTGAAAAAGAACCCAAAAGAGTAAAAAGGGTCAAAATGCACTTATTTTCATTTGCTCTTTAATATTCTAAGGATAGAGATCAAATTCAAATAGGGGGAGATTGTTGGGTCTTCACAGATTTGAAATTGACTCAATTAAACCCTCTTAGGTACTTAGAATATCTTTGGATTCTTTTGTGTAACTTTTACTCTCATATCAATTGTTCGGTGAAGTCGAAGATCAACCGAAACCAAGTGCGAAGACTATCTCATTACGGAAGTGAGAAAATCGGCAGCAACTCTCTACAAGTTACACCACCACCGATATGCTTGTGCTATCGGTGGACAAGCATCACCGAATTGAAGAAATTCGGTGAGAAGCTCAAGAAGACTTTCACCGATATGCTTTCAGAAATCGGTGGAAGTTCAAGAAGATTTTCACCGATATATGTTCAGAGATCGGTGGGAATTTGAGAAGACTGCACCGAAATATTCTACACTTCGGTGAAGGATCTCTCTTCTCTAAAGAAGTGAGATTTCAAATTGGTGCAGTTTCCAATACAGGAGGTCGGTAGCCTTATTCTCTGAAGACAAAAGAAAAGATCATTTATTATGAGACAATATCCTATCGTCAGATAAAAGTGGCAGTTTGTCATCTTATCTATTCTCAGATAAGGTCTTTTTCTGGTACGACTGTCCTCCTGGTTCTTTGGATAAGTTAAAAAGGAGATATCAACTTTTCAGAAGTCAGCCTCTACAATGAATGGAAGAGTGACAAGTGTTCCGTGCATTAAATGATGCATGGACTATAAATAGAGGAGAAGACTCTCCATGCAAATCACGCTTCTGAAGATTACTAAGTGCAAGCTCCTTTCTTACTGAAACTGCATCTTGTGTCTAAGTGTCCAATTTGTTCTAAGTGTTTTTCAGTTTACTTTGTGTTAGATTGTTAGAATAGTTTAACTGTTCTTTTCCGCAACAATCTTTTGTTTTCTATGTGTAATTCTTATTGAAAGATTTTCAATATATTGAATTAAAACTTGTGAAAAATCTGAGTATTGTATTCAACCCCCCCTTCTACAATACTTGTTGAGCCATTTTGGGACCAACAAGTGGTATCAGAGCCAGGTTTAATTCATAAACTTGATCCGCAATGGTTGCCTCATCTTCATCCCTAACTGTTGAAAACACTGGTCAAAACAGTTTTGCTGAAAATGGTTCCATTTCAAAACCTCCAAAGTTTAATCCTAACAACTTTTCTCTATGGAAGAGCCATATGATGCTATTCATGGAAGGAATGGATACTAGATATCCAACCATTCTCAAGGAGGGACCTATCATCCCGAGAGTTTGGGTTCGCTATGAAAAGTAGAGGCCTGGTAAGGAACCAGTTGATAAGTCAAGTGACTCTGATGAATCTGAACCTTCCGACATAGAGAAAGCAAAGGCTACTGGTCGTTACATTCTAAAAAACCCAAGGAAATTTACTGATGAAGAAAAACGATTAGTGTCTCTGGACTCTCGGCTTAGAGCAATTATTGCTCTCTCACTTCCTGATGAAGTCTATCACTCTCTTGTTAACTTCGGTACTGCTAAAGAGATGTGGACTACTTTGTGTGTACTTTATGAGGGTACAGAGGAAGTAAAGAAAAGCAAAAAGATTGGCCTCATTCGAAAATATGAGCTCTTTGCCTATGAAAAGGGAGAATCTCTTCCAAGCTTTTATAACCGGTTTAACTCTGTGTTAAATGATTTAAAATTACTAGGTAGAGTTTATGACAATGAGGAAGTTCTATGCAAATTTATGGATTGTCTTCCTGACTTTTGGGAAAACATTTGCACTTGCATTAAGACTACCAAGGACTTGGAATACATGCCTTTAACTATTTTGTATGGAACTCTGTTCAACTTTGAACAAACCAAGCTTCATAGGAAAACCATCTTCAAAGAGATAAAAAGCTCTTCAATAGCGCTTATTTGCGAAAGTTCCAAGAAACGTCAAAATGTTCCTTGTATCACATATCCCTCATCAGACTCTGACACCGAAAATCAGAACAACCCTTCTCACCAAACGGAGGCATATCTGAGTGATGCCGATGATGAAATTTCGGTAGACCGAATGACTGATGAAATGGCTATGATGGCTGGTTTTAAAAATAAATCTCGAAATTTCAACAAACCCAGAAGTTTCAGAAAACCATCATTTTCAAAAATGTCTTCGTCTGACAAGACAAATGAGGAATGTTTCAACTGTGGTAAGAAAGGACACTTTGCAGCTGAGTGCAGAAGCAAGCGTGTGTCAAAAGTCAATTCCACGTCCTCTGACAAATATCCTTCTAAAGTTGAGAAATCCAAAGATAAATCCTATTTCAAGAAAGATTCTCAATCCTCCTCACTCTCACATCAGGAACGTGCTGAAAAGTACAAGGCTATGTACAAGAAGGAAAAAGAAAGAAATGAAGGATCTCAAAGAAAAGGAAAAGGATTGATAGCAGAGGCTCATGATTGGGAAGAAGAAGAAACCACCGACAACGATTCTCCAAATATGTGCTTTGTGGCTATATCTGAAGAAGTGGAAGAAGAGGAAGAAGAAAAAGCCAAATCTCCAATGGCATTAGTTTCAACTGAAGGCTCATCATCATACTCTCAGGTACACCCCTTCAATGACATGACTGATATTGAAAAGATAAATGCTTATGAATCTTTAACTCAAGACTTTTACACTGTCAAAGATAGCAAGAGAAGAAAATCTGCTCAAGTTAAATCTCTTACATCTCAACTTGAATCTTGCATGTCTAAACTCGAAAAGTTTGAGGAAATAAAAGCTGAGCTTGAAAATCTAAAAGTCATAAATCATGTAATTGAAAAGGAGAAAAATAAACTGTTCAAGAAGTTGAGGTGCAACATATTACTAAAACATATTACTAAAACATATTACTAAAACAAAACAAATTAAATTTTTAAATAATAAAGAGGTAGGGTTAGTTGTTCTGAACTGAAATCAAGAGAACCTTCACAATTAGTTTATTGTGAAGGTTTTTCAATCGTTTAATACCCTTGTCACTTAATTCATTGTTATGCACTTCAACCTCAGTCTTCTTCTTCTACATGCTCTTCTTCATCATCTCACAACTCTGGTTGTGTGTGTTCAAAATACACCCATCTTTGTTTTTTGTATTTTCTTCTCCTTAACTTAAAAGACATAAAAAAATCAATGATAGAAACTAAAGCAATGTACTAAACGGTACACTCGTTAAACATACCAGAAACAAACAACCAACAATCTAATATTCACAACTGGTGTTGTGAAGGTTTATTCTATGGTTTAATACCTTTCACATTTAGCCAATTGGTTTGAAGTTCCTTCATTATCTTCCCCTTCTGGTTGTGTGTATTCAATATTTCAATCTCAATTGATCTTTGATCTAATCCATATATGTGTTCTATTGTGTTCTTTCTTCTAGTTAATTTAAATAAAAAATCAACTAAAGAAACCTAAACATCAAACAACTACTTGCACCACAATTTGTAGTGAAGATTCATTCAATTGTTACCTTCAATTGTTCCAGGATCTTTGCCAATGTCTATTTATATAACTTCATTTGGAGTATTTTTGAACTTGGGAACAAGTTGTTTTATTAATTGTTGGCTTCTTCTATTCATTTTTAACAAGTCTCTTGAAATATATGACAAAAATTTCTTATATCGAATTCAAAGTGCCATGCTATTATTACTTAATATTCATATTTCATATGGCGAAGGCATAGTCTTCTTTTTTCTCTCAAATAATAGTCTCATTGGCGCCAAGCGTGAGGGAATGCTGGACGTTTGGCAATTTCTCCTCCGACCAGGATAAAAGATCCCATTGAAGCGGCTAACACACATTAAGTAACACAAAGTAGTATTTCATAGAGTGCAACAAATAACTCTTGTTGCGATTAAGGTGTTGGAAACTAAAACTTAAATCTTAAAAAGTAAAATGAAATGACTCATAGTCTTGCAAGTCTATGTATATAAAAGAACCCATAAACAAACACTCTGTTGAGATAAGAAAATGCATAGTCTATATAAAAGTAGAATCCAAAATATATATGTAAGAGTTCCTTATCAGGCACCTTTTCCGCCAATGATTTAAATATATAGTTTTTGCTAGCATAATGAATACATGTTGAAGAATCCAATATAATATACTAAATATGCAAGTCAAGGGAACCTAAATTACTATTTACGGACAACAATTATGTTTTATACTATCACAAGTAACGGGCTATCAATACCTTAGTATGTTCAGGTAATTTACAAATGGCAAGATGGTAAATTAGGGATAACACTTCAAGAAAGGAATTTAGAAATCCAAACAATGCACACATGAGGCATCGAGTAAAACATGTTCCTTTCTAAATCTATTTATGTAGTTAAGAAGCTAAAATCAATACCAAACAAGTTCAACTAGAATCATCTAATGGTGAATTGGTGATGATTATGAGTGTAGATGAAAAAGTAGTTAAAAGAGTAATTGAAATAGTTCTTTATATTCACATTTTACGGTTTTGTTGAAATTAAACACATAATGAATCTGGATACTTGAAATAGTGGTTCATAGTCATATTTTACGATTTTGTTGAAATCTAAACAAAAAAACACACCAGGAAGAACAAAGAAGCAACAATAAACAATTTTTTCTAATTATTCTGATATTTTAGTTGTCCATCTAATGTTGAAGATGAAGCAAAAGATTAAAGAACAAAATGTAGTTGTTGCACGATTTCTCCCATCCCATAGGAAAATGAAATTTCATCAAAAAGAAAACCCTAATTTAGTTGCTTAATTACAGAGGTAGATTTCGCTTACAGATGTGGAGTTGCTTGAGATTCTGATACACGATTCAACTGATAGAAGACTAGATTACTGTTGATCCAAACCCTCAGTGATTTGATAATGACCCTATCTTAAATACTTAGTGAAAATTGTAAGTAAACAATATGTATCAGAGTTTCACTATCGCTGATAAGTACTAAGATCTTACAGTACTGCTGATAGGAACTCTCGCACTTTTAGATTAAACATTCAGCGAACACTGTTCACCATATCGCTGAGTCTGTTCAGTCCTTATGGTGATCGCTGATAAGTTAGTTGTTTACTTATGATCCCTGAAGACAAGATTCACGTCAACAAAGGTTCTACGCTGAAGTCGAAGATCAAGCTCAAGAACCAGCGACAAGTCTCCTAATGAACTGATGCGGATCAGCGAAGACTCAGATTTGTCCACTCAACGTGAAGTATCAAGTACAAGACTTCAGCTATCGCTGAACTTTATCATCTGCTGAATAGTAAATGATAATCGCTGAATCAACGAAAGCTGATCATGAAGTCCTCCGTACAAAGTACTTTTGTCTTAACCTCCCTTGCACGCCACCGTACGAAATGTCAGAAAAGAACCTCTGAAAATCTGAAATCGTACAACCACTCTGATACTACACTGTTCATTCATGCGGCTACTAAGGTTGTCAACAAAGGTCAATGACATGCAACCAATCCGCTGATGACACGTGTAAAGTGTATACAGAATTGCATTAAATGCATGCAGTATATAAAGAGATGAACTCACTTCATTTGAAGTAACTTGCTAACTCTGGACAAGTTCAAATCTCTCAAGATAGGATTTTATTAGTAATCTACTTATCTTTCTTAGTGCAAGAAAACCTTAGTGTTCCAACTTGTTTAGATTTAGGTTTATCCTTAATCTTGTTTCCGCAACAAGCTGTAAATTGTTAATGATTTATCAATAAACAATTTAGAAAAGTAAAATAGTGTGTTTGTATTCAACCCCCCCCCCCCCCTTCTACAAACTTGTTTAAGCCTTTCGGGACCAACAAGTGGTATCAGAGCAGATTTGTTTAATCTCATAAACAAGATCTAATCTAAGATATTTCTCTTCCTTGCTATTATCTGAAAATGGCCAACTCAAACACAAACACTCACTATATCGACAATGGTTCTCTTGCAAAACCCCCTAGATTTTCCAGAGACAACTTCAACTTATGGAAAAATAGGATGACACTCTTCTTAGAAGGTGTAGACCCTACTATACCTTACTATCTTGAAAACGGTCCACACATCCCTGTAACGATTGATCCTGCCGTTCCAGCCACTGCAACTAGAGCTGCTATTCCAGAAAGGCTGATTCCAAAGGAAATCCATCATTGGACCGATGAAGACAAGAAGAAAGTGGCTATAGATACAAAAGCCAGATCCATATATCCATGGCCCTTCCTGACGAAGTCTACCATTCCGTCATGAACCTGAAATCCTCAAAAGCCATGTGGGACACAATATGTGTTCAGTATGAAGGAACGTCTGAAGTCCAGGATTCAAGAAAGATCAACCTGGTAAGACAATACGAAAGTTTCATCTCTGGTAAGAATGAAACTCTCTCTGAAGTACATCAACGTTTTAATTGCTTAATTATAGATCTTAAAACGGTTGGTAAGGAATATTCTAACTTTGAAGTTCTGACAAAGTTTTTAGAATGTTTACCTGAAAGCTGGGACAATTATTCCATGTGTCTCAAGCTGTCAAAAGATCTAAGATCAATGACACTTGCTACCTTATATGGCACATTGCTGAATCATGAGCAATCTAGCCATCTTAAGAAGAATCTTGTAAAAGATTCCAAAAGCACCCCTGTTGCTTTAATCTCAGAGGAACCTTCTACTCAGCGACCCGTGGTCACTATCACTGAGTTAGAAAGTAACTCTGAAAGATCATCAGATTCTGATTCTTCAGATGATGAATCCTTGGCTCTCCTAACTAAAAAGTTCAGGAGATTCGCCAAGAAGAAAATGTTTAGAAAGAACAAAACTCTTTCTATAGCTGACAAGCCTAAGTCATCAGCTTTTGTTGATAAGGCTACTGCTACTTGTTTTAACTGCGAAAAGACAGGTCATTTCGCTAACGAGTGCAGGTCAAAGAAAATCATGAGACCTTCAGTCTTTACAAAGAAATCCTTTGTTCCAAGGAATAAAGACGACAAATACTTAAAGCTGAAGGAGAAGTATGCAAAGCTGAAAAGCTTTAAGAAGAAGGGAAAAGGCCTAATGGCTGACTATGATTGGGCTGCTTCTGATGAAGAAGCCTCATCATCTGATTCTGAAGATGATGAAGCAAATCAATGTCTCATGGCCAAGATTGAAGAAGAGGAAGAAAGTTCAAACATTCCCTCCACTTCAACATCTGCCATTCAGGTATCACCCTCCTTCTTTACCAATATTGTAAATATTGATGAAGCTGATAGTCTCCGTAAAATCGAACTACTGACTAGAAGTTTATACGAAGCCATGAACGGCAAAGCTGTGGTTGAAAACCAAAATCTTGATCTCGCTGAAAAGCTTAAAAATTGCCACCTTCAAATAGAAAAGCTTTCTAAATTTGAAGAAGATTTTAAAGATCAAGTCCATTTAAATCAGCTAGTCAAAATTGAACGAGCGGAAGCTATCGCTGCATTAAAAGCTGAACAAGCTACTGTTGAAGGATGGTGTAATTCTTCAACAAAGATCACTGAGATAATTAAGGCTCAGATTCCTCTGAGTGATAAACGTGGTCTGGGTTATAAATATGATACTCCAATACCAACCACTGAACGTTCAATGCTTAAATTTGGAACGTTCGTATCCTCAGTAGCTGACACTTCTTCATCTCAGTACTCCTCGTCGATTACACCAATCCCTGAGGAAACTCCTACCTCCTCAAAAGGTAAGGAGAAAATGGTTTATTCAAAACCTACCTCTGTCTCTAAAGATAAAGGTAAAGGAATTGTAATTTATCAAAATCCTCAGAAGGGTACTTTAGTACCTAAGCTGAATGCTTCCAAAGCCTTAGTGATTCATTCATCTGGTTCTAGAAATCAGACCTCTGGATCAGTTCAGCGACCTACTCCTAGACTCAGAGTAGATATCCTTGGTAAGAAATCTGAAGAACTGAATGTTCGTCCTATTTCAAAAACCAATAGTGTACTTGGTGCTGGCACTTCTAATTCCAAATTAAAAGCTCAGCACACAAGTGGTCCTAGAACTAATTTTAGTTATAGGAAATGTTATCACTGTGGACTTACCGATCATATTGCAAGTAAGTGTCCCACAGCCACCAAAGCTGATAAGATAGCTAAGGTGAAGATAGCACCAAAGAAGACCAAACCAGTTGCAAGTCAGGTCAAGGTGACTCCTACCGCTGAGGTCAAGAAATTGACCAAAGTGAAGAAAGACAAAGTTGAATCTTCAAATGCTGCGAAGACTGCTGAACCCATTCCAACCACTTCCACTGACAAACGCGTATACATGGTGAAGTGGGTACCCAAGCAAAACTAATCTTCCTTTGTATTGCAGGTTAAGAAGGGTATCTAGTATCTCGATAGCGGATGCTCTAGACACATGACTGGAAAGAAAAGCCTGCTCGCTGAATACAAGGAAGAGAAGGGTCCCTCTGTGACTTTCGGTGGAAATGGAAAAGGACACACCCGAGGGTATGGTGTACTTTCAAATGGTACAACATCCTTCAGAAGAGTCGCATATGTTGAAGGGCTGAAGCATAATCTTCTGAGCATCAGTCAGCTTTGCGACATGGATAACAAAGTGATTTTCACCAAGGAATCCTGCTTTGTCTCTGACAAAAAGGAGAAGATAGCTCTCAGCGGTTATCGTTTGGAAAATGTTTACGTTATAAACATGGACTCAACAACCACTGAGAACTCCTGTTTCTTCTCAAAGGCATCTTCTGATGTCAACTGGCTATGGCACAAGAGGCTTTCACATCTCAACTTCAAGACACTGAATACTCTTTCATCCAAAGAGTTAGTCACTGGTCTACCTCAACATTCATACGCCAAAGAATCCTTATGTTCAGCGTGTGAAAAAGGGAAGCAGACCAAGGCAAGCTTTAAGTCCAAGCAAGTTTCCTCAGTGTCATCTCCTCTTCAACTACTCCATATGGATTTGTTTGGCCCCGTTAACAAACAATCCATCGCTGGAAAGAAATATACGCTGGTCATAGTTGATGAATTCTCTCGTTATACATGGGTAATGTTTCTCCGTTCTAAGAGTGACACCCCTGAAGAACTCATCACCTTTGTTCGGAAGATGGAAACTCTGAACAATATGACTGTTCGCTCAATAAGGAGTGATCATGGAACTGAATTCAAAAACAGTTCTCTTGATTCCTTCCTTGAGAGCAAGGGTATTTCTCACAACTTTTCGTCAGTGAGAACACCACAACAAAACGGAGTCGCTGAAAGAAGAAATAGAACAATTATTGAAGCTGCACGTTCAATGCTCAGCGATTCTCACCTGCCTACTCAGTTTTGGGCAGAAGCTGTCAACACGGCTTGTTTTACGCAAAACAGGTCGCTGATAGTCAAAAGATTCAAAAAGACAGCCTATGAACTTTTTCATGGGAGAAAGCCTTCAATCAGCTTTCTTCACATCTTTGGTTGTCAGTGTTTCATACTGAACAACAGAGATGCCCTTGGAAAGTTTGATCCTAAGGCTGATGATGGAATCTTTCTTGGATACTCCTCAATTTCCAAAGCCTTCAGAGTCTTCAACCGAAGAAGACAAACTGTAGAAGAAACTATTCACGTCACGTTTGACGAATCCCGTTCAGCGAATTCTAAACCGAACGCTGATACAGAAGAACTGAATCAATGGATGTTTTCTCATCTTTGTGATTCAGAAGATGTTCCCACTACTCATACTCATACAACTGAAAATGATGGTCCTACTATCATTCCCAATATGCAGAATAGTGAAGATGAAACATCTTGGGTCTCAGCTGTTCCTATAAATACTATACCCGCAGTTGATCCAAATGTCTCAGAAATTCCATCTATTTCTCAGCAATCAGTGAATGAAGTGACAAATGCAAGCATTCCTCTCTTAGCTGATTATCCAGAAGTAGCTGAAGCCTCATCTTCAGTTTCTCCAGTTCAGACTGAGTCAGCGACGAATGCTCCGGCTCAGCGATGGACTGTAAATCACCCAATCGATCAAATTCTTGGTGATCCCAACGCTGGTATTCAGACTCGTAGAAGTGCAGGTAATATTTGTTTATTTGTTAACTTTATTTCTCTAACTGAACCAAAGAAAATAGATGATGCCCTCAGTGATCCAAACTGGGTCAGCGCTATGCAAGAAGAGCTGACTGAATTCGAAAGAAACAAAGTTTGGAAACTTGTTCGGAGACCAACTGACAAAACAGTGATAGGCACTAAGTGGGTCTATCGAAACAAGTTGGACGAACATGGTACTGTAACTCGCAACAAAGCTCGTCTTGTTGCTCAGGGATACAGACAAGAGGAAGGTATAGATTATGACGAAACCTTTGCTCCTGTAGCAAGACTTGAATCTATTCGTCTTTTCTTAGCATATGCTGTACACAAAAACTTCACTGTACACCAAATGGATGTTAAGTCAACGTTTCTAAATGGAAAGCTGAATGAAGAAGTTTATGTGGAACAACCTCCAGGATTCTCAGATCCTAAGCGTCCAGGTTATGTTTATAAGCTGGATAAGGCACTTTATGGCTTGAAGCAAGCTCCTCGTGCATGGTATGACACTCTTTCTACGTATCTCCACCTTGAAAAATTTGAGAGAGGTAAGATTGACAAAACTTTGTTTTTTAGAAAAATAAAAGGTCATATCATTTTAGTTCAAATATATGTTGATGACATTATATTTGGTTCTACTAACCCTGAGCTTTGTACTCGTTTCGCTGATAGAATGAAAGATGAGTATAAAATGAGTATGATGGGTGAACTAACATATTTCCTTGGTCTTCAGATTAAGCAAACTGAAAAAGGAACTTTTATAAATCAGGGAAAGTATGTTAAAGATATGCTGAAAAAATTCGACTTAACTGAAAGTTCAGCTATGAAAACCCCTATGGCACCACCGCTGATACTTGATAAGGACACAAAGGGTGTTCCTGTCAATGTCACGCTGTACCGTGGGATGATCGGCTCACTACTGTATCTTACAGCTAGCCGACCCGATATTATGTTTGCAACATGTCTGTGCGCACGATATCAAGCTGAACCTAAGATATCTCATATGAAAGCTATAAAGCGAATCTTTCGATATCTTAAGGGTACAGCGAATCTAGGTCTTTGGTATCCCAAAGATTCAGGATTCGATCTAACCGCCTATTCAGACAGTGATTTTGCAGGTTGCAAAATGGATAGGAAAAGCACCACAGTAGGATGTCAGCTCCTGGGTGGAAAGCTGGTAAGTTGGACAAGTAAGAAGCAAAACTCGGTGTCCACTTCCACAGCTGAAGCTGAGTATGTAGCCGCTGGAAGCTGCTGTTCTCAAGTCTTGTGGATGAGAAATCAACTACTAGACTATGATCTTCAGCTCTCCAAAATTCCAATCTATTGCGACAGCACAAGTGCCATCGCTATAGCAAACAATCCAGTGCTACACTCAAAGACAAAACACATAGAAATCAGATATCATTTTATCAGAGATCATGTGATGAATGGTGATATAGAACTTCATTTTATCCCAACTGATTATCAGTTAGCTGATTTGTTTACCAAACCTCTTGATGAGACAAGATTCAACTTTCTCATCAGCGAGCTTGGAATGCTGAACTTTGAAGGATAAATCTTCAGCGGTTCACATTTAATCAGCGATACGTTTATACATTCTTGTATAGGCTCTGGATAAAATAAACTTGTACAATCCATTTCATCATCTTCTCTCTGAATAAATTGGGTTAAACTGATATCAAGGTATGTTTTCTCTGACAAAACGCATGAAAATGCAAGATTTCAAATTCTTTCATCGCTGAATAATATTTTGAAATTTCTTAAAACCCTCACTGATATTTCTATTCAGTGCTTCATATTTTCCAAAGAGTCCCTGAGTTTTTCTTTCAAAACCTCAGAGACAACGAAAGAATGTGAAAGGACAGTTGTGACGTCATTGCAACGGATAACACCAGGCACGCTATTTTTCTGACACACGTTTGCACGTTTCGTTGTCTATCCAATCAAATGCAAACACGTGTCCGTGTCATGATGAAAAACTTTCCCGCTCAAGTTTTTCTCTCTCTACTCTCTTCCTATATAAACACTCTCAAAGTTTATATTTGTCTTTTATGCGAGTCAATCTTTCTCCGCAAGAAAAGAACACTGTTGCATTTTGTGCTCTCAATCTTCAAGAACTGTTCATCATCTTCTTCATCAAACTCAAGGTTAATATGTTCTTATCTATTATCAAATGCAAATAACTTGTTTTCGATCTTATCATTGTTTTACACGAGATCAAACAAAAGAACTCAAAAATAAAATCATTTTCTTTCATGGTTTTATAAACACAACCATTTCATGGTTGTTCTTCAAGTTTTAAATCTAAAATCTTAAACTTGTTCTTCTTTCGTATCCATTTTTTTTAAACTGGAATACAAGACTTATAGGTGTTATATTCGTTTTTTTTTAAAAAAAAACAAGAAAAACCCTAATCTTCATTAAGACTTTTTTTGTCTGAATGAAATGGACAAAATTCGAAAAATCTTAATGGAAATTTTCTTTCCACATTAAGATATTTCTTATTTGTTAACATCTTTGGTTGAACTGATAATACAGTGAAATGGCAACTTCAAAGCTGAATGTTACCGCTGAGTCCATCTCCGCTGATTCTGAGGAACTGGAAATCACCAAAGCTCCTCAGGTTAAGTTTGAGCTGGATCAACTAGACTGGACAAAGGCAAACAACCTTTCAGCGCTTCTCGAGTTTCCTCCTCGGAAGCAGGTATCCCATCTAGACGACGCTGTAAATTTTTTGAAGAATAGCCCCATATACACAGCACTGACAATCACACCTCCTGCCAGTCAGCGTCTATTATCCCAATTCTGGTACTCTGCCAGACACACCAACCTACCCTCAGCCAAAGATTCATCTAAAACCATCGACTGCATACTCAGCGATACTGAGTATGGCACCATCAAGATAACCCCCGCAATAATCCGCAAAGCTCTGAAATTCCCTAACGCTACCTCAGAAAATCCTTTCATTCCATTTCCTGACCACAAGAAGCACGCTGACAGGGAAGAAATCATTGCTTTCCTTGATGCGATGGGTTACATCTGGGAGACTGGAAGAGACAAGCTACCTGAGAAGAAGCTGACGCTGATAAAGAAATCCAAGATGCCCAGCGAGATGAACTTCATCTTCGCTCACCTGATCAGCTGCATGACAGCGAAATCCGGATCTTCTGATCAAGCCGCTCAACCTCAGCAGGCCATGGGTTACGCACTGCTGAAAGGTCTCAACATTGACTGGGCCTCCATCATCTATGAAGACCTCATTCAACGTGTTGATTCTGCCGCTGACCGACCAGCATGGGTTCCTTACCCGCGATTCATCAGCGCCATCTTTCAATATGGCCTGAAGGACAGCTATCCTGAAGAGGGTGATCTGAAACTCTCTCAGATTAGCCCTAAAGTTCTCGACTTCAAGCCTGTCGCCAATGAGGTACGTCTCTCTACTCTTCTCACTCTTCTAAATTCTCCGCTTTCTGTGGCTCCTTCAGCGACAATACCCATCGCTGATACCCCGGCCACAAAATCCAGTCCTTCTAAGAAAAGGAAACAATCTCTTACCCCTCTTGATTCCAAAAGGATCAAGAAAACCAAGGAGCAACCCCAGCAATTGCATGCTGAAGACTCCTCAGCTCATTCTGAAGAGCTGAAGGAAAGTTCCGTGGTACGCTCTGCCACACCAATTCAAGCCATCCCTTCTAAACCTACTTCAGCGTCCTTAAACGCTGAGGTTAGAACTTTGGAATCTACCCAACCTTCGTCAGTCTCTCAAAAGACTGATGAAGTACTTCTCAGCGAATCCAACGCTGAACTTGAAACCCAACCCCAATTCTTATCCTTCGCTCCTCCCTCTACTTCTTTGGACACTCCTCCAGTCAAAACTGGAGATGCCATCATTCAAGAAGCCGTTGAAGCTTCTCAGCGAATGACGAAGAAAGGACCTGCAGAGATCTCCATCCCTCACGGAACTTTTGAGGGAGATATGGAACACTATGGAGGGACTCGAAACTTTGATGAGTTCGTCAACGCTCCTGCAGGTACAGATCCCACCTTAAACACTGTAACTAAACCTGAAACTTCTGAGCTTTCCTTTGTTCACAAGTACTTATATGTTACAGGTCCTTTTTTGGGAGACATCAACCAGTCTCTGAAGTCTATGGAGATGAAACTTACGGATCTCACCACCGGTCTATCAAATAACTCTACAGCTGTAACAAACGCTGGAGAGAATCTGACGAAGCTGACTACTGTGGTGGAAAAGAAGGCCTCCTCTGATGACATCAAAGACCTTGATAAAACTCTCGCCGACTTTGCCAAAGTGCTCTCCGACATCTACACTGACTACACCAACCTCAAATCATCAGTTTCCACCATTTCCAGCGAGGTTACAACGCTGAAGAAATCGGTTGGTACACTCGAAGGTGACATGTCAGTGGTCAAGACCGACTTGGGCTCAGTGAAGACCGATCTTAGTTCTGTCAAGACAATGATCGAGACGCTGGTGAACAACGCAAATAATCCAGCTCCTGCTCCGGCCCCTGCACCTGTTTTGGACTCATTCACCGCAGAGGATCGCCAAGAGCTGAAGAAAATCACGCCTGCTATTTCTGGCCTAGAAGACAGAATAGCTAAGCTTGAAGGTTGTGTGAAAGTCTCTGGCCCAGAAGACAGAGACAACACCAATGCTGAATCTACCCATTCCTCCCCCGCCCATCATGAGAAAGAGGGGGAGAAGAGCGCTGAACAGGAGAAGAGCGCTGAAGATCAAAATAAGAGCGCTGAAGACCTTTCCCATGATGAATCTATCAGGGGAGAGGGTAATGAAGATCGGATTACTGGACCTCAGGGAGATGAAAACCCTGAGGGAACCGAGAACCTCGCCTCTGTATCTGAGGGGGAGCAACTCGAAGAAGATGCTGAGGAATCCGAAGCAGAAGAAGACGAAGACTTCGACATCCCTGAAGCTGAACCATCCTCCTCTCCAAGGAACGATGATGATGATGATGAAGATGACGATGATTTCTTTGTTGTCAAACCTGCTCCTCGAACCAAAGCTCTTAAAGGTATTTCAATAAAAGAACCTTCAGGGGAGAAGACAAAGACAAAGCACTCAGCCTCTGGCGCTGAGAAAAGCAAAGACAAAGGCATCGCTGAAGATGATAATCTGGCGATCCTACTTGCAAAGCCGATTTGTCAGGTACACTAAACTTATTTTTCCTTCCCTGATCATCTCTGAAAAATCAGTTATCCATTCCACAAACACCATACACATCCACATTTTTTTTCTATCTTTTCTACCCAAGCTCTTCTACCCAGTTTCTTATTTGTAAGATCGCTGCGTTTCAGCTAGTCCTCTCCCCTGTTTGAGGATATCGCTGAAAGATCTTCTATTGCGACTTCACCAATAATTCCAGCTACCGCTGAAGACATAATCCCAGTCTTAGATTTAATCTCTGAGACTGATGAATCAGAAGAACAACCTCTCTCGCACAGAAACAGACCCTCCTCAGTTCGTCAAAAGAGGAGAGAAGAAATGATAAAGCGATTCGAGGATCAACGAATCATCCTAAGGCGCGATCAACTACCTTCAGTTCCTCCTAAGTTCAGAATTTCAAAAGCTGAATACCAGGATCATCTCAGAGCTGAACGCCTCATCGCTGAAAGGAAGGAAGCTGAAGATAAAGACAGAGAATACGCCATCAAGCTCACTCAAGAATCTGTCAAAGACCCCAAGCTGAAGCGTATTCCCATTCAAATCCAACGAAAGCTTTGGGAACAAGCCCAGAAGATCGTGGAAAAGAAAGCTGAAGTTTCTCAGACCACCCTGATCTGGTGTAAAGAGAAAATCCACTTCAGATATCGTCCAGCGAAGATCAACAAGGTATTCATCTCTGGAAGAACCTCCATCGGAGTACCTATTGTTGACATCAAACTGTTCAGAGAAGATGACTCATCTGAAACCTTTCGTGCTGACACTGTAAAAAGGTATGGTCTCTCTGAATGGCTGGAGATGAGGTTAGCTATCCAACCATCAAAATCTAAGTACAAGGATCATTTCGAAAAGCTGATAAACAGACAGATCGATTTGATATCTTCTTGTGTGGATATTCCTCCTGTTCCTGATCTAAAGCCGAAAAGAAAAAAGGACTCTCCAAGGAAGAAACGTCAAGATTCAAACTCAGGTCCTGTCATACGAAATGAAACTGGAATTGGTTTCTCTCGCGCTGAAGTACTTGGTCCTGATCCTGATCTATCTACCCTTGACGTCTCTTTGCCACCATGTGAACTTTTCGTCCCTGGTAAAGTCATCAGTAATCCTTATGGAATATTCTTTCTTGACTACGACGGACGTAAATGCTTTCAACGGATCGCTGAGCTTCCAATCACTCCAATCGAACAGCTCAAAGATCTCATCTACTGGTGCGACTTCAGAAAAGACATTCAGGCACGACACCTAAAACCCTTGATTTTTGAAGCTGCTCTGAAGCTAAAGAATAAAGGAGAAAAGGTTCCTGACTGGATGATTCCAACTGAAAAGACAACCCTTGATGAACTTCTCATTAAGGAAGAACCCTTTGAAGGCTGACAACAATCACCATTTTTTTCTCTATTGTATCAGTCATCCTTTAGTACTTGTAATTTATTTCGCTTGTACTTGTAATCTTTCTTATCCATATTGTAACCTGATTCAAAGATTTAAAGAAAGATTTCAGCGAATGTACTTTACTCCATCAGTACTGAAAAGATCCCAGAAAACAGTAAAAGGGACAAATATTTTATGAGTTCTTTTTATCCTTATGTTTTCATTAAATAGCAATTTTCTCTGTTGCTATGTCATAATCAAATAGGGGGAGATTGTTGATCCAAACCCTCAGTGATTTGATAATGACCCTATCTTAAATACTTAGTGAAAATTGTAAGTAAACAATATGTATCAGAGTTTCACTATCGCTGATAAGTACTAAGATCTTACAGTACTGCTGATAGGAACTCTCGCACTTTTAGATTAAACATTCAGCGAACACTGTTCACCATATCGCTGAGTCTGTTCAGTCCTTATGGTGATCGCTGATAAGTTAGTTGTTTACTTATGATCCCTGAAGACAAGATTCACGTCAACAAAGGTTCTACGCTGAAGTCGAAGATCAAGCTCAAGAACCAGCGACAAGTCTCCTAATGAACTGATGCGGATCAGCGAAGACTCAGATTTGTCCACTCAACGTGAAGTATCAAGTACAAGACTTCAGCTATCGCTGAACTTTATCATCTGCTGAATAGTAAATGATAATCGCTGAATCAACGAAAGCTGATCATGAAGTCCTCCGTACAAAGTACTTTTGTCTTAACCTCCCTTGCACGCCACCGTACGAAATGTCAGAAAAGAACCTCCGAAAATCTGAAATCGTACAACCACTCTGATACTACACTGTTCATTCATGCGGCTACTAAGGTTGTCAACAAAGGTCAATGACATGCAACCAATCCGCTGATGACACGTGTAAAGTGTATACAGAATTGCATTAAATGCATGCAGTATATAAAGAGATGAACTCACTTCATTTGAAGTAACTTGCTAACTCTGGACAAGTTCAAATCTCTCAAGATAGGATTTTATTAGTAATCTCCTTATCTTTCTTAGTGCAAGAAAACCTTAGTGTTCCAACTTGTTTAGATTTAGGTTTATCCTTAATCTTGTTTCCGCAACAAGCTGTAAATTGTTAATGATTTATCAATAAACAATTTAGAAAAGTAAAATAGTGTGTTTGTATTCAACCCCCCCCCCCTTCTACAAACTTGTTTAAGCCTTTCGGGACCAACAATTACATTCACGTCTTTCACCTTCAATCAAAAATTGCCATCGACCGAAAATACGATTTCACCGTGAAGCTTGAAGAGGTTTTCAGCGAGTGAAAAGAATAAAAGTGGAAAAAGGTTACTCTGAACTTTCATCAATACCACAAGACTTCAAAGTAATTACAAAAATACCACCTTGCAACTTGAGACCATTGATCACTTTAATGATCTAATCTAAGGGCCAATAATGGGTCTTACGGGTCTCACAAAATCGACTTGGTCTCACATGATCCCAAGTCCTAATAGATATAATATCTATACTATATATATATACAAAAAAAGTTTGTTTTTTGGCCCTCCAAATTCCAATATATGCATTTTGGCCCTTGATTTAAAAATATTACATTAAGAAAATGTTATAATTAATAAAAGAGCAAAAATATCATTTTGCCCTTGATTTTAATGGACATGATAGATGGCCGTAACATTCGCCAAATTCTGGTCGACTAGGCATGGGAATGGCCCCGATTCGTCGGGAAGCCCGGTCCATCCGCCCCGATCAGGAATGGGGATTCCTCGCAAAACCGGGGATGGGGACGGGGACGGGTATGGCAGTACTCCCCGCCCCGTCCCCGTTATATAAATTAAATATATATTATTTATTTAAACCAAATCGGTAATTCATAATTTCCTAAGTAGATTTAGAGTACGAAATTCTTATTTTTCGTGATGTTAGTATGTATTTTGGACGTCAAATCAAAATATAATTACTCGATATGTTTTTGAATATTACTTGATATGTTTTGATACGTGTGACGTTAACTTTTTTGTGAATTAGGTTGAATTTCTTTTGGTTCCAGATTATTAATTACTATAGAGTAAACTCTACTTTTGGTCCCTGAGGTATAGTGATTTTTTTGAAAGCAACCCCTGTGGTTTCATAAGTCGAGTTGTTGTCCTCATGGTTTTGATTTTACGCTAGATTTGGGACATGGTCACTAACAGGGTTAAAAACAACCGTTAGTTTCAGGGGCATTTTCGTCATTTCACCATTTTGTCCTATTTTTGTAATTGTATTTGTTTCTTCTTAATTCTATCAAAAGTAGCAAACTTTAGGGACCAACTTGTAACACTTCTAATATATATATATATATATACCTAAACCCTGTTAATCTCATCACAGGGATCAAACCCGTCTTCCTCCTCCCCCAACTACATCTCCGGCCACCACCAGAAACTCCGGCCACCACTCTCTTTCTCTCTTCATCTTCTTCCCAAAGCACACGCTCACATATAATAAAAAGTCAGGTAATCTTCTTCGTCTCTCCTCCGACGAACCACCGCCGCCTCCGCCTCCGCCTCCCTTCCTACCACCGCCGCCTCTGCCGTCTCGACTCCTCTCACCACCGCCGCGTGCTGCCGTAACGCCACCACCCCCTTCCTCTCAAATTCACAAGGTAAGGGCATCCATTTCATCTAAACACAACCAACCACCGCCGACAACCGCAATCTACCACCGGAGTTTCAAGAACCACAAAACCCCATTGAAATTTCTGAAATCAAAAACAGATTTTGGAAAACAAGATTTCTTAAAAACGCGGTAAATGCATGTGGAAATCAAAACCCATTTCAGAAATTCAAAAAAGAAAACAACTTGTTGTTGTTGTTGTTGTTGTTGATTTCTTGAAGATATATGTGTGTGTATATATATATATATGTGTATATATATATATATATATATGTGTGTGTGTGTGTGTGTGTCAGTGTGTGTGTGTCAATGTGAGTGTTCGTTTGAAAAACAAAGACATCCAAATCGCTAAAGGTTGTAATGGTGGGTGGATTAGGATGGTGGATGGTGGTTGTAATGGTGGGTGGATTGGGATGGTGGATGGTGGTTGTAATGGTGGGTGGTAGTGGTGGTTGTGGATGGTGGGTGGTAGTGGTGGATGATGGTTGTAATGGTGGGTGGTGGTGGTGGATGGTGGGTGGTAGTGGTGGATGGTGGGTGATATACTACAAAAGAGTCAATTACAAGTTGGTCCCTAAAGTTTGCTACTTTTGATAGAATTAAGAAGAAACAAATACAATTACAAAAATAGGACAAAATGGTGAAATGACGAAAATGCCCCTGAAACTAACGGTTGTTTTTAACCCTGTTAGTGACCAGGTCCCAAATCTAGCGTAAAATCAAAAACATGAGGACAACAACTCGACTTATGAAACCACAGGGGTTGCTTTCAAAAAAATCACTATACCTCAGGGACCAAAAGTAGAGTTTACTCGTTACTATATGATGTTGTAATTTTTTTGTGTTAAAATAATATTTTTGTATTAATTTTTTTTTCGATCAGGACGTTTCCCGTTGGGATCCCCATGGAGATATCACTAGATATGATCATATTCCGGGGCAGGGATGGGGATTGGGATTGAGGTCCCCGTCCCGTCCCCACCCCATTCCCATGCCTATGGTCGACCTCAAGCGCTTCGTTCAATACAGCGATCACGACACTCGCCTCCCGGAAAAGAGCGGGTACGATGACTACACCGTATATGACTAGTGTATTGTCTCCTGCAACTTCAACTATCACCGGTATGCTATTTTCTTCGATTTACGGATTGCTCTTTTAGAAACTTGATCTTTAATTTAGTGCATTTCTTATGCATGATTTAACCGTTTGATTTCAAGTTCTACTAATGGTTCAAAGCTCTTCGCCATTGTCTAAGGACGAGTCTAAGTTTTAGGGTTCCTTCACCCTAGTCTTAGAGATAATTTCAAATTCTTAATGTGCCTCCATCATACACCCTAAAATGAATTATACATAAGTGAATGCATCTTTGGATATGAACTTCACATATTGTGTATTCGGTAATATTACTCAAGTATCCTGATGAAATCAATCACCGCTTCCAGCATTTGAGCCATAGTGTTTTTTTTTGTTTTTTTGGAAGGGTGTCCTAGGCATAGCCTAGACTAATCCCTAAGCCGTCAGTCCTGATTGTGTACGCCTGGATTAGAACCATGAGATATTCCACCACATCGCCAGGGCCTTAACCACTACGCCACAACCCTTGTGGTTTATTTGAGCGATAGTTCTTAACATTAAGAACGGAAACTAACACATAACTGGTGTTATAGATATTCATAAATAAGTTTAGCACTATTATGGGCATTTCCTCACCCTGGCTTCATGGACATTTACAAAAGTTCTTCAAGCTAAATAAGTGAAGTTCCTTTTCACAAATAAATAAGTATTTCATTAAGAGTATATAACTAACTTAGAAAACACTCACTAATTAAGTAATTAACAAGCATAAACTTGTGTCCAAGTTGATGATCAACAAACTTGTTTTTTACCACATTGAACCTTTTAATTAGATACTAGCTAGTCTAGATAAATGTTGGGTTTTGTTTGTTGTCTACTCTATCAAATGGGTCTCAAACCCATTTCTTGAGTGGTTTCAACGTTCATGTCTTTCGGAAGTCCTTTTGTCAATGTATTTTGCAATTTATTTCATCACATAGCAAGAAGAGGATTGCATTTTGCTAAATATAATGGAGAGTACAAGTTTTGCTTACTGGATAAAAAGAAACTACTATGGTTGTTTACACTTCCCAAATATGGAAATAAAGTGGATATTCAAAACATTTAACCTGATTGGAAAGTTACGTTAGGCTGATCCCATAGATGAGTTCCCAAGTCGTGTGTAAGGTTGCGTACAACTTAATATTGTATCACTAATTTCAATAGTATGAAGGATAATAGCTTGCTTACAAATTTTTAGATCTTCTTCATGGCAATTCAAGGAAGTTGTATGACCAGAGTACAAAGATCTTGTGCTTTCTATCTGGCCAAATGCAACGTTGAAGAAATTTAGGTTCCTTTGAGAGGCAGAGCAGGAGGTTGGGTAAAGCTTGGAAAAAAACTTAATGTCATTTCATAAGGCATGGAATTGACAAAAAACGAACCAACTTTCTTTCATGTTTGGCTGGATTAGTTGTTCTTGAGAAAAGGAAAGCGTTCATGTGGGCAATAGCTGCCAGGCTATCTCAGCCTCTCAGGCCCATCAATTGCAATATTGAAGCTAACAATCATGGGGTGCAGGCTTATGAAAACACAAGTAGGTGTTTATGAAGCTTTCTGGTAGTTCATCTGGCAATTGATAGTGGTAATTGCAGTGAGATCTATGATCTACTCTTGCATTTTATTGTTTCATGAGTTGAATATTGGTTGAACATAACAATTTTCTCATCAAAGAAAAAAAATCAAGATATCAACATGACAAAAATGAACTCCTTGAATGAGTACTTTATGACCCTTCTGTCACACAGACAAACAAAGAACACAATAACAGTAACCGAGAAAAAGTCGCACTTAGAAAAGAGAGAAAATTAACATGGACCGGGAAAATAAAACTAAAAAAGTAGTCTTTAGGTTGCAGTCGAAGTCCACCGCGATGTACCTATTATACTAAGCTTAACAGACTCGCACCCATACTAGCGACCAACTGGGCATGCTGTCGAGTCATTTCCATTTGCAACTGAAGCCTCTGGAGCTGCATTTGTGCATCAAGAACACTATCCCTTTCACATTCTTCACAATCCACACAACCCAAATGCGTGCAGTAATCACATGATTCACAGTAGTACGCCCAACGATCCTTTTGGACTGCCCCATGACAAACATCACAGGAGAACTCCTCTTCACATTTCTTCGGACACGAGAAAAATAGTTTAAGCACATGCTCATGATCGTTCCGTTCTACTGTTTCAGGCAAGCTTACACATTGGACGTGTAGATCAAATTTACAAATAGAACAGTGATAGGTGAAACCTGTACCATCACTAAAGCATGCATTACAAGTAAATTCGCCATTTTCATTGTTGTAAGGGGCTAACGAGAGGAGAGTTAGAGGGTGTTCTGGGTGCGACTTGTGTTGAATCTCTTTTTTCAAATGAAAGCATGATTCATGAAGATGAAAGTCGCACTTTGGTTCAACACATGAATAGCCGTTTCCAATTAGGTTTTCTTCACATCCTGAACAAGCAACCTCATTCTCTTTATCTTTTAAGTTGACTATAAATAGCTTGTGGGGGTGACTAAAATGCATGATTCCTTTGTTGCTCAATTGGTTTTGACCAGATTCGACACGACTCTCTGGTTGATTATCAGGAGAATCAGCAGGTACAAAAATAGAAGCAATCTTTTGAGCCTTGTTAGAATTTTGGGTACTAGGAACTGGATTTTGATTTTTGGTAGGAACAGAAACAGAAGCAACATCTTGAACCAATGAAGGATATTCGACACGAGTTACTGGATTCTGAAAGCTAGTGGGAATGGAAACGGAAGGTCCATTTTGAGGCATTGAATGATATTGAGTACCTGTAACAGAATTCTGAGAACTAGTGGGATTAGAAACAGAAGGTCCAGTTTGAGCCATGGAAAAATATTGGGCACCAGCAATGGAATTCTGAGAACTAGTGGGTATGGAAACAGAAGGTCCATTTTGGACCCTGGATGGATCTTGGGAATTCATAATTGAATTCTGATGACCGGGGGGAATGGAAACATAAGCTAGATCTTGACCTGTCAAATGATATTGCTCATGGGTAATGGGGTTAGGAATTGAAACAGAATGAGCACTTGGAGCCATGTAACTAGCGGTGGGTGGATTGGAAAGACTATAGGGAACAGAAACAAAGGGGACATTCTGAGCCATGTTAATATTTTGCCCATTCCAACCTGGTAGAGCTAGTTCTTGGTCAGGATTGTAATAACTTGTGGGGTACTGATGAGCTGTCTGGAAACTGGGAACACCAGAAATGGAAAAAGCACATTGAACATGAAGGTCAAATTCACAATCAGCACAGGAATAGGAGAAGCCGGTTCCAATGATTTTACAGGAATTGCAGTAGAAGGAATTGGAGGGGTAAGTTGGGTAAGGAACCAAAGTGAGGGGATGAAGAGGGTGTGATGGGTGTTTCAGAGACCGCGTTGCCCGGTAGCATTGCTCGTGTAGGAAGAAGTTGCATTGCCAGCAAACATATACGGTGCCAGTGCCGGAAGAGTTGCAACCAGAGCATGAGACTTCAACACCTTCAGGCATTTGGTGCATGATCAGGTTGTGCGAGTGGCTGAAATGCTTGTACCCCTGATCCATTTCTATTTCTCCCTGAATGTCTTTGTGGGTGCACTGTGAAAGAAAGAAACTATATGAAGATAAGTAAACAGAAATAGTGGTGCAAGTAGCCTTGGAATTGGTCAGATTGTGCCAACTTTTTCCACCTAGAGATTCTTCTTGTCTAGAAGTTGACTTTCTACATTGTAATTTAAGGATTTCTTCTATGGTGGTTGATCATGACCATTATTATGGAAGTAAACTGATCAAACAACAATAGGACTGGGTCAAATGCTCTCATCTCTTTATACCGTTTGATGATGTAATACTATGATTTTTTATTTCACACCGATTTGATTGGGATGGAAAATATTAAAACAGCATGTTAGTAAGTAATAGAAAAAATGTTATGTAGTAGTAATTAACGAATATAAAATTCGTTTAATTTTATAAACCCATTGCATAGAAGACAAGTAATATGCATGCTGTCGTTAAATTACATATATAAACATATGTGTATGCATTATTGTATGTAAAATAAGCATACATACCGTAACACCTGTAATATTATTAACTATAAAATGCAAATTTTGAATAAATATGATATGATATAAGTTACATTATGGTATTGAAACAAATACATACTAAAAGAGCTTAGCGGATGAAGGGTAAAATTGATTTAGGTGCCTAAGTTGGAGGGTTAAATACTAAAGGTTTTGACGTTTAGTAATAAATGGTAAAAGAAAGATCCGTAGAAATTTTGGAACAATCGGTTTCATACTGTGTAGGGTTAGTAATTTAGGTTCGAAGACTGTGACCAGGTAATTTTGGTAATAACTCCTGAAGGATATGAGGGTTCTTTGGTAATTTAGGGTCTTACCATGGGCTTAAAATGTTTTGTTTATTGTAGATGTATTACAGAGAATACAAGAAAGTTATTATAGATGGCATTTTACCAAGAGGTTGATCAAAAAGAATAATCATAAGCATTCATATGCAAGTTACTGAAACAACAGATGGACACCGACGGGAATGTAGCCAAATAAGGTCATCCCCGTACTTAAACTCACAAGAGAAAACAATACAAATGGAAGTGAAGAAAAACCATGTACTAGGCATGAAGGCATAAAATGGACAAAAAGCTTAAACCAGAAGATGTTGACAACATCACACATGATGAACATGAAGAGAATGACACTCAAGTTATGTAAAAGATAATAATTCATAACAATTGACAACTGTGGTGCAAGCAGTCTTCTCTCGGAACAAGATTTCCCGAAACCATTGGTATGCAACTATATCGAGTCTAACATGTTTTGACGACTAATAGCAGCTATTCTATACTCCTCCCTTGCAATCTCGAGCCTTAGCCGGTTCATTTTGATATGTTGAAGATCTGAATCCGTAATAGAAGCACCTTCTTCCACCCGCATATTAGGAGCCGTGGGAGAATATTGCGGATTAGTAATTGAGTTATGTGTACTAGTTTGAGCTGAAGCCAAACCCACATGTTGAGCATGCATGTATGAATGTTGAACACTTGTATTTTGATTTTGAGAACTAGTAGGAACATAAACATTTTGTGCTAGGTGAGAATTCCAACCACCTTGTGACACCATTTCTTGACCATAGTTTACTGGGCTGATAATTGAGGGTTGATGGGAATTGGCAGCACCGGAAATGGAATGAGCGCAATGGACATGAAGGTCAAATTCACAATTAGAGCAGGAATAGGATAATCCGGTTCCTGTGATTTTACAGGAGTTGCAGTAAAAGGAATTTGAGGGATAAGTTGGGTAAGGAACTAAGGTGAGAGCATGTGAAGGGTGTGATGGGTGTTTTAAGGACCGGGTTGCACGAAAGCATTGCTCGTGCAACGCGAAATTGCATGGCGAGCAAACGAATATGGTCCCAATGACCAAAGAGTTGCAGCCGGAGCATGACATGTTGGCAGCTTCATGTACTTGGTGCATGATGAGATTGTGAGCATGGCTGAAATGCTTGTACCCAGCATCCATTTTTTTTTCTATGTGTGTTCCTGTTAATGGGATGAAATAGGTGTAAATAGGACTGTGTGCCAAGTTGCAAATCGGGAATAGTTTAATGCATTAACGAGTAATGGTGTTGGAATGTGAATTGGGCTGGGTCAACTAATAGAAAGTCCAAGTCTACTCTTTCAAATTGCAATAGTTTAGGGCTGGTCAACCATTAAAAGTCAGATTGCCAACTCTTTCCTTCCATCTAAATATGCTTTTTTGAAGTTTCTTCTTGGTGTGACATCATAATACAGTTCTACCAAATGCATCTAACAGCCCATGTTGTCTTTTTGCTGAGAAAAGCTATGCATTTTGTACATGTTCTACCAATTTGACATGAGTATAGTTTTGGATTTTGATTTTTTGGTCCGAGGACTTGCATAAAGCCAATACATATGTGTTTTGGTGTTCTGTTGACCAACTGAAAGGTTATTCGACATTTTTTTACATACTCGTGAATCGTGATACTCATGTTTTAATTTGTGTGTGTGTGTGTGTATATGTATATATATATATATTGGTAGGCTGGTAGCCATGTGGGAAGTTCCGTTAGGAACCTAAAATTGATTAGGAACCCACAAACCACCACAGCACGACACCTGGCTTATTCAGGATGAATATTTATCATGAATCACACATTCATCATGAATAACACTTCCATATTCATGATGAATATGTTGTGTGTCGCACTGTGGGCGGTTCCCGGGTTCCTAATCAATTTTAGGTTCTGTTAATGTAATTTTACCACTTACGTATTTTTATGTACTATCTCGGTTCTAGAAGTGGGGACTCTTTGACCTTTGTGTACGTATTGATCGCTTCTGGGTAGATGAGCCAGATGTTTATCTATTTGCTTATTGATGTAGGATTATAATCTGCTTTCAGGCTTAGCAATGGGGATGATCCAAGTCTAACAGTTGGTTTTTGAGATTGTGGCATTGGCAGCCGAACTAATATTGAGGTAGGATGTTGGACCTTCTGCTTTGCTTACAGCAGGGGTGCATACCGGTTAGAGACACTTGCCTCCTTACTTATATTAGAATCTCATGGCATGATTCACTCTTTAGCATTTTAGCCCACCAAAATAAAGTAATTTCTTATGACGTCCTGTGTAGATGCTTACCCTTTGAACTCAGATCGAGATGGTTCTTTTTTAAGTTACTTGTTTTTCAAGATCTACATGCTTGCAAATTTTGGATATCCATCATAAAACTGTTGTGAAGTTATCGTGTTTCATTGTCTTATTGTATTCTCGTAGTGTAAACATCGGAGGTCATAACTTTCCACTCGTAACTCATGTTTTTTCAGATCTACATGCCTGAAAGTTTTGGAGATCCAGGTGAAGTGTGAATGCACAAAAACCTAGAAAGACGCAGATGAATGCAGATCCAAGAAAATTGGAAAAAAACAAGAAAACATGCAAAGACAGACCTACATGAAATAACAATGTAAATGTAAGCATTAATAACATATTGAAAGAGAGGGGAGAAGAGAAGATATGGAATATGGAAAATAAAGAAAATATGTAATGGAAAGAAAGTATAAGAAGGAAACTGAAAGGAGGGGTATTTTTGAAAGAACAGGAAAGTTGGAATAATAATGTGTAAGGTTAGTAATTTAGCCACGAAGACCGACACCAGATTTTGGTAACCATTTTGGAAGGATTTGAAGTCCTTCAGATTTTAATTCATGGACGTAAAAAACCAATTTACTTAAACTCACAAGACAAAAAAAACAGTATGAATGAAAGTGACGAAAAACTAGGCATAAAATGGATAACAAGCTTAAGCCAGTAGATGTTGACAACATCACACATAGATGAACAGGAAGAGAGTGAAACTCATATTATATAAAAGATTAGTAATCATAACAATTGACAACTGTGGTACAAGCAGTTTTCTCTTGAAATTAACTAGAACTCCGAAACCATTGGGATGCAACTATATATACTCTGAGCTGTATTTATTTGCAAGGGCAGCTATTCTATACCTCTCATGTGCCATCTCGAGCTCCATTAGCATGTTCATTTTGGTTTGTTCAAGATCTGAATCCTTAATAGAAGCATATTCTTCTTCCTGCTTATTAGGAGCCATGGAAGACAATTGGGGATTAGTAATTGAGTTATGTGTACTAGTTTGAGCATTCATGTATGAATGGTGAACACTGGTATTTTGATTTTGATTTTGACCATGAGTTTGGTTTGGGAGAGAGTTGTAGTTTACTGGGGTGGCAATTGAGGGTTGAAGAGAATTGGCAGCACCGGAAATAGAATGAGCGCAATGGACATGAAGGTCAAATTCGCAATATGAGCAGGAATAGGATAATCCCGTTCCGGTGATTTTACAGGAGTTGCAGTAAAAGGAATTGGAGGGATAAGTTGGGTAAGGAACTAAGGTGAGAGGATGGGAAGGGTGTGATGGGTGTTTTAAGGACCGGGTTGCACGAAAGCATTGTTCGTGCAACGCGAAATTGCATGGCGAGCAAACGAATATGGTCCCAATGACCAAAGAGTTGCAACCAGAACATGACATGTTGGCAGCTTCATGTATTTGGTGCATAATGAGGTTGTGAGCATGGCTGAAATGTTTGTACCCAGAATCCATCTTTCTTTTTTTTCTGTGGCTGTTTGTCTTGATGGGATGAAATGGATGTAAATAGGGCTGTGTGTGCCAAGTTGTAAATACTAAATAGGAATGTAAATTGGGCTGGGTCAACTAATAAAAATCAGAAGTCAACTCTTTCGAATGACAATAGTTTAAGGTGGCGTTTGGTTCGCTGGAATCCGACGGAATTTGAAGGAATTGGAATGGTCAATTCCATCCACCAAATTCCTGCGTGCGTCTGGTTCATCTTTTGAGTTTCCACAAGGAATTCGAATTCCACAAAGGATGGAATGTAAATTTCTTAGGTTCTAGCAAAAAATTTCAATTCCTTTCTAATATGTTTTAGGAAAAAAAATATTATACTCTTTATATTACTCCATTCTATTACATTCCACCACAATGGATGTCACCACCGTGGTCCCCGCCACCACCACCACCTGTTGCCACCGCTGCCGCCATCGTTGTCGCTGCCGCCACCACCACCTGCCGCCGCCGCCACCACCCGTTGTTGCCACCAACACACCTCTTGTCATCACTTCCATCACCACTTGTCGTTGTCGTCTCCGCCGCCACCACCACGGTCGTAAGCACCATTGTCGTTGCTGCCAACACAATCATCACCACCACCACCTGTCATCGTCGCTGCCACCACCTGTCGTCACTGTCACCGCCAACGCCACTTATCGTCACCGCTGCCGCCGCACCAGTCGTCGGCACCACCCACCACCACCCGTCATCACCACCATCACAACATGTCGCCGTCGTTGCCACCACCACCATCATTGACACCATCACCGCCTCCATCCCACCGCCAATATAATATTCAATGAACCAAACAGACATATTCAAATTCTTTTGACAGATTCCATTCCAATTCCTGCCAACCAAACACATGGTCAAACATGATTTAATTCCATTCCAATTTCTTTAGATTCCAATTCGTTTGACAAATTCCAGTTCCGATAGATTTCATTCCATGAATCAAACGCCACCTAAGGATTGGGCATTGGAATTGGAATGGGGATTGGTCAACCAATAAAAGTCAGATTGTCAACTCTTTCCATGTGAAGATGTTTTAGTGGAGAGTGTCGAGTTAAATTAGATAGCTGGATAATTGACTTTTGGCCTCTAATAAAGGTTTTTTTTTTCTTTTCTTTGAATGAACATGGAATATTGTTAACCACAACTGTTGTACTGGTTAAGGCCTTGGGGGATGTGGCGGAATATCCCATCTGCCCAGGGTTCGAATCCAGACGTACACAACTTGTGGCCACTGAGGTTTAATTAGGGCTGATGTATTACGGTCATAATTTGCCAAGGGATTAGTCTAGCTAATCCAGGCAAAGTCTAGAACACCCTTCAAAAAAAAACATGGAATATTGTTAATAAATAGTTCATAACATACTTATTTGTCAAGTGTATATGCCATTGTCTTGAAGCTTGTTTAATCCCATATACAGATTAGAATCCTGAGGTAAATAATTGTGTTGTTGGCCTAGTGGTACCCATGTTATCGGCAAAACTCACCAAAGTTTAGGAGTGTGTGTGAATTATTTGCGTTATATACTTTAAAACATGCATGTTTCTTCCTCTATTTCTGCTTGCGACGAGACATTGTTAACATCAATTAAGTTGATAACACCGCTATTAACATCAGATATATGACTCTAGTCAAGTAGTCAATGCCCAATATTACTCACCTCAAGTACTACATGTGATCTCCTTTTCCATTGCTATTATACATTTGGGATCACTATTAGCTTGTCTTTAGCCTGTAGGTGGTTGGTTGGTTGGTTTCTTGATAGTTGCTATACTATTAATGAACTTTTGTGAGTTATCACTTATTCAATAATATAAGTAATCAAGGTAATTAGGATGTTGTAATCATTGTTATGTAATTTTAAATATACTTGGTTTCACATTGACATAAAATCATCAAGGGTTAGGTCCTGGTGAGAATGAAATTTATGGTGAGAAGGTTAAGAAGGGATCTCCACCTTGGATGCACATTAAGATGAGATAAGCGCGATTCATGGGTGGGTTTGAGATTAAAAGTGATCAAGGGTCTAGATCCCTTCTCACCTTCTCACACGATCCTTCGCCTTGACATAAATTAGGTTTCTCACATTAAAACTTATCATTTTAGTAGATTCATTGAACGATATTCAAAGTGTAACTACAAATTTATCACGAGTAATAGCATCTATTTTAGCACTTTACATTGCTTCCTCAAACCTCTTCAAGTTACTTCTCACATCAACAACAGGATCCTCATCACACACTTCACCATCCACACAATCCAAATGAGTACCGTAGTCACACACTTTGCAGTAATACGTCCAGTGATCTTTTGGCACAACCCGATTACACACATCGCAATAGAAGGTGTAGTCTTCTCCCTTCAACGGGCACTTGTAAAACAACTTAAGCATATGTTCATGATCATCCCGCTTCACTGTTTCTTTCAAGTTTGCACACTTTACATGTAGGTCATGTTCACAGATCGAACAGTGGTACGTAAAACCAGTACCATCTTTAAAGCACGCGGTACAAGTAAATGTGCCATTTTCATTATTGTATGGCGACGAGGAGAGAAGGGCAAGAGGGTGATCTGGATGAGATTTGTGTCGAATCTCTTTGTCGAGATTGAAACAAGATTCGTGAAGACTAAAGTTGCAGGTTTCTTCAACACATGAATAGCCTTTCCCAATTAGAGTTTCTTGACAACATGAGCAAATTTTTTTCTTTTTGCCGTGTTTTAGGTTCACTAAAACTAAACCATGGGGGTGGCTATAGTGTTTGATCCCTTCATTTCTTGGTCTGTTTTGACCAGATTCATCCCCATAGTGAGTTGACTCAGATTGTTTATTGGAAGCACTAGTTGGAACAAAAACAAGAGGTATATTTTGAGGTATTGATGAATTCTGGGCACTTGTGGAAACACTAAAGTTTTGAGATATATATGCATTTTGGGCACTAGAAATTGGATTTTGAGCACTATTAGGCACAGAAAAAGGGAAGACATTTTGAGCCATATAAGAATCTTGGGTGATAGTTGTTTGATATTGAGCATGAACCGGAATGGGAATGGGAATGGGAGTGGGGACCGGAATGGAAACGGAGGCAACATTAGGGACGATCATGGTAGTATTTTGGCCATGCAAATATGGTGGCACTATTTCTTGATTTGGATAAGAAATATGATGTGGGTGAGGACTAGTAATTACCTGATGGGATTGATGAAAGTTTGTAGCAGCAGCAATGGAATAAGCACATTGGATATGAAGATCGAAATCGCAATCTGAACAGGAATAGGAGAAACCGGTTCCGATGATTTTGCAGGAATTGCAGTAGAAGGAATTGGAAGGGTAAGTGGGATAAGGAACTAAAGTGAGGGGGTGAGAAGGGTGTGATGGGTGTTTTCGTGATCGGGTTGCGTGAAAGCATTGGTCGTGTAAGAAGAAATTGCATTGCCAGCAAACGTATATGGTTTGGGTGGCCGAAGAGTTGCAGCCGGAGCACGAGACCTTGGTACCTTCGGGAATTTCGTGCATCGTTAGGTTGTGCGAGTGGCTGAAATGCTTGTACCCAGACTCCATCATTCTCTTTTTTTTTCTTGGGATTATTGGGAAAGAAATGGATGTATATACACAAGGATGATAATGGGAATGGGAATGGAAATTGGAATTGGAATTGGAATCCGATTGGGGGACTTGGTCATGAAGGGTAACTATATTTTTTAATATATATTCTTTGGTTGACTTCGTTATTTATTTAAGAGTAAATTACGGATTTGGTCCCTGTGGTTTAAAAAACGAAATGAAAATGGTCCCTACAATTTTTTTATTCCAAATAAGGCCCTGTGGTTCGTGTTTTCGTAACGATTTGGTCCCTGGCGCTAACGAGCGTTAACTCTCAGCGTTAAGTTATAGACATTTTTAGTCCTTTTGATATGTTTACCTATTCTATTAAATTATAAAACCATAGGGACCCAACTTGTAATTTACTTTATTATTATATAATATAATAAATAATATATTTATACATATATATATATACCTGCAACTCTCTCTCTCTCTCAACCTGGTAACCAAACTCGCCGTGAAGAAGGTCGGGACGTCTCCACCTCCCGCCGCCGTCGCCGTGGAGATTTTACAGTCGGCCACCAGGAACAACAACAGTCTGGTGTCACCGTCCTCCGGCGTGGCCTTGACCCATCATTCTTGAAAACCATACATGTTGTACTTTTCGACCCGAAAGACTTCAAAGAAGGATTAGATCGTGCCGTTTGTTTATCGGAGCTCGGTGAAGGAGAAAAAGCTCGAATATTTCTGAAATGTAGTCATGGGTTTCATATGGAATGCATTGATATGTGGTTTCATTCACATTCGACTTGTCCCATTTGTAGAAACTCTGTTTCACATCAGACTGAAATTTCAGTGGAGAATCTTCTGGAAATTCGTCAAACACAAGAAGAATCAACAGACATTGGGGATTCACAAGAATTCCCAACAAATATTTTGTTTTGGGGAGATGAAACTGAAGTTATCACTTTGACTTCTCAATTGGAAGAAGCCAATAATAGCCATCATCAAGCAGCTATTTTAACTTCTGAAACATCTTCATCTCCTTCATCATGAAACCTCTCCTGCTTCGTTTATTTTGTATATGAACGCATTGAGAAGCTCTTATATTGGATATATATTTAGCTTAGAATTCTTCTGTTTATTTTGTGTATTAGGTTGGTTACCAGAGAGAGAGAGAGAGAGAGAGAGAGAGAGAGAGAGAGAGAGAGAGAGAGAGAGAGAGAGAGAGAGAGAGAGAGAGAGAGAGAGAGAGAGAGAGAGAGAGAGAGAGAGAGAGTGAGTTGCAGGTATATATATATATATATGTATAAATATATTATTTATTATATTATATAATAATAAAGTAAATTACAAGTTGGGTCCTTATGGTTTTATAATTTAATAGAATAGGTAAACATATCAAAAGGACTAAAAATGTCTATAACTTAACGCTGGGAGTTAACGCTCGTTAGCGCCAGGGACCAAATCGTTACGAAAACACGAACCACAGGGCCTTATTTGGAATAAAAAAATTGTAGGGACCATTTTCGTTTCGTTTTTTAAACCACGGGGACCAAATCCGTAATTTACTCTTTATTTAATGAAGTATGTAGTTAGCTGTCTTGCTTGACTTTTTGGGCAATTATTTGTGTAAAGTCAACTCATTAGAGTTTGGTTAACCATTCCTAGATCCTTGCATTATGCTTTTATTACATAAACAATCCCTACAGTGTGTGTGAATATATATCTGTGTGTGAGATAAAGATTATATATATATATATATATATAATGTATGTATGTTTGTATGTCTTTTATATATGTATGTATGTATGTATGTATGTATGTATAAACACTTGCACATATGCTACAAACAAATTGGTGTGGGACCAAAACGGTGAAAGCGCTCCGGAAGGTAGGGTCACACGAAATCATTGGGTGTGGTTAAACGTTTTTTACATAAGGATGTTGGCTTCAATGTCAAGGACGAGGAGACCACATTCGGAATCATGAAAGCCGGATTTATATGTATGATGGTACTTCAACTTAGAATAAGGTAAAGTCTATTGAAAATCTCATATCAATCATCTTTATTAAGTTATTTTATGGTTCAGAGAGAAATTTTTAGTATTTCTTTGATAAAGATATCGATTAAAGATGGATTATATTTGTTAAATGACCAATGGATTATATTTGGTTATAAATTACGATATTTGCAATAATCGAATTATATCTAATACTGAGGTCAAGTGTTAAAAATCTGAATATCATGAATATTTAAACTTGTCAAAATTAAGATTTATCATGAATAATTTCACGATTTGGATTAGAGCTAGAATTGTGATTATTATGGATAATATACTTTAAAACGAAAGTATATTATGCTAGACTTGGGTAGTCATCCTCGAAATAATGGGTATAAGTTCTGTTTACATTTCACTTATGATTTTATATAAGTTATGTTTTTAAATATAAAAAAATAAGTCCATTGCCCCATGGGTAAGCGTGATCCGTTTATAAGGTGGGAACGGGTTTGGGTTTGCTATATTAAGCCCGTTGAACAAAAGAAATATGTTAGGCCCATCCCAAGCCCGCCAATGATGGACTCGTCGAGTTTATTTGCATTAAAACCATGCACTCATCCACCTTATTTGCTTACTAGTAGCATAGATTTCTGGAGATGGCAAACATGATAATGACAAAGAACAAGAGAAGGTTTGGGATTAGAAACAAATCAATTAATGACATATGAACTTGACACTAGACTTGGATTTGAGACATTAAGCAGTGCTTTAAGCAATAAGATCAGCCAAGGTGAGTTGCATGACTTTTACAAAACTATGATACATGCAACAATTATGAGTTTTATGCTCACAATTTGATGTTCATGCAAATTATATGATATATTTTATGTTATAAAATGTGTACGCATTGGCATTGTTACACAATCATAAACGTTTTGTTGAAGCACCTATACCTATGACATTCGGTTATGTTATCTCTGGACAATGAGATCAATTACAAGCAGGAAACCATTTCTTTAGTGTATGTGATGTAAAGTTTTTGTCAAAAATGAGAATAAATTTGCTAATAGAGATGAGGGAACGTTTTTGCCAACTTCCTTTTTTATTCAATTCGGTTGTCAATAATATTATATTACAATAGTCATGAATACTTAGCATTGAATTCACATGTGAATATTTTTCATCGTGTGAGAATTTAGTGTATGCGTACGGATTGTTTTTCTGTCACTAATATTAACTGATATAGCCTTGTTGTATTGTTAGGTTATGGGCGTGGCCCATTTTGTATATAGCCCGGCCCATTAGGGTTTTGTATTATCTTGTTATTGTATTCTTTTATATATTGGTGAATGAGAAGCTAAGGAGGTCAAGGGGAATAAACTCAATTTCATGGTATCAGAGCCTGCCCTAATCACCTCTCTCTAATCTCTTCTTTTTCTCTCTAAACCCAGCCGGCCCTAATCCCTTCACCACCCACAGCCGGGAGCCGCCGCCAGCCGCCACCATTACCGTCGGTCGTCGAACCTGCAGCGCCTCCATCTCCGCCTCCCTCTCTCTCGTCTGAACAATTCTGCCCTCCATCGCCACCAGCAGCTCCGCTGCCCTCTCCTGAAACCACCGCT
This sequence comes from Saussurea involucrata, assembly GCA_033807775.1. NCBI lineage: Eukaryota > Viridiplantae > Streptophyta > Magnoliopsida > Asterales > Asteraceae > Saussurea > Saussurea involucrata. The sequence continues at coordinate 181,070,928 of CM066320.1, read as the reverse complement.
GCCATTTCTCTCGCCCTCTCTTTTTCCGTCCCCTTCGTTTTCTATCTGCACTCACTCACACACCCACGCAGTGCTGCCCTCACCCTGCCGCCGCACCACCAAGAGCCACCATCGTCGGCGACCTTGCTACCGCCGGCAGCCGCCACTCCAGCCGGCCATCCAGCCAACGACGACCAACCAGCCACCATCGATTTCTCCTACCCTCACTCTCTTCCTTTTTCACACAACTTCACCATCTCTCCCCTCTTCTCGTCGAGCTTCAAACCAGCAACCACACTCTCGATTTCGACCTAATCACCATCCCTTCCTCTCTCGTTTGCTTCTAACAGCAGCAGCAAGAACACCCATCTACACCAAACTCCCTTCCCTGAATCGATTTTACCCTAAGTCGACCTGCCCCATCGAGTGAAGCTTCTCCACTCTCCATCATTTTCGGTCACAATGGCGGGTGAAGCTTCAACACCTTCGTCCTCTGAGAAACCATACGGAATCACAAACATCAAAGCTTTCGTTCCTCTCACCCTCGACCTTGAGGAACTGAATTACGACTCTTGGAGGGAACTTTTCGAAACTCAATGCATAAGTTTCGGTGTTCTCGGTCATGTTGATGGTTCCTCTCGTCCAACATCCGACACCGACACTGAATGGAGCAAACTCGATTCTCTCGTAAACCTTTGGATTTACGGAACTATATCCAAACCGCTTTTGCAGGTGATCTTAAAGAAAGGCGTGACTTCTCACGATGTTTGGCAAAGTCTCGAGAACCTGTTTCGTGACAACAAGGATGCCCGTGCAATACAGCTTGACAACGACTTACGCAATATTGTGCTTAGGGATCTCTCCATCACAGAATATTGCCAACGAATCAAAGGTATGTCTGATCTTCTCGCTAACATCGATGCTCCCGTCGAGGAGAAAAACCTTGTCACCTATATGATCAATGGGCTCTCTGACAAGTTTGAACACATTTCTGGCATCATTCGACACCGCACTCCTCTGCCCTCATTCCTTCAGGCACGCTCCATGCTCCTTCTTGAAGAACAAAGATTGGCCCGACCTCGCAACCATCACTCGACTCACCTCGACCACTCATCATCTCCTACCGTTCTTCACACAGGAAACTCAGCAACATCCAGTCCAAATCCTCATCGAAACTATGATCGTCGTAACGATAACCGCGGGGACCGTCGCCAAGGCCGACGTAACGACGGTCGTGGTGAACGTCGATCACACCAGCCCCGCAACAGCCCCTCGGCGGGATTCCCTGCCCATCCATGGGGTCTCTACGGTTGGCCAACCCCGAGCCCTTGGGCAGCCGTTCGACCCCCGCTGCCAAACCCATCGTCTGCGCCGCAACAGCGTCGACGAGGTGCTACCGGTAATGGCCTTCTCGGTTCTAAGCCTCCGCAGGCCTTCAACACTTCTGCTGCACCCATCCCGCCTCCTTGGCAGTGGTTCTCACCCGGTACTAGTGATCAGCCCACCGCTCTGCCTCAAGCGTTTAACACCCTATCTTTGAATGACCCGGGTGATGCGGGTTGGTATATGGATACAGGTGGCACTTCTCATCTGGCCTCCGACTCAGGTATTCTCAAAACTATTTTTAATAAGCGCAATGTACAATCTATTGTTGTTGGTGATGGGTCTTCTATTCCTGTTATAAATACGGGGCACACCACTCTCCCTACCTCTATTCCTCAACGTCATCTACACCTTCATAATGTCCTCATCACCTCCAATATTATTAAAAATCTGATTTATGTTCGCCAATTCACAAAAGATAATAAATGTTCACTTGAATTTGGTTTTTCTGTGAAGGATTTCCAGAGTCGCAAGCTTCTCCTCCGATGTGACAGTACTGGCGATCTTTATCCCGCCATCCCTACCGCATCTTCTTTTGCTCTTCTTTCCACGAGTCCGTCAACGTGGCACAAACGATTGGGTCATCCAGGCGATAGTGTGTTACGGTCTTTAGTGTCTAGTGGTTTTATTTCATGTAATAAAGTGAAATCTCACATGCTTTGTCATGCTTGTCAACTTGGCAAAAATGTCAGACTTCCTTTTTATCGTTCTGAGTCTATTGTTGAGTCTAGTTTTGATATTATTCACTCTGATTTATGGATATCTCCTATTTCCATTATTGGTGGTCTTAAATATTATGTTATCTTTTTGGATCATTACTCTCATTTCTTGTGGGTCTATCTGCTTCGCCACAAATCTGATGCGTTGGGTAAATTCTTACATTTTCGTGCTTATGTTAAAACTTGTTGGACAACCTAGGGGGGGTAAGGTTGTATTTAAATAATTTACTTTCAAAAATTCTTTTATAAAAATATCTTAATAATGTAAATACAACAGAGTATATGAAAACACAACAGATACGTATAAATACAGGATAGTATAAATACAGTAAATAAAGCAGAGTATATATACAATAATTATATAAACAGATATAATTAAATGCACAGCGGAAATATAAAGAGATAAGGGATAGAGATACTTGACACGGAGATTTAGTGATTTACCACAACTTGGTAAATCACTAGCCGAGACACTTCCCGACACGATCCAATAAACGTATTCTTTACGGTAGAATACAAACCAAATACAAAGGAAAGCAATAGGCTCTCAAGCTCTAGCTTATTGAGATATACAGGATCACACACCCGTTATTCAAACACTTACAAGAGGAGTATAACTCACAATGGAAATCACTCTTGTATAATATTTATCACTTGGATATTTTATAAAAACGTTTTATAAAATAAATATGTAGTGATAATATGTAGTATGGAATATTAGTTGGGAGAGATCAGATGAGGAGATGGCTGTTGGTTTGTATCTGTATTGTTATCTTCTCCACCATCGCATGCATTATATAGCAGCTCTTCCAACGGATACAATGCATCCGCGGTATACCGCCAAAAGCACGCGGTATACCGTGCAGTAATAAAAGTACTTTTGCAGAAGAGAAAGTCAACCCTGCAAAACAAACGTAAACTTGTACCCGCGGTATACCGGCTAAACATCGCGGTATACCGCCCAACTGTACCCGCGGTATACCTGCTAAACACCGCGGTATACCGCCCAGACAAAAGTACGACCAATCAATCAGAGATCTACAGTAAGCCGCCGCGGTATACCTGCTGAACCTCGCGGTATACCTGCGTCAGAAAAGGACAGTTTCTCAAAAACCTTATTTAATTAAAATCATTTAGGGTTTTTAGAAATATCCAAGTGGTATATTATTTTAGGGTGTTTATCATTATAAATTATAAACACTAATGACAACGTAAATCTTCCGTCTTGAACTCTTCAGATAAAATCTTCGTGTTCTTCAAGAACTGTACACTTGGATTGGATTGTTAGATAAACAATAATACGGTGTGTTTGTAATCATCAAAATAAATATATATAAATATATAGAGATGTGGTACACTTGCACCAACAATCTCCCCCTTTTTGATGATGACAAACACAACCGCTAAGCATGAGCATATGCGGTTTCTCTCCCCCGTTTGTCGAAACAAAAAGGGTCAAGAAAGACGGTATGCTTCCCCTCGAGAGATGCTCCCCCTCAAAATATGCATATAATTGAGGTAGCATAAACTCATGGGTAAAGATAATAAAACGCTCCCCCTCAAATTAATAACGATATTAATTGTTGATTTTAAAAAAATTTGAGGGAAAAAAAATATGCATAAAAAAATACGCATATAATTGACATGAAACAAAATAACCAAAAAGAAACACTTGCACCAAAAAAAGGATCTTAAGGCTTCGATTTTTCGGTTAATTTTATGTGAGCAAAAATTACCACGTATTATGACCTCGTCAGGGAACACGTATTATATCCTCGTCAGGAAACACGTATTGTATCCTCGCCAGGAAACACCTACAAAAGGCAAAGAAAATTTTTCGTGGTACCCTTTTCTTATGGGTCCTTTTAACAGTTAGTATAAAACATAAACTGCAAAAAAAATTAAAATATGTTGTCGACATAAAATAAAACATGACAACATACAATCCACAAAATTTGTTTAAAACCACAAACGCATCCCACCAGGATTGTCAACATTAAACATTCCTTTCGGAATCCATTTTCTAACCATTCTAATTTTGCGATTGTATTTATCATACACATAAAATGAAGCATTTATATTCGCATTAGGTCTAGAAAAATTACTATTATACATACGAGCATACGGTTTCCTCCCATAATTCACATTTTTCATTTTTGACATATATGGGGGTTTTCTTGTATCAACTTTAGGAGATGCAAAAAAAATTTTAATGGGTTTACACGAGCATTTATCAATACATGTATCAGAACCAATACCTTTTCTACATTTTATACGGTTAGGCATATTTAGCATGTTAAAGACTTTCTCATTACTACTTTGAAAAGCTTTTGCTAATAAATCATCCTTTTCATACGAATCACATTTTCCTTTTAAACATGCAATCTCATTCTCAAGAATATCACATTTTGCACAAATAATATTTTCATGTGACTTTTTATTTAAGCATGCAATTTCTTTATTTAGAGCATCACAAGATTTACAAAAATCTTTTTCTCCTAATTTAGTTTCTAATTTAGCAATTATATTCATATCATTTTCAGATTTTTGTTTGCCATCATTAATTTCCTTATTACATGCAGATATCGTTTCTTTTAATCTAGAATTTTCGTCTTGGTAACGATTTGCAAGAGCAGCCATTTTGTGAAATGATTCATATAATTCTTCAAGATTATTTTCATTATCACTATCATAATCTGAGTAAGAAGATTTTACCTCATCGTCGCTTTCGGCCATAAGACAAATAGCTTGATATTCGTCTTCTTCTTCGCTTTCACTCCACGCGCCTCCGACGAATGTTTTTGGTGTGTTGATTTGTTTAGCACGTTTTGGACACACATTTGCATAGTGATTTTTATCACCACACACATAGCAAAAACCTTTCTTTTTATTGGCTTTTTCATCGTCACTAGATTCGTCATATTTGTTATGGACGTTGCGACTTTGATTTTTACCACCACGATGGTAGTCTCCATTTCCTTGAAACCTATCAATATTGGCAAACTTTTTGTTAGATAAAAGTTTAGAGAGTTTTCTTACCATCTCGATTAAATCGTCAAGACTTTCGGATTCGTCATTTGAGGAACTTGCTTCTTCCTCCTCTTCTTCTTCCTCATCTTTAGGGGCAACGACTTTGAGAGCTATTGACTTCTTTTTAACTTGCTCCCGATCTTGATTTCTTTTTAGTGCAATTTCGTGCACTTTAAGATTGCCGACAAGATCGTCGAGCTTCATTGTTGAGAGATCTCGGGAATCTTCTAACGATGTAATCTTTTGCATCCACTCCGAAGGTAGTGCTCGAAGAATATTCCTTACATAATCTTCATTAGGATAAGTACGACCTAATCCTTGTAAAGTAGTCATTATGAGGTTAAATCTTTTAAACATAGAATCGATAGACTCATCTTGAGTCATCTCGAACATTTCATAATCATGAACTAGAATATTTAATTTACTTGATTTAACTTCCGTGTTTCCACGATGAGTATTATTTAAACTTTCCCATATTTGATTAGCGGTTTTATATGTATATACTCTTTCAATTTCATCAGTTGTTAAAGCAGCATATAATATATTTTTAGCTTCAAAGTTTAAACAAAAATGAGATTCATCAGCAGTAGTCCATTCATCTAAAGGTTTATCAATAAAAACATCATCTTTAACAATTTTGGGTTTAAAGTTCCCATTTTCAATTATGTCCCAAATCTTTTGATTTTTGCCACGCACGTGACATTCAAATAGCTCGGCCCAAATGCCAAACTTTTCAGTATCTATCAAAGGAGGTTTTGAAAACAAAACAGTTTGTTGAGCCATTATATAAAAGATATAACTTTAAAAATTTAAACAGATAATTTTTGAAAGCTCCGCTCTGATACCAATTGTTGGACAACCTAGGGGGGGTAAGGTTGTATTTAAATAATTTACTTTCAAAAATTCTTTTATAAAAATATCTTAATAATGTAAATACAACAGAGTATATGAAAACACAACAGATACGTATAAATACAGGATAGTATAAATACAGTAAATAAAGCAGAGTATATATACAATAATTATATAAACAGATATAATTAAATGCACAGCGGAAATATAAAGAGATAAGGGATAGAGATACTTGACACGGAGATTTAGTGATTTACCACAACTTGGTAAATCACTAGCCGAGACACTTCCCGACACGATCCAATAAACGTATTCTTTACGGTAGAATACAAACCAAATACAAAGGAAAGCAATAGGCTCTCAAGCTCTAGCTTATTGAGATATACAGGATCACACACCCGTTATTCAAACACTTACAAGAGGAGTATAACTCACAATGGAAATCACTCTTGTATAATATTTATCAGTTGGATATTTTATAAAAACGTTTTATAAAATAAATATGTAGTGATAATATGTAGTATGGAATATTAGTTGGGAGAGATCAGATGAGGAGATGGCTGTTGGTTTGTATCTGTATTGTTATCTTCTCCACCATCGCATGCATTATATAGCAGCTCTTCCAACGGATACAATGCATCCGCGGTATACCGCCAAAAGCACGCGGTATACCGTGCAGTAATAAAAGTACTTTTGCAGAAGAGAAAGTCAACCCTGCAAAACAATCGTAAACTTGTACCCGCGGTATACCGGCTAAACATCGCGGTATACCGCCCAACTGTACCCGCGGTATACCTGCTAAACACCGCGGTATACCGCCCAGACAAAAGTACGACCAATCAATCAGAGATCTACAGTAAGCCGCCGCGGTATACCTGCTGAACCTCGCGGTATACCTGCGTCAGAAAAGGACAGTTTCTCAAAAACCTTATTTAATTAAAATCATTTAGGGTTTTTAGAAATATCCAAGTGGTATATTATTTTAGGGTGTTTATCATTATAAATTATAAACACTAATGACAACGTAAATCTTCCGTCTTGAACTCTTCAGATAAAATCTTCGTGTTCTTCAAGAACTGTACACTTGGATTGGATTGTTAGATAAACAATAATACAGTGTGTTTGTAATCATCAAAATAAATATATATAAATATATAGAGATGTGGTACACTTGCACCAACAAAACTCAATTTAATCGTGAAATCAAAGCGTTCCAATGTGACCACGGGGGTGAATTTGATAACTCCGCTCTTCATGACCTCTTTGCCTCCAACGACATGCACATACGTTTTTCATGTCCCAAAACTTTGTTGGGTCTTGTTCAAAAAATCGATTTCAAAAATCAAAACATTTGCAACGGAAGCTTAAAAACTTTGAACAACATTAAAACATTTTAACACCCACCAAGGATCCATTTGCATGAACATGAAAGATTATAGAACATACATAGGGGGTTTTAGAAAGTACAACCTTTGTAGTCCTTTGCAAAGTCTTCTAGTTTGATGAAGATGGAGATGGCAAGAACTCAAAGAAGAGTCCCTCTAGAGAAGTCCACCACAAGCTCCAACACCTTGATGTATGCTAGTACTTCCTTGAGTAAAGATGCAAAAGACCACTTCTAGTTCAAGAATACAATAGACTTGAGTTGAGAAGAAGAACAAAACACACACACCTTGTGTGTTGTGATTTCGGCCGAAAATGGGAAGAGTGAGAAGAGAGAGTTGCTTGGTTGGTATGTTGTCTAGTTACTCTCTCTTGAAAATGCCAACTATATTAAAAGCAAGGGCGTTTTCTATTGGACCATAAAAAGGGTCCAATGAGAGTCCATGCAATATTACAAAATAAACCCTCCTAGTTTAAGATGGTTAAAATCATATTTTAACTTTCTTAAACTTTCTCCTCAAGTCCCTCCTTTCAATTTTAGTTATAAAATAAATCCATCATATGTATTATTTTATATAACCAAGATTTATTATTTGCATCTAATATTATAAATCATATTCATTAATATTTTCAAGAATTAATTAATATTTATCAAGAATCAAATTCTTATAAATATCAATTTGGTGTCTACTTGTTGTTCGGTGTGACCCTATAGGATCATATATTACCGGTAATATTATTTTATAATCATTCTTGAGCATATAGAACCAACAATCTCCCACTTGCTCAAGATTGCATTATAGAATGATATAGACAGTGGTGGACGTCTAGCAACATCTCACTGCCCCCAGCAATGTATGACTGTAAGTGCCATTCAACAACATCCAATTCCCACAAGCTCATAACTTCAATTGATGTATTAGGTGTGGTATCAGTTATCTTTTTGTTTGGACATCATGTTGAACATGAGACATGGATCACTATCATTCTCATCTATTGTTCAACTTTTGGTAAGGCGCCTTAGATGTCTCACTCTTAACATATTAAGAGAAACAAATCCCATCTTGACTACATACGCCTCTTATGCAGTTCATGTCATGCCCAATAATGGCCTTTATAGATGCCTCTTTCAAGAACAACGGTTAACCATATCAAAGCATAACATTCCATACACTTTAGTCCCAAATATGCATCTCAGGTCGAAGAATACAAGGATACTACCTTTATTCAAGAATCACTTATGACGACGATCCATGAGGTGATCTTGAAGCGGGTCAGGTCCAATACTTGTTCCCTAACAAGTACCTATGAACTTGGTTGCAACACTTTGCCACTTTTACTCTTAAAAGTCAACCAATCCAATTCATATTAGTCTTACTTCATAGTTGCTCCCACAACTATGATCGACTATGGACATTTATAATAACTAATTTATTCTAGGATTAAACATGCTAATATAGAACACAACGAGTATGTAAAAGATCATATCCCATATATCTAACTTAAATACTATACTTGTTGCTTAACCTGTTCCAATATCCAAATACTAAATTCAAATCAAATCCCATCATTAGAATAACGAAATCCTATAGCTCAAACATGACCCTTCAAGTTTAGCTTATGAAAGGAGCTTCGTGAATGGGTTCATCCAGAAACTTGATTTGTGTAAACTTTGTGAACACTAACATCTCCATCTTTAACTTTATTCCGAATATAGTTAAATGTTTGGAGTAGATGCTTGGTACTCTGATGTGAGATAGGGTCCTTTAGCTCGCGTAATGGCACCCACATTCTCACAAAGGATTTCTAGATGATCCTGAATGGGAGGTATCTACCTAGCTTTTCAATGAACTCTTTCATCCAAGCATCTTTCTTTTGTGGCTTCTAAAACAACAATGTATTCTTATTTTGTAGTGTATTATGCAACTTTACCTTCACTTGGAACCTTTTCAAGCGAACTACTTCTTTATTCATAATGAAGATATTTCCCTTTTGTGGTCGAGAACCTTCTCGATCCTTGTGGAAGCTGTCATTAGTGTAACATTTTACTATGATCTTCTTCCAACCCTCAGTTAAGGAACACTTCCTTTGTTCTTCGTAAGTACCTTAAATTGTTCTTTATAGTCATCCAATGACCTTTCCTCGTATCTTCTTCTAATGCTCTAAAGCATTATGATATAATGGATCTAGTGCATGTCATTGCATATATGATAGATTCAATTGCCGGAGCATATGGAACACCAATCGTTTTATCTAGCTCAGCCTTTGTGCTAGAACATTGAGACATGTTCAAAATGATGTGTTATCATACTTGCAAGAAATTATCTTTAGAGCCTTGCATCTTGAATCTTTCAAGATCATGTCTACTTATGCACTTTGACTTATACCTATAAGTCGTCTTGATCTAATATTTAAAGATCTCTATTTCAAGAATCAAATTAGCCCTTTCTAAGTCTTTTTATTAAAGAAATACTGTCCGAGCAAAAATATGATGTTTTGCTAAGTCGGAAAGTTAATTTCCAAATACTAGTATGTCTTGCACATACAAGATTAGGAATTTTACTGCGCTCCCACTAGTTTTAGTAAATGCACGAGTCATCTTATATTTTGATGAAAATTAAACTTTTAATTTTACTGTCAAAATGAAGACTTCTGCTTTGTGATAGTTGTACTGATCCATGAATGGATTGTATCTCAGTGTTCATGACTCTAAGCCACTTACCAGATTCAGAATCTGACATAGCACTTTAGTAGTTGATGGGTTTACTAGAACCCATTCATATATCACTCTTCATTAGTTATAAGAAATCGATATCTCTCGAATTTCTGAATGATTCTACTAGATTTGTGAACACTTGGTGTTTTTACTAAGTTTCTGATCAATCAAATTGCTCAGTTTCAACAACCTTTGATAACTAGTGCCAACCAATAAGTGCATTAGGTTATGAGGTTCTTGATTCCTTCAAGTTCCTTAAATCTCCCATTTGCCTTGCCCATTAAAACTTGCTTTCTAAGAACTTGGCTTTAGAACAATAAACAATTTTATTGTTTGTGGGATTGTAGAATCGGTATATAAAACAATTTATAGTATATTCTACAAAATATGCATTTGGTAGATATTGGGTTGAGTTTTCTTGAAGCTTATTGTCTTACATGAGCTTCATAAACCCACACCTTCAACCAAGACAAAGGATGAAAATTTTTCATACAAAATCTTATAAGGTGTCTTGTTCTACCTTTTTGGTTGGTGTCATAAAGTACGGTTTACAGTAACTAGGAATAGTACTTCTACTCATCATAGAGCAAACCTATATCTAATAAGGTTCGGTTCATCCTTTCGGATATACACAATTTCTAAGATGATCCAAGAGTTCTTGGTTTAGTTACTATCTTCCTATATCAGAAAAGACTTCAATGGTCCTGCTGAGTTGTTTTCTTAAACTTCACTTTGAAACAGTTTGATCATATCAAATGCTTCATGCTTATGTTTCATAAATATAACTTCAACGTTTGAAATCGCTAGTGAAGATATTGTTTTATCTATCACCATATCTAGAATTGGTTTTGAAAGGCCACATACATCAACATGTATCAATTCTAACAAAACCTTTTTCTCCTTTTGCTATAACTAGATAAAGGAGTTATATTCAACTTATCAAGATCCATATATCAAAAGGAAAAAACATTTTATTTGTCTTTAAAATACCACATTTTGAAGTTGAGATATGCGTTTAATATTTACTTGATCAAGTTGACTATTTCATGTGTAGATATGATTCAAATCACATTTGAGTCTTAGGGTGTTTATATAGAACTATGTTTTTAAAAAACTTTTGAGATTCACTTTATTATTCAATTAAGAGGACTAGTTCTCGAAATGGAATAATTCATTTTTGAATATGAATATAATCGTTTCCAAAACGGTTAAGTGAATTTCATTCAATCAATAAACATGTGACTGAATAATAATTTAGTCAAACTAAATTCAAATATTGTTTGAAACAAACATTGTTTAATAATACAAGCCAAATGGTTTCAAAATAAAATCTCTTATAAGCCTGGTATGCAATCTTGCTTCCTTGCTTATATGGATCACCATTTTGCTTGTCATTCAGTCACTTACCTTTCTTAATCATCTGTAACATTTTACAAAAGTGAGTTCTACACTTAGTATCAAATACACAAGTGCAAGATAGAAAGGTAAAAGTTCTATCTAAAATATAGATACCTGAAGGACTTTCCTTCACTAGAAAACATTTATTTCTCAAAAGGGCAATCTCCTCTTCTATGACCAATGTTGCCACATTTATCATATGTAACTGTTACCATGGGAAGATTCATTTCAGCAGTTTTTAGCATCGTATGCAATTCTGGGACTGAAATCTTCTCGAGGTCTATATTCAGATTCTCGACAAAAACATCAAATGCTTTGGTCAGAGATTTGAGGATCACATCTACGGCTCTCCCATTGGAATAAGGATAGCCAAGTCTATCCAAATAGTCAAGGTGCGTCCTCATTTTATGAATATAAGAGCTTACATCTTGGCCTTCCTCCATATTTGTCCTGTGAAGTACCCCAATAGTATTGAAGCGTTCACGGACCATATATATTTGGTAACATTCCCATAATCGGTTTACCATGTCAAATGCCCTCAGTGGAAACGTTTCCATTCTTTCTAGTAAGAATGGAACCATGGTTTCAAGCATAAGACGTGATACATTGATTGAATCATCATTATGTTTCAATCAAGTATCGTTAGCTTCTATGGAGGTAAGAGGAGGTTTTTGAGGAATAGGTACGAGGAGTACGTATGATTTGTTTTCACGTCTGAGAACGCGTCTCAATGTTTTGAAAACAAATTGGGAAGTTCTGAGTGGTTAACTTTTCTTCCAAAAGAAAAGGTCTTAGGGATGTGTTAATTGTAGTGTTTGCATTTTAGGCCATCTACAAAATTTAACAAAGTTAATATAGTATTTTCAATATTAATTGTTAGCAAATTAATTACCCTTTAGTTTTCTAAAAACATTAATTTGCATAAAATCTAGGATCCAACGTTGCAAAACAAATGAAACGGTTAGGTGACCTTTATCCCGTCCATTTAATCCAACAGGGTAGATAACGTTTATCGATTACATCGAATGTAATTCCTAGCGTTATGGGATCCTTAACAACTTGTTTGTTAATTGGCATGTTTGATTCCATCTATGCCTTGGGTTTCTAATGCTTAGGTGACCTTTATCACAAAAGATTCCCAATCAAGTCATCCTACTTGAAACAACATGTGAAACTCACATCCATGCGGTTAGGTGACCTTTATCCCACAAAGACATAAGAATCACCTCATCCATCTCAAGACAATCCAAGTGGTTAGGTGACCTTTATCCCACAAGGGTGTCATAGCGACGTATTGAGTGTTTCTCAAAAGGACGGCACAGACTTGCATTTATAAAGGTGATTTTAGATGCATTACAATTCTAGTTTTGTATACATTTTAGTATCATGTGTTAGTATTCAATAAGATATGGTACTATATTTAAAATCTTATTTCTCATTAAATGGTTTCTTTTAGTTAAATAAAATCTCTATTTTATCAACTAATTATATATGATCATTTGTTAATATCATATATTATCGTTTGAGTTTGATCATAATAAGAACCATTTATAGTCTTTCAATAAACACTTTTATTATTAGACTATGAGTTTGTATGGGTTTCAAAATCTCCATTTACACTCTTTTCATAAAATTCAAAATCTCAATTTTAATTTTAAAACTCATAGTACCATATTATTGCATGCATCCAATAACACATGGTACTTAAAAAAAACTTTTATTGGTTCTTTTAGTCTAAAATAAAATCTCCATTTTATTAACTATTTTGATGCGGTCAATTTTAAATTTATATCATATATTAAATTTAGAGTTGATCGCATTAGAATCAATTATAGTCCTTTTAATAAAACAACCTTTTATTATTTAGACATGGAGTTTGGATGAGTTTTAAAATCATAATTTTAACTCATTTTACCATTTCAAAATTTCAAGAGTTTTAGAATAAAACTCCTTTTTATTTTAAAAACTCAATGTTATCATTTTACAATAAAATGTTACTTTGAAAAACCAAACTCCAAAATATGATTTAATTTTATGTTCAAAATATTATCTAGCATGCAAAATCATATTTCAACCACATATGATAATATCAACATAAAAAATAATCAACATAATGCAAAAAGTGTATAAACCAAGCCAAATTTCTAGTGACAATTCTTGTGAACCAAACAAGAATGTCAAGTCCATTCCTAAGGGACAAGATGACCAAAAAATCCAAATTTGAGGTCTTCAAGCTCCCACTTGTAAGAACATCCAAATGCATGCATAACTTCTAGGAACTCCATGGCTTCTTGAAAGTCTTCAAAAGGTCTTCATTCTTCAAACTTGTTACTTTTTATATAAATAAATCTAATCTAACATAGATCTATTTATATATATATATATATATATATAAATAACAAAAAAATGAGGAAAGCCTATTTACTATTACATACTTTATGGAAAAATAAATATTACAACCATCTTAAAAATAAAAGGGGTCTTTGGCTTGTTTATACACATTATTTACATTTAACAAAAATATAAACAAACACTTTGTTTTTCTAAGACAACTTTTATGACCAAAAAATGCATGGAAATTTTTGGTCACATAAAATAACAATTAAAAAAAATTGCCAAAGATGCCATGTATGAACTTCTTCATACAAAATGAAAAATCACCCATGGCTTCCGAAAACCAAGTATTTTCATATAAACAAAAATCTAAACATGCATGCAAAAGAGGCTCTGATACCACTTGTTGGGTCTTGTTCAAAAAATCGATTTCAAAAATTAAAACATTTGCAACGGAAGCTTAAAAACTTTGAACAACATTAAAACATTTTAACACCCACCAAGGATCCATTTGCATGAACATGAAAGATTATAGAACATACATAGGGGGTTTTAGAAAGTACAACCTTTGTAGTCCTTTGCAAAGTCTTCTAGTTTGATGAAGATGGAGATGGCAAGAACTCAAAGAAGAGTCCCTCTAGAGAAGTCCACCACAAGCTCCAACACCTTGATGTATGCTAGTACTTCCTTGAGTAAAGATGCAAAAGACCACTTCTAGTTCAAGAATACAATAGACTTGAGTTGAGAAGAAGAACAAAACACACACACCTTGTGTGTTGTGATTTCGGCCGAAAATGGGAAGAGTGAGAAGAGAGAGTTGCTTGGTTGGTATGTTGTCTAGTTACTCTCTCTTGAAAATGCCAACTATATTAAAAGCAAGGGCGTTTTCTATTGGACCATAAAAAGGGTCCAATGAGAGTCCATGCAATATTACAAAATAAACCCTCCTAGTTTAAGATGGTTAAAATCATATTTTAACTTTCTTAAACTTTCTCCTCAAGTCCCTCCTTTCAATTTTAGTTATAAAATAAATCCATCATATGTATTATTTTATATAACCAAGATTTATTATTTGCATCTAATATTATAAATCATATTCATTAATATTTTCAAGAATTAATTAATATTTATCAAGAATCAAATTCTTATAAATATCAATTTGGTGTCTACTTGTTGTTCGGTGTGACCCTATAGGATCATATATTACCGGTAATATTATTTTATAATCATTCTTGAGCATATAGAACCAACAAACTTCCCAACAAAACGGTAAATCTGAACGTATGATCTGTACCATTAACAATATAATTCGTACACTCCTCTTTCAAGCGCATCTCCCCCCACATATTGGGTGGAAGCTCTACACATGGCAACTCATCTTCTTAATCTCTTACCATCCACTTCTATTACCAATGACATTCCATTCTCCAAACTCTTCCACAAACGTCCTTCTTACACTCACCTTCGCGTCTTTGGATGTCTTTGTTACCCATACACCTTCCCTTCGCATAAGCTAGCACCTCGCTCCACTCCATGTATCTTTTTTGGGTATCCGTCCAACCATCGTGGTTTTCGGTGTCTCGACCTTTCAACTTCAAAAATTATCATCTCCCACCATGTTAATTAGGGTTTAGGGTTCTTGAACCCAATTTCATCTAAGTGTGCCTACTAGCTTCCTAATGTTATTGTTTATATGCGGCCAATAGTCTGTCAAATCAAAAGGACAAGGACATGCAATCCACTCATCTCTTGACACGTGGATAGTACCTTCTGAGGTGCATTAAATGCAACAATCTGTAAATTCGGTATTGATTCTTCCATAATCAAGAATTTGAAAAATAAAAAAAAATGTTTATTTGTATTCATCCCCCCTTTTATAAAATGTTTTCTCTTGTATAACCTCTTTAACGAACCGAGTACCTTTTTAATGGGTAAACGACCCCTCTAAATTAAAAATCCAACACACACTTAGCGAGGAACCTCATCACCCCCCCCCCCCAACCCACCCACCCCTCTTTAACACTTGTTGATGAACCCCTCCACCCCTTGCAAACACCCGTCGATGAACCCCTTTCCCTCTCACTTGTCTTGTATATACGATAGTGATAATTCTCGGAGAAACAACATGGCAATTGAGTTTATCCAAATAAACCCTCATCTTCATTCTCCTAAGCCAAAAGGAGAAGATCGTGAAATGGATCAGAAGCGACGAGGGAGTTTTTGATCAAATGTTTGTGGGAGTAGATACCGGATGAAGTAGATCGTGAAACAGAGTAGAAGCATATTTGAAACCCATCCATTCAGAAAACATACCTCATTTGTGGAGAAATTGATGAAAAATCTTGGATTTACGGTTTTTATATTTTGATTTATGGTTTCTGATTTTAATAGGTTTAGATTTGGAGTGGTCGATTGTTTGGTTTAGATATAGGGGTCTTGATTTATATGGATTTTGTATGGGTTTGTACAAATTAATCATGGTATGGATTTATTGTCTTTATAAGGTTTTATGGTTTAATGTTTTAGAGTTGATGTATTTTGATGTTCTTGTCGATTTAATTTGGGCTCTTGAATTTTGTTTGGGTTGGAGATTTTTTGACTTCCTAAAGACGTCAATGGGAGGAAAGTGGGAAAGGGGAAAGGAAAAGAGAAGGGACACATGGCAATATTAATTGGTGGTTCGAAATATTTTAATAAAAAATGGTAAATATATAAAATGACCAAAATACCCTTTATCTAACCTATTTAACAGATCTTTCTTAACATAGTTAAGGTAAATGATTGATCGATTACAAATCATGTCTAGCTCAGTTGGTCTACCTAAGGACGGTAACATCCTGGGGGGGGGGGAGCTGTGGATGGTATCCCAGTCTACCCGGGTTCGATTTCAAGGGGAGGCAATTGAGGGCATGAGGAGTACCCAGTCCTTGGGTGGTCCAGTCTTTGACTGGGCTTACCCCCCAGCCTGTGGTTGGGCCTTAGGTCCAGCGTAAGCTGGGCCGGGACAACGGCGGATTAGTGGACTGCCCTCGGATGTCCGATACCGCCGGGGAGGCGTGCGTGCGTGTGTGTCGTGGTAGTTGATCGAAAGGGTCGATGCCGCTATGCCTTCCAAAAAAAAGGATTGATCGATTGAAGGGTTGGGTTCCGATGAGAAATTAAGATTAACGTAAGAAACGTGAGAAGTGATTATCAACCATTAGATGAGAAATGAACGTAATTAGGATGAGATACACCGAGATAAGATGCACCGAGATGCACTCAGTCAATTCTATTCTAAACCATAATTCATGGAATGACATCTGATTAAAAGTGATCAACGGTTAAGATCTACTTCTCACATTAACTTCAACTTTTAACACGATTCTTCACCAAGGATTGAAAACATGCATAAATGTAAATTACAAGGACATTTGATATTTATTATTTTGGTTTAAGCACATAGATTTTTTTATGTAAACTACATGGAGCTCATGAATCATGATACATGCACGTGTACGGCTGGTTTGTAAGAACCGAAACGACGACGTTGGGGCGGACCTCGTTCCGTGTAGCAAATATCATTATTTACGCCTACTAGTGCCGCTCCAAAAGTGCGCCAAGGCATGTGCTTTTTTATCTTCTTCAATCGGTGGATCGCCGCCGTCGACGTCATCGTCGCTACCTTCCATCGTCGCCGTCGTTGGACTGAATACTACTATTCCCCTCAGTTTTAGTCTTACCACCAGATCTGTGTGGTTCGTATGCTTTCAATCAAAACAAGAGAAAAAGAAAGGTCAGAATTCGAGATGAAATCAGGTCAGCTTTTACAATTCGATTATATGTTCTTATATGCCTTTCAATCTTTGAAAACACACTTGTTTTTAATAATCTGATGTTCATTTTCGCCTTAGTTTGTGTTGAAGGTTAAGGATTTTGTGAAACCAAAATTTAGGGATCTATACTAGATGGCGGATGATATGAACGATGAAATGGTTATGGATCTCGATTTGAACCAAGAACCTTTAGTGGAACCATCACCACCTCCTCCTTTTGGTTATGGACCTTTGTTGAATGAACTGGAGACGGCACACGGTAGAATCGAGGACCGTATTAGGCAGCTTGAAGCGGTTACTGCTAGGGCTAGACAACGCCAGCGGTGGCGACAGGCTAGAAACAATCCGGAATTGAGTTACATGACGGTAATTGAACCAGGTATTGCTGCAGGAAACGATAATCAAGGGGCCAATGGTGTTAGGGATGGGGATCGGGATCCAGATAGGGTTTTGGAGGGAATTGTAAATGCTGGTGTTGGTGTAGAAGAAAGGGCTGGTTCTGAGAGAGGGAGGAACAGTAAAAGGGATATTAGCCAGTTGGCAAAAGCGTTGGAGATGGATTTGGATTCCAAGAAGACCGATAACAATGGAGGTGGTGATGATGATGATAGTGGGGGTTTCTTTGATTGCAATATATGTTTGGATATGGCAAGAGATCCTATTTTGACTTGCTGTGGTCACTTATTTTGTTGGAGTTGTTTTTATCAGTTGTCATATGTAGATTCAAGTGCAAAAGAATGTCCAGTTTGCAAAGGAGAAGTTACAGATTCGAGTATTACGCCGATTTATGGCAATGGAAAGAATCAACCAGTCTTGAAATTGGAGTCTGGGGTGAAAATACCTCCAAGACCTCGAGCTCGCAGAGTAGAAAGTATCAGACAGCAAAGGGTTATCAGGGGGATCTCTCATATTCCTGTAGCAGAAGCGCTTAGAAGGATTAGAATTGGAATCGGTTCTATTGGGGAAAACCCTCTTCTTCAAGGTCTTAATAGTGTAGGTCCCACTTCTGAAACCAATCCGTCGTTGAATCATTCAGAGGCAGGGGGTAGTCGTCGACATCGTTCTCGGCACTTCTCTAGGGTGATCTCTGAAAGTGCTGCTTCACTTTCTTCCATTTCATCTGCACTAAATAACGCAGAAAGGTTGGTTGAGGATCTTGAAACATACATAAACGACCGTCTTTTGAGGAGGGCGGATGCCCAAATTCTACCAAATAATCAAGAAACGAATACTTTTTTTGGTGGTACTGCTGATATTCAACCAGAGCCCCAGAATGCAGAGATGAATCCCACTTTGCCACTTTCTTCTTCTTCATCTTCTCAAAGAGCCGTTGCTACTACTGTTGTGCACTTGGATAACTTGTCAACCGATAGTGCTCTAGAGATTGATCTGACTATATCACATCCGTCTTCGTCTTCTAGAAGAACTGCTGTTTCACGGACTTTGAGTTTAGAAGGTGGAACATCCCGTGAACTCCGGAGGAGACGTTTGAGGTAATGTTCTTTAGAAATGAAATTTTCATTTTAATGGGGATGTACCCTGTTGCTTAAGATTTACCTTTAGTTGTGTTTTGTCATTACATTAATTTTTCCACAGTGAACATGTTTTAGATGTCGAGAGTGTTGTCTTTGTTTTTTAGTGTTTTGTGTCATTCAGCATATCATATGTTTTTATCGTGTTTAAGATTTGGAAAGTTGTAATACCTGATTTATTGCTTATACGAAGTGCCCGTGTTACCACTGCTGATAGATGCTTCACATTTGTTCACAAAGCTGCTATATAGTGAAAATATTTTGGTGTAATGCTATTTATTTACACCAACTTTTATGCCAATAGGAAAAGATAAAAAGGAATATACCTAGAATCTTACATTTTGGTGATGCCTAGAATACCCATTGGAGATGCCCTAATTATTATTATCCATAATGTTGCCAGTTTGTGACCTGTGTGAAGCTTTATAATGTAGTTTTATACTTTTCTTCTCATAATAAGCCATTGGAAGGACTAGTTGGCTACCCGCGCAATGCGGCGGGATGCCAAATTTTTTTGTAAATTGAGAGTATGACGTTTAAAATTCATAATGGTTGGTTGACCAAAAAGTTTTTGTTGTAATTAGATTACTGCAATTCATAATTAACCAAAAAATCAAAATTTCATAACCATTTTAGATGGCTTGCAACATTCAACAGCAATATGAATGAACGATTTCTTGTCTTGGAGATGGATTCAAGAGAATACACGAAATCCTCTGACACATACCATTGATGGTTTATGTATAAGTATGTTCTTGATTTTGGATTTTATGGATAATTGGCTTTTGCTGACATGTGTGGAGATGATCTAATCCTCTAGTTGTATTACCCGCACGATATAAAAAATGTAGCCAACTTGTTCTTGAAAGCCACCAATCATAGAACTAATACATTGGCACATCATGACATAGTTTAATATTAAAAAGCCGACTGTGATTCAGATAGAAACCATAGATGTAGAATCAAATTAAAGGGGTGTTTTGGATTGCCTATTTAAAGCAACTTATGTTTTTTTCATAAGAGTTTTTTATAAAAATGTTTCAAATTGGTACCAAAACTTAATAAGCTAATAAGTTGTTTCTAGGAGGAGTTCATAACTTAGAATAGAATGACTTATCAAAAACTCCTTATCACCGATGCAAAACCGGTATAAACATTTTTTCCCATCCAAACACTAAAGCCTACTTAATACATTACCATACCAAAATAAGTTAATAAACACTATAACAAAATACACCCTAAAAACAATCTAAATTCACAATTTCACACTTCTATAACAAAATCCAACATTGAGACCAAGATAAACGAAGCAATTTAAGCCTACAAAAGACAAACAAAACAATCAAACCAAACAGGTTAGTTGATATTAATAAAACAAAAAAAACTTCTATAAGTGTGGTTTGCGATTACCACGATCGTACACCAAAAGAAAACTAAAATAAAAAATCCACAATGTTCATCCTATAAATAAGTCAATTTTTAACTTTTGAATAAGAATAAGAATTTGTACATGACAATATTAAATTTAGGTTACTATGTTCTAATTACAGAGGCCATATTATGAACACTAATATCCATTTTGTCCTACCAAGTTTTCCATTTAGCATACAAAACTCAGTTAATATGATGGTTTAGAGGCTATATTAATATCCATTTTGTCCTACAAAGTTTTCCATTAAGCATACAAAACTTAGTTAATATGGTGGTTTAAAGAATGAAAAAAAACCACAGTTTGATGGACATGAAAGTGGAAGAAGAGAAATAAAAACTAAAGACTTTAATGGGAGCAATGGATGGAGAGTGGAATCAGGAACAATAAGGAGAACATAAACCCCACAGCCAGATTGGAAGCAAAAGTGCAAAAATTCATGTCTAAATCCATGGCAGTTCTTGGCTCAGTAAAAATCAACACAAAAAGTGTGGAGATGGAAGGGGAACTCAAAAGTTAACAACAATATTACCATTTCTTAGTTAGTTTGAAGAAGCAACTTGGTCCATATTGAAATGTAATTGGGGAAAAACAAAAGAACTTCCTGGAGTCGATTCAAATTGACTGAAAGTCCACAAATAGGGCTCCTTCTATTCTGATACCTGCTAACATGGTTGCAGAGTATAAAGATGTCCCTAGTAACATCCAATGTATAAACAATGAAGTCAACAGCAAGATTTACACCAAAAAATCAAATACTTTCTTTGTGAACTTTCAACAAACACACGAGCCATGCAATTGAAGTACACGAGCCATGCAATTGATGTAGTCAAATGTGAGTGTGGCATCTCCCGATGCCACTGCTGTCAGCTGGATCAGTTTCAATTCTTACATGGGAAAGAGAAAAGTTGCAGAGTCGCATAATTTGTCAGTGATTATGCAATCCATGAAAAAATCAGCTGAAATGGTATTATGGTACTAACCAGGCATAACATGGCTCGTGTACTTTCAGAGTAGAAGGTTGTGCTTGCAACTAAATTACTTGCATTTGGATCCTGAAAAGAACACAAACTTGAAGCAAGGAACACAGAGTGCGTGCCTATATTACTAATGCTAAAGCAATATTGTCTTCAGAATACTATAAAAAAAGAACTTACCTGTCCAGGACAAACCATTAACCTAAAATTGTTGAACAAATTTGCCATTTCTCCCAATGACATCGGTCTCACACCTCGAACCTGTTCAAATTTATAATGAAAAAATCACATATTTCCTTAAAATGATGATGGAATAATACGTGCACTAAAACTGTAACAAAATTGAATCTAAAGCGCCATTGCAGCATTAAAGTGGCACAACCCACTTCTTGAAGTTTCAAAGGCGGTCCAGTTAGCAATCTCCACTGGGGGAAAATTCCTCAGCAGATACTTGAATTGGTTGAAGAAATTTGTTCAAGACTGCAGGAAGGCGAAGTCTATTATGAACCTGTGCAAGGGAAATTTGAAAGAAAAAGTAAATACCATTTACATCAAAACCTTTTTAGATGAAGAATACCCCAAAAAACATAACTACATACCAACCTGGTCCCAAACTTGTATGAGAGGTCGAGAACAGCAACATCCCTACTTGGCCGGAGATTTACCACTTCAAGTGGGATTTGAACCTAAACAATTAATAAAACTAAATATTAAAAAAGAAAAACAAGGTCCAATCGGTCAACGGCAAGATTTACACCCAAAAATCAAATACTTTCTTTGTGGACTTTCAACAAACACATGATATGCAATTGAAGTAATAAAAGAAATCCATAAGAAACCTAAATTGAAACCCTACTTCATCACATGTTAAAGAAACCTAAATTGATTCAATATAAACAAAAAAAAAGACTTCGAAAAAACTTATAATGAATTTTAAACCGGTTCAAAACTATTAGGAAACCAAAATAGGTGTTCTCCAAGAAAACTATGAAAAGGGAGAATGGTTACCTGTTGAAGCTCTTTATCCACAGTTCCATACAGATCCTTTACCATAATTACATATGAATGGTTCTCTTTGAAGTTCTGTAACCTGATATCCATAGAAAGGCTAGAGATGAATGCATAAATCAAAATCGATTAGAGCTAAATAAGAACCCATCAAATACTTAAAATATAATCAAAACAAGAACATTGTATCCATTAAAACCCTAAAATCGAAGAAGAACAAAAACATTGACGCCTTCTGCAAAACAAAATCGAAGAAGAACAAAACAATAAAACCCTAATGCCGACTGGTACCTGAAATGACGCCTGGAGAAGAAACATTGAGATCTTGAGAAGACAGCCGTGTATATAAAACCTGAATGGCCATCGTTGGAGGAAGAGTCTTCTTGAAGGGCATGCGTGCGTTGGAGATGGCGCATGAAGGGGAAGAGTCTTCTTGAAAATCTCAGTCGCCATCAATTGCATACACCCAGTCGGCATCAATTGCATTTGTCAGGCTTTTAATTTGCCAGGGTTTTAAAGGGATGTTCTCAAAATTAAGTAAAATAGCTTTAGCAAGAAGTACCTAATGCTTTAATAGTTGTTTTTAAGAGTTAGATGGTTAGATGCTTTATAATATAGTATAGATTATAGATTGTTTATAAATAATTAGTTCAATCAAGTTATTAAAAGATAAAAGAAAATGTTTTAAGACTTTAAGACAAAAGTCTTACATGCTTTATAAGGTAGTATAGATAATTGCCTTTTGAGGATAAAGCTTAGACCATAGGGTTGCTAGAATGGCTGCCTTGTTAACTTCCATAGCGGCTGTGTAAGGCGCGTGATGCTTTTTGCAAGGAGTTTTTTTGTTTTACCTGATTCAGACTTGGCTGGTTGAACCAGTTAAGGTTCAATTTGGTGAGAAAACTAGTATGAGTTAATTTGGTTTTTTTTCAAGTAAAAAAAGGGAGAAATTTAAGGGTTCTTTTTCAGAAGAAGATGGGCATAGATTGTTTGGTGACATGTTGAATCTTGTTTTCTGATCTGTGTGTGTTTGGACATAGGAGTTTGGAGCTTTTGTTTTAAAGCAAAGAAGAATTTATTTGAGCAAATAACAGGAGTTTAAAAACCTTGAAATTTGGTTTGATGCAGTGGAATAGCATCCATATGTGGTTGTTGTTGCCATCTTAGCAGCATTCAGTTTTCAGTTCAAATTACAGGTTTAAGACCTTTGATGGTTCAGGTTTTTGGTTCAATAGATTCAGATGAATATGTATATATGCATATGTTTGCAACATATATTTTTCTGAGTATTTTGGTCCCTGCAGTTTTTTTATTGCAAATTTGCGTTTGTGGTATGCATTTTTGTTTGGTTTTGGTACCTTCGGAGTCATGTGCCCCTCACGAGAGGCATTTTGGTCATTTGATATGCAAGCATCTATTTAAGAAACATTAACGGATCTCTCCCTCCTTCGTATTCTTACTCAATCTCTCTCCAATGACTCCTCTCTTACGAATAGATGGTAACGGGGCGGGTTTCACAATACCCGTCCCCGATTCCCGTCTTCGATTCATGCCCGTTTCCCGATTAAAACTACTCCAAGTCAAAGTGCACATATATATATATATATATATATATATATATATACACACAAATAATCAATAAAACCAAAACTTCAAACCCAATTTCAAAAAATGTAGTCAAATTACATATAAATCAATATAAAATGAAGTCCAATATAATTTAGAGTTGAGTTCAAGAAATATGAAGCAGGAGAAACTGGAAGGATCCCACAATCTTAGAAATCAAAATCCAATTCGTAAATCGAAGTCTGGAGATGGAGAAGTGATACAGTGGCTAAATAGTAACTTAATTTAGGAAAATATAAATAATATTATATATATATATATATATATATATTCACAAATAAATAAAATTATTATTAATATATACCGGGTACGAGGCGGGACGGGGGGTGTGTTACCCGGCCCCGGTTTTAGTTAGGCGGGAATCCCTGGCCCCGGTACCCGGTTTAGCAGGGAATCCCCGGCCCCGGTCGGGTCAGGGGAACCGGGTTCCCCACCGGGTCGGGGTAAATCACCATCCCTACTTACGAACATCAGTACACACAATGAGTTCGTTTTGAAGGTTTATTGGTTGCGTTGAATTGAAACCCGAGTTAAATGCATATCCACAGTGGCAAATCCATGCTTAGATGCTCAAATTTAAACCATAAAGCCTGTCTGAATCTGACGATGCTGGCTTTAGAGGTGGGGGATTTATGGGCTGTTTATCAAAAAATTTATTAAGTTCTGTATGGATAAATTTGTCGGTGGATAGAAATGTATTTTTTTTCTTCTGAATCAACGAAATGAATGATATAATTGACCATTTTACCCCTCAATCAACTAAACATTATTTAACAAATTACAGTTGATATTATGTTAATAAATTGGCATTATGAAACTCAATAGAGGCCATCGATATTCATCAAATCTTGTTTCAAATTCTATCTAACTCGACACCAAGCATCCATTCCAATCAATCTTCAACCAATTCCCAGCAATCACCCATTTGTATATATGAATTCATACCAACAGGAAGAACCCTAAGGCTGCGTTTGGTATGCAGACTATATGGGACGGGACGGGACCAAAAAAAAAATAGTCCCACGTTTGGTATGCCATGAAATGAGATAGGACTACATGGGACAAAAATGAGTTTTCCTGGAACAAAAGTTGCAAATTTTTGTTCCACCAAAAAGGGTGGAACAACATGGGACTATTTCTAAGATTACAAATCTACCCTTGAATTCATGAGACTAAACCTAAAACAAAACGCACAACTCGTGGCCTCCATCTTCTATCTATCGAGGCCAACATCTTCGATCAAAATTAAAATCCATTCTTAACCCTAACAAGATTTGTCCAGGATCAAAATCTGGAACAAATATATTCCTCTCTAACCCTAAGAACAAAAAAGCCTAAACAAAGCAACCGTTTGGTTTCTAAAAATCGAAAAAATCATGGAAATCGAACACTTTAACAGGGTTGAAAGGAAAGAAAGGTGAGGTTCTAAACTTCAAGTTCAACAACCTTGGAAAAACAGTAGCAAACCCACAAGAGGTTTTGGTTCAATTTTGGGTAAGAAGTTGGAGATTAGGGGAGAAGATGAACAGATAAATTCAAATAAAAGTAGTATCAGGAAACTTGCTCGTCACACATCGTCGGGGAACTTGCTCGTCGAGAAAGGGGAGATCAGTGTCTTGAAGAGAGGGTGCGGGGAAAAAGAAGGAGATGCTGTTGGTAGGAGTGGTCATTTTGTTGGTTGAATCAAATGTGTGAGGTTTTTTGGCTGCGAATAAGTAAACACTCTAAAATGGCTGTCCGAATAATCTTATCAACCCATTAAGTCAAAAATAAACAACCTCTTAGCAACGAAGACACCAAGTTCTATCTCGTAAACAAATTTTCATACAAACTTCTTATAGGCAAAACTCCATATCAAGACTTTTGGATATTTATGCCATGGAGTATATAATATTCATATACGGCAAATAGAATAAATAAACTTACACACCCTCCTCACCTTTGGTGAGGTTTGAACCCCTAACCTCCTAGAAGACCAAAAGCTCGCATACCGCTAGGCCCCACACACACACATACAGCTTAAATCTAGTTTTTGCTAAAAGATGAAATAATTTGAAATAAAACAAATAATCCATATGCAAAACTCAAAAATTAATTATTCCACTACAACAATTGATCATCACAAAAATTCAAGTACGAAGCTCATTTAGTCCATGCGCAAAATGACACCTCTCCCCAAAAGTACACTGTCCCTTCCCAAAGTTCTCACACATCTTGGTCTTGAAATTATTTCCACCCCCACCTTGAAAACCACCTCCTTTCCTCACTCCACCACCACTAAGGTTCATGATTACCTCACGAACCATCGCACTCGCCTGTTTGATCTGGTCAAAGCTTCCTTCCAGCTCGATATTCTTTTGATTCTCATCTGTCTCATGATCTCTTATCGCCAGCTTCACACCTGCATGCCTGCATATATGCTTCGAGTTCACCCCACCTTTCCCTATAACAGCTCCAGCCAAAGATGCATCTATGCTGATCTTGGCTGTTGCCGATTGACCAAAGTTGGCTGCAGCTACACCAGGTGGGGATGCTATTGCTTGGTGGTACCCACCACCACCATACTTCATTGGACCAAGTGGTGGCTTTTCATAAGCTGGGAACGATGGTGGTCTACCGCCAATCTCCGCAACACTGTGGGCAAAACGACACTTGTCCCCAAACTTGCATCCTTCTGGGGTGTTTAGTTTGTTGCAAAGCCTGCTTTTGACCGGAAGACCTGGACCATCAGTGAAAGGTTGCTGCTGCATCTGGGATTTTTTGCCAAAGGGCCCACCCATATTTGTCAACGGACTAGGCGCATGGTAGCCACCGGGAACATAGTGCAAAAAGTGGCATCCTTCACCAAATGGGCAGCCGGAAGTACTGCATTAACCACAAAACAAATTTGAGGAACCAAAAACATGAGATCTAGTTATGAAAACTAAACGAGATGAACAGATGTGGTTGATATTATGTAGCACATACCTAAAAAAAAGCCTGAAACATGATTTCATAACTGTAGAGAAACATGCTTGGAAACAAATACCCTTGTACAATTATAGACTATTTATAGAAATAAAAAATGCTTATAAACACAAAAGGCAGTGCAAAACACAAGATTACATGGATTTGGTTCCATAGTGTTCTTGTATTTTTTTGATTATCCAAGAAGAAGTCACAATCAACTAACTTGTTATCAACATATCAGTGATTTAAATATCTAAAAGCCACACATTTCAGCTAATGAGGTGCAAGGTGTGATGTGCATGAGAAGCACGTTTCAAAGAAGTGAGCAGCATGTTGATTATGAGCAAAAAAAATATCAAACAAAACAAAATCTGCATTATCAAACATCTTTTTAATTAATATACAACCCAAAAAGAAAACAAAGATGATCAAACAGTCTAAATTAAGACATTTGCTCTACTTCAGGTACACATACCCATCTTCTCTGTTTGTCTCTTTGATTACTTTGTTTGCAGGCTTAAGGTTAATTAACTGCTGTGCCATCAATACCGACATTAATCAATGATTATTAATTGGCATTAAGGTTGTATCAATTGTGTATGCCATACATGTTAATTGAATGATATTCAGCAAGTAAAAGAGACCTTAGCACTTTAAACAACACTGAACTATATATGAATAAAAGAGATGGTTCACAGTTTATCAGAGAACTTGGATTGGACAATGACCAATAACACATTGGATGATATAACCAAGAAAAAGCATCAGATATTCATTCATAAAAATTTACCCTGACAGACAAAAGAATGTGGCAGATATGCAAAAAAAAACCTTGCCACCAACCAAAACATCCACAACCACAAGACACCGTATGATAAAATATTTTGAGACTAAGAAACTCAAAGAGGCAGTCTCAACTCTACTTATAATGGTCCGTTGGTATAAACATTATCTAAATTATTTTTCATGGATTTTGTTTGCAAAAATCGGTTTGAGTTTCATCTTGTATAGTGGAAGAAATTCTGCAAACAGAAAATCAATTGATTTTGCACTTGAAACATAACAGATTTTTTGCAAACAGGGTCCATGAAAAATAATTTAAGATCATGTGTATACCAACAGAACATTATATGTAAACAGAGAATCAATAGACAGAAGGTTACATGAGATCTAAAATAATGCTGTAAATGCAATTCAGCAAATAATGTAAATCTTCTTTCAGATGGTATATAAACACATCTGTAACGCAACCAGAATTATAGAAAATTAACTTTTAAGAATACTGCATTACCAGGTAGCAGATTTTCAGCTAACCGTAATCTTTAAGGTGATCAATATTAAAATAATAGTAATCTTAACCAGTAGTCTTTACATGTTAAATCTTTAACCTTGATTGATATTGCTGCAGCACCATACCTTAAACTCTTGCTCTCAATTGCATCACATGATCTTATTAGATGTTACTCAAACTTGAATACACATCGTTAGATTTTTTAGACAATTGTAATATATTTGTCTTGTATAGGTTAAGATTTTAACCTGAAAAACTTCGTGCATGGCTTTGATTTGCTTCCTACACCAGGTGTAAAGGACTCCATTTCTGTTACAGCAAATTAATTACTTTGTTTCAGTTGATATTTGAACAACTTCTTAATTCAATTATAAATCTTTCAAGTAACATCAAATTATTTTATTAGTTCATTACAGTTGATAATCATATGGTTATCATACCTTCTTTATTGTTCATTCAGACCACCGACTCAAGACAAGATTGAATAGAAGAAAAAAAACTATTACGCTTTTGAGTTTGTCCACCAAAATTTAGTAGCTTTAGAATACATCAAAATGATGTATGCACAAAAAAGTTAAAGGTACGTGATTCTTGGACCTCTGAAGATTTCTATGGAGTAATGTTCCAGGTTTTAAGATGAAAGGGTAAAGTAAAAACCATGATCCCACAATAAATAGAACATATGATGATGGTAAAGGGCAAACTTTTAGTCCCATGTCTGTTGTGAGATTGTCTGTAATCCGGTTTTCGAAACAAATAATTTATTATTTTGTTTCTCAACGTGTAATTAAATACGATAAACCAATAAATAAATCAGAGTTCCAATGTTGCTTGCTGAGCAAACTGAAACTCAAAAATTGATGCCTACGAACCGAGAATCACTAACGAAATAACTAGAGACAAGGAAATGTATAAGCATAAAAACCATAATTTTAGAGCAAAATCCATCATTACAATAAAAACAAATAAATTTCCACGAAAAACACAAATATAGATCCGAGAATACGATAAAACAATAATACCAGAAATAACCATCTGGAAAAGATCAAAAAGTTTACAACATAAATTGAATTCAATACTAACCGTCTCTTGCCCTCTTAGGTGCTCCATTCCAACCACCATCTTGTCGGCCCCTCTTACGCCCCCCGAAATCCATTCTAATATCAAATATGAACAAAAATTCAAGCTACGAAACCTTAGACCTTCGTCGTCGGATGCGTTCTAGTGTGTATGACGTTGTAATCGACCGATAAATCTGCAGATGGTAGAAATAGAGAAGACGACAGGAAAACCCTAGGGTTTGGTGATGGAAAGGAAAGAGGCGGTTTGGCGGAACTGAAAATTTTCGATTCAAATTTGGTTAAATTTTCGGAAAGGAGCCCGCCCGCGCAGGTGCCACTTTTATCGAGCAGACTATTTGGGCCTTAAAGAGTAATTGGGCCTTTAGGTTTGATAAGGGTATGTTTGTCAAGCTAGTTGGTAGCTGTGAAGAATACACGTTTGGTAAAACTAGTTTATCAACATGTAAAATGATTAAAAAGAGTATTTTTAATAAATTATCAATTACAATATTTAATTATATAATTAAAACAAATTTATAGCAATATAATACAACCAATTTAGGAAAAAAAATTAAATAACATAACATGTTAATTAAAAGAATTTAAAATTTATTACTATATATATACGGGAAATTAATTAAAATACCCCAAGTTTGAAGTTGACATACCAAAATACCCTAAAAAATTATTTTCTTACCAAAATGCCCCTTTTTTCCGCGATAAGATCCCGCGATCGCGGGCAGGGACCAATTGTGTAAATTTTTGCAAGAAATATTTACACTTTCAGTCCCTGGCCCCCGCGATCGAGGCCCGCGATGGCCCGCTATGGGGACTGAAAGTGTAAATAATCTTGCAAAAATTTACACTTTCAGTCCCTGCCCGCTATAGAGGGCTCCCTCCGCGGAAAAAAGGGGCATTTTGATAAGAAAATAATTTTTTGGGTATTTTGGTAAGTCACTTTCAAACTTGGGGTATTTTAATTAATTTCCCTATATATACTATAAACTTTGAATTTGTTAAAACAAGTTTTAGAAAAAATAATATTTGTGAAAAAAATAATCAAATAATAATTGAAAAGATAAATAGTAATTGATAATTAAAATATATTGATTGATATTAAAAAATAAATAAAAATAATTTATATGATTAACAATAACTCTAAATAAATAAAAATTAATATTAATGTATAATTAAAATTTAATTTAATAATTTTCAGTTAATATTAATTAATAATAATTAAATTTAAAAATATAATATTTATTTATAATAATAGTTAATGAATAATAATTGATATTAATAGGGGTAATGTTGGAATATTTACAAAAAAAACTACTGAAAAGCTACTTCAAGTAGCGTTTCAAAAAGTTAAGTGGCGTTTGTTTTTTAAGTGGTGCTGAAGTCTGAAGACTGATTTCACTTCTGATTTTTAAGTGGTGACGCTGAAGTCTGAAATCTGAATAAAAAAACCTGTTTGTTTTTGCAAACTGAAATCTGGAAACATCTAAATACATACTATTGTCCATTTTATCTCTAAAAATGTGATATTATTGAATTAAATTAAATTATACTACTAAAATCAGTTTTTATAACAATTGAAATACGTTAATTAATTCAAATAACAATTGAAGAAATCAAAACATGCTTCAAGAAGAACACATACAAAATGCTTAAAACACAATCACACATGCTTCAAGAAGCTTGCATAGTTTCAACACATATTACATATATATTGAAAACAGTATGATTACATATACACATGGATTCTTTTTTTTTTTGAAACTGCAGCATTAATATTACCACTAACTCAAAGCAATACACGAGCATCCAGGGTTAAACACAAATACAAGGCTAAAGCAAAAAACGAACAGCAGCCCAAGGCCAAGATCGAAAGAACTACCCACTATAATTAACAAAACTGAAGGGAGATGGTCACGAGCAGCTCCAGTTTGTGAGGACCAACCCGAATGGATTCTCTGGTAACATAGAGAAACCAACTTCCAGTAAAGTTTTACTTGAAGCCATTGTAGAAGTGCAGCTTCTTTTGGGAGCAATTTCCCAAAAAAAATTCCAAGTTTGAAAAGCAACAACTTGAAGAAATCGAAACCTAACTAATACTTTGAAGACTTCAAAATACAAACAGAAAGCAGATTGGAAACCAAAAAATCGAACCAGATTTGGAGATCGACTGTTATAGGAAGAAATCAAATGGCTTTGCACTCGATTTAGGTCTGGAAATCGATTTGGAGATGAATCGAACAAGTTGAATCGAAGTGTGGAAATCGATTTGGAGATGACTCAATTTAGGTCTGGAAGTCGATTTGGAGATGAATCGAAGTTTGGAAATCGATTTGGAGATGAAGTTGAAGATCAATCTGGCTTGGAAATAGATTTTAGAGTCGTATAAGGTGTGCTTTGAAAAGAAAATAAGTGGAAAAAAGTCATGAGGTTACCACTTTTTGTTACAGATAAAATTAAGGGATAAGTGACTCTGAATTTATGAAAAAAACAAACGCTCTTATTTTTAAAAGGTCTGACCGAAAAAGTGATAAGTGGTGATTAAGCACTGAAAATAGAAAAACAAACAGCCCCTTAGCTTATCATCCAAACATGTACCCAGAAAAAAAACTAGCTTATAAGCTAGCTTTTTTGCCAAAAAATGCCCAAAGAGAATAGAGTATTTCAATTTTCATCGCCGGACTAAAAATAGGATTCAATGTATAGGCGAATGATTGTGTGAAAATTGGATTCCAACATTTGATCTTTATGAATTGTGGTTTAGAAAAAAATTAATCCGGCGTATTTCAATTTTAATGTACGTTCATTTTTTTATTTAAGCGGTTGATAATCATTTGTCACGTTAACCTCAACTTTTCACTCGAATCCAACCCTCAATATATAAAGGAAGAATATGTGAGAACAAGGGTTGTTTATTTTAAATAAATTGAAAGGAATTAAAATGGATAATTTCTTTGATCAAATTTCAAATTTTATATCTAGTTTTGAATTTCATTAAATTCCACAATTTAAAGAATTATTATTCATTGGTTTAGGTGAAGGAATTGAGGGGGTGTTTGGTTCATGAATTTTGAAGGAATTAAAATGGATTATTCTTTTAATCAAATTCCAAATCTTATGTTTGGTTCGCATAAACAAAATGATAGAATTTCTTCGATGGATTCAATCAAATTCCATTCTACAAACCAAATGCCCCCTAAATTCCTACCAAACAAACATGTGGTCAAATTCCATTATAATTCCTTCAAGATTCCAATTCCATTAAATTTCATTCTACGAACCAAACGTTTTATAAGAGTTAAAGATGAGAAGTGTAAGAAGAAATTTGAACTTTGGTCGCTTTTCAGTTTTAATTTGTATTAATTTAATGGTTCAAATTAAATCCTAAAATAACACATGAACTAGCTTGGAAGAAAAAAAAATCAATTGATCCTTCAATTAAGATTAAGTCAATACTTCTTACCATTCCATGATAACTACTATTTTTACTGGAAACCAACTCTTAGCTACACACACACACACATATATATATATATATATATATATATTACCCCCTTTTCTCCAACCATTATATATAAATAATTTAAGGCCTAACTTTACAATGCCTCATCCTATAAGAATTATAAAATCATTGTAATTGTCTATCCCTAAACCTAAAAATGCACATCTATTCCCCCCATGTTAGTATTACCGCTACCTATTTTTACCTTTCCGTTATTCTCGATCCATTGCCATACGCATCAATCGCCCACCTTCATCTGTAAGTAACAAACATATTGCAAATTGTAAGTTAGCAATCCAAATATGTGAGTGGCATAGCAAGCAGAGTTAAACGAGTTTGTACCACTTTCGCCATCAGAGAGATCTGCAAGCCTGGCAATGGCATCGCTAAGTGCTTGTTCATGTTCCTGCATTATAACAAATCGTTAACCAATACGGAAAAACACGCACCAACTCTCAAAACTTGTGTTCCCAACCTTCAACACTTTCTTAGCTTTCTCTATTTCATGAGGATCTGGATGACTAGACCCAAATACCCTCTCCACCTGCACACACACATATTCATCAATGAATTAATAACACTACTATATGAGAAGGTAAGATAAAATAAAATAAAAAAAAAAAAAAAAAAACAGAATCTACAATCCATAGTCATACAGATTGTTTCTACCTCCTTTATTAGAGTATCAGTCTGAAGTAATTGAATATCATCTACCCCCTTCTTTCCTATGCCATTTTGTGACAGTGGAAAATCCTTTCTCGTTTGACCCTTTGACATCCCTCTACCTCTTCCTCCACCTGGTCTACTCATTCCTTTATGAGGAATCCCTGCATCCTCGCCTTCCCATTTAATATCCTCGGGTGATATCTGTATGAACAACAAAATTGCAGTAATGGGAACTTTTCCAAATATTTCAGAAATCGATTTTAATTAATAGCATTTAACGAAAATTAACAGGCTCTGAGATGAAACAATATAAGATAAGACTTGCTAAGTATCTATGCAAACATTGTATAAGTTAACGAATATAACAAAAAAGAAAACAAGTATTAGCAGCATCTACTCCTGGACCACATATGAATTAAATATACACATTTATTATGCTTCAAGTTCAATGTGAGAAATAATTTCTACGCTTACCTCTGCAAGATTGACCCACTCCCATGTCTCATTTGCTGTACCAATATCATAAACTAGAGCATGCCGACCCTGAAATTTTGTTTTTTTATAGAGGCTCTCAGCACAAAATTTGGGGTTGGTGGAAGGGAAATAAATCAATGGACACATCTTGGAAAACCAAATTACCTCATGAGGATTATAATCTGTTATAACAGCTTCATAGAAATTGTTGTCATCAGGCCACCTGGTTCTCACTTGTCTCCCAATCAATGATGGGGTTTCAGCAGACTCATTTGCAAGTGCGCCAGGATTGACACGGTTACCAAGCGGGCCCCTCCCTGTTGGAGGGTACTGCATTTTCATGGAAGATACTCCCCCCATCATCTGACCCTGGTAAAAGAAAGGTGTGACTTTATGATGTTAACAATAGCTAAAATAGTAACGAAATCAGAAATCTGAGCTTACAGGTTTCTTTGTTTTCCCCTTGGTCCCTGTCATGGGTGCTCTTCGAGCAGATGATGAAGATGGTTGGTTTGGTGCAGGTATTGGTTGTGGATGAAAAGACGGAGATGGCCCTCCAAATGATTGAGAAGGTAATGAGGGGTTCGTTTTCTGCTTCTTACGAGATGCTGAGACAGATGGACTTGGTAATGAATCATGAAGAGTTTGCCCTGTGTTGAGCATCCCAGGTTGAAGCCCACCGGATTGTCTCCACTCCCTATTGGCATGCCAAAAAATATAACACGTTTACAATAGGAAAGATCAAAGATATAGCAGAAATCTTTGTTGTAAAACTATTAGACCTTATTCTGCGGATAACATCATCTGCATTTACTTTGCCCAAAAGCTCCCTGTGCTCTTCATTTGATAATCTCAATTCTTTTCGAAGTTCGGTTATTAAGCTTTCCTTTTCCTGAAGAAATACATTTCAGTCAACGACTAACTGAGACCTGATCAAAGAAACGTGTGGATATAAGATGCATGCATAAATAATGACAACATATACCCAAGTAATTGCATCAGCTTGAGCTTTGAAGGCTCGTAAAACTGAACTGTATGCTTCTTGCTCAAGGAGGTGAATTTGGGCTTCCATATCAGTTTCCGCATACATCCTAGGATACTGCACAGAACCCATAACTGCAGGTCTTCCATTCCCTGTAACACGTCCACCTCTTGGAATTCTATTTTGATGGGACGGCGGAAGATCATCATCGGTTCCTGCAATTAATCCAAATAATCAGCAAAAAGTCATCAGCAGCTCCAAGTGTAGCACTAGAATGCAACATATGAACTGTGAATGCTAAAAATGAAAAAAAAAGGTCGTCCTATCTTATAGAGCGGGTAATGCTCAAATTCTTTTTTTCTTGGGGTTGACACCGAGAAAGACTAAAGACGGGAGAGCACGCACAAACATCCTCGGGAAAACACTAATGAACTACGCCATCCCTGACACTTATGCGGTGAGATACCAACCATCCGATATCGCCCACAAAGCTAAGAGGCCACTGGCACCGAATAATACCCATAAAGAACGCTAACCGCCACCGGCATCTGATGCCATCCAATAAGGGAGAACTCTTTCGGCAAAGAATTTTATCAAAAAGCCCGATTCGAATCATTATGCTCGATAAAAGGAAAAAGAGAAGATCAAATAGAAAACAGCACTACTGCTAGTAATATAGCGATCCAGGCAAGCGCCAAAGAAAGAAGGGGGCACAAGCAAGCGCAAGAATCAAATGTTTTTGTGCACTTGAGCTTCGCGCAGAGGGGAAGATAGGCAAAGTGGAAGCGGCTAGAACTTCTCCTCCAACGTAGCTGGTAAGGCTATTGAGAAGGCTAGTGTAATACCTTATTGCAGCAGGCTTGATGAAGATTCTAAACTCATGGTAGCTCAGGAGTAGGAAAAGGTATTAAATAAGCGTACTTTAGGAAGTGTTCGAAAGACGACCCACATTCTTATTCAACGAGTTGAAGCTAACAACATGTCGATTACACACCGGGGGTTGGTAAGAACTGAATGCCCCTCTAACCTATTATTTGAATCCGAAGGTCGATCATTCCCAGTGAAGGTATGGAGGGAAAAGGAGTACAGGGCTCTCACGGGGGCATAGTCCACGGCTTTAGCCTTAAGCTTGGGTTGTAGTTCTTGTATTGGGCGAACAAAGGCCAGCTGCAAGCAATATCATTGTATATTTGTATGTAAAGTCTAAATATCCAAAGCATTGAAACCTAGCAGCTAAGAACGGAAAACTTAGGGACCAACTGAAGTATGATGCAAGCTTTTCCCTTGAAAGGGTAATAAAAATAACTATTCTCTGTTTCCCTGCAGTTATCTTGCGTCAAGGCATATATGAAGGATAAAAAAATGCTGCCTTTGCCACCGGCAAAGCCAACATTAGTCTATAGATAGGCATTCTCCTGTTGCACTTGATCTAAATAATAGAAGTGAAGTATAGAATATAGATTGTATCTCAAAAACATATACTTGTTACTTTGAGATGCATACATGGTTTACACTTAGGTTTTAAGGAATTGAAAGTAAGCATTAGTCATTTGCTGCATCACTGCATCCTACATAATTGGTTATGACTGCAATGATTGGAATATATATACGTTGGGTTTCAGTGAGAATGAAAGTTACGCTGAGAAGGGTAAGAAGGGATCTCCACCATTGGATGCACATTAGGATGAAATGCACCGAGAAGCATGGGATCATTTCCCATATCAAGTGCAATACATGGGGTGTGGGTGAGATTATAAGTGATCAAAGGTCCAGAGTCCAGACGTCCAGTTCCCTTCTTACCTTCTCACCTTAACTCTTCTTCTCACATAATCCTTCGTCTATATATATATATATATATATATTCACAATTTATGAGGACATTCAAAAAGGAGGCATATAGTTTGTTTGTTTTTCTTTGTGCTGGCCTTGAAGGAGGGGTCAAGACGTTGGTGATTGGCATCTAACTTTGATTTCGACATATGTTTTACGCCTACTCGATATAAATTGATATGATTGCTCCTAATATACTCTTTTCTACCACTTCAAGCATGAGGTGAGGACTGAGGATTTCAAAAAGAAGAAAGAAATGTAATAAAAGAACGGAAGGGTTACTATCCACTTTATACCCCTTAACATTTTTATGAATCATCCAGGAAAAATTGTACTGCAAAAATAGACTCCAAACTCCAGATTAGATTATTTGATGACACAGGCTCTGTTAGTCCCTTCAGGCCTTCACCACTTATGCCTCAGAAGCTGGTATTACCTCCCAACGAGCTGTTCGAGCCCCATCAATAACGCAAGAGCTTTCTAGACCTTCCCCACCGGCCCACCCTCACTCCCCCTTCTTCAAAAAGAATCCCGGTGTATGAAGGGGGGCCCCAAGATGTAGAGGATATAAGTCAAACATGGTGTGTCATGCAACATGGCCCAGTTGACCACATAACAAAATAGGCCTACAAATTTCTAAGTCAGAAACACAAGAAGCAATCATTAAAACCAAAAAGAAGCTTACTCAATGTCTAAGGGTCCTACTTGATTGATGATTCATATTCTGTTAGAGACGTCATTCTAAATGCACTAACAGCTAGCCAATTTTGAATTCACACTTGGCAACCCTATAAAACAGAAAAAAAGCAGTTCATCTTAACCATGACATTGCTCTATCACTTTCTCTATGTAATCAATACACACGCACACACCAATTGACCAATAAGGTAGCTCCCGAGTTAACGCAATCTATAACCAAGCAAACAAAACAGCTCACCTGCACCAACCAAACACTGAGCTTCACTTTCTCTTTCCTTTTACAATCCCTTTGATTGAAAACAACTAACTAAAATAAAATTCAACCAAAAATTCCTTCTTTCTGGTCAATCCCACCAGACCACCGCGTGTTGAATTTGTGTAAAAAATGACTAAAACAAAATCAAGAAAGACAATGCTGAGAAAAGAAATTAAGCGGAATGTGACGCATACTGATCGATAGCAACTTCACCACAAACCCGTAGCTGAACCTAAATTACAAATATATATATATATATATATATATATATATATATCGGTCATTATAGATGTGAGAGCTCACCGCTGCTATCGTAGGGTTCGTAGTCCATAGCCAGGTTGCAAAAGGAATGCAAGAATTTATCAAAATTCGACAAGGATTAAGCGCTCAAAAACCCTATTGTCGCAAAAAACTTCAAAAACACGGTAATCATCAAAACCTCGCTCAATTTCAGCCTCGATTCGGTTCTGCACGGTTAAATTGGGGTTATATGTGAAATTAATGAATTGATTAAAGGTTTGAAGGCAATGATTGGGGAAGAATTAGGGTTTGATTTGGAGTTTAGAAGAGAGTGATGACAAAAGGGGGAGGCTCGGAATTGAAAGAGATCTATTTGGGAATTGCTCCTTTTTATTTATTTATTTTTGGGTTTGAGTTCCGCCTCCTTTTGAGGGTTTGACTTTTTACTATAAGTCAAACAAAAGAGCAAACTTGTTTTCTTGCTTTCATCATCATCCTTTCATCCTTGTTTTAATGGGACAGATTGACAAACCTAATTAAATTTAGAAGTAAACTACAAATTTCGTCCCTTGTGTTTATCAAAATCTTTGAAAGTGGTCTCTAAACTTAAAAAACTGCAAGTATCGTCCCTTGTAATTAAAAATCGCTTTGAAAGTGGTCCCTGCTCACTAACTCTGTTAAAAACTCAGTTAAGTCAGGGATATTTTTGTCTTTTCTTTTATGAGAAGAAGTTATACAATTGTTTTAAAACTATAGGGACCAAATTGTAATTTTGTATAATTTATATTAATATTATATATATATATATATATATATATATATATATATATATCACGACACAGCCACACAGGCACACCATCACGGTTCCTCCTCCGGCGACCACACCGTCACCGGTACCCTCCTGCAACGACCACACCATCACCGGTACCCTCCTGCGACGACAACACCATCACCGATTCCTCATAAGAACAACACGAGGCCCACATCGTACACACCATCTTCGTCTTCCTCATCCCCAAAACCCATTTTCTCTCAATTCAGTCTGTCGCCGGAGATTGGATGTTGCATCGTTCTTCACCAAGCAACGGAGATTGGTTGTGGCATCGTCCGATCACCATCTCCGGCGATACATCATCTACTACAAACAAATTGAGTGTGTGTGTGT
Source organism: Saussurea involucrata (assembly GCA_033807775.1). Lineage (NCBI taxonomy): Eukaryota > Viridiplantae > Streptophyta > Magnoliopsida > Asterales > Asteraceae > Saussurea > Saussurea involucrata. Next base: position 181,031,617 of record CM066320.1, on the reverse strand, counting down.
TTGCAACGGTTTGGAGATGGGTTTCATCCATGTGATTTGTTCTTCAAAGTATAGACGTGGAGGGAGGTATGATGGCGGGCGGTGGTGATTATGTGGAGATGGCCGGAGGTTGCGTCTGTGGAGATGACCGGCGTTTGCTTTTTTCATTGGAATCGATTATTGTGACTGGGAACTCGATCTATAAAGGTCTGGAGAAACCCTAATTAATTCCAGAACAATCGAGCCTAAAGGGAAACAAGATGAACAAAAGCTAATGAAAAAATTAAGAAAAACAAGAAACACAAGAACAAATTAAGCCACAAGGCACCTAAAATCGAAGCACCAGTTAACACACACAGGCAAGCATCTCCACATATCTCGTAAACCACACGAAGGGAGATGGAGTGAGGGAAAGGAAGGAGGATGGACTTGGTCACCGGAGATGGCGACCTGATCGCCGGAGATGGCTACCTGTGGGGTTACATTAGAGTAAATTACAATTTGGTCCCACTAGTTTAAACTAAAGTAAATTACAATTTGGTCCTTAATATTTTATGGTTTTTACAAAAATAAGATAAAACAAAGGAAAACTACAAAAAGAGAGAAATAAGCATGGTTTGACGAAAATACCCCTGACTCTAACGGATAATTTTAACGGAGTTAGTGAGCAGGGACTACTTTCAAAGCGATTTTCAAAGACAAGGTACGATACTTGCAGTTTTTGAAGTTTAGGGACCACTTTCAAAGATTTTGGTAAACTCCAGGGACGAAATTTGTAGTTTACTCTAAATTTAGAGTAAATTACTGTTTTGGTCCCTAAGGTATGTCAAAAAATACGAAATTGGTCCTTTAACTTCAAAATTTACCTTTTTGGTATCTGTGGTATGCGTTTCGTTATGAAGTTTGTCCCTCGAGCTGACGGCCGTCTATTTCCTTCGTTATCTGGAGGGTAATACCGTAATATGGTCTTTTTACCCCTTTTAATTTATTTTAACATTTTTAATTAGTTATAGAGTAAATTACAGTTTTGGTCCCTCAGTTTTTCCATTTTTTTAAATTTTTTTTGAATCTTCATCTTCTTCAAGAAGATTATGAAGAACATGAAGAACACCATGAAGAAACCATGATAATCAAACTTTAAATCCAATTCAAATAACACCAATAATATTTAACAATCTAAATCCAATCCCAAAAACATCATTTAAATCAAAAACCTAAATCAAAATATCATTTAAAAGACTTGAACATCATCTTTGGTTTGATCATCTTCATCACCATTAAAGATCAAATTTTCTTGAACTTTTTGACAAAGCAAACAAGCAACATGGGGTTTCTGAATTTTGGGTAATTGCGATTATGGAAGGAAACTAACAACTTTACATGGTTTTTTAGAAAATTGTTGTTGAAGATGAAGAAATGTTGTGGGATTATTCTCTTTCTCTATCTCTCTATCTCTCTCTGTCTATATATATATATATATATATATATATATAGCCTTAGGTTCATTTGAGAAAATGCTAAATATATGAGAAGTTGATAAGTAATCTTGGCCATTTATTCGGTCAAGATCGGCTTTAATTGGTCAAAAGTTGCGGTTGTTCCAAAAATAGAAGGACAATTTAGTAATTTTTACAAAAACACGGGACGAGTTCATATATGAACCTGTGTGATTCACATATGAACTATATATTCATATGTGAACCCATGTAATTCACATATGAATTCTTTTTAACCAATTCATATATGAACATTTGTGTTTCATATATGAACTAATTAATTGTAGGTTCATATATGAATCAGTTGAACCAATTAACTGATTCATATATGAACTCTTTTTTAACTAATTCTCATACGAACTAATTAACCGATTCATATATGAATCACAAACGTTCATATATGAATTAGTTAAAAAGAGTTCATATTTGAATTACAAAGGTTCATATATGAACGTAAAGTTCATATGTGAATCACACAGATTCATATATGAACTCGTCCCGCGTATTTTACGAAACTACCCCTCTATCTTGTGCAGGCCACGCACAGACCACACGAGGAATTATCGGTTGCTTCTCGGTCAAAGCCGCAAATGTTGACCGAATGAATGGCTAAGATTACTTCTCTACTTCTCATATATTTAGCACTTCTCAAATGAACCTCTCTCTCTCTCTATATATATATATAAGGTGTTGTTTGGGTTGCTTATTTAAAACAACTTATGTTTTTGGTATTGCTTCTGATTCATCCGAGATTGGTTTTATTTTCTGATCTGGAGGCATATCGGAGGTTGTCACTTACTGTTACCGAAAAATTATCGAGGCTGTGATGATATTTTTAGTTATGGTTCTTGATTTTTATTAGGTTATTATATATGGGTTTGATTTAGATCTTTAGGATTTCAATATGGTTTGAATTAGGTATTTAAATTTGAATTGTTCTTGGTGCTATGTGTTCTTGATCATGGTGTTCTTCATGTTCTTGGAGAAGATGAAGATTGAAGAAAAGAAATTAAAAAATAAAAGAAAAAGGGTATAATTAATTAAAAAATGTTAAATAAAAATATATAAAAAGACCATTTTACCCTCGAGCTTAACGGAGGAAATAGACGACCGTCAGCTCGAGAGACCAATTTCATAACGAAATGCATACCACAGATACCAAAAAGGTAATTTTTGAAGTTAAAGGACCAGTTTCAGATTTTTTGACAAACCACAGGGACCAAAACAGTAATTTACTCTTAAATTTAACACAATTAATAATATTTGTAAACTTTGATTTTATGATAAATTACCCGGGTTATGTTTTTTTATTGGTTTTGGTCTTTATCATTAATATTATTAACAATAATTCGTTAAATAAGGAGGCATACAAAGGTTTCCTTCAGACATGCAGATTGGTCATTTTGGTTTTGAGGGATTTTGATTTCATGAAAGTATTTAAAATTGGAGTTATTTTGAATTTGGAATTTTTGTATATTTAGTTTGTAATATTTGAAAAGAAATTGAATTTTATTAATTATAATGACTTATAAAAATGAATTATAAATAATTATACAAATAATTAAATGAACTCGTTAAGGGAGGGGACATGCAATAATAGAATAATTTATAAAAATAATTAAATAATTTATTAAAAAATTCCATTAAGTAAGAGGACATGTAAAGAATGGAGTAATTTATATGAACAATTAGATAATTTATAAAAATAATTCATCAAGGGGTGTACAAAGGTCGGAGGGATTTGAATTTTGTAGAGGCATATAGGATCTTTTGTATTTTGGTTTACAGAATTTGGAATAAAATGAATTTTATTCTTTATATAACTTATAAAAATAAGAATAAACTCTAATTTTGGCCCTTGACGTTTAGTCATTTCTTTGAAAGGGGTACCTGTGGTTTCATAATTCAACGTTATGTCCTCAGGGTTTTGATTTTGCTTTGAAACGGTACCTGACCACTAACTCCGCTAAATGTCATTGTTAGTGGCAGAGGTATTTTCGTCTAAACATCTTTTCCCTCAAATTTTAACAAAACTTATCTCAGTTATTGCTAACTCTTCGTCTTCATCATCTTACATCACTAACTAAAAACACTTCACACTTCACACATAACACTGAGCTAAAACCCTCATGCGAGCGAGCATGTTCGTCTTCATCGTCTGATCAAGAAACAATGGCGAAACCAGGATGGGTTTTAAGACGAGATTTAGTCGAAGGATTTAGCCCAAGTGATGTATATGGTAAGCAAGCATTCATCTCTGTTTTTTCCATTTTCGAAGCACCATCATGATTGGAGTCAACTATTTACATTTTCTGTTGATTTTGTTCACAGAGCTTTACCCAACATTGATAACAGTAAGGATGAACCATGGAGGTGCGTTTATAAGCTTTCTTGGAAGAAGATACGAGAATGGTAAGACTGATAATGTTGATTTGGTTAACACTAAATGATTAAATGTAGATGAGTTTCATTTAATGGTGTTAGCATTTAGGGTACGATAGATATGAATAAAGTTTTGCCATTTCTTGATTCCTGAAAGTGATCTGGATATTGGCTTAAGAGCTTTAGGGACTAACCAGGATGTGTTAAACCTCTTACAATATGCCCGTGCGATTAAACTCATTGATGTATTCATGGAACATGGTAGGACAAACCTATCAACCCTAAATCAAAGCATGGATCATATAATTCATAACATTGATCCTTTCCTTGGGCTGGACTCAGAGTTACCAGAACATGGGGTGACATGGGGTGATGTAAACTTGAAAGAGGGAATAGAATTGAACAATAGGCTAGACTTGAACCATTAAATAGGCTTGAACAATGGGTTGGACTTGAACAATGGGCTTGACTTGAACCAGGGGTTGGACTTGCACCAGGGAAGTGGCAACCATGGTGATATAGAGAGCCATAATAGTAATGAGTATGATGCATTTTTTGGGTTAGATGAAGAGATGGAGGACTATGTGGATAGTTATGGGGATTGGTTTGGTGTAAATGGAGAGGGAAGTGAAAGCCACAATATTGAGGGTGATATTGATCCTTTTGAGCTTGACAACTTTGAATCAGGGAATGAAAATGGTACTTTATGCAAGGATAGGCACCATACATAGTGTAACCAAGTTGACTTTTATTGGGTCACCAACGATTTGAAGATGACCTCCCGATTGAGTCCTCGTTTTCTTGGACCTTTCACTATAATTAAACGAGTAGGACTTCAAGCTTACCGGTTAGATGTTCCACCAGAATTGGAAGGGATTCATAATACTTTTCATGTACGTTATCTTCGAAAATGCCTATGAAGAAGAGAATGTCATACCAATGTCTGAAATAAAGGTAGACGAGAAAAACCGTTGTGTGGAAGAACTTGAAGCAAATTTGGAAAGAGCAACTAAGAAGTTACGACATAAGGAAGTTGTTATGCTCAAGGTGCAGTGGAAACATCATAGGGGTGCCAACGTGACATGGGAAGCAGAAGAAGATATGAAAAATAGATATCCTCACTTATTTACCTAACTCATATTTTGAGGACGAAATCATTTTCAAGTTGGGGAGAATTGTAACATCTCGAATTTTACCTAACTATGGTATTTTATTTTGAGAAATACCGTTTATAATTATGAGTTAGATAATTTTAGAAATTATTTATTTTTTTATGTCAAGTGTGGTTGCTTTTAGAGGACCGAAATTGTAACTAGCCAAAGTGTTGTGTGCTATTTGTAAGATTTGAAATTTGAATTATAAAAGAAGGAGTTGTGAATTGGTCGCCAAAACATCTAATTTTGGAAAGTTGGAGTCGGTCTCAAGTCTGAAGAGAGAAAGCGACCTCTAAGTTTTGATAGGTAAGGGTTTTAAGAAATTTTCAATTGATATCTCTGGAGATTGTTAATCACTAGTTGAATTCATCCTTCCTAATAGGTTTGATTCAACTTTTGGGGTAAGAAGAGATTAGAAGTTTGAACACTTGACTGATTTTGATTATACATCAAATTGGAGTTTGAACACTGTGAGTTCATCCTCACCATTAAATTATGTGTATTTATATCAAATGATTCCGAAGATTTAAATTTATTAAGTTGTTGGTAACGTCGTATAAGAAATTAATTTGGATTACTTGGGGAATTCTGAGAGAAGTAAAAGGTCGAACGTTTTCCGAATATGTTATCCGGGTAGTTCTTGTATTTGTTGTCCGGGCATGTTTACTAAACAAGTTTCCCGGACAATGGTTCTGGATGTGATTTCCGGATAGTTTTCCCGGATGATTCCGGACTTGATTTCCGGATACTTTTTCATAAGATTCCCGGACTAGACTTCCAGGTATGTTTTCCGGATTGTTCCCGGAATTGGGTTCCGGGTATGTTTTCTGGATTATTCCCGGAATTGGGTTCCGGATTATTCCCGGAATTGGGTTCCGGATTATTCCCGGAATTGGGTTCCGGATAAATTTTCTGGCTAGTCTCCGGATTTGGTTTCCGGAACTCGTGTTTTCCGAATATATGTATTCCAAATGTTTGAGAATTGGAATTAATATATGGAGAAAACACCTTTGAATATTCTGATGAAAACGACATAGTGGGATTTCATTATGTTGAGTAATGGTTTTTGTTCGAATTCATTTATGCTATGTGATGATATAATTGTAAGCATAAAATTGTATGTTTATAATAGTCGCACGAAAATCTATATATGTGTAATGTAACACCCATAATTTTCGGATAAGTACAATTTCGAATCAGTGTAGAAATCGATCATCTAAGATAAATATGAAAAATAGGATTTTGGGTTAATTCCTAGATTTTATAATCTTGTTGGATGGGGAATTCGAATACGAGTCCAACGGTTCTTTTCGGAGCGAAAACGTAGCGAAAACGAAGAAGTTACGGCCAAAACAGTATCCGATCAAAAAGGGGCCGCGCGGGCTGGTGTGCGACTTTGGGCCACGACCCAAGCCACGTAACCCTCTGTTTGGTGATCCGCGCGACATATTACGCGACTTCAAGTCGCGGGACAAACCGCGGGAGTGGTCTGGAGCTTAAAGTCGCGATTCTCATTCTTCAATCTTCATTTCTTCATAACTTTCTCACCACAACTCCGATTTTAGTCATTCAAGTTGCTATGGTTTCAATTTTGAGAGATCTTCAAGGATATAGAAAGAGTATTGGAGTTTATTGTAAGATGCAAGAGTATTTGGTGGTGGTTGAGGTAAGCTTCTCTCTTTTCTCCACCTAAGAAATTAGGGTTTTGGTATTTTGGATGTTTTATGTTGAGGGAAACGTATCTAAGTGTTTGGGAATGATTAATTATGGTTGGAAACTTGTGGATTTAGGTTTTGGAAGTTTTGGCTTGAAGATCCGAGTTTCTCCAAAGGAGCTCAAGTTGGGGGAAATCTAGATTTAGTCTAAATCTAGCAAGACGAGTTCAAGTTGATTTGTGAATACGTTGTACATGCCAAAAATATTATTTTCCAAGTATTTGTGTGTTTTACTTAAAATTATCAATTGTTGAGTTATTTGGTGAGTTTGACCTTTTGAAGTGTTAAACTTTATAAACTTTGTAAAACACCCATATTTAGGATTTTTGGATATTTTGATGTGTAGAAATCATAAATATGTCCTTAAATGATTTATTGCTCAAATGGAGTATATTCAATGGCTTAAGCATGATGGTGTAATTGATTTTATAAACCATTTGGGAAAGTGCACATTTTCGTGTCATGAGTCATTTTGAGAATTATAAGAGTATGAGTCCATTTGGGAAACCTTTTGTTCTAACCCATGACGAGTTTTGTTGATAGATCTTGGATTAACAATTGGTATCAGAGCTGGAACAAGATTGAGAGATGGAATTCTACTGATCAAACATACGAATTTGGTGATTTCACAAAAAAAATTGATTGATTTTCTTGATTTTTCAAGAAAATCACGTTTTCTTGAGATTTTATCAAATTTTGGTGTTTTTTTATCGAATTTGTTCAAATCTTAGTTCGTTGGATTCGTTTTTGATAGAGGAACAAATCTTATTCAAGGATCGAAGGCTAATTTCAAAGATTTGGAGTTCAATTTGAAGATTTTTCAGATTTTGTTCGATTAATTCTTCAAACATGAAGCGGCTTCCAGTGCTGTTCAAAGAATCTGATTTTGAACTATGGAGAGTTTCGTTCATCGATTTTATTGAAAGTAGAGAAAATGGTGAAAACATGATAAAATCTTTCACTGAAGGCCCAATGATCAGAACTGGCAAATATTATACAGAAGAAGAGATTAACAGAATGAAAGCCGACAAGGAAGCTTCATTCAACTTGATCTTCGCACTTTACAAACTTCCACAACACATCTTCAAACGCGTTGAATGTTTCAAAAACAATCCAATGCTTATGTGGAACGAGTTAACAAAGCAAATGCTTGGATCTGAAGTTGCTTTTAAGAGAAAGGAAGAAGAAAAGAAAGCTGAAAAAGAGGATACGGAACAGAAATCATCAGATGCTGAAAATGAGGAACTCAAGCAAAAGGTTTTTAAACTTACAAAGAAGTTGTCTGAAACGGAAAAGTTGCTAAAAGAGGAAAGAGAAAATTTCAGAAAAGAAAGAGTTGCTCGTTCAGATGACAAAAAGCAAATTCTTTCTCTTTCCCAGAAAGTTTCTGAACTTGAACAAGCTTCAAAGACGGAGAAGAAAGAAAGTGAAGAAAAGAAAGCTCTTGAACTTAGATGCAGGAAACTTTCCATGCAAAATTTAGATTTTGAGAAAGTTTTATTTCTTGAAAAAGAGAAACTAGAAAAGGAAAGGGTTGAATTTGCTGATAAAAGGAAAAAGTTTGAAGCAAAGAATGAGAAACTGTCAGAGAAAATACCTGAGCTTCAAAGGGAATTGGATATAGAAAGACATGAGTTAGAAAAGAGGAAGAAAGCTGACATTCAGGCCAAGAGCGTCAAAGATGAATTTTCTGTTGAAAGGAAGATATTTCAGCAAGAAATACGAAAGCTCACAAAGAATTTGGCCGTGTTATCGACTGATATTATGAAAGAGAAGAGAGTTAATTGTGACATTCAGAAGAAGCTTGATTTCGTGACTAAGGAACAGAATGACTTATCAAACAAAGTGAAGTCACTCAACAAATCCAAAAGCTATTCAGAAAGTCCGATTCGACCGTCTAATCTTTTCGATGATCATTCAGTGGATAATTCTTCCAAGTATAAATATGTTGATCTTCCTTCATACAAGAAAGTCAACATGCAATGGAGAGTCAAAGGTACAATTCCTGAAAAAGATGTACCAAAATCATCGGTTCCTAACAAGAACACTAAACTGAAAGGTAAATCTTTTGTTAAACTTGATTCAATATATTCCGCAAATAATTTAATCAGATTTGCACAAAAGAAAATTTGTTGTTCTTATTGTGGAACTAATGATTTTGTAACAAATAATAATGTTCAATATTGGTATGGCACTTATCATTTTCCTTCTTATAGAGCTCCGCTTAACAAGTCAGGACCCAAGACGAGTTGGGTACCAAAATCTACTTAATCTGTTTTTGCAGATTTAGAAGCAAAGCGTTGAACTCTTGAAAGAAGATGTATATGTGCTTCATAGATGGTTTATAAACACATCGGTTTAGAACCCGGATTTCAAAGACAATGGTTTCTGGAAAAATCAGTTCAGGACCCGTGCTTCAACGACATTGGTTTCTGAATACATCAGTTCAGGACCCGTGCTTCAACGACTATGGCTTCTGAACAATTCAGTTCAGGACCCGTACTTCAATGACTAAGACTTCTAAACAAATCTGTTTAGAACTCATACTTCTCAGGTGATATCCTTAACTGTCATATCTTTTTGTTTCAAGGAACAAGTGGTGAAAGGTAGCATTGCATTATGTTTTATCTCTACTGCTTTGAAAATTTGAATCGTTACAAATTTAATTCAATGAGATGAAATTTTTCATTTTTCATTCATTGAATAAAATGTATGTCAAGGGTGATTTTACAAGTGTTTTTGTATTATCTGAGTTACATCTATTTCATCTTTCACTTCTGAAATAAATCGAAAGGTCAGCAAAACATGAATGAAATTATGCTGAATGCTCAAAATTATGTGATTCTAGATTTATATAGAATATAATGCTCAAAAAGCCTTTTTGTTAGAATGATGGATGGAAACGAAAATATGGGGAAAGCACTATGTTTTAGAACCAAGTGATTGAGATGCTCTAAGTTTTAAATCTAATCATTTAGTTTGAAAGTTTGTGCCTGTGGCCTTTCTGGTTTGGGAGATTAAGTCCTAAGGGGTGCTCGACACCTAGTCCCTAAGACCAACTGGTCTGGGATCGGCTGACCCAAATCCTTCTATAGAACCAGATAGAAAGCCATGTTCTACTGGTACAGATGGGTTTAAGATATATCGATGTGGCCTTTCTGGTTTGGGAAAGTAAGTTCTAAGGGGTGCTCGTCACCTAGCACCTAAGGCCAACTGGTCTGGGATCCGCTGACCCAAATCCTACTATAGAACCAGATAGAAAGCCATGTTTAACGGTGTATCTTATTCTTAATAAACTTTGTGATTAAAAGATGCCAATGAGCACAAAATCAAAAGATGCCAATGTGCACAAAATCAAAAGATGCCAATGAGCACACGTCTCTTGAAACTTGGGGAAAATACAAAGTCGCGATAAACCTGTAAATTTGTGAAAATTCTGATTTTGGACAAATAGTGTGAGTAGAGCAGAGTATTCTGATATGTTTTAGAATTGCATATGCTTATTGATGATCATATTTCGCATGCTAGCACACCAAATAGATTTAATAAAGGGGTTGAAACTGAACATTTTTAACTTGATATGCAATGATGTCTGGTATTTGAATCCAAACACATGCATTTGATTTCATTTGATTGATAAATCTGTTAAATTTCATTAAGTTGAATTTCTTTTGTAAAGTTTTCAAATGATCAAATGTTAGTAATTATAAAATGTAGTTCAATGAATTTTATTTTCCTTGTATAAAATTTCAACTACTGTGCCTAAATGAAATATATGCATACTTTCAGGGGGAGAAAACAAATTGCTCCAGAATTCTTATTTTGAGGGGGAGCAAGGTTATTCATTAAGGAGGAGATTGTTAGTGAGAATCAGAGACGCGACTGAAATTGAAGAAGGTTTTCGATGATCATGATGCACACTTTCATCGAAAAAGGGGGAGAAATGTTTAGTTCAATTTCATGTCAAAGCTTTCAAGTCAAAGATTCGATTTCATGAAAGGGGGAGAAATGAAGAAAGAAGATTTCGTCTCAAGCTAGTAAAAGGGGGAGAATTCTTCTTCAAGAGTTTAAGAGAAATTGATTGATCATCTTTTTCAAGAAGATCTATTTTTCTTAAACTTGTGCTATATGGTGAATATCGTTACTGAAGTTGAAGTTCTCAAGTCAAAGAAAGAAAAGGGGGAGAATTCTTCAAGAGTTTAGGAAAAATCGATTGATCATCTTGGTTTCTCAAGAAGATCTCTTTTTCTTAGATTTGCGCTACACTGTATCAAAATGCCTTGTGTGAAGAAACAAATTCTCCATTTCATAGAAAGAAAATCTCCGTCAGTTCCCCGTCTGAAGATTTTGTGACGATTTGACTTTGACAAACCATGATAAAGATCGAAGTTTTGAAGATTCAAGAAGCCGAAGAATGCTGTTCTCAAATGTTTAAATCTTGAATCCAAGGGGGAGATTGTTAGGACAAATATGTCTTTAAGATTTAATCTTGATTTATAGAGTCAAAGTTAATGTATTTAGTCATGTGTAGAAAGTCAAAGCTAGCTTATTTCCTTAATAAGTCTTAGGGTATATAAGGCTTTGTTTAGACTTTCTTTGTAAGCTTTTGGTCATAACTCATATCTTGTAAACACAGAGAGCCGACATAATAAGATCTACTTTCTCTCTCTAGAATTTCTCTCTAATCTTGATAGATCTTGGATTAACATGGGTTAATGATGATTTTGTGGTATACGTTTACCTAAGCGATGCTTAAATGCATTTTATATATTATGAGGACCATTATTTATTGGTCTAATGGGTTTTGAGCATTTTGCTCGGTTTTGACTTTACAGAAGTCTTTGGGGACATCTTGTCCGACTTTGATGGCTCAATGTGGAGTCCTATTTATGGTAAGCATTTATTGCAACTTATTGCATATTATTGATATTTACATGCTCGAATGCTTTAGTCATTTTCGGGATAGGCATGTAATTGTAGACTGTGTTGCATTGGATCCATAGGCACGTAAGTCAGTCTTTATTTGATGGTCTACTGGGTGTTGCGGGATTTGACCGGGCCCCATGTTTTATGACCTTTACTTTTCAAGGGTACACTAGGAGGGTTGAGTCCGGTTGTGCTATCATGATTGATGGGTGTTTATGACCTTCGCCATGTCGGGGCAATGCCATGGTTGTAACCCCGCTTGTGCCGAGCCTTTGGTGATATGGTAATATCCGCTAAGGTCAGCTGTCTCTTTGGGTGTGTCTTAAAAGGAGTCGTAGGGACACTTGGGCTTTCATGTCGTGAACTGTCATACGATTAACGTTGTATGAGTGGCATACTTTTGTGTTCCTCCACTCTCAATGGATACGGGTCTCCCCCGTTGTCGGCCAACATTAATGTCCTTGCTTTATTATCGTTGGTCTTGCGCGATTGACTGCAATTGATGACTTTAATATTGGAATTCCCTCCACATATATTAAAGTTTGAATGAAGCATGTCACTTCCATAATTATGGTATTTGAATTTCATACTATTTTATGCTCGTGTGAGTGTTGGGTTTCGTACCTTGTTTCAGTGATATATTAAACTTATATAGATTGTTCTCCCATGATTTATGGGTTGAGTATTATGTCATCATTCGTATTTAAAGGTTTTGCAAAATATAGATTTATTCACGTTTGTGTGAGTTGGGATTGGAATTCATCTGGAAACCGCTAAATACATTTTGGGGACTTTCTTCATAGATTTCATGTGCGTTGGAAAATGAGTCGTTTACATCCTTATTCTAAACTCTTTTGGAAATCATGATTTTAGTTTCAATCTTTCATTCAACAAATTATTTAAATCATGTTGTAAACTCTTGAACTCACTAGGAGTTAGCCTAACCTTTTTATTTGTCGACATGTGCAACAGGTTCAGGTTGGGAGTAGTTCCAGTGATACTGCGAAGGGTCGAGTGCTAGTAGTGTGCTCGAGAATTGAATTGATTAAGTGAAGTCTTCCTCATTTATTTTTGGGAATAGCAATTTGTACCTGAGTTAAGTAACACCCGATGTGGATTTAGTCTTTGTAACAAGACTTGGGTTATAATTTGTTTGAGGTTAATCATAGATTTTAATTTGAGGTATTTCCCGTGTTGGCTTATAGGAAGAAATTCTATTCTTTTGGATGTGTTATTGAAAATTTTATTTAGTTGTTCTTTCCAAATTTGAGGGTGTTACAAGTTGGTATCAGAGCTTAAGTTTGAGAGAATTAGGTGTTGATTTTTGGATACCTAGACTCAACCTAGCGTCCTTTTAAGTGAACAAAAGTGAAATTGCACCATTAGGCACTTTAAGATAGGATATTTTGAGGTCGATGAAGTCGCTAGAAACGAGAATCACGTCGAGGGTAGCAAGGATGATCATGTACGGTACGTTCATAATTTCACCTGGCCAGTGTTATGGTGAACCTACCAGTTACACGTGTATACTTGAACAACTTTGATGTGATGACCGTTGGGGTAGTGAAGAAGTTTCTAAACGAGTAGTCGTTGGAAGAGATTGACGATTTTAGCATTAGTCACTTTGAGTGACAGTAAGCATGATGATTGCGTTAAGTGGGCCATTTTGGGTCAAAATTGTTGGTTGGATTAGAACCATAAGCTTATTGAATCGACCTTAATTCTAGGAGAAATCGTAAGGTTAATTGATGTAACTTCCAATTTTGTCTTAAGATGTTTGAGCATCCGGATGACGACAGTGTGACCGGAGGAATCTGGAGGAGTGTGGTTTGAGACGTTGAATGCCGACTAAATTCATGCACAAAATTTATTTTCAAGATAAATTGCATCAGTTGTTTCTAGTGTTTTAAATCGTCATGTGGGTTGTGTTACGAAATCTCGGAAAGATGTTTAGCACACACAAGATTTTAAATCATGGTTTTGAACATGCATGCAATTATTTTATTGCGGGGAGTTGCAAACTCTGTCGGGACTTGCTTTATTTTGTTATTGTCCAACGTTACTTTCGGATACAGTGATATCCATATTTTTAATGTTGTTTAAGATGTTGGACAAGTAACTACGGCTTATGACTTTAACATTGGATCTCCTCCACATATGTTAAGGTTTGGAACGGAGAGTTACCTTCCATTATTTTATGTTGAGCTTTATTGGAAAATTTATTTAATGCAAGTTTTGCTGAAAAGTGTTGTTTATATTGTATTATAACAAAAAGATAATTTTCGGAATTATGACATTTTAGTCGTGATTTTTGCCTTATGAAAATTTGGTTTTTGGAAGCGAAAAGTTGGGCACCATTTGATTGATTGGGTGCCTTTGAGTTTCATTGAGTTTTATGGAGTTTTGTTTTACGACGTTTTGTGTCGCGTGAGTGCAATTTTGTAATGTGCATACTTTATTTATTATGTGAGCTAATTTATGAGTTATATTGGGCATTTTGTCTCATGCGAATTTTGTTGAGAAATATTATTTTATGTCGTAAGACGACAAAAATGAATGGTTTTTTGAACTTTGGTGTCGCGTAATTTCTCTTTTGAAGATTTGTGTTGGCACATTTCATTGCGACTTGTTCAATGTACAGATTGACTTATACGTGGCGTGAGTAATGCATGAAAAAACATCCTGATAGTTATTCTTAACGATTTGCTTTATGCACTTTCGATTAATTGATTCTTTTATTATCATTTCACGCAAATGCATTATATTGATCTAGAGGTATGCATAACTTGGTAGCCACTAATTCTTGACACTTTGATAAATAAATCGTGATTGAAAGTGTTTTATTAATTTATTGCATAAATGGAAGTCATTTGGTCAAAATATGTTTTAGTATTGTGGGGATTATGCACGGTTTACGATACGATACCTTTTGAAAATACGAATGTGTGAGTCGTTAGACTTTAGTTAATTTTGGCTTGATGAACATTTTGGAAATTGTAATTTGTAAACCTTTTTGGTTTTGGAGAAAAGATGTATTTTGAGTATTTTGATGAGTAAGTTTTATGTATTGATCTTTTAACGATTTATATTACTAGTGTAAATCCTTTGGTATAAATGCACCGTGACGGGGGTTCTAGAAAATCATTTGTCTTAACCTAGAGTTGTGTGGAGTTATTTATGTTTTTTGGGACGTTGAAGCGCATTGTTGTACGGCTAGAGATTGTAGTCGATTTAAACTATTTTATGTATCAACCAAATTGCATGCATCTATTATTCTCCTAAGTTTTGAGAAAACACATTAATGTGTGTGAGTCTTGTCAAGAAGTTTTACTCCTATGTCATTATATGACTAAATGATAAAATTTTGAAATTTGATTTGATGAATTTCATCTTTTGAAATTTCGTATGAACTATCTGTTGCATGTTAATTTATTTCAAGAAAACTATTAGGAAAGTGTTACAAGTTTGCATGCATATTATGATTTGAGATTTCGTCACAATATTTTAGCCGATATCTTCAAAGAATGAAAGCATGTTGTTATTTTGCTTTAAACTTGGAACCGCCACAAATCATTTTATATTTTGACCAAGGTGTATTTATGGATGATTTCACATTTTTTGTGAAATAAACTGACACGTGCGAAATTTGTTGGTGAATTTTGTTCCATGTCATTTTATGGTTAAAAGGGAAATTTTTTGGAGTTAGGTGTCGTTTAAACTTCTTTTTGAGGTATGTAATAACCAGGTATTGTATTTAATTGTTTAAATTACATTATTATAGTTTAAAATGGATTTAGGATAGTTTATGAAGTTTATAAGTCTTTATTGTAGTATTATATTTAGGATTAGAAGTTTGGGGTAAGTTGTAATGATTAGTTGGAAATTAAGGGATATGTTTTGTCAATTAGGATAAGATTAGGGTTGATTGGTAAAAATTGGTAACACATGTCATCACCAAATGTCTCTAGTCATCTTAATATGATATCAGTATCACTTTAGACATAAACTCAAAATAAGAAAAGTGTGTGTGTGTGTTTCTTTGTTTACGGCAGAAAGAGAGAAGAGAGACTAGAGAGTGATTTTTTGGAAAAAAGTAAAGAAGAAGAAGGATTTCTGCAGCTTGGGTAGGATTCTAATCAAGAAGAACTAAGGTATTAATACTTACAATCTTCTCTTCTATGTTTCTTAATTTGTTATGAGTTTTTGAAGTGGGTTGTGGTAAATTAAGTAAGATATGATAAGTTGGGTTTGAATCATGAATCATTGAATGAGTTTCACTAGATTAATGGTACTTTGATGATTGGTAATTGTGGGGAAAGGTTTAGGACATCCATAATTTCATTTTGAAGGCTTAAAACTCGTTTTGGGATGAATTGGGTTTGAGAAAGGGCCATTTTCGGCTGAAATGGAAGTGCAGGTTATCCGCGCTAGTTTGGTGCTAGTTAACTAGCGCGGGAAGTAGCACCGTTCTCTGGTCCAGTGTTCCGCGCCCCTTTTGGCTCGAGTTATCTAGCGCTGGAAGTGGCGTCGGGCACTGTTTCGTGTTTTCGGGTTTCGTTTTGTGTACGGTTTGAGGATATGTTTGTGGTATCACCTAAGGGTTGTTTTTGGGGCTTATTAGGAATGGATTTGGGACATAATTAGATGGTTTAACATCATTCTTATGGTGCCAATTCAGGTGTTCAGGTTGAGCTAAAGTGTGTCCCGGAGCGTGTATCGTTGTGCTAAGGTTAAGGTGAGTTTTACTTCAAAATATTTTTAACTGGAATACAAATATATGTGGAATGGATATGTGATCAATGTGTGAACAGTATGTGTTTATAATATAGTAAGATATTATATTCCTATGTGCATTACACTACACAAGTGTATATTAGCCGGGTTCCGGTGGGTAGCCGGGTTTCGGTGTGCGGACCGGTGAGTAGCCGGGTTCCGGTGTGCGGACTGGTAACGTTGATTATTTATTAGTTGGCTTGCTACCAACTAGTATGGCCAGTTGTGGAGGAATAAGGTGGGATGAGATGTACGAGTCTTGAATGGTATTTATATACGTGTAGTATATGGATGTATATGAAAAGTTTTATATAAATAGTTTTGATACAAATGTTTACTAATTTGACAGGGATTTTCTCACTAGACCATTAGGTCTAACCCTCATTTCTGTTTTTAAAAATATGTATTCCAGGTGGTGGATCGGGTAAGAACAAGTGAATAGGACAATCGGTGGATAACTTTTGTGAAGACTTTTGTTATGAAGTTATAGATGCGTTTTTGTACTTATGACCTTGTTGTTAGTCATAATGTAATTTAATTCGCGAAAAGTTTGTACTGATTTACTTATTATGTTTAGCAAGACTATGGGACCAAATATGAAATATGATGTAAAGACGATGAATTTATGTTATAAAAAGTATGTTATTTGTATATATGGAATAGCGGGTTGTTACAAGGTACGTACAAACCTTTTTGTTGCACACTATTTAAAGTAGGAAATTACTTTACGTGCATGGCATGAATGAATCCATGCTAGGACCGTGGCGATCCATTTCAAAAGAAAAGTTGTTTAGTATGCTTTTGCGTTTTGTTAATAACTTAAATTGTGATGAAATGGTTTTCAATATGATTTCCATATGTGGGACGAGTGTGTCCATTTTTGCATAACTATCGAGTGAGTAGTAGTAGATTTTGTGCGTACAATTAAATTGATATAAAAACCTTCGTGTTGAAAATTTCTATAAAAGTTTTCGATTGGCATATTTGTTAAGTATTTCACTTAAAAACCTTGAACTCATTAGAACCTTGGAAAGGTTAAGTAACCCCGGTTAGGAGTAAATGTGTATAGAACTTCGACAGTGGAAGGTTGGGTATTCCAACGCGTGATGGTACCGTAGGCCGAGTAGTATTGTTTATAGAGTCGGCGTACTTTTGTAACTGAAAGGTTAGACTCGCGGTATCTTCTGTTAATGTTGGTGGTAACCGTTCTCTTCAGCATGCTTATTTTGGGTTTGTCAGTTTTTGCGTAAAGGACGTGTATGACCCTTTAGACACCATGTAGATAACCATGGTTTTGTTGGGATGTTCGACGAATGGAACTCGTGTGTGGAGTACTGCAGTGGGTTGAATATTGGTGGTATGGTTTAGGTGTCAACCTTGGATTTTGAGGTCGTGAACCATCAGTGTATTGGGAGTGTTGTAGTCCAATCTTAAGGGACAATCATATCGCTTGTAGTGATTTTAAGAAGTTCAGATTGTGATAAGTGGACTTAGTAGGACGACTTTCCTTGAGTGGTAAAATAATTTGCAGATTAGATGATTAGTAATGGGATGTATTCTTGGAGTTGTATAATCGTTGAGTCAGGGACGACCGCATGTTTTGGGGTCTATTAGTGCTCGTTAGGGTCAAATGTCAATTCAGCAGCGGGACAGTTGGGTTTGGAGATTTTGTTGGTTTCGGTGGTAATCAAACCTCAGATTGATTGGAGAAGAGATTTTAAAGCGTGTAGATCTGGACTGATTGGCAGTCGAGATCGGACGTTGAGGAAGTATGGGTCACCGAAGGTTAGGAGATGACCGGAGTCATTCGGCTAGAGGCTACCCTAGTAAATTAAGCATTCACTCGGGCATAAGTGTAGTGTATCTAAAAGGACATTGATTGTGAGTATCGGCATGAAGTTGTCATGGCAGTTCTGGCGAGAAAAGATTCGAATTTCAGTAGGAAACTGAAGGACATGGAAAGTGTTGAGTTCGATAACCTTTGGCTGTTTGGGAGCTAGATTCCGAGGACGAAATCATCCTAAGGTTGGGAGGATTGTAACACCCGTAATTTTTGAATAAGTACAATTTCGAATCAGTGTAGAAATCGATCTTCTAATATAATATGAAAAATAGGATTTTGGGTTAGATCATAGATTTTATGGTCTTGTTGGATGGGGAATTCGAATACGAGTCCAACGGTTCTTTCCGGAGCAAAAACGGAGCTAAAACGAAGAAGTTACGGCCAAAACAATATCCGATCAAAAAGGGGCCGCGCAGGCTGCTGGGCAACTTTGGACCGCGACCAAAGCTCCGCAACTCTCTGTTTGGTGATCCGCGCGACATCCCACGCGACTTCAAGTCGCGGGACAAACCGCGGGAGTGGTCTGGAGCTTAAAGTCGTGATTTTCATTCTCAATCTTCATTTCTTCATAACTTTCTCACCCCAACTCCGATTTTAGTCATTCAAGTTGCTATGGTTTCGATTTTGAGAGCTCTTCAAGGATCTAGAAAGAGTATTGGAGTTTATTGGAAGATCCAAGAGTATTTGGTGGTGGTTGAGGTAAGCTTCTCTCTTTTCTCCACCTAAGAAATTAGGGTTTTGGTATTTTGGTGGTTTTGGATGTTTTATGTTGGGGGAACGTATCTAAGTGTTTGGGAATGATTGTTTATGGTTGGAAACTTGTGGATCTCGGTTTTGAAAGTTTTGGCTTGAAGATCCGAGTTTCTCCAAAGGAGCTCAAGTTGGGGGAAATCTAGATTTAGCCTAAATCTAGCAAGATGAGTTCAAGTTGATTTGGGAAAACGTTGTACATGCCAAAAGTGTTATTTTCCAAGTATTTGTGTGTTTTACTTAAAATTATCAATTGTTGAGTTATTTGGTGAGTTTGACCTTTTGAAGTGTTAAACTTTATAAACTTTGTAAAACACCCATATTTGTGGGATTTTTGGATATTTTGATGTGTAGAAATCATAAATATGTCCTTAAATGATTTATTGCTCAAATGGAGTATATTCAATGGCTTAAGCATGATGGTGTTATTGATTTTATAAACCATTTGGGAAAGTGCACATTTTCGTGTCATGAGTCATTTTGAGAATTATAAGAGTATGAGTCCATTTGGGAAACCTTTTGTTCTAACCCGTGACGAGTTGCGGGTTAATGATGATTTTGTGGTATACGTTTACCTAAGCGATGTTTAAATGCATTTTATATATTATGAGGACCGTTATTTATTGGTCTAATGGGGTTTGTACATTTTGTTCGGTTTTGACTTTAAAGAAGTCTTTGGGGACACCTTGTCCGACTTTGATGGCTCAATGTGGAGTCCTATTTATGGTCTGCATTTATTGCAACTTATTGTATCTTATTGCATATTTACATGCTCGAATGCTTTAGTCATTTCCGGGATAGGCATGTAATTGTAGACTGTGTTGCATTGGATCCATATGCACGTAAGTCAGTCTTTATTTGATGGTCTACTGGGTGTTGCGGGATTTGATCGGACCCCATGTTTTATGACCTTTACTTTTCAAGGGTACACTAGGAGGGCTGAGTCTGGTTGTGCTATTATGATTGATGGGCGTTTATGACCTTCGCCATGTCGGGGCAATGCCATGGTTGTAACCCCGCTTGTGCCGAGCCTTTGGTGGTATTCATGGTAATATCCGCTAAGGTCAGCTGTCTCTTTGGGTGTGTCTTGAAAGGAGCCGTAGGGACACTTGGTATTTCATGTCATGAAGTGTCATACGATTAACGTTGTGTGAGTGGCATACTTTTGTGTTCCTCCACTCTCAATAGATACAGGTCTCTCCCGTTGTCGACCAACATTATTTTGGATATTATAATGTCATTGCTTTATTATCGTTGGTCTTGCGCGAT
This sequence comes from Saussurea involucrata, assembly GCA_033807775.1. Classification (NCBI taxonomy): domain Eukaryota; kingdom Viridiplantae; phylum Streptophyta; class Magnoliopsida; order Asterales; family Asteraceae; genus Saussurea; species Saussurea involucrata. Next base: position 181,011,330 of record CM066320.1, on the reverse strand, counting down.
TGACTGCAATTGATGACTTTAATATTGGAATTCTCTCCACGTATATTAAAGTTTGAATGAAGCATGTCACTTCCATATTTATGGTATTTGAATTTCATACTATTTTATGCTCGTGTGAGTGTTGGGTTTCGTATTGTTTTCGGTGATGTATTAAACTTATATAGATTGTTCTTCCATGATTTATGGGTTAAGTATTATGTCATCATCCGTATTTAAAGGTTTTGCATAATATAGATTTATTCACGTTTGTGTGAGTTAGGATTGGAATTCATTTGGAAAACGCTAAATACATTTTGGGGACTTTCCTCATAGAATTCATGTGCGTTGGAAAATGATTCGTTTACATCCTTATTCTAAACTCTTTTGGAAATCATGATTTTAGTTGCAATCTTTCATTCAACAAATTATTTAAATCATGTTGTAAACTCTTGAACTCACTAGGCGTTAGCCTAACCTTTTTATTTGTCGGCATGTGTAACAAGTTCAGGTTGGGAGTAGTTCTAGTTATACTGCGAAGGGTCGAGTGCTAGTAGTGTGCTCGAGAAGTGAATTGATTAAGTGAAGTCTTCCGCATTCATTTTTGGGAATAGCAATTTGTACTTGAGTTAAGTAACACCCGATGTGGATTTAGTCTTTGTAACAAGACTTGGGTTATAATTTGTTTGAGGTTAATCATATATTTTAATTTGAGGTATTTCCCGTGTTGGCTTATGGGAAGAAATTCTATTTGTTGGATGTGTTATTGAAAATTTTATTTAGTTGCTCTTTCCAAATTTGTGGGTGTTACGTGTAATGGATCCATAGGCACAAGAGTTGACGTGAAAACGTGGAATAAGCATTGTTTAATTGTAATTCCCGTTTTGTATTGGGAAATAAGGGATAAGCATGGTTTAATTGTAATCCCTATTTCCATACCAAGAAATAGACATGGATTAATTGTAATTTCTGGACGTGAGCTGAAATCTAGAATCCTTAGTGATTCGTAGTGGCGCTCTTAAACATGACAATGTGACTTACTTAGTGTTTGTCATACTCATGGAATCGGGTATGTTTCCCGTCATCGAAAGATGTGATGTGTAAGTATGAGAAGAAGGGAAAGTTATTTTATATGCTTTGCTTACAGATTTAATTTTCAAAGCTTATAAATGTTTTGATTTTAAACTGGATGTTCTCACTAGGTGTAAGCCTAATGTTTCCAAAATTAATTTCTTTACCAGATGCTAGCACGGGCAGGGAATCGAGGGGATGAGCGAAGAGTGACACATGAATCATAGCTTTTGAAGATTAAATGGAGAGATTAGTGTAGATCGAAGATTTTTGGAAGATTCCGTAGACAACCTTTATAATATGGATTAGATTAGTAGGTTGTTTATGATATTTCATTTGTATTTACGAACCTTTGTCATTAATTTCTCCATTTGTGAATGAAAGTATTGGAAGATGTTGTCGTAAACCTTGTCTATTTAAGGTTTAAATTTATTCGATTTTTAGGGTGTTTCAAGATCATTTATTGAGGGACAATATCTAATGTCAGAGAAAAGGGATTATTTGTCGTTATTCCCATTATTAGATAATGTATCAATCAGGCGTGTTTAATTCTTCCTAGTACTGAGAAAAAGGTAGAAAAGACATGTCAACTTTTCATAGTCAACTCCTGTCTTTGAATCACAAAGTGGCAAGTGTCCTATGCATTAAATGCTCCTGATACTATTTAAAGGTGTTGGTCCCGAAGGCCTATACAAGTTTGTAGAAGGGGGGGGGGGTTGAATACAAACACACAAATTTTACTTTTCTAAATTGTTTATTGATAAATCATTAACAATTTACAGCTTGTTGCGGAAACAAGATTAAGGATAAACCTAAATCTAAACAAGTTGGAACACTAAGGTTTCTTGCACTAAGAGAGATAAGGAAATTACTAATAATAACCTATCTTGAGATAAGAGATTTGAACTTGTCCAGAGTTAGCAAGTTACTTCAAATGAAGTGAGTTCATCTCTTTATATACTGCATGCATTTAATGCAAGTCAGTATATACTTTACACGTGTCATCAGCTGGTTGGTTGCATGTCATTGACCTTGGTTGACAACCTTAGTAGCCGCATGGATGAACAATGTAGTATCAGAGTGGTTGTACGATTTCATATATTCGGAGGTTCTTTTCTGACATTTCGTACGGAGTCGTGCAAGGGTGGATAAGACAAAAGTACTTTGTACGGAGGACTTCATGATCAGCTTTCGTTGATTCAACGATCTATCATTTCATATCAGCGAATGATAGAGTTCAGCGATAGCTGAAGTCTTGTACTTGATACTTCACGTTGAGTGGACAAATCTGAGTCTTCGCTGATCCGCATCAGTTCATTAGGAGACTTGTCGCTGGTTCTTGAGCTTGATCTTCGACTTCAGCGTAGAACCTTTGTTGACGTGAAACTTGTCTTCAGGGATCATAAGTAAACAACTAACTTATCAGCGATCATCATAATGACTGAACAGACTCAGAGCATTAATGGTGAACAGTGTTCGCTGAATGTTTAATTTAAAGAGCGAGAGTTCCTATCAGCGGTACTGTAAGATCTTAGTACTTATCAGCGATAGTGAAACTCTGATACATATTGTTTACTTACAATTTTCACTAAGTATATAAGAGAGGGTCATTATCAAATCACTGAGGGTTTGGATCAACAATCTCCCCCTATTTGATTATGACATAGCAACAGAGAAAATTGCTATTTAATGAAAAACATAAGGATAAAAAGAACTCATAAAATATTTGTCCCTTTTACTGTTTTCTGGGATCTTTTCAGTACTGATGGAGTAAAGTACATTCGCTGAAATCTTTCTTTAAAACTTTGAATCAGGATACAAAGAGAAATGAAAAGATTACAAGTACAAGCGAAATAAATTACAAGTACAAAAGGATAACTGATACAATAGAGAAAAGGCGATCATATCAGCTTATAAAGGTTCTTCCTTGATGAGAAGTTCATCAAGGGTCTTTGATGTGGGGATCATCCAGTCAGGGACATCTTCTCCTTGATTCTTTTTCTTCAGAGCTGCTTCAAAAATCAAGGGCTTCAGGTGTCTAGCTTTGATGTTGCGTCTGACTTCACACCAGTATACGAGATCTCTGAGTTGTTCGATGGGAGCGATGTCTAGCTCAGAGATACGTTGAAAGTGATGATTTCTATAGTAGTCTAAAAAGAATATACCATAGGGATCACTTACAACTGTGCCAGGAATGAATGTTTCTCCAGGAGGTAGAGAGGTGTCAAGCATTGAGAGATCGGCATCAGGGCCAACAATTTCAGCACGAGAGAAACCAATGCCCGTTTCATTCCGAATATGAGGACCTGAATCAGAGGCTTTCTTTTTCTTATCAGGGACTTTTCTTGATTGAGGAAGAGTAGGAGGAATATCCACAGCAGATGAAAGCAGGTCGATCTGTTTGTTTAAGATCTTCTCGACATGGATTTTGAACTTTGAGCGCGATCCCTGAATGGCTACTTTTGTTTCTAACCATTCAGAGAGACCAAACTTTTCTAAGGTAGCAGCATAGAAAGTTTGCTTGGTTTTGTCATCTCTGTAGACGTCCACTTCAACAACAGGAACTTCAGCGTACAGTCTTCCTCTGATGTTTGCCTTGATGATTTTGGATGGTCTAGATCGATAGGTCAACATTTGTTTAGCCCATTCCAAAGTCGTATCAGAGACCTTGGTCTTTTCTCTAACGATCTCTTGAGCATCATCCCATAGATGACGTTGAACATCAATGGGAACTCTTTTCAGCTTGGGGTCTTTTATTGATCGTTGAGTAAGTTTGATGGCGTATTCTCTGTCTTTTTCTTCAGCTTCCTTTCTTTCAGCGAGTAGGCGTTCAGCTCTGAGGTGTTCCTGGTATTCAGCTTTGGAAATTCTGAACTTTGGAGGAACTGAAGGAAGTTGATCACGCCTCAGAATGATTCGCTGATCCTCGAATCGCTTTATTATCTCCTCTCTTCTTTTCTGATCCTCTTCACTTAGCTTTTGAGGAGCTAAGGAAGATCTGCCTCTGTGCGAGAGTAGCTGTTCTTCTGGTTCATCAGTCTCAGAGATTAAATCTAAGACTGGGATTATTTCTTCAGCAGCAGCTGGTATTATTGGTGAAGTCGCAGTTGTGGAGCCTTCAGCGATATCCTCAAACAGGGGAGAGGACTAGCTGAAACACAGCGATCTTACAAGTAAGAACTTGGGTAGAATCAGATAGAGAGAATTGGTTCAAGTGTATAGGCTTGGGTAAAGGAACTGATAGTGTATGATAGAGGAGGGATGGAGTGAGAGATGATTAGTGTACCTGACAAACCGGCTTTTCAAGCAAGATCATCAGATTGTCATCTTCAGCGACGCTTTTGCCTTTTCCTTTCTCAGCTCTAGAGGCTGAGGGCTTTGTCTTTGTCCGCTCCCCTGAAGGTTCATTTATCGAGATTCCCTTAAGAGCTTTGATCTTTTGAGCAGGTTTGACGATAAAGAAGTCATCGTCATCTTCGTCATCATCATCATCATTCTTTGGAGAAGAAGATGGTTCATCATCAGGGATGTCGACGGCTTCATCATCTTCTGCTTCAGATTCAGTTTTCTCAGCTTCTTCTTCGAGTTTCTCCCCCTCAGATACAGAGACTAGCTTCTCGGTTTCCTCAGGGTTTTCATCTCCCTGAGGTCCAGCGGTGGTTTCTTCAGCATCCTTCTTCTCTCCCCTGATAGATTCATCATGGGAAAGGTCAGCGCTCTTGGCGAGATCTTCAGTGCTCTTCTCTAGGTCTTCAGCGCTCTTCTCCCCCTCTTTTTCATGATGACTGGGGGAGGAATGGCTAGATTCAGCAGCGTTGGTAGGTTCTCTGTCTTCTTGGCCAGAGAGACCTACACAAGCTTCAACCTTTGCTAATCTGTCTTCAAGGCCAAAAATAGCAGGATTGATCTTCCCGAGCTCAATGCGATCTGCCGCTGTGAAGTTTTCAGATTCAGGGACAGGGGCAGGAGCAGGAGCAGGAGTATTCGGCTTGTGCAGCAGCTGTTCGATCATAGTCTTCATCGAACCAACGTCAGTCTTTACAGAGCTTAAGTCAGTCGTTAGAGTGTTGACATTTGTCTTCACAGCAGACATATCTCCCTCTAGTGTTCCAACCGATGTCTTCAGCGTAGTAAATTCGCTGGACATGGACGAAACTGAGCTTTTGAGAGAGGTGTAGTCTGTGTAGATATCAGCGAGCACCTTGGCGAAGTCGCTGAGAGTCTTATCAAGTTGCTTCATGTCATCTGTGGAAGCCTTTTTCTCCACCACCGTTGTCAGTTTGTTCAGATTTTCTCCAGCGTTTGTTACAGCTGTAGAGTTATTGGAGAGAGTAGTGGTGAGACCTGTCAGCTTTGTCTCCACGGATTTCAGAGAGGCGTTGATATCTCCCAAATTAGGACCTGTAACATATAAAAACTTGTGAACAGAGGAAAGCTCAGAAGTTTGGGGTTTAGTCACAGTGTTTATGGGTTGTTGATTACCTGCAGGAGGATTGGTGAACTCATCAAAGTCACGGGTGCCTGAGTAAAGTTCCATGTCGTCTTCGAACGTGCCCATGGATTGTTCTGCAGGTCCTGTCTTCATCATTTCTGGATTATCAGCTTTAGCTTCCGTAGAAATGATGGCATCTCCAGTGATAACTGGAGGAGAGACCAAATGAGTGGAGGGAGAAGCGAAGGATAAGATTGGAGGTTGGGTTCTGAGTTCAGCGTTGGAATCGCTGAGAATCACTTCATCAGTCTTTTGAGAGACTGAGGGAGGTTGGGAAGTTTCCAAGTCTGTAATCTCAACGTTTGGAGACGCTGAGATTTGGATTGAAGGGATGGCTTGTTCAGGTGTGGCAGAGCGTACCACTGAACGTTCCTTCAGCTCTGCAGAAAGAGCTGAGGAGTCTTCAGCATGAGATTGCTGGGGTTGCTCCTTTGTTTTCTTGATCCTTTTAGAATCAAGTGGGGTAGAAGAATGTTTCCTTTTAAGAGGAATAGAGGTAGCAGCTGGGGTATCAGCGGTGGGTTTGTCCGCTGAAGGAGCTGCAGAAGTAGAAGAAGTATGAGGGTTAAGAAGAGTTAAGAGTGTAGAAAGACGTACCTCATTTACGGTTGGTTTAAAGTCGAGTATCTTTGGACCGACCTGAGAAAGTTTCAGGTCACCATCAGTTGGGTAGGTTTCCTTCAGGCCACATTGGAAGATGGCGCTGATGAAACGTGGGTAAGGAACCCATGGAGGTCTGTCAGCGACGGTGTCCACTCGTAGAACCAGGTCATCATAGATGATCGATGCCCAGTCTATGTTGAGACCTTTCAGCAGTGCATAACCCATTGCTTGCTGAGGTTTAGCGGCTTGGTCGGAGGAGCCACTCTTTGCAGTCATGCAGCTTATCAGATGAGCGAAGATGAAATTCATCTCGCTGGGCATTTTCGATTTCTTGATTATCGTCAGCTTCTTCTCGGGCTTCATGTCTCTGCCTATTTCCCATACATAGCCCATTGCATCGAAGAATGCAATGATGGCTTCCCTGTCTGAGTTTTTCTTGGGGTCAGGGAGGGGAACAAAAGGTTTTTCCTTGGTGGCGATGGGAAGGCTGAGAGCTTTGCGAATAATGGCTGGGGTGATCTTTATGGTGCCATATTCGATATCGCAGAGGATGCAATCTATTATTTTGGAGGGGTCTTTGGCTGAAGGTAATTGAGTGTGTCTCGCTGAGTACCAGAATTGTGAGAGCAAAAGCTGATGTGCAGGAGGTGTTATGGTCAGGGCTGTGGAGATGCAGCAATTCTTCAGAAATTTCACAGCATCATCTAGATGTGTGACTTGCTTTCGAGGAGGAAACTCGAGAAGCGCAGAGAGGTTGTTCACCTTAGTCCAATCCAGTTTGTCAAGTTCAAACTTGACTTGTGGAGCCTTGAGGATTTCCACTTCCTCAGAGTCAGCGGGGATGTTCTCAGCGGTAGCAGGAATGTCAGACGAGGCCATTTCTCTGTATTAACAGTTCAACCAAAGATGTTAACAAATAAGAATGATCTTAATGTGGAAAGAATTTCCAATAAGATGTTTCGAATTTTATCCATTTCATTCAGACACAAATGTCTTAATGAAGATTAGGGTTTTTCTTGATTTTGAAACGAAATGTAAAACCCATTTTCTTGTTTTCCAGTTTTCTATGAAGAAATAGATTCTGGAAACGAATGAAGAACAAGTTTAAGATTTTGCATTTAAACTTGAAGAACAACCATGAAATGGTTGTGTTCATAAAACCACGAAAGAAAATGATTTCATTTTACGAAGTTCTTTTGTTTGATCTTGTTAAAACAAAGAGAAGATCGGAAACAAGTTATACGCATTAAGTAATAAATAAGAACATATTAACCTTGATGTTTGATGAAGAAGATGATGAACAGTTCTTGAAGTTTTTGAAATCACAAATGCAACAGTGAATTCTTTCTTGCGGAGGAAGATTGATCGCGTAAAAGAAAAATATAAACAAAGAATTTGTTTATATAGAGATTTTAGAAAGAGAAAATCTTGAGCGGGAAAAGATTTTCATCATGACACAGACACGTGTTTGCATTTGATTGGAAGTATGAACGAGACGTGCAAACGTGTGTCAGGAAGAGAAAACGTGCCGGGATTTATCCGTTGCAATGACGTCACAACTGTCCTTTCATATTCTTGGTTGTCTCTGAGGTTTTGAAAAACTCAGAGATACTTTTGAAAACATGAAGTACTGAATGAAAATATTCAGTGAAGGTTTTAAGAAATTTCAAAAATATCGCTGTTAAGGAAGAGATATTCAGCGATGCATTTTGTTTTGAAATCTTGCATTTTCATGCGATTGTCAGAGAGAGAACATACCTTGATATCAGTGAATCAAGTTTATTCAGAGAGAAGATGATAGAATGGGTTATACAAGTTGATTTTATCCTTTCGCTGATTAATGTGAACCGCTGAAGATTTTATCCTTCAAAGTTCAGCATTTCAAGCTCGCTGATGAGAAAGTTGAATCTTGTCTCATCAAGAGGTTGGGTAAATAAGTCAGCTAACTGATAATCAGTTGGGATAAAATGAAGTTCTATATCACCATTCATCACATGATCTCTGATAAAAAGATATCTGATTTCTATATGTTTGGTCTTTGAATGTAGTACTGGATTGTTTGCTATAGCGATGGCACTTGTGCTGTCGCAATAGATTGGAATTTTAGAGAGCTGAAGATCATAGTCTAGTAGCTGATTTCTCATCCACAAGACCTGAGAGCAGCAGCTTCCAGCGGCTACATATTCAGCTTCAGCTGTGGAAGTGGACACTGATTTTTGCTTCTTACTTATCCAACTCACCAGCTTTCCACCCAGGAGCTGACATCCTCCTGTGGTGCTTTTCCTATCCATTTTGCAACCTGCAAAATCACTATCTGAATATGCAGTTAGATCGAATCCTGAGTCTTTGGGATACCAAAGACCTAGATTCGCTGTACCCTTAAGATATCGAAAGATTCGCTTTACAACTTTCATATGAGATATCTTAGGTTCAGCTTGATATCGTGCACACAAGCATGTTGCAAACATTATATCGGGTCGGCTAGCTGTAAGATACAATAGTGAGCCGATCATCCCACGGTACAGCGTGACATTGACAGGAACACCCTTTGTGTCCTTATCAAGTGTCAGCGGTGGTGCCATAGGGGTTTTCATAGCTGAACTTTCAGTTAAGTCGAATTTCTTCAGCATATCTTTGACATATTTTCCCTGATTTATAAAAGTTCCTTTTTCAGTTTGCTTAATCTGAAGACCAAGGAAATATGTTAGTTCACCCATCATGCTCATTTTATACTCATCTTTCATTCTATCAGCGAAACGAGTACAAAGCTCAGGGTTAGTAGAACCAAATATAATGTCATCAACATATATTTGAACTAGAATGATATGACCTTTCACTTTTCTAAAAAATAGAGTTTTGTCAATCTTACCTCGCTCAAATTTTTCAATATGGAGATAAGTGGAAAGAGTGTCATACCATGCACGTGGAGCTTGCTTCAAGCCATAAAGTGCCTTATCCAGTTTATAAACATAATCTGGATGCTTAGGATCTGAGAATCCTGGAGGTTGTTCCACATACACTTCTTCATTCAACTTTCCATTCAGAAACGCTGACTTAACATCCATCTGATGTACTTTGAAGTTTTTGGGTACAGCATATGATAAGAATAGACGAATGGATTCAAGCCTTGCTACAGGAGCAAATGTTTCGTCATAATCTATGCCTTCCTCTTGTCTGTATCCCTGAGCAACAAGACGAGCTTTGTTGCGGGTTACAGTACCATGTTCGTCCAACTTGTTTCGATAGACCCATTTAGTGCCTATCACAGTTTTGACAGTTGGTCTTCGAACAAGTTTCCAAACTTTGTTTCTTTCGAATTCAGTCAGCTCTTCTTGCATGGAGCTGACCCAGTTTGGATCTTTGAGGGCATCATCTACTTTCCTTGGTTCAGTTAGTGAAATAAAATTTACAAATAAACAAATATTACCTGCACTTCGTCGAGTCTGAATCCCAGCGTTTGGATCACCAAGAATTTGATCAATTGGGTGATTTATAGTCCATCGCTGAGCCGGAGCGTGAGACGCTGACTCAACTTGAACTTGAGGAGCTGAAGATGAAGCTTCAGCGACGTCGGGAGTATCAGCTAAGAGAGGAATTGATGCAGTTGTCATTATATTCACTGATTGCTGAGAAGTAGATGGAATGTCTGAGACATTTGGATCAACTGCAGGTATAGTGTTTATAGGAACAGATGAGACCCATGATGTTTCAGCTTCACTATTCTGCATGTTTGGAATGATAGTGGGACTATCATCTTCTACTGGATGAGCATGAGGAGTGGGAATATCTTCTGAATCACCAAGATGAGAAAACATCCATTGATTCAGTTCTTCTGTATCAGCGTTCGGTTTAGAGTTCGCTGAACGGGATTCGTCAAACGTGACGTGAATAGTTTCTTCTACAGTTTGTCTTCTTCGATTGAAGACTCTGAAGGCTTTGGAAACTGAGGAGTATCCAAGAAAGATTCCATCATCAGCCTTAGGATCGAACTTTCCAAGAGCATCTCTATTGTTCAGTATGAAACACTGACATCCAAAGATGTGAAGAAAGCTGATTGAGGGCTTTCTCCCATGAAAAAGTTCATAGGCTGTTTTATTGAATCTTTTGACTATCAGCGACCTGTTTTGCGTAAAACAAGCAGTGTTGACAGCTTCTGCCCAAAACTGAGTAGGTAGGTGAGAATCGCTGAGCATTGAACGTGCATCTTCAATAATTGTTCTATTTCTTCTTTCAGCGACTCCATTTTGTTGCGGTGTTCTCACTGAAGAAAAGTTGTGAGAAATACCCTTACTCTCAAAGAAGGAATCAAGAGAACTGTTTTTGAATTCAGTTCCATGATCACTCCTTATTGAGCGAACGGTCAGATTGTTCAGGGTTTCCATCTTCCGAACAAAGGTGATGAGTTCTTCAGGGGTGTCACTCTTAGAACGGAGAAACATTACCCAAGTGAAGCGAGAGAATTCATCAACTATGACCAGCGTATATTTCTTTCCAGCGATGGATTGTTTGTTAACAGGGCCAAACAAATCCATATGGAGTAGTTGTAGAGGAGATGACACTGAAGAAACTTGCTTTGATTAAAAGCTTGCTTTGGTCTGCTTCCCTTTTTCACACGCTGAACATAAGGAATCTTTGGCGTATGAATGCTTGAGGTAGACCAGTGACTAACTCTTTTGAAGAAAGAGTGTTCAGTGTCTTGAAATTTAGATGAGATAGCCTCTTATGCCATAGCCAGTTGACATCAGATGAGGCCTTTGAGAAGAAACATGAGTTCTCAGTGGTTGTTGAGTCCATGTTTATTACATAAACATTTTCCAAACGATAACCGCTGAGAGCTATCTTCTCCTTTTTGTCAGAGACAAAGCAGGATTCCTTAGTAAAGATTACTTTGTTATCCATGTCGCAAAGCTGACTGATGCTTAGAAGATTATGCTTCAGCCCTTCAACATATGCGACTCTTCTGAAGGAGGTTGTACCATTTGAAAGTACACCATACCCTCGGGTATGTCCTTTTCCATTTCCACCGAAAGTCACAGAGGGACCCTTCTCTTCTTTGTATTCAGCGAGCAGGCTTTTCTTTCCAGTCATGTGTCTAGAGCATCCGCTATCAAGATACCATATACCCTTCTTAACCTGCAATACAAAAGAAGATTAGTTTTTCTTGGGTACCCACTTAACCATGTATACACGTTTGTCAGTGGAAGTAGTTGGAATGGAAGGTTCAGCAGTCTTCGCAGCATTTGAAGATTCAGCTTTGTCTTTCTTCACTTTGGTTAATTTCTTAACCTCAGTGGTAGAATTCACCTTGACCTGATTTGCACCAGGGTTGGTCTTCTTTGCCTTGGGGGCAATTTTCACCTTAGCTATCTTTTCAGCTTTGGTGGCTGTGGGGCACTTACTAGCAATATGATCAGTGAGTCCACAGTGATAGCATTTCCTATAGCTAAAAGTAGTTCTAGGACCATTTGTATGCTGAGCTTTTAATTTAGAATTAGAAGTACCAGTACCAAGTAAGCTATTTGCTTTAGAAATGGGACGAACATTTAGTTCTTCAGATTTCTTAACAAGGACATCCACTCTGAGTCTAGGAGTAGATCGCTGAATAGATTCAGAGGTCAGCTTCCTTGATCCAGAGGGATGGGGCACTGAAGCTTTAGAAGCATTCAGCTTTGGTACTAAAGTACCCTTCTGAGGATTTTGATAAATAACAATTCCTTTACCTTTGTCTTTAGAGACAGAGGTAGATTTTGAATAAACCATTTTCTCCTTGCCTTTTGAGGAGGTAGGAGTTTCCTCAGGGATTGGTGTAATGGACGAGGAGCACTGAGAAGATGAAGTATCAGCGACTGAGGATACGAACGTTCCAAATTTAAGCATTGAACGCTCAGTGGTTGGTTTTGAAGTTTCATATTTGTAACCCAAACCACGTTTATCACTCAGTGGAATTTGAGACTTTATTATCTCAGTGATCTTTGTTGAAGAATTACACCATCCTTCAACAGTAGCTTTTTCAGCTTTTAATGCAGCGATAACTTCTGCTCGTTCGATTTTGACTAGCTGATTTAAATATACTTGATCTTTAAAATCTTCTTCAATTTTAGAAAGCTTTTCTATTTGAAGGTGGCAGTTTTTAAGCTTTTCAGCGAGATCAAGGTTTTGGTTTTCAACCACAGTTTTGCCGTTCATGGCTTCGTATAAACTTCTAGTCAAGAGATCGATCTTACGGAGACTATCAGCTTCATCAATATTTGCAATATTGGTAAAGAAAGAAGGTGATACCTGAATAGCAGATGTTGAAGTGGAGGGAATGTCTGAACTTTCTTCCTCTTCTTCAATCTTGGCCATGAGACATAGATTTGCTTCATCATCTTCAGAGTCAGATGATGATGCTTCTTCATCAGAAGCAGCCCAATCATAGTCAGCCATCAGGCCTTTGCCTTTCTTCTTAAAGCTTTTCAGCTTCGCATATTTTTCTTTCAGCTTTGAGTATTTGTCATCTTTATTCCTTGGAACAAAGGATTTCTTTGTAAAAGCTGAGGGTCTAGAAAAGTGGTATCAGAGCGGTTGTACGATTTCAGATATTCGGAGGTTCTTTTCTGACATTTAGTACGGAGTCGTGCAAGGGTGGATAAGACAAAAGTACTTTGTACGGAGGACTTCATGATCAGCTTTCGTTGATTCAGCGATCTATCATTTCATATCAGCGAATGATAGAGTTCAACGATAGCTGAAGTCTTGTACTTGATACTTCACGTTGAGTGGACAAATCTGAGTCTTCGCTGATCCGCATCAGTTCATTAGGAGACTTGTCGCTGGTTCTTGAGCTTGATCTTCGACTTCAACGTAGAACCTTTGTTGACGTGAAACTTGTCTTCAGGGATCATAAGTAAACAACTAACTTATCAGCGATCATCATAATGACTGAACAGACTCAGAGCATTAATGGTGAACAGTGTTCGCTGAATGTTTAATCTAAAGAGCGAGAGTTCCTATCAGCGGTACTGTAAGATCTTAGTACTTATCAGCGATAGTGAAACTCTGATACATATTGTTTACTTACAGTTTTCACTAAGTATATAAGAGAGGGTCATTATCAAATCACCGAGGGTTTGGATCAACAAAAGGATTGAAGGCCTCTCCATGCAAACTGCGCATTCCTGAAGATTTCTCTGTGCTCAAGACAACCTGTGTTTTCTCTTCTTGTAAACTAAATAGCTTTGATTCTCTGTGCTTTTTAAAAGTTGTGTAGTTTTATGTTTTTCTTTGTGAAGATTGTTAGAATAGATTTCATTTGTTCCTTCCGCAACAATCTAAAGTGTTCTAAGTGTAATTCTTGATTTTATAAATCAATAAAGAATTAAATTAAGTGACAACTTTGTGTATTGTATTCAACCCCCCCTGCAATACTTATTCTTGTTCTTATTAGCCATCTGGGACTAACAAGTGGTATCAGAGCAGAAAAGTTTGAATTCAATAAACTTGATCTGCAAAGGCTGCTTCCTCCTCAAACAATGAAGTTCCTTCTCAAAACAACTTTTCTGAAAACGGTTCCATTGTTAAACCTCCTAAGTTTAATCCAAACAATTTCTCTTTGTGGAAAAGCTGGATGATGCTTTTCATGGAAGGAGTGGATAACATATATCCAACCATTCTCAGTGAGGGACCCATTGTCCCTAGAGTTTGGGCTCGCTATGAAACTTAAAAATCTAGCATAGAAAGTGCAACTCAAGATGATTATGATGATTCCTCTGATGAAGAAAAATTTGTTGCCACAGGTCGTTATATCCTTAAGAAGCCCAAGAAATATACTGATGAAGAAAAACGTCTTGTGTCCTTAGATTCTAAAGTAAGAGCCATCATTGCACTTTCCCTTCCTGATGAAGTCTACCACTCTTTAGTAAACTTCCCTACTGCTAAAGAAATGTGGTCTACTCTATGTGTCATGTACGAAGGTACGAAAGAGGTTAAGAAAAGTAAGAAAATTGGTCTTATCAGAAAGTACGAACTTTTCACTCATGAAAAAGGAGAATCTCTCTCCAACTACTACAACTGCTTTAATAGTCTTCTCAGTGACTTAAAGTTGTTAGGTAGAGTGTATGACAATGAGGAAGTCTTGTGTAAATTTATGGACTGTCTCCCTGAATTCTGGGAGAACATCTGTACTTGCATAAAGACTACCAAGGATCTTGAATACATGCCTCTTATTGTACTTTATGTAACTTTGTTCAACTACGAACAAACAAAGATTCAAAGGAAGTCCATCATAAAACAGATAAAAGGCTCTTCTATAGCTCTTATCAGTGACACTTCCAAGAAAGCTTCGTGTGTGCCCAGAATCACTTACCCCTCATCAGAATCTGATAACGAAAGTCAAGAGAAATAAAATCGCCAAACGGAGGCATATCTAAGTGATGTCGATGATGAAGGTGCGGAAACCTCGGTTGAACAAATGAATGATGAAATGGCTATGCTGGCTGGGTACAAAAATAAATCTCGTTTTTCTGGAAAATCTAAGTTTGTCAGAAAACCCTCTCTTTCTAAAAAAAAATCCTCAACTGACAAATCAATTGAGGAATGTTTCAACTATGGTACGAAGGGTCATTTTGCTTCTGAATGCAGAAGCAAAAAGGTTGAAAAGACTAAGTCCACTTCCTCTGACCGATTTCCTTCCAGAATTGAAAAATCCAGAAATAACTTTTCAAAACAGTCTTCTTTTAGAAAAAAAACAATCAGACCTCTTCCTTTGAAAATCGGGACCGTGCTGAAAAGTACAAAGCCAAATACAAATTGGAAAAGGAAAGAAATGAAGGTGTAACACCCTAAAAACTAGGTGAAACTAAACCTGAGGAAATGCGGAAAATATACGGCTAACATAGACAAATCACCCAATAAAGGGGAACAAAGTATTGCGTTTACATTACAAAGAATTGAGCGAAATAAAACCCAAGAACCTAATAATGAAAACTAGCAAGTTCTAGATTATATTCGGGTGTTGTCTAATCGCTTCCAAAAATTGTTCCAATGTCTAAACATGCACGCCTCTATGTACTTTCCAAAAATGCTATCTCTTCTCTCGAAATTGATAAAAAAACTTAAAAATCCTCCGAAATCAAGCAAAAAACGTGAAAAATCTCTCAAAAACGCCAAAATTTGGCTAAAAACACATCAGACGATATTGAACGTTGATAAAAAGATGAAAGACACTTCGATAAAAACCGTATGAAAAAATATGGTGCCATCGTATGAAAATTTGTCTAGGTCCGTCTCTGGATCCGTGTACAACGTACATTTCGTGCCGTAAAGGTAGCGACGCCACAAATTCAACGTGAATACTACCGCGGCTAACTCTAAGTCATGCGTGGGGTAGTTCTTTTCGTGCACTTTGAGTTGCGTGACGCGTAAGCAATCACCTTACCCATTTGCATCAACACGCAACCCAAGCCCATCTTGGATGCATCGCTATAGACCACGAAATCTTCCGATCCTTCTTGTAAGGATAAGATTGGTGCTTCACATAACTTCCTTTGTAAAGTACAGAATGCTTTCTCTTGTGCTTCGGTCCAAACGAACTTCACGTTCTTCCGGGTCAACGCTGTCAAGGAATAAGCAATCTTGGAAAAGTCTTGAATAAATCTTCGGTAGTAGCCCGCCAAACCCAAGAAGCTTTGAATCTCCCCCGGACTCTTGGGATGTTCCCAATTCATCGTTGCCCCTATTTTGGAAGGGTTCACCTTTACTCCATCTCGGGTAACCACGTGACCCAAGAATTGGACCTCACTCAACCAAAAATCGCACTTGGAGAACTTTGCGTACAACTTTTCCTTTCTTAGGACCTCTAACACCTCTCGTAGATGTTGCTCTTGATCTACTTCGTCCTTGGAGTATACTAAGATGTCGTCTATGAAAACAATCACCGCCCTGTCGAGAAACGGTCGACACACCCGGTTCATCAAGTCCATGAACACTGTCGGTGCATTTGTCAACCTGAAAGGCATCACTAGAAACTCATAGTGACCATACTGCGTTCGGAAGGCCGTCTTGGGAACGTCATCCTCTCTAACCTTTACTTGGTGATAGCCTGAACGTAGGTCGATCTTTGAGAATCATCCCGCTCCTTGAAGTTGGTCGAACAAGTCATCGATCTTAGGGAGTGGGTATTTGTTCTTCACGATTACCTTGTTCAACTCACGGTAGTCGATGCACATTCTCATAGTGCCATCCTTCTTCTTTATGAACAAAACTGGCACTCCCCAAGGAGAAGATCTTGGCCTCACAAACCCCGTCTCTAAGAGCTCTTAGAGTTGCGCCATCATTTCTTGCATTTCGGACAGAGCCAAACGGTAGGGATCTCTAGCTATCGGAGCCGCTCCTGGTACTAAGTCTATCCTGAACTCTACCTGAAGATCCGGCGGTAAACCCGACAAGTCTTCCAAAAATACATCGGGAAACTCGCGTACCACCTTCATGTCTTCAAGCTTCTTCTTTTCCAACTTAACATCGATTACGTACGCCAAGAAGGACGTACACCCCTTGACTAAACATTTGCATGCCTTCAACGTGGAGATGATTGCTACGTCTCCTTTCCTTCGCTCGCCATAGATGACCACACCACTTCCGTTTGGAAAAGGTATACGAATCAATTTCTTTGCGCACAAAATTCTGGCTTGATTTGCAGCTAGCCAATCCATTCCAACTACCACGTCAAATCCCCCAATTACCATCGGCATCAAGTCGATTGAGAATTTATTTTCTTCGACTTCCAACACACAACCCCACAACACGTCCCGAACTACTATTTGGCCACCGTCGACTATTTCCACCACTATAGCGTCCCCTAAACTACTAGTGGGTACAGACAACTTTTTGGCAAAAGAAGGTCGATACAAACAAAAAACTTGCACCTGAATCAAACAACACACAAGTAGGTACGGAGTTTAGAAGAAACATACCCGACACTACGTCCGTTGAAGCCTTCGCCTCCTCGGTCGACATCTGGAAAGCTCTTCCCGTTGCTCTCGGAGGTTCCACCTTCTGTCCCCCGCTTCCTCCCACTTTCAACTTTGGGCAGTCCCGACTCCTTGTACTCGAAACACATTGGCCCCCTGACGGGACAATACTTGAAAGAATGCCCGATCTTGCCACACTTATAGCAATTCCCGGGAACAAAGTTGCATGGGCCGAAGTGTTTGCTCCGACACTTAGAGCACCACCTAGCCTCTCGCTTGGGGTCGGCTCCTCGGTAGTTTTTGTCAAACGTTCTTGGTTTCTTGAAGGGTACGAACTTCTCTTCCCATCTCCTATTCTTTGGTACTCTTACAATCTCCTCTTTGCCTCGACTATAGGAATTTTCCACAAGCTGAGCTTCCTTTACCGCCTCACGAAGGGTAGAGGCCTTGGACACCCAAACCATGGTCATCATGTCCGACAGAAGACCCTTGATGTAGGCCTTAATCTTTTCTTTTTCCGTCGGGACCAGATGTCCCACCAACCCTAACTTATCCATGAACAGACGGTTGTACTCCTTCACCGACACATTTACCTTTTTCAAATTCCGGAATTCCTCTTCGATCCGGTCCATAACCCTCTCATTACAATACTCTTCCAACACCTTTTTCTTGAAGGTTGCCCAGCTCAGTTTGGCCAACACCATGGCCTCTAGAGATGTGTAGTAGACATTCCACCACATGAGGACTGCCCCTCTTAACATTTGAGAACTAAACTTCACTTTCTGGCTCTCTCCACACTCACTAGTCCGAAATTCCTGCTCCATCTCTCGGATCCAGTTCATACAGACAACCGGGTCATATGTACCTTTGAATTGCAACTCAGAAAGGTCTTGAATAAACAAACCTTCCCCGCTTTCCCAGTTTTCGTTGTTCCCAATCCGTCAGTAGGAATTTCATTTCCAGTGCCCCCGGATCTGGCCATTATGATGTTCTCAGCAATCGTTTCGTGCCTACGGTTGTTCGTATCCCTGTCTTCCATAAGTTTCAAAAACTGCTCTTGCTGCTGGGCCATGGCCTGGTTCATGGCCTTCATCATTTGATCCATCATTCTCGTCTCGGTTGTTACCTCTTCCAAAACGGGTCCGACGTTCCCAGATCACGGTGGGGGATATGCTCAGTTCCCCCTCCCAAAACAGTGTTAATCGGCAGAGGTCTCATTGTCGTTGTCACCCTTGGTTGATCAGTTGTAGATGTCGTGGCATCATGGCCATCCACCCTACTGCAAGTGTTAACCATTGGAGTCTGCCACACATCCGAGAATGAGGTGAGAAATAAGCTATAAGAATTAAACATGAAGAAACGTACTAATACATGCATTAATCATCATAACAATAGTAGTCTAAGCATACTCATGTAATGATATATTCACCTAGTTCTCTTAAACTATCGCTCTGATACCAACTTGTAACACCCTAAAAACTGGGTGAAATTAAACCTGAGGAAATGCGGAAAATATACGGCTAACATAGACAAATCACCCAATAAAGGGGAACAAAGTATGGCGTTTACATTACAAAGAATTGAGCGAAATAAAACCCAACAACCTAATAATCTAAACTAGCAAGTTCTAGATTATATTTGGGTGTTGTCTAATCGCTTCCAAAAATTGTTCCAATGTCTAAACATGCACACCTCTATGTACTTCCCAAAAATGCTATCTGTAATAACCAGGTATTTTATCTAATTTAAAATTGGTATTTTATAAGTCTTTATTTTAGTATTTTATGGAGTTAAGAAATTTAGGGATAAGTTTAATTTTAATTGGAAGGTTGGGGATAAGTTTTGCCAAATGAGTAAAGTCTAGGGTCTAATTGGTCTTTTTGCCAAACTCCTCCACTTGACCGACTCAAGTATATCATGTATCAGATGAAGTCTTCAATTAGTAAACAAAAAGATTATCCAAAGTGTTTGTGTGTGTGAGTGAATACGGCAGAGAGAGAGAGAGGAAGAAATTCGAAGAAGAAGAAGAAGAATTGAAAGATACTCAGCTGGGATTTTAATTGGTGCAGTAAATCAAAGAGGTAATGTTCTTATTCAAACACTCTTTTATAAGAATTAGGTTTCTTTTGGATTTTGAGGTGGATTTAGGTAATTTTAGATGAATTTGTGAATTTTAGTTGCAATTTAGAGTGTTAAAAGGGGTTTAGAACACTTCTGTACAATCTGGGTATAAGATGAAATTCCTGCAATTAAACTGAACTTTTCTGATAGGGGCGATGAACAGTGTTTTCACGAAAAGTGGGAATTCGCAAGCCTTGGTTGCGAAAAGTCCACTTTGCGCAAGCAGCTAAAACGCAAAGTGAGGTTTTCGTATCTGTTGGTTACGAAAAGTAGGGAACTCGCAACTGTGGGTTGCGAGAAGTGAGGTTTTCGCATCTGTTGGTTGCGAAAAGTGAGGAACTCGCAACTGTAGGTTGCGAAAAGTAAACTTTTCGTAATAGTGGGTTGCGAAAAGTTGGGTTTTCCTGTTTATGTGTTAAAGAGTATGTATACTTTAATTTGTTTCAGATACTAAGGATCTGGGTTAAAAGATAATCTATTTTGAAGAAAGTTTGAAGGACCTTGCTTAAAAGATCAGGTGAGTTGTACTTTAAAAAGTATTTTTCTGGAATGCATTACGTGAATAACAAATATTTGAGATGTGGTATGAATATGTCATACGTGGGTGATTATAATATATTGAGATATTATAATTACGTGAGTATTATATGGTAATATAATACGTGGCCGGGCTTTGGACCGGTGTGATAAATTGGCTCGCAACCAATTGATATTGGCCATTGGTGGAGGGATAAGGTGGAATGAGACAGGTATGATGCATAAATGTTAATTGGTATTAACTTACGTGTGATGTATGTGTATTTATATAAAGTGTGTTTTATATAAATGAATTTTAATGAATTACAAATGGCAGGGATTTACTCACTAGACCCTTAGGTCTAACCCTCATTTTCTGTTTTAAAAATTATGTATTCCAGGTGGTGATTCCAGTAAGAACAAGTAAATAGAATACTTGTTGGCTAGCTTTGGAGAAGATTATCATCATGATGCTACGGATGCTTTTGTAGTTATAATTTTTGTTATTACTATGTAATTCAAAGTGGATCAAGTTGTAATGAATTTTTATGTTCAGACTTTAGATGGGACCAAATGTGAAAGATGAAGTACTTTGTTGTAAACATGTTATGGAATGTATGTTATATGTATGTTTCGTTTTGAGGGATGTTACAGATGGTATCAGAGCCCTAGTTTAAGGGATTTAGGTATTAGTATCTGTACCTAGACTTAAACTGCATGTGAAGTAGGATGTCCCTAGTATTTTAGAACCTGGGGATACTAAGTATAAAAGGTAGAAGGAACATCATGTAAGGTAATTTCAAATTACACCAGGCCAGTGTAATTATGATCTTATAGGTGCATGCTTGAACTGGATTACCTTGTTATATGGGGTATGTGCTTATGTGTATATTAACTTTGTTTGAATCTACAGAATGGCAAGTGGCACTAGACGAAGGAATCAAGGAAGAGGAAGGAATTCGGGTGGAGAGAATCCACCAATAGGAACAGGGGGAAGAGGAGGAGATCGTGGTAGAGGCAGAAACGGAAGGGGAATTGGGGGCCGAACTGGGGGAAGAACACAACCACAGGGCACAGAGTTTGTTACACGGGATGATTTGATGGCAAAAATGGGGAGGTTACAAGATAACATACAAGCTATGTTTGAACATAATCGCCACAATGAAACTGAAAGACCAAATCCGGAACACGAAGTTGAAATACCACTTACCTCTACTATCTTACCGGTGATGAAAAGGTGCGACTATAAAATGTTCTTAGTTGCAAGCCCCCTACCTATTCAGGAGATCGGGACCCGGTCAAGGCAATGAGATGGCTAAAAGAAATAGAAGCCATCTTCAAGACGTGCAAGTGTTCGGAAGAAGACAAAGTGCTTTATGGAGCAGCGATGCTAAAAGGGGATGCTCTGTATTGGTGTGAGGCTCATATAGAATCAAGAGGAACGGATGTTTACACTACTTTTGCATGGGAGGAATTTGTGTTAGCTTTCACAACACACTTCTGTCCACAGGCTGCTGTTAGACAATTGGAGGAAGAATTTATGAATCTACAACAGGGGAATCTATCGGTTAGGGATTATACTGCACGGTTTTTAGAAAAATCTCGTTTTGCAGGATATTATGTTGCTACAGAAAAGATGAAAATGGAGAGATTCATCTATGGATTAAATGTAGAGGTTCGAAGACTGGTGACTGCCACAGGGCCAAATACTTTTACGGCTGCGGTGGATGCTGCAGAAAATGTGGAAAGGGATAATAAAAGAGATGCTGGCGATAAGAGTTTGGGGAAAAGGAAATGGGAAGGACCACCACAGGATTCAAGGAAGCCTAGATTTCAAAGGTTCGATAATCGTTCGTCGTTTCGACCAGTGGATAGACCATGTCCAAGATGTAATCGCTACCATCAGGGAAATTGTCAAGTGGAGTTGCGGGTTTGTTTTAAATGTGGGAAAACCGGTCATGTTGTTAAAGACCGTCGAGTAACACGGTTTTGCTTTTTGTGCAACTCTCCGGATCACCTCCAATCAGATTGTCCGCGAGGTAGAATACAATCAGGGGGTACATCGGGGAAACCGGCCATTACGAGACCAGTAGTCCCAAGAATAGAACCGCCCATAACGAGGGGTCGTACATTCCAAATGACAGCTAAAGAGGCGGAGGAAACTCCGGATGTGGTCACAAGTACATTTTTCATAAACTCCACGCATGCTAAAGTGTTATTTGATTCCGGTGCAAACCGATCTTTTGTGTCTCCCTCCTTTGCTGCTCACATGCATTTAGAGCCTAAAATGTTAAAACATGCTTTATTAGTAGACACTGCAAATGATAACCAAGTGGCAGTTAAAGAGGTTTTTGATCGTTGCATAATAAATATAGAGGGATGTGGAGTACCGATACAACTGTTCCCAATAGCTTTGATTGAATTTGATGTGGTAGTAGGAATGGATTGGCTAGCTGAGAATCAGGCTAATATAGTTTGTGATAAGAAAATAATCAATGTCGTTTTACCTGATAATAGATCGGTAGTGATTTACGGAGATCGTAAGAATCGTCAGTCCAGTCTTATATCGATGGTAAAAGCCCGTAAATGTGTCAATAAGGGTTGCTCTAGTTATCTAGCTTATGTGATAGATAGTAGGCCTGAAAAAGTTAAGCTGGAAGATATTTCTATTGTTAAAGAGTACCCAGAAGTTTTTCCTGAAGATTTGAATAGTCTTCCACCTGTTAGGCAAGTAGAATTTGGTATAGACCTGGTACCTGGAGCCACTCCAATCGCTCGTGCACCGTACAGATTAGCACCTCCAGAAATGAAAGAAATGATGGCACAGCTTCAAGATTTATCTGATAAGGGCTTCATCCGACCCAGCTCTTCGCCGTGGGGTGCACCAGTTTTATTTGTGAAAAAGAAAGACGGTTCAATGAGAATGTGTATCGATTACCGGGAGCTGAATAAACGAACGATCAAGAACAAGTATCCACTTCCAAGAATTGATGACCTTTTTGATCAATTAGTTGGAGCTTGTTACTTCTCAAAGATTGATCTCAGATCTGGCCAGTTGAAGGTTAAGGAAGAGGATGTTTTAAAGACTGCTTTTCGCACAAGATACGGCCACTACGAATTTTTGGTAATGCCTTTTGGATTGACGAACGCTCCAGCCGCTTTTATGGATTTGATGAATCGGGTATGTAAGCCTTATCTCAATAAATTTGTCATTGTATTTATCGATGATATACTTATTTATTCCCGATCCAAAGAGGATCATGCGCAACATCTTCGTTTGATATTGGAGTTATTGAAGAAAGAAAAGTTATACGCTAAGTTCTCTAAATGTGAATTCTGGTTGCGGGAAGTGCAGTTTTTGGGTCATATAGTTTCAGAGAAGGGTATACAAGGTGATCCAGCAAAAGTGGAAGCAATTGAAAGATGGGAACCGCCGAAGACGGCAACCGAAATACGTAGTTTTCTGGGTCTAGTGGGATACTATCGGAAGTTTATAAAAGACTTTTCTCGAATCGCGACGCCATTGACCAAGCTGACTCGGAATAATTTAATGTTTGAATGGAAGGCAGAACAAGGCGAAGCATTCAGAATATTAAAGGAGAAACTCTGCAGCGCACCGATATTAGCATTGCCAGAAGGTTCCGATGATTTTGTGGTCTACAGTGATGCTTCTAAGCTGGGTTTGGGATGTGTACTCATGCAACGTGGAAAGGTGATTGCCTACGCTTCTCGTCAATTAAAGGATCATGAAAGGCAATATCCTACCCATGATATGGAGCTTGCAGCAGTTGTCTTCGCATTAAATATTTGGAGACATTATCTTTATGGTTCCAAATGTCAAATTTTCACGGACCATAAAAGTCTCCAACATCTATTCGATCAGAAGGAACTGAATATGAGGCAAAGAAGATGGTTGGAATTGGTAAATGATTATGATTGTGAAATTCTATATCACCCAGGGAAAGCAAACGTGGTGGCAGATGCGCTGAGTCGTCAAGAAAGGAGTGGAACGATAAAAGCAATATCGCTTCGAGCTGAACTTCTTCCAAACATTTTTGACGAATTACTAAAATGCCAAATAGATGCTTTTCAAGAAGAAAGTTTGAAATCTGAACGGTTAGTGGGATTATCAGTATTGCTTGGGAAAGACGGCCGTGGTTTACTATGTATGGGAAACAGAATTTGGGTACCTCGTTTGGGTGGATTACGTGATCGTGTACTACAAGAAGCTCATCAATCCCGATTTTCTATTCATCCAGGTACAAACAAAATGTATAGAGATTTGAAACAGTTCTATTGGTGGCCGGGAATGAAGCGAAGTGTTGCTAAGTATGTAGAAGATTGTACTACCTGCAAGAAGGTAAAGATTGAGCATCAGAGGCCGTTTGGTCAGTTACAACGACTAGATATACCAATGTGGAAATGGGATCAGATCACTACTGATTTCATTACCAAGTTGCCTAGAACTTCAAAAGGATTCGATTCTATTTGGGTGATTGTGGATAGGTTGACGAAGTCTGCTCATTTCTTGCCGATAAAAGAAACTGATTCCTTGGAACGTTTAGCTAAATTGTATATCAATGAAATAGTAACTCGCCATGGAGTTCCAATCTCGATTATTTCCGATCGAGATAGTCGATTTACTTCTAGATTTTGGAGAAGCTTTCAAAAAGAGATGGGAACGCAGATAAAATTGAGTACAGCATATCATCCACAGACTGACAGACAAAGTGAAAGAACAATTCAGACCTTAGAAGATATGCTCCGGGCTTGTATAGTTGATTTTGGGGGATCATGGGATAAACATCTGTCTTTGATAGAATTCGCCTACAACAACAGTTATCATTCTAGCATCCAAGCGGCACCGTTTGAAGTATGGTATGGTAGAAAATGCCGAACGCCTCTATGTTGGAATGAAGTGGGGGAGAAACAATTAGCGGGCCAGAAATAGTACAGTTAACAACGGATAAGATTACTCAGATTCGGGATAGATTGAAAACAGCTCAAGACAGACAGAAAAGCTATGCTGATCGACGTCGGAAACCGTTAGAGTTTCAGGTTGGGGATTTTGTAATGTTGAAAGTATCGCCCTGGAAAAGAGTCATACGTTTTGGGAAGCAAGGTAAACTCAGTCCGAGGTATATTGGGCCATTTGAAATTACGGAAAGAATTGGTGAAGTAGCTTACAGATTGGATCTTCCGCCAGAATTAAGCAGAATTCACAACGCGTTCCATGTATCGAATTTTCGAAAGTGTTTGGTGACATCAGATCAGGCGGTCTCTCTACCAGATATCCAGGTTGATGAAAAGCTAAACCAGGTATTTTATCTAATTTAAAATTGGTATTTTATAAGTCTTTATTTTAGTATTTTATGGAGTTAAGAAATTTAGGGATAAGTTTAATTTTAATTGGAAGGTTGGGGATAAGTTTTGCCAAATGAGTAAAGTCTAGGGTCTAATTGGTCTTTTTGCCAAACTCCTCCACTTGACCGACTCTAGTATATCATGTATCAGATGAAGTCTTCAATTAGTAAACAAAAAGATTATCCAAAGTGTTTGTGTGTGTGAGTGAATACGGCAGAGAGAGAGAGAAAGAGAGAGAGAGAGAGAGAGAGGAAGAAATTCGAAGAAGAAGAAGAAGAATTGAAAGATACTCAGCTGGGATTTTAATTGGTGCAGTAAATCAAAGAGGTGATGTTCTTATTCAAACACTCTTTTATAAGAATTAGGTTTCTTTTGGATTTTGAGGTGGGTTTAGGTAATTTTAGATGAATTTGTGAATTTTAGTTGCAATTTAGAGTGTTAAAAGGGGTTTAGAACACTTCTGTACAATCTGGGTATAAGATGAAATTCCTGCAATTAAACTGAACTTTTTTGATAGGGGCGATGAACAGTGTTTTCACGAAAAGTGGGAATTCGCAAGCCTTGGTTGCGAAAAGTCCACTTTGCGCAAGCAGCTAAAACGCAAAGTGAGGTTTTCGTATCTGTTGGTTACGAAAAGTAGGGAACTCGCAACTGTGGGTTGCGAGAAGTGAGGTTTTCGCATCTGTTGGTTGCGAAAAGTGAGGAACTCGCAACTGTAGGTTGCGAAAAGTAAACTTTTCGTAATAGTGGGTTGCGAAAAGTTGGGTTTTCCTGTTTATGTGTTAAAGAGTATGTATACTTTAATTTGTTTCAGATACTAAGGATCTGGGTTAAAAGATAATCTATTTTGAAGAAAGTTTGAAGGACCTTGCTTAAAAGATCAGGTGAGTTGTACTTTAAAAAGTATTTTTCTGGAATGCATTACGTGAATAACAAATATTTGAGATGTGGTATGAATATGTCATACGTGGGTGATTATAATATATTGAGATATTATAATTACGTGAGTATTATATGGTAATATAATACGTGGCCGGGCTTTGGACCGGTGTGATAAATTGGCTCGCAACCAATTGATATTGGCCATTGGTGGAGGGATAAGGTGGAATGAGACAGGTATGATGCATAAATGTTAATTGGTATTAACTTACGTGTGATGTATGTGTATTTATATAAAGTGTGTTTTATATAAATGAATTTTAATGAATTACAAATGGCAGGGATTTACTCACTAGACCCTTAGGTCTAACCCTCATTTTCTGTTTTAAAAATTATGTATTCCAGGTGGTGATTCCAGTAAGAACAAGTAAATAGAATACTTGTTGGCTAGCTTTGGAGAAGATTATCATCATGATGCTACAGATGCTTTTGTAGTTATAATTTTTGTTATTACTATGTAATTCAAAGTGGATCAAGTTGTAATGAATTTTTATGTTCAGACTTTAGATGGGACCAAATGTGAAAGATGAAGTACTTTGTTGTAAACATGTTATGGAATGTATGTTATATGTATGTTTCGTTTTGAGGGATGTTACACTATCTCTTGTCACGACCCTTCTCTCAAACTCGAGGAGTCCCACCACTTGAAAGTCCTGATCAACATACCCAAGAGAAGAAGTTTTAGGATAAACTCCAAAAGAGAGTGAGCACTTAACAAGTAATAATGGGATCGAATTAAGGTGACCATATAGGGGCATGGGATAACCCTTAGGTGGAAACCATTAGATACAAATACCTCAAGTGTTGACAGGAAATCCATTAGCCAAAAGCAATGATGTGAGACAATTTAGATACATGTCCATTAGTAATAGCAACACATAATGACAAGTTTAGAAACAAGCGCAACCCCGAAGAGTCTATTGCTTGTGAGTCCCCAATTTCAACCCCTCTAGGTCTATACATTGGGTCCTCCAAATCCACAACAATTAAGCACTTTAGAATTACACCTTATTGTTCATGAGACGATGCCCGACCGTATAGGTCCACATCTTACTTATCACGAATCCCGATGCCTATTCCGTGCTACGGTGTGGAAAACTAGTGTTCCACACCGTGTAAAACGACTCTAGTGCCTATGGATCCATTACACTCAAATTCTAAACCAAGACTCTCATATAGTCCAACAATAATAACATCATAAGGTTAAGCTTAATGGTAACATTGGAATATACTTCTCCATTTTTAATATACCAACATGCGACTTCCACATTTGGTTATAAATACCATAATTTCTCAAGTTAAGGTTTGCACCTCATTTCAACATAAAAACCATTTTCATGAATATTACTTCAAAACCCCCAAATATTCCAAAACTCTAGATTTTGACCTAAAATGGTCAAAATTATTTTATGTGACAAAATTGTAGATCCAAGACAATAGTCTTGGGTAAACCATGCAACATCAAGCATTTTACCTTTACAAGCCATTTTACCCAATAAAACCCTAACCTCCTCCAAAGCCCATTTTTTAGGCCAAAATGTGATAATCTTGAAATGAAGTAAGAAGATGTTGAGATGATAGAACTCCATTATAAACATGTACGTGAGTTGGGAGTGGAGGATGAACTTACCTTAGAGGGTTTTATAGAAAACCCAAACCCTAGAAGATGGAAGAGGAGACTTCTTGAGCACTTGAGGAAGCTTAAGTGTCTTATACACTTAATAACCTAGAGATTGAGAAGGTTCTCTCATAAATGAGGTGGGTGGAAGAAATCAATGTGGAGAGATGCTAAGGGAAGAAGACTTACCAAGCTTGGGACCAAAAATGGCACCAACACCTTCAAAACTGATTTCTCCTACTAAATCGCGTTGCCAAGTATTTAATCCAGCGCCCACCTCGCGACATTGCCCGTGATAGTGACCAAGTGTCATTCTCGCGGGTCACAGTCGCCCGCTACACCTGACTACCTGAGCCACGGTACATGTGGCGCGACCTTGCCATTGCGAGAGTGACCATGTCACAGTCGCTGGTCACAGTCACCGGGTTGGTACCGGGCCCAAAGCTTCATGGTTATCTCGACACACACGCTCCGACGACCCGCGTAGTTCATAAGCATTAACCCAACTAAAGCAAGCTATTTAGATAGTTGATTCCATAAAATACATATGCATTAAACATGATTGTCCATGTTGGGATTTTGGGGTCTTACAGAAGGTCTTCTTCGAAAAGGAAAATGGCTTATTGCTGAAACTCATGATTGGGTAGATGAACCCACTTCTGACAGTGACAAGGATTCTCCCAACATGCATTTCATGGCGAAAATAGATGAAGTAGAAGATTCTGAAAAGGTGGTCACATCTACTGCCTTAGTGTCTATTGAGTGTTCCTCATCCTCTCCTCAAGTACATCCCTTTAACTCCATGTTTGACTCTGAAAAGATTGAAGCCTATGATTCTTTGACCATTAATTTTTATAATGCTAAAGATGCAAAGAAAAAAGCCTCTAAAATCTCTTTCCTCACAACTCCAAATCTGTCTCTCTCAACTAAAACATTTTGACAAAATCAAGGTTGAGCTAGAGGATTTGAAATCCATAAATCACATCATTGCCAAAGAGAAAAACAAACTTTTTAAAAGGTTAAAAGGGGGGCAAGAGGCAGTAAGAAAATGGACAAGCTCCTCAAAAGATCTTGAGAAAATCTTTCAAGATCAAATTGCTTGCGATGATAAAACTGGTCTAGGTTTTGGAAAAATAGAAATTGATCAATCTTCAAAAACTCATGCTTTCACTTCCTGTGCTTCGCCCACTTTTTATGAAACCTCTGAATCTATCTCAATCGGCTCCGTGTCCATGAACTCTTCTGGTTTATCTGAAACCCTAAAATTCGGTATGTTCATAAAGACTAAAGATCCCATTTTCATTCCAAATGAAGAAGCTCAAGATTCAAATGACCCCCCCCAAACCTATTCATGACCTCTTGAAAATCTTGACTCTAGATGAAGCATCCTCCTCTCAACCCATGTCCTCTAAAGTTTCCAAAAGAAATCTTTCAAACACGAATAAAAAAATTTCTGTTTCTAAAAAGGGTAAGACTGAAGCTACCGACTGTTCTTTAACAAGAAAATCCTCATATCTTTCAAAAATATCCTTTAAGAGTACTTTAATTGATTCTGTCTCAATAGATATGAACTTCAATTCTGAAAGTGGAATTTTAGGGTCTGCTCCTCAAATCTTTAAAAATAGACGTTAAAGGCAAAAAAAGGGCCAAAACTCTAAAAAGATTTTCATATATAGAAAATGATACAAATGTGGAGATACCTTTCATCTTACAAAGGACTGTCCTAAGGATAGAATTGACCGACCCGACCCCAATGACTCTTCTTCTTCTAACCCAAAAGGACCCACTTCCAAATGGGTACCAAGAAACTAATTTCCCTGTGACTGCAGGTTCATGAGCTTCATCAAATCTAGTATTTGGATAGTGGATGCTCATGTCATATGACAGGAAACAAATATCTTCTCATAAACTATGTGTCTGAAAAGGGTCCGTCAGTAACTTTCGGCGATAATTTCAGAGGTTATACCAATGGATATGGAACTCTCGCAAATGGATCTCTTACTTTCAACAAAATAGCATTGTTGAAAGACTGATGCATAATCTTCTCAGTATTAGTCAGTTGTGTGATGTGGGTTACAAAGTTATTTTTGAACTTTGTGTATGTACCGTTGTTGATAAAAACATGAAGGTTGTCTTGTCTGGGAAAAGAAAGGAAAATGTCTATGTCATTGACATGGGACAAAATCATAGTACAACTAGTGTTTGCTTTGTGTCAAATGACTCAGCCAAAAGCAACTGGTTGTGGCATAAACGTCTGTCTCACTTGAATTTCAAAACATTAAACATTCTCTCTAACAAAGATTTAGTAATTG
This sequence comes from Saussurea involucrata, assembly GCA_033807775.1. NCBI lineage: Eukaryota > Viridiplantae > Streptophyta > Magnoliopsida > Asterales > Asteraceae > Saussurea > Saussurea involucrata. Next base: position 180,981,372 of record CM066320.1, on the reverse strand, counting down.
GCATGCCAAAACTAAACTTTGTGAAAGAAAAGTTGTGTGATGCTTGTGAGAAAGGAAAACTCACCAAATCCTCTTTCAAATCCAAACAATGTTCCTCCATCACTCTTCCTCTTCAAATGTTGCATATGGATCTATGCGGGCCAGTAAGTACTCCTAATCTGGGAGAAAAAAGGTACATTCTTGTTATTCTTGATGAGTTCACAAGATATGCCTGGGTGTTCTTTCTTAGTTACAAACGTAACTCTACCGAAGAAATCATCAAGTTCATCAAGAAATGTGAACTTCTAAATGGACAGCTAGTCAGATCCGTAAGTAGCGACAACGACACTGAATTCAAAAATAGTGCCTTTGAAGACTTCTTTAATGATAAAGGAATTTCCCAAAATTTCTCTGCAGTCAGAACTCCTCAACAAAATGGAGTAGTTGAAACAAAGAACTGGACTCGTTGTGAAGCTGCCAGATCAATGCTAAGTGAATCAAATCTACCTACCTATTTTTGGGCAGAAGCAATTAATACTGCATGCTTCACTCAAAATACGTCGGTGGTGGTGAAATGACATGGCAAAACTCCTTACGAAGTCTTCTATGGCCGAAAACCAAACATAAGTTTTCTCCATGTGTTTGGATGTGTATGTTTCATTCTAAATGATAGGGAAAATCTTGGTAAATTTGATCATAAAGCTAATGAAGGAATATTTGTAGGATATTCCTTATCTTCAAAAGCATATCGTGTATACAATCTAAGAAGAAAATGCATTGATGAATCCATTCATGTGAAGTTTGATGATTTCAGGTTTTCATCTCTCTCTAGTGATGATGATGAACTAAATAGGTGGATCTCATCCTGCATTGGTGATGCTCCAAGATCAGTCTCTGCCGATTCTGTTTCCATTCCTTTCACTCAAAATCCTCCTCAACATAATCATCCTTCTACTTTTGAACAACAAAACTCCACACCACCTGTTTTAGCCGATCTTCCTTCCACCGAAAATATATCCACCAATCCCATAACACCCTCTACCGAATTTCTATCTCCCACCAACTTAAATCATTCAACTTTTCCAACCTCAAGTCATCCACCCACGTTACCTCATGCCATTAAATGGACCAAAGATCATCCTATTGACCAAATAATCGGTGATCAACAGGCTGGAGTCCAGACAAGAAGAGGAATTGGCAACATATGCCTCTATGTGAACTTTCTATCTCTGATAGAACCAAATAAAATTGAGGAAGCATTAGCCGATCCATGTTGGACCACTGCCATGCAAGAAGAGCTTTCTCAATTTACAAGGAACAAAGTTTGGAGATTGGTGCCTCATCCTCCCAAGAAAACAATCATTGGAACAAAATGGGTCTTCAGGAACAAAATGGATGAAGAAGGTATTGTGATCAGAAACAAGGCCAGACTTGTTGCACAAGGATGTCGACAGGAAGAAGGAATTGATTATGATGAAACCTTTGCACCTGTTGCTAGACTTGAAGCTATAAGAATTTTCTTGGCCCATGCTACTTATAAAAACTTCAGAGTCTTCCAGATGGATGTCAAAAGTGCTCTTCTCAATGGAGAATTAGCAGAATAAGTCTATGTGAAACAGCCACCTGGATTTGAAGATTCCACACATCCTGACTATGTGTATCGATTGGACAAAGCTCTCTATGGTCTCAAACAGGCTCATCGTGCCTGGTATGACACTCTTGTTGACTTCCTAATAAAAAAATGTTTTCTCAAGAGGTAAAACTGACAATACCTTGTTCATCAAGCAAACTTCACGTAATCTTATCCTTGTTCAGATTTATGTGGATACCATCATCTTTGGTGCCACCGATGAATCACTTTGTGATGCGTTTGCTTCTCTCATAAAAAGTCAATATGAGATGAGCATGATGGGAGAGCTCACATTTTTCTTAGGCCTTCAGGTCAAACAAACTTCTGAAGAATTTTTATCAATCAAAGAAAATATATTCGTGACCTTCTTAAAAAGTTTAAGTTTGACAATTGCTCTCCCATGAAAACTCCTATGGCACCACCTCTGAAAATTCATGATGATCTGGATGGTCAATCCGTTGATGTAACGAATTATCGAGGTATGATAGGGTCCCTTCTCTATCTTACTGCTAGTAGAACCGATATTATGTTTGCTACTTGTCTTTATGCACGATATCAGGCCAATCATAAAGAATCTCTTTTGGCTGCTGTCAAACGCATTTTCAGGTACTTGAAAGGTACCTTGCATCTGGGTCTTTGGTATCCTAAAGACTCAGGCTTTGATCTAATTGGGTATTCAGATTCTGACTATGTAGGTTCGAAAGTTGATAGAAAGAGCACCACAGGAGGCTGTCAACTTCTCGGTGGCAAATTGGTCAGTTGGTCCAGTAAGAAACAAAATTCAGTTTCAACTTCCATTGCTGAGGCCGAATATGTTGCTGCTGGAAGCTGTTGTGCTCAAATTTTGTGGATGAAAAATCAACTAAGGGACTATAATCAAAACTACTCTAAAGTACCCATACTGTGTGATAACTCAAGTGCTATTGCAATTGCAAATAACTCTGTTCTCCACTCCAGGTCAAAACATATCAACATCAGATATCATTTCATCAGGGATCACATCTCCAAAGGTGACATAGAGCTGCATTTCATTCCTACTGATCTTCAGTTGGCAGATCTGTTCACCAAACCCTTAGAAGAATTCAGGTTCAACTTTTCTCATTGGAGAACTTGGTATGTTGTGTATATATATATGTTGAACTTATTTTCTTGATTTCACCAAAGTCTTGAATTCGGTCACAAGGTCCAACCGAAGTCACCACCGATCTCACCAAATCACCGATATCTTCTATTCGGCCACCATATCACCGAAATCTTGAATTCGGTCATACATTTCCCAAATTCACCGAAGTCGTGCTTTGGCACTCATCTCACCGATTCTCCGAACTTCACCGAAATTACATAAGTCTTCAATTCGGTCCAAATCACCGAAATTTTGAATCGGGCCTCTTACCGAATTTTCTCTCTGGGCTCTCACCGATTTCACTAAAACCTCTCCCCAAATCGGTGGTTGTTATCTCCGAAATTCTTCACTGATCATCTTTCTATCGCTCAAATCGGTACTTTCAATTCTTTGATTCTACCCTCACCGATTCTACCCTCATCGATTCTATCCTCACCGAATTATCTCCGTATCCTTTGCGAAAATCAATGCTTGCATCATCCCATGCCTTGTGTCAGTCAAATAGACATGACCTTTCCACTTCCAAATTCGCCTCAACTCACACTCAGACGTTTTGTTTTTCCCTGCCATCATTACCCTCATTATTATTTTAATTTTTTTGAATTCTTAACCGTTCCCACCTTTTTCATTCTCTCCCTATTTAAACCACCCTCATACTTCGTCTTCCTCTTTACGCTCTCTAATTCTCAAATCGCCATTTATCTCTACCTGCAACTCACAATTTAATAATGCCTTCCTCCACATCTGTTAATATTCCCAAGGTTCACAAAACCTCTAAGAGTGTTCCTACCTGCTTCGATGATCTTCAGTTCAATCCTTGCAATCATGTAGCAAGGTTTGAGGTAGACCCAAATCACAAAGAGTTTACCTCTGTTTCTTCCTTCCTCACTCAATCACCTCTTCTCCATGCTTTTACATGCAACCCCAAGACGAGCAAAGTGCTCATTGGACAGTTTTGGCTCACCCGTGTCTACGATTCAACAAATGAATCCATCTCTGCATCTATCCTTACTGACGATGAAGACCATGACCTAATCTTTAGGGTCGAAGATGTATGTGATGCTCTAAGACTACCTTATTTCCCCGAGTATGATGAGTTCCCTGTTGGAACTTAACATGAAGACGTCGTTAAAGCTCTCAACTACTGTCCCACTTCTACTGCTAAAGCGCCTGATACTCTTCTACGAAAACACATAGGTGGTGTGTGGAACTTCTTCTTCACACACATCATCTATTGTTTGAGTAGGAAGACCAGTGGTCAAGATCAGTCACCTTCCTACATTACTTCTTTAGCCCATGCACTCATCTTTCAGCGGAAGATCGAGTTCGCTCAATATTTCTTCATCGAGCTCACCAACCAACGTCATCACCCCACCGAAAAGATCTCAAGTGGCTTATCCCTGATTTATCTCAATGATAATCCATCACAAGATGGCCAGTGCTCTTGCTACCGATCGGAAATCCTCCTTATCAAAATTTTTCTACGATTGGTATGCTCCTATTGTTGGCAAAAGTGTTCTTGACAAAGAACCCCTCCACGCCGATCTCCCTCTTCGACAAGGTATGCTTACTTTTGCTCACTCTCCCGGTCTGCAGTGGGGAGATGCCGAAATCCCTGGGTTTGTTCACCCAGAGATTTCTCCGGACTCTCCTTCTGCAGTGGCCCCCATCCCTTCTACCCGAGTGAAATCGGGAGGCACTAAAAATAAAACTAAGGCCTCCGATACCTTCGCATCCGCTTCTGTGGCCATGCCACCGAAAGCACCTTCGGTGGCTACCCAGGTCCACACCCCTTCTCAAAAGCATAGGCACTCAAGCTCCCCACCTAAGTCTCATTTAAAGAGGCTTAGGAAGATTTCGGCCAAGCCATCCCCACCGATCACCTATTCCCAAAAATCGGTGGTTGTTGAAATTGTCCCAGAAGGGCCAAGGGACCCTGCTATCTTCGAAACCACCTCCTCCGTAGTCTCTCAATAGACTTCGGTTGTACATTTGGAGACCCCTATCAATCCTTCATCTCCTATTTCCTTGGTTGATGAAGATGACTTGGAGGTCTCTCCCCTCCAAGGCTCTGCCTTCGCACTGCACAGCCTATCACCCGACCATTTTGTGGTTGATGAATCGGCACAGTCCCATGACGGATTGGCCGAACCAGCGGTCGACCCTGAAGGCATGGACTTTCTAGACTTTCTATTACAGGATACACGTCCCCAATTGGCTACCCCTCACCGACGTGGCCCCTCTCCTACTTTTGTATCCCATACTATTTCATCCCCAACGAAGACACCTTCCCCCAAACAACCCTTATCGAAATCTTCCCTACCGAAGCAACCCTCTTCACCGATATCTTCTCCACCGAAATCACCCTCTCCACCGCACCCCTCCCCACCAAAATCACCCTCTCATCGATCCCCGACACCCCCACTGCCTCACCCCGATCCTCATCTTCGGGGGATAGTTCGTTTCCTCATTCTTCTCCTCCTTCTACTACAAGGATCCTCTTCCCCGATCCCATTGCTGACATGCCCTCATCTTCCACTATTCCAGATTCTCGAACACTTCCCCATCATCCCCCATCTCCCACTACACCAAGATTCCATCTTCTACTTCGACAAAATATTTCCCCCTTGGGTTCAACTTTCTACTTCCCCACCGATCTACTTATTGATATTCAAGATGGGGCTCGCCAAAGTCGTTTCGTGGGGAGCCAAATTGAGGATTTCAAGCAAGTCTTGATTTCTCTTATTTCCCAAACTGCTGATACAGTCCGTTCTTTGGAGGATCAAGCCTCTCAACCTGCTTTTGATGCTCTACTTCGGGAATGTCTTCGGCCTGTCATCGATTCTATGGATTACTTTGGCAAAACGTTAGAGGACTATCACCTCTAACACTCATCTGTCACTTTCTATGGCGGCTTTGAAATCGACCACTGATGCTCAGGATACGGAGCTTCGCCGATTACATGAACGTGACACTCAACAACAGGATATCAACTCCAAAATTTTGGGGTCTTTACAATCTCTTCACCAATAGATGGATGCCTTCCACAAATCTCTTGACTAGGATCTTGACCTTGGTAACTTTGCTTTTGATATCACTGATCGGGATCTTCTTCATCGCATGGCTCGGAGTGTTGACCACGTTTCTGATTCCTTGGGTGTGTCCTCTCCGTCGGCCGCTGATGGGGAGAAAAGTCCAAAGAGGGCTCCTATGCCCTCAATTCGACCTGCTTTCAACGTCCAACTGCCGAAATCGGCGGAGAGGGACAACCCAACTCTTAAATTTTCTTCAAGGGAAAAGTCAACTCTTGAAAAATCGGTAGAGCCAGTAAAATCGGTGGAACAGGTGGTTGGGCAGGTATCGGTGGAGGGAATCGACTGATCAATTGAGGGGGAACAACCTGGTCCGGCCGAAGCCCCTAAAGATAAAGGAAAGGGCAAGCTATCGGCTGAGGATGAGGCCAAGGACGAAAAGAAGATAAGAGAATAAGCTAAATATGGGTCTAGACCAGCAGGGGCCGAAACTCTCAAACTAAAACCTCCTTCTCAAGGAGTTGTCCCCGAACTTGGTCTTCCTCTTCAAGAAATTAAGGAGGCCACCAAAGCCCAGAAAATCTTGGATGCTGATAAAGCCTTATCATTGAAAGTAGCAAAAGAAGAAGCCATCAAAGCCAAATCCACCGATCCAATAGAAGCTCAGAAATCGGAGTTGGGATCTCTTGAGGAATCGGTGAAAAAGGCTGAAGAAGTAAGGGGAGGGAAATTCAGTGGTACAAGAAATATATGACTTACCAAACTGACAAGTAAAAGATTATTAGAGTGAAATTGCAACTTCTAAATCGGCTCCATCTAATGTTCGGCTAATAGTTTATCGAAAAGATGGGTCGTCAAGGAGCATCAGAGTTCACCACTTGGAACAATTTGGAATGTCCGAATGGTTCGAGCTATCAAAGCTTCTCGTCAACTGCACCAATCCAAAGAAAGATATCTTCCTCAAATACATAAGCAAGTTGATGGCAAGGATGAAATCAATCAAAAAGAAATATCAGATTGATCTTTCTACCGAAGAAGCTGCTCACGTTCGAAGTATCAAAGAAGAAATAAGGCCTCCCTCTACTAAGACGAAATCGATGAAGGACACAGTGTTTAAGGACTTGGCCTCAAGAGGGAGAATTCCATATGTTAATAATCTTGACTTATCAATACCAACTATGGTAGAGTACCCTTCTACTACTGTGGCTCTCTCACCGATCGCTGGTCTTTTCTTCAATGACGGTTTCGGCCAACGAAGGTTCTTCCGATTTGCTCAGATTCATTTGGCCAATATCATCCTTCTCGAAGGCATCCTTAGCCTCATGCCCAACCTCCCTAAAACTTCTCCCTTTTATCAGAACAATGTCGCCGAAATAAAAAAAAAGAATTAAGTAATTTTTCTTTGATCCATTATGTACTTGTATTTTTTTCCGATGTACTCTCTGAATGATTAATGCAAGTACTTTCTTTTGCCATAGTATAGATTTTTTAGGTTTATTCATATGTTGTAAATATCTTATACTGTAAATGTTGGATACTTTAAACAAATCCATAAAAGATAAAAATGACCAAAAAGAACGAAAAGAATGGTCTATGTGAAAAGAAACCAAAAAGAGTAAGAAGGGTCAAAATGCACTAAATTAGTTACTCTTACATTTTTCTAAGTATAGAGTTCACCTTCAAATAGGGGGAGATTGTTGGGTCACCAAAGATTTGAAGATGACCTCCCGATTATCCCATGTTTGTTTTTGTACTTAGAATAATTTTGTGGTTCTTTGTGATAGCTTAGTAAATCTTTCAAATGTTCGTTGAAGTCGAAGATCAACCGAAACCAACCAGAAGTTAGTCTATAATTGCGGAATGAAGATTTATTTCTCATAAAAGCTAAGATATTCTCACCGAAATTCCTCTATGGAAAATCGGTGAGATTTTTACCGAATCAGCAGCCTTCTTGTCGGTTTCTTTAGTGAAATCGGTGAGTTCTCTCTTTGAAGTTTGCAGAGGAGATCATTTATTGAAGGACAATATATAATGTCAGAGAAAAGGGATTATTTGTCATTATTCCCATTTTTAGATAATGTCTCAATCATGAATGCTAATTCTTGCTAGTACTGAGAAAAAGGTAGAAAGGACATGTCAACTTTTCAAAGTCAACTCCTATCTTTGAATCAAAAAGTGACAAGTGTCTTATGCATTAAATGCTCCTGGTACTATTTAAAGGATTGAAGGCCTCTCCATGCAAATTGCGCATTCCTGAAGATTTCTCTGTGGTCAAGACAATCTATGTTTTCTCTTCTTGTAAACTAAATAGCTTTGATTCTCTGTGCTTTTTAAAAGTTGTGTTGTTTTATGTTTTTCTTTGTGAAGATTGTTAGAATAGATTTCATATGTTTATTCCGCAACAATCTAAAGTGTTATACGTGTAATTCTTGATTTTATAAATCAATAAAGAATTAAATTAAGTGAAAAATTTGTATATTGTATTCAACCCCCCCCCCCCTCCTACAATACGTGTTCTTGTTCTTATTAGCCATCTGGGACTAACAACTTTTATTTAGTCCAAACTTTTGGTTATAAATTAACTATTACCAACCTAATCAAGCAACATTCAATTGAGACTAGAAGGGTTATAGTGGTGGTAAAAAATGACACTTCAAGAATTAGGGTCGCTTGTAGGGGATCATTGCCTAACATAAAGGAGTCTAGTTGGCCTGGTAAAGGAAGAAAGGGTATTTGGAGAAAGTCCAATGGGCCCACTTGTCCATGGGTTTTTTCTATATATCATGTGCACCACATGAAGAAACCTAGACTGTGAAAACCTATTTTGACACCCATAAGTGATTCCAAACTAGGGAGGTTGGTATGGCCACTGCACAATTTCTGTCAAAACACATAACAGAGCATATCAAGATAGATCCAAATATGCATTGAAGGCAATCCAATCCCACTTATCAGAGAAATTTGAGATTTTTATGTCACCTGGCAAGGCTATGAGGGCAAAATAGTTGGCCATGAAGAAGATATGGGGAGACTATGGGGAACAGTACCATCACCATAGGGATTACCTATCTGAGGTAAAAAGATGCAACCTAGACACAACAGTTAAGCTAGAAGTTGAGTCAGAACCCAACCCAGGCACAATAGTTACCTATCATGTGTTGTTTAGTGGAGGAGATAGGTAGCACATATGTAAACTTATGTTTCTAGGTTATTATGTTATGTGTTAATGGTATGTAATTGTTATTCTGATTTGTTTCCTGTAAAATAGGTTTCTGGCCCTTGGAATGACCAGTGCATAATAGATGTTAAAGCAAGGACATGTTCATGTAGGAGGTGGGAGTTAATAGGAATTCCATGCAAGCATGTTATGGATACAAACTGGAACATGGCATCAAATGGTAGTGATGTGATACCTGAAGAATGGGTGGACAATGTACACAGACTAAGCACATGGAGGGACATGTACATCTTCAAGATTGAGCCAGTCAATGGAATCATGCTATGGGAAAAAGGTGACTGACCAACAACTTTAATCCCATCAACTCACCATAAGCAGGTTGGGACACCAAAGAAGAAGAGAAAGAAGACAAATGAGGAGTTGTATCAGAGGAGTGGGGATACTGGTAAACTTCCTAGGAAAGGGAAGACTGTCACTGTGATAAGTTCAAGAACCAAGGACAAAATTCCAGAACTTGTAAAGGACAAGGAGGACCTTCACAGGAGAGGGCATGAGTTGCATATTAGGTTGATGTTTGTGTTAGTGATAACTATGTAATGTTTAACATGTCTTTTGGTTGTGTGTTTTATGGACAAAGTAATGGTTTGTATGGTATGTATAGTTGAAACCAGGGACGGACCTAGACAAATTTTCAGACGGTGGCATCATATAATAATATAATATAATATAAACCCAAAAATAATTACAAAAAATATGTTTTAAAAGGATCGAGAATCAACTCCTAAATTTGTACCCGACCCGTCTTCATCCTTTGAAAACGGTCAATATATACCCAAAAAATGAACACAAAAAGTATGTTTTTACGATTGAGAACCAATTCCTAAATTTGTCCTCGACGTGTCTTCATCTTTTGGAACCGATCGACGACATCTTCATTCTTAACTTTATCATGATATTCCTTTTCTATGTCACAAACGAGAGCGGCATTCAAAAAGTCATCGGCAATTCGATTACGTAGATCTGTCTTGACAAGCTTCATCACTGGAAAACATCTTTCAACCGTAGCAGTTGCAACGGGCAAAACCAACGTTAGCTTCAATAATCGGTAGACTAAAGGATGAGAAAGATGCTTTCTTGTTGCCACCATCAATCTAGCAAAGGTCGGCAATGCCATTTAAATTGGCAAATCTAACATCGTTATAAACAGAATGATAGTAAATGTCAAGTTCGTACTCAAGACCGATCCTTTCCTTCTCATCAAAATCACGTGGATACATCTGACTCAACTTCAATAGGCTTGATTGGTTAAAGTGAGAAAAAGAATTGCGTGGATTCAAAGCTGCCATATTTTGAAGCAAGTCGGTGCTTATCTCACAAAAACGATCACCAAACTCTCGAATATGCATATCCAAAACAGTGTTGAATAAATCATAATTATAATAATGTCGATTGCTTATGCTCATCTTTTTCCTTGGATTTCTTGTATTAACATAACCTTCCGCCATATCCAACTTGACAATGTTATGTTTATCACAAAAATTGTAGCATTTCTCCAAAACTTGATCAAATCCATTTTCTCGTTGCATTTGCAATTTCCCTTTGGTTGTTCTTATCAAATCAACCGCTTCCAAAATGTCTTGATCTTTTCTTTGAAGAGCTTGAGACAATGAATTTGTTAGCCCTAAAATGGTTAACATTAAGTGCAAGTAAAACACAAATTCAAATGTCTTTAAGTATGATAAAAGACCACTTGCTTGAAATCGATTAGCTCCATTATCACATTCATCTATGACATATTCAAGCACCTTTATAACCTCCGGAAACAAAGAAATCAAACTCATAATTGTTTTAAGATGAGAATTCCATCGTGTATCCCCAGCTCGTACAAGCGAAGTCTCTTGGTTTAACCCTGTGTCGGTCTCAATTTCGCCATTTCCAATTTCTTCTTGAATTCTATGTCTGTGACTTTCTCGTAGCATGTCTTTCCGTTTGCAAGAAGAGTTTAACACGGTAACAACCAAGCCTAGCAAATCAAAGAAGTCCTTAACACCTTCGTGTTTTTTTGCAACCGCGACAACTACTAACTGAAGTTGATGTGCAAAACAATGCAATAAAAGGCCGAGTCATTCTCACTCAATATTAAAGCTTTCAACCCATTAAACTTGCCACTCATGTTGCTAGCACCATCATAACCTTGCCCTCTCACCTATTTCCAAGATAGATAAATTATAAAAAAATAGATGAATTAATAATTATAAAAACGTAAATAAAATATTAAAAACCCTTTTTACCTTTGTGAAACTTAATCCGTGCTTTGCAAATAAAGCATCAAGTGCGAATTTAAGGCTTAAAGCAGATGTATCCATCACATGAACAACACCAACAAATCTCTCTTGAACAACTCCGTATTTGTCAACAAATCTCAAAACTACGGCCATCTGTTCTTTTTTAGAGACATCGCAAGATTCATCCACCAACAAAGAAAAAACATCATCACCAATGTCCCCCATGATGGATTTCAACACTTCTTCTGCAAAGCAAGTAATAATATCCTTTTGAATCTTTGGAGATGTCATTTGATTGTTCTTTGGCGCATTTTGTAATATAACCTTTTCAAGATCTTCATTTGTCCTTCCGATTAACTTTAAAGTCCGCAAGAAAAGCTCTTTATACCGAGAACTTTCGGACTCATCGTTGCCACAAAATGGTAAAGCATTCTCCAACAAGTGTCTACAAACTTCAATCGAAGCAATCAACCGCATCTTATACTCGGTCTTCATGCGTTCTGTTTGTTTATGAAGGGCAGCAACAATTGATTGGTTTTGGTTAAGCAAATCTTCACATTTTTTAAGTGTTTTATGGTGAAAACTATTAACCTCGCCCTCATGAAGCGTAAGTCTTTCTTTTTTACTCCAACTGTTCAATCCATCTGTCACAAATGCCTCCGTCCCGTGATTCCCACTTTGTTCGCTAAACAAGTAACAAGGCAAACAATACGCTCTATCTACTTTAACACTATATTCCAACCACTGAAATTGATCAAACCAATTAACAACAAAACGTCTTGCTTTAGCCCCTATAACTTTGGTTGAAAACTCGTAACCTCATGGTTGACAAGGCCCCCTAACCAAGTATTTCCGTCTAACTTCGTCTCTTTGATTTGGGTTATAGGTTATAATTTTGGGCCTCTCTGAAGGATCCCAAGGAAGATCGTTAATATCAATTGTATTGTTGGATGCAATACCGGTTGATGGAGCTTTTCTTTTCAAATATTTTTCCATATGGAACTGTAAATCAGTTAACAAATACCAAATTACCATTTGTAATTTGTAAACACACACTAAATACTAATTAACATTTAACAGTTAACAAAATTGAACAAATCAACAAATCAACAAATCAAAAAAATTAATAGTTAACATAATGAACAAATCAAGTAAATGAGTAATCAACAAATCAACAGTTAACATGATGAACAAATCAAGTAATCAACAAATCAACAAATTAACAGTTAACATAATGAACAAATCAAGTAATCAACAAAATTGAACGGAGAACCCTAAACCCTAGTAATTAATAATGAACAAATCAACAAATTGAACAATATTGATAAATTCATATTAACAAAATAGAAATTGAGAATTCAGACAAATAGAAATTGATAGTGAACAAATTGATAATGAACAAAATTTGTAATATTCATATGAAAACAATAATAAAGGCATAGGAACATAAACACACTAATCAGAAATCAATTTAACGCGATACCGTAAAGACTTTAATAGATCTAACCTGGAGCACTTGAGTTATACGCGGTGAAGTTCATTAAAGCGGAAGCAATCATCATCGAAGTCTTCTAAAGCTCTATACGGTTTGCTTCAGAATGGGGCTGAACTGAATGCATAATTCGTGTAGGCAATAGGGACTTGATCTCCTTTATTTATAGGCCACTAGAGACTCATCCCATAAGGAGTCCTATTTTATCTATAAGATTTGAATTTAAATAATAGAAGATATACACTAATCTTAATGTTAATCAGATAATTAACTTAATGAATTATCCTACTCATATTAGGAGATATATATCCAAATATGTAACTGGATTATGACTGATATAGGATTCTCTTGATAAGTATAAATATTTAAATCAATTGTCCTTTAATATTTATTACAGATAATGTTAAAGTCCAATTTATTTCCAACATTCTCTCACTGGACTTAACATTATCTGTAAGGACAAGAGAACCATAAACATTATACATATCAAATGAAGGGCGCACTGAGAAATTCTAACAGTTGTGAATTCATTCAAACTTGGTCAGAATAGATATCGTATACAGAACTCAGAATCTACACCAGTTTGGCAAACTAGTTTGATTAAGAACCACTAGCACACAATATCATATTCCACATAAGTTCATTAGTGTCTAAATTTGAGATTTTTATGCAACTTATTATATCTACCTGAATTAGCATAAATATGTAGCTCAGAGTCCACCGAATGTTTTAGAAAAAGTTTCTAAAACTTACAAGCAAAAGTTCTTAACAATAGTGAACCAAAATTTGCTTATGTAGTCCGCAACTTTGCTTAAGTGCGGTTATTCACTTGTTTGATATAGGATAATGACATAATTTTTATTTTAGTTATTAAAATAACTCATATACTGGAATTCCTGATTTTATTAAAATGTACCAAAAGAAAATTACAAAGGAAAATTAAAATTATAAAATAATTGGCTTAACCTCGACTCCCACTAAACTCAAGCAATGAGTTCATAACCTGCTAAAATCTCGACTCCACTAATCTTAAGTATCGAGTTTAGGTAAGATATATCCCTAGCATGTTTTTGGAAACTTACTAATGAGAGGGCTTTAGTGAATGAATATTCAAGTTAAGATCCCGTACCAATATGTTCAACAATAACCTCTTTTTCCTTAACTATCATCTCACACTGAAATATTCAAGACCAATATTCTTTGAATTGTTTGATCTTTTTCTATTTTCACTGAAAAGACTACAACTTTATTATCACAAAACGTCTTTAGAGGACTTGAAAATATAAAGCTAAATACATTCGTTTGAATCAAGAAGTTCTTGATCCAAATGACCTCACAAACCCCTTCATAAATGGCTATAAATTCAACTTTCATAGTTAAAGTTGCAATCAGGGATTGTTTCATGGTTTTCCATGCTATAGCCCCTCCAGCAAGCATAAAAATATGGCCATTGTAGATTTCTTTGAGTTTGGATATTTACCTGCAAAATCTGAATCTGTATAACCCACAAGTTCTAGGTTTTTAACTTTTTTATAGACTAGCATGTGAGCTTTAGTTTTTTTTTTTTTTGCAAGTACCTAAGTACTTTCTTACTTGCAGTCCAGTGATCTTTAGTTGGGTTTTGTTGAAATCTGGACAAAATTTCTACAACATATGCCAAGTCTGGTCTGGTACATACTTGTGCATACATTATACTTCCTTTTAATTGTGCATAAGACTAGTAATCTACTTCATCAACTAAATTCTTCCCCCCATTTTTTAGAAATTTTGGACAGTTTATCACCTTTTTACATAAGTGAGTCTTCTTTAGCACAAGTCTACATGTTAAATCTCTTCAAAACCTTTTGGATATAGTTTCTATGAGATAATTCTAATAAACCTTGTGATCCGTCTCTTTGAATTTCTATACCTAAAACATAGGAAGTTTCACCTAAGTCTTTCATATCAAAATTAGCTGACATAAATCCTTTAGTGTCTTTAAGCAACTTTAATATTGTTGTTAGCTAAAAGGATCTTATCTAAATACAAAAATGAGGAAAATGATTTTTTCTCAATTGTCTTTAATGTATACACATTTATCCACAATATTTTTTGTAAAACCAAAACTTGATATAACTGAATCAAAAAAATTTATACTATTGTCTTGAAGCTTTGCTTAAGCCCATATATGGATTTCTGAAGTTTGCATACATGAACTTCCTTTCCTCCTGGTTCACAAAGCCTTCAGGCTACTTCATGTATATAACTTCTTCTAGTTCTCCATTTAGAAAAGTCGTTTTAACGTCCATTTGATGCAACTCCATATCATAATGAGCTACTAGAGCCATTATGATTTTGAATGAGTCGTTAGTGGATACTCGAGAGAACATTTCTGTATAGTAAACAACTTTTTATGTGAAACCTTTAACAACAAGTCTAGCTTTATATCTATCAATTTTGCCATTTGAATCTTTTAGAAGTCTTAAAACCCCAAATTAAACCTATTGCCTTTATACCACTCAAGGGAATCTTTCAAATAAAAAATAATCTAAGTTTATGCTTAGAGATATGACCTAACCACATGTGACAAAGATTTGCAAAAAATTCTCTAAGGATGGTTCTTTTGTGCTGTATTCTAAACAACATTCAAATAACAAAAATCTCTTAATTAAACTGAAGGTAAATTTTTATCTGTGCTCTCTATTTCTTATAGTTGGAATCGGTCACGACAGGGATCAATTTAAAATTGACAAAGCCTAAAAACAAGACAATAAAAAGAATGTATGAGTTGTCATTCGTAATTAATCATTATCTTAACCCCATAACTAAATACAAATATCAAGTAATACTTATGGTAGTATAAATCTCAATATTTAAAAATTCTATATCATCACACTACACACTACACATATCAGTTATCCAATGAAAACAATCAAATCTATGGATAAGAAGAGTTTCAAAGTATCAAGATAGACATATGTGTTTATATGTGACGCTGTTCTTAAACCAAAATTACTCAGAATACCTCTTCTATGGAAGAATATAATTCAAGTAAATGTGATTTGAGATACACAAGTGTTGACTGATTAAGCTATATAAATTTTCTCTGAAAAGATCAATTGCTATGGCAACATGATCTTATGATTTAGAAAATTTTCAATCAAGGTTCTGTAGTTTGTGAATTGATGAAGATAAACAATCCATTGTTTATAGGTTGGGAGATATTAGGGTTGTTTAAAAATTCACAAAAGTTTGTTTATCAATTAGGTGTCAATAGTCATCCAATATTTGCATTATATGATTTTATAAACATATCTATAAATATATTGAATAATCTATAAACCCATGTACGATGTATTGATAACCATATTGTTTTAAAAGTTAATGTTATAGATCTGATCAATCTTAATCTTGAAACATATTTTTAGCCAATAATAAGATAAAATCAAATTTAGAATAATGTCGTTTTTAAAAACACTTTCATATCGTGAATTCAAGCTTTGATCAGTATGCTTAAGTTGGGGTATATGAATCCCAAATTTTAGATGTGAATCCCAGAATCTTTTATATGATAAGATATTTTAGAATATCAAGATTAAATTTCTATAGCCGAATTAATGAAAAGGTTTTTCTTTTATTTTCAATATCACAAACTTAAAAGAAAACAATTTTAAGTAAACAACTAAATTAAAAACCAAAATTTAAATTTAATTGGGTTCTAAAAGTTATCCAAATTTAAATTACTGAATCAAATTTGAATGACATCAATAACCAAAAAGAAAATGTTAAATGACGGATCAAATATATATAAATGATATATGGCCTAAATAACTAAATGAGATTAACTTACTCCCTTAAGTAAATTTTATGGGGCTAAATTTGGATTTTAAATGCTCAACAAATCCACAAAAACAATTTTAACAAAGACAAATACAATAAGAGTTACACTTGCATTACACTGGTCACTGAAAAATTGTATCAACAGATTCAATCTAGTTTATTAACCAAAAAGTATCCTAATCAAATTAATTTGTTTCAATTAAATTCTTGACCCACAAAATAGATATATGACTATAAATATATAATGAATCTTGAACCAAATAAATTTATATTTGCCTAAATAAAATCCAACTGTTTGAAATTTAAGTTAGATTTCCGAATCAATTTTTGAATACAATTAATTGGCAATACAATAAATAATAGTAATATCCATATCCGTAACAAACATGAGATTATGACAATTTATAGCGGATAAACATAAGTTAAATACCACAAACTTTAGGATATCACAAAAGACTCAATTAAAATACAAATTGTCATTCTTGATGATTAGCTCGTTTCATAGACTCGATCAAAATTTATACAATCTAACTGTATTCAAGAAAAGAAGAAAATTAAGAGGCACTTTAATAATTAAGTTGCCCATATTTGAATTGATATGTTCAACATATCCACACCCCTAACCAAAATATATGTTGCTGAAGGAAAATCAAGATCTTGAAATATATATATTTTTAATATATATCATGAAATCCTTTCAATACTTTATGAAATAAATTCCTTAATTCATGAGGTTGTTTAATGAGATCCTCAAGACATCGACTTACTTTTAATAAAAGAAAATTACGTCAAGTCAATAATCTATTTATTTGTTTATTTATTTATTTATATGTCAAACATCAACAATCAATTTTGATTTTTGAACTTCATGCTTGTCTGCCAAACTCAAAACCAATAACACCCACCGATTTAATAAATTTACTATATTAATCATAATACCAATCATATTAATACGGTAATTAATAAACTTAAAATCAATTCTAATGAATTGATACTTAACAAAACGGTTTATGAACCTATGTTAATTTAGGCTCTGATACCATTTGTAATATTCATATGAAAACAATAATAAAGACATAGGAACATAAACACATAATCAGAAATCAATTTAACGCGATACCGTAAAGACTTTAATAGATCTAACCTGGAGCACTTGAGTTATACGCGGTGAAGTTCATTAAAGCGGAAGCAATCATCATCGAATGTAGATCGAAGTCTTTTAAAGCTCTATACGGTTTGCTTCAGAATGGGGCTGAACTGAATGCATAATTCGTGTAGGCAATAGGGACTTGATCTCCTTTATTTATAGGCCACTAGAGACTCATCCCATAAGGAGTCCTAGTTTATCTATAAGATTTGAATTTAAATAATAGAAGATATACACTAATCTTAATGTTAATCAGATAATTAACTTAATGAATTATCCTACTCATATTAGGAGATATATATATATATCCAAATATGTAACTAGATTATGACTGATATAGGATTCTCTTGATAAGTATAAATATTAAAATCAATTGTCCTTTAATATTTGTTACTGATAATGTTAAAGTCCAATTTATTTCGAACAAAATTGAACAGACAAATAGAAATTGAGAATTAAGAATTTCATATTTTTCATTCAGTCATTTGACTATTTGAGTTTTGCGAAATCAAAAAACAGAGAGAAGAGTGAGTTACCTACTGAGTTGAATTGATTCATTCAAATCGGACTGGATTTGGTGAGCGGAGCGAGTTGATTCATTCGATTTTGTGAGTGGATGCTGAGTGAGATCGATTTTGTGAGTCTGTGGCTGGAAATCTTTCAATCAAGAACGAGGGTAAAAAGTAAAACAGTAAAATCTAAATCAGGGACATGGACTATTATCACTATTCACTATTGCCTATTGGACTGGGCTCGGGAAATTAGGCTAAAGCAATTAAGCAAGATGTTAAGATGGGTATCAGACTATCCGTTAAATAGTTAATGCCTTAATGGACTGGTCTTAATTTGGGCCTTAATATATATATATATATATATATATATATATTTAAATATATATAGGGGGTCATTCAAGAAAGAACTAGTTTGTTTGTGGTAACTGTAAAAAACAATATGAGCCACATATTAATAATAAATTAGGAAATTATTATTTTTGGTAATTTTATTTAAAATTTAAATTAAAGGGCATTTTGGTATTTTAAAAATATCATCTCTCCTCTCTCTCCTCTCTCCTCTCTCCTCCCGTTTAACACATCATACACATGATACATAGAATACATACAATAGGCATTGTGATACCTAAAATACATAAATACCATTGTGATACCCAAAATACATGCAATATCCAAAATACATACGATACCGATTGCGATAACCCATTGTGATACCGCTGTGATAATGTGATACCAATTACGATAACCCATTGTGATACCCCATTATGATACCAAATGTGATACCCCATGTGTGATACCACTTTGATACCCCATATGTGATACCCCATTTGTGATACCATCGTCTCTCTGCCATGAATGCAAAAAAAACTGTCCCTGTGTAAATCTTGAATACCTACATCGTCCCCCGCACCATTTTTTCCGGTGAAACACACAGATGGAAACATCTGACAGAGACCAAATCACATAGACCACATAAACTCTAGACCCAGTTGCCGGAAAAGAAGGGACTGCAGTTTTCTTTAGGAAGCTGTGAGGCTTAACAGACAAAGAAAACGGTGGATACTTTTCCACTAGTTGGCTCGAAGGTGACGACCCTAATGAATCGACTATGAAGGTGATGGTCCTTGTTTCAGAGCGGGAGAAGGATGGAGAGTTGCCGGAGAATGATGGAGAGTTGCAGGTTTTCTCGATCTCCACCCTCTCTCTCTCTCTCTCGCTCTCTCTCTCACACACACACACTGCTACATCTCCGATGGTGTAGATCCACCGCCGCCGCCGCCGCCGCCAGGGCTCTACCTTCGTCACCGACTGTTGACTACTCCGTTCTATGCCTCCATCCACCACCGTTGCCGGCTCGATTTAGGGATTTTGGAGAGGGTGTCGGCTCCATTTAGGGTTTCTAGAGACGAGAGAATTGAGAAGAGAATGAGAGATGCAGAGGCGTGATGTTAGGGGTAAATGAATAAATTGAATGAGTTATATTAAATTTTAATTTGTTATAAAAAATCTAAATTATCAAATTACCAATTTGCCCTTATTTTTATTTTTAGAAGTGACATTAATTATTTTAAATGTGTGGCTCACATTGGTTCTTACGGTTACCACAAAATAAATAGTTCTTATTTGATTAAGCCCCTAAATTAAAAAATTAAAAAATTGTTGGAAAAAGCTAAAAGTGCAGATGGAGGGATTCAAACTCTGGTGAAAACACGGAACACACATAGCAACAGAAGCGCTCTGCCACTGCGCTAAAGCTAGTTTTTGAAAAACATTGCGTTAAATAATTTATATAGTAACTTTATATAAATCGATACGGTGGCACCTTCACGAAAATGGATTTTTCCCCCTTCGCCGGAGAACTAATACGGTGGCACGTGCCCTTCATCAGGTCCGTCCCTGGTTGAAACAGTTGGTTTGGTTGTATAGTAGAACCACCTTTTGGGTTTTGGAATGAAAACAATTAGTTTTGTGTTATGTTGTGTACCAAAATAGTTAGATTTGTGTTATGTTGTTTTTGGAATGAAAACAGGTTGGTTTTGTGTTATGTTGTGTGTACCAAAACAGGTTGGTTTTATGTTATGAAGAATGGTACCAAAACAGTTGGTTTTGTGTTATGTTGTGTGTACCAAAACAGGTTGCTTTTGTGTTATGAAGAATGGTACCAAAACAGTTGGTTGTGTGTACCAAAACAATTGGTTTTATAACAGAGAGGATATCATGTGTTGTTTAGATCATTTGATTCAATTCAAGAAGATATCATGGGAGTACAAACAACAACAATATGCCAAAAGTTTTCATTTCATTCTATTCAAGACTTCATTACAAGGAGTACCAAAAATCCATACATTGTTCAGATCATTAAGAACACTAATGTATCATCCCCTAAATGCATACATTGTTCCCTAAAAGCTAACCCATACACAAAAATCAGATCATATCAAAGCTAAATACATGAAATACACAAATAAACTCTACTCTACAACGACATTTGTCTACCGGTCACGACCGCCTCTACCTCCACCACCTTTATCGGTGCAACAACCTCCACCACGCATCCGTTGTTTATAAGGATCTTCCAAACCGAATACACAATTTTTCATTTGTAAGAACCAGGTGTTTTTTAAACTACCATCAATTATATCAAGTTTTAACTTAAATGTGGTACTACTATTATATATTTATGTATATGAAAATTGTATTAAAATATTTATAAATTAAATTATTTAAAAAACTCACTTGATTTGTGTCATCTATAACTATTTTATGATGTATAAAATCATCAAACAATTTTTAGGAGCAACTTCTTTAGTTCCATCCTATCCAACCCTAATCGTACCAAACATCAGGCATACAATTTGTCATGTGAAGTCCTACCTTCTTGTCTTGTCCAGTCCAACCATGTCGGCGTACCAACTACCAAACGCTACCTAATGGTTGAATTATTGTATTCGGAAATGGAACTTTCATGATCCAAAGGGATGAAAAATCTAACAAACTTGGCATGACCTTGTTACTCTTCCTCTACCAAACATGTCATATTTCAAAATTACAACAATTTCAATTGCAAATGAAGCTCTACCAGCCACCTAATAAATCATTGTGTACTTGATTTGTTTCTCACATAATACTGAGGTCACAGACCGACCGTCTGACCCTTTGGCACAAACGTCGGGTGTTGGTAAGCTTCATTTCATTTGGGATGAGAAATGGAGGAAGGCCTGTCATGGTTCTGTCTATTTTGTTTTAGTTTTTTTACCAACACAAGACTTATTTGTATTTTAGTTGCAAGTGGAATCGGGATTAAACAACACATTACCAAAGTTTAACCATGCCAAGATGAACAACCACACCGAGAGTATAATAAACAGAACAAAAGGCGATAGCAACAAGCCCATAAATCGTTTCTTTCAAGTGTGTTTCCTTCTATACCCATTTTTTCTCAAATACTTCACAGGGTTCAACACACACACAATTTCTATAACATCTCCGACCAAGGATGAGACTAGAACCCAGCCCATCCCGCAGGTTGGGAAGCCGACTTGCTTTCTTTGTTTTTAAACTCACCAAAAAACTGAGATTTATTCAAATTGGCGCTAGGTACGTTTACCTGAGGACTGGCGGCAGCAGCAGGAACCGCTGTAAAGCTTTCTGCTTCAAAACTCCAACTGTTGTTGCCACCTTGCTTGTTCTGGTGCCCATTTCTGGTTCTAACAGATTTTGAGGAGTTTGTTGAAGTTGGTGCTGCCTCGGGAAATGGTTGCCATGAGTTTTGGTCAGAGCTTGGAGAACTTTTATCAAACAATCCCTTTTGTTGCTCCCAAGTTATTCCGTCTTTCTGCTGCGTATTAAACAAACAAACAAACAAACAAACAAACACAGCCACAGACTGATCAAAATATAGTTCAAATATCAAGTGTCAAAATTGGCACGAAAAATCACAAGTACCGGTTGACCTATTGAATTCATATGCCAAACAGTTTTCAGATAAAACTAAAACAATGGAGCTCAAAAACTCATTTGGTATGTACTAGTTTTGTACTTGCGCGGCAGGATGCAAAATTTTATTGTAAACTCAGAATGGAACATTAAGACAATCTCTCATTGAAAAAAGAGAATCCGAAATTTATGTTTGAATAAAATGGAAATTAGAAGTGGTGGTTGAACATGTCTTGCTAATTTAAAGACCCGGTAAAAAGAACTCAGAAGATAATATTGATATTGGTGTCAGATTAAATATTACAAAATTCTTGTTTCTTTGGTATAACATTGTTTAATTCAATTTTTTTATTATAACTTTAGATTTAAAAAAAGCAATTTACTTTAATGAATCAGTATTTTGTTTTGGGATAAAGATAATGATAAGAGTTCAAAGAGCTAAAATAAGTTGTACATATGCAGTAATTACTTGTAAGCTGAATTCCTAAACAGTATCTAATGTTAATAAGTGGTTTCTAAGGCCCTGTTTACTAACTGCTGACCCTGCTGACTCGGTCAGCAGTCAGAGCGTTTACCACATCCCAGATCTGACCGAGTATCTGACCGAACCCGCCTAAAAAATATGCTGACCCGGGTCAGTTTTTATTGTTCCACGCGTGCCCTTGCGATTAGGTAAAAAACAATCCTTTTCACCAAACACCCCCATCGTTTTCTCCCTCTGTCTCTCTCTGCAATTCTTCTTGAGAGAGAGACAAAGAAGTAAATGAATGAGTGAATTAGGCGTCTGACTTCCATTGTCGTCAAACAACTCACCTGGTAATACTCTCCATTAATAACTTGTTGTTTTCTTAATCAAAAACCCATTTTCAAGATTCATAGTTCTTCACAGTGTTCATCGCTGAATTGGGTTCTTTATATTTTCAAGAAAAGATTCAATTTTTACCAACTAAAACCCATTTTATCGTTTTATATCATTCCCCTGTTTTTTCCGTCAAAAACCCAGTTTAAAGATTTATATTTCTTCATAGCATTCATCACCAAATTGGGTTCTTTATATTCCTAAAAAAAGATTCGGTTTTTACCAATTTTGCCACCATCTGTTTTAGGGCAAATTTCTTTTGTTCCATTAGGATATTCTTAGCTTAAAGAAACAACCATTGTCTTATCTTGGGGTGTAATTTATTTATTCATTGTTTTATAATCATGTTATTGTAGAAAAAGAGGCATTTTTTGGTGGGTTTACAGTAATCTTGGTGGTGAGTTGAATGGATACAAGAAATTTATTGGATAATGGAGATAAGTTATTCCCAAATTCTGGAATAGGGTTTCTTTGGTGTTCTAGAGATGATAATCTTTCTCAATCTGGAAGTTTATTTGCAAGTGTTGGGCAGACTGGTAGGGGTGATTTTGGAAGAATAAACCCTAATTCAAGAAACACCACAAACTTGCATGTTAATTATATAAAAAAAGAGTATATTGTCGGTAAGCAATTATTTAAAGTATGAAGTTTGTTTTTCTCTTCCATTAAAAGATTTATAATAGAAATAATTACAATTAATTTAGCATATAATCACAAAAGGGTTAAAATGGTCATTTTTTGTTGGTAAGCACTTACCAAAAAAACACTTAGTAAACACTCTTACTCGGACAGCACTTACCTGGGACAGCACTTACCTAGGACAGCACTCTTACCCGGACAGCACTTACCCGAAAAGAGTTGGTAAACGGCCCCTAAAACTATTTACCTAAATGCTTTATAGTATAATACAGATGCATGTTTGAATAACTATAAAGAGAAGTCAACATGGAGAAGAACAATACATTGATAAATTTACCTGCTGAGAAGGAGACTGGTGTTGAGTTCCAGGAGATGACTGGGTTTTGGAGGCACTTTTATTTGGTGATGGAGTTCTAGAAGCAAGAGTTTGCTTCAGCTCATGTAGCTCCTGTCTCTGTGATCGGCAAATAGCAGATAACTTTTCATACTTGGAACTTAGTTCACTTTTCTCCACATTAACCTGCTTCAGCTGTTCCCTTAATCTTTCTACCTCAGCCTCTAACTGCTCTTCTTTCCCAGTGTTAACATTACTTCTTCCAGGGCTGAGTTTATTAACGCCAAATTCAGTTGCAAAAGCATTGAAAGTGTCATTTGATTTTGCTTTCGGTCTCTCAGTGGCATGGCTTGGACCATCCTGGAAAAAGTTCATTTCAAAGTCTTTTGAAGGACCTGACTTACCTTGCACAGTTTTTTGCGACGGCCGAGGGGCATGAAGAGCTTCATCTTTTGGAGGACTAGTTCTGTGTAAAGAAAACCTCTCTGAACGATTCCTTTCAGCACCAGTGATCTCTTCGTCAAATTTAACTTTGCTAAGCTCTTCAACAACAGCTGAATCCTTAGCATGCTGAGTTGTCCAGAAAGCACCTATGGGCCCACCAGTTCCCTCTGTCCTCGAAGTAGGAACTGGTTGAGGTGAATTCCGAGCTAGTTCCGCAGCTGTTGGAGGAGGTGGTGGACTTCTACGAGGCATCAGACTAGATTTATTTGCAGACTTGGGAAGACCTGGTAAACCACCATTAGCAACAAGGTTAAATAAAGTGCATTTTGCATAAAGATGCAATGATAAGAGAATTGGATGTAATTTTGGTTTCTCACCTTCAGGCATGTCCGCTTGGAGCATTTCAGGGGGGCTATCTGGTAACGACTTCTGTAATCCATCGGGTAATAGACCATTAACTCGAAACCACACCTGCATTAATCAAAGAAAATAACATGAGTAAACATGCATACACATGGGAGCTATGTTCCATGTACATATATAATCTATAACTAACCTAAATTCATGGAGATGAATGTCCAATCAAGCAAAGCTCTTGCCTGCGTGATGTCTGGTCTGGAAGCTGGTGAAGATTGTAGCATGTCCTTAATGAGATCCGTCACGGATGAGCTGTACTTCGGCATTTCTGGAATGCGATAATTTCCGTTCAGAACTTGTAGCTTCGATTCACCATCAAATGCAGACTTGAAGTAGCAAATGCGGAAGAGGAGACACCCAAGGGCCTGCATAAAATGGAAGTTCAGCATCAGTATGGTGGCAGGCCTAACTTGGTAAAAGCTAATAAGGTCTACTCAACTTACCCAAATATCAACTTTCTCGCTTATAACTTCTCTCAGAAGCAAGTCCCACATCTGAATCAAGAACAAAAAATTAGAAAGGAATATAAAATAAATATCTAATTATTAATTGTCTTGTAAGAAAGAAGTCTTTTATTAAACCTCAGGGGATCTATAGGCAGGAGTTGTGTGCTTCCTTATATTGTCTTCTTCGATACCCATTTCTTCTGGCCTCTCAAAACGTTTGTGATTCGTGGAGGTACTACCAAAATCACATAACTTCCATAATCCATCAGATCCAAGCAAAAGATTCTCCGCCTTCAAGTCGCTACAGTTGCAATGGAAAACAATTACTAAGCCACAATAATAAGAGATATGGAGAAGAATTGAAAGAGTAATAGGTTTTATTTACTCTATATTAAAACACGGCAAATAGCATGCTTTTGAAACAATTTACTCTGAAAGCATAGACACACAAAGTGCAAAAAGTATTATGTTTACCGGTGAGCAATGGGTGGTGACTGACAATGCATTGCAAAAACGGCATTACAGACATCCCTAAATATTAGAAGTATTTGTTTCTCCTCAAAGAAGCCAGCACCTCTGCTCTCCAGCACACTAACCAGAGATTTATCACAATATTCCATTACAAGGAGTGCTTCCTTAGTCCGCCCCATATCTAAGATAGTATGAGCACATAGCATGACAACATTGGGGTGTCCTTGAAGTGATTTCAGCACAGATATTTCTTTCCTCACCAGATCTAGAGATTCTTCATCGTTACATATCATGTGCTTCAGTGCATACTGCTTTGAACCATTTAGAGCATCCTGAGCCAAGTAAACACAAGAGAATCCCCCCTCAGCTATGACATTGCGCATATGGATTTTCAGATTTCCAATGTCAATCATACGACCTTCAAGCCCAGACTTCTCCTTAGGCATGAATTGCTTGATTCTCCACATATTTGATAGCAAACAGATGAATCTGCATAATGTTGTTAACAATTAAGAATCAGATATTCCTAAAAGTAAAGAGTTAAACTTAAATGCAAATCACCAAGATATAAAATTATGTTCCTATTAACTTGAAGCAGAGTAGGCCAGACATGAATCCGGATTCTAATTGATATGTGGAGTAAATAGCTCAATTTAGCTGTTAGAACATCTGTTATGTAATAGGATTTACTGGTAGCACTCTACCAGCTTCCAGAAATACTGAATGAAAAAGAGCCTGGATTTTGCATCAATATGTGATTTGAAGTAACCCCTACTGGATTTAATATTCTTATTCTACTCATCGGGCACGAATATGCCTCTCAATCATACTATAAAGTGTTCTGCATACTCCCAACAAGTTGTGTATCAACCTGTTCATGATATACAAGCAAAACTTCAACATCCTTCACCATTATTTCTCCTTTCTTTCCAACAATCTTTTAATCAACTTGGTTAAAGGTCCAACCATGAAAAGTTTTCTCAAGGAATCTCAAACCCTCACAATAGGTTTCCTACAGCCAATTTTTGCATCATGTAACCACAGTTGGTTGTACAAGGTTTTAAGAATGCACAATGAAATGATGTGTATAAAGATTTCATAGAAGTTACTGTTCGTACAATTAAACATTGTGTTGTTGTCCAAGTTGAGGGTTATAGACTATAACTCTATTGCCTGGTAACAAACTTGTAACATTCAAAAGGTAGTAGCATTAGGTAATCCTCAATCACAAGATATAAAGATATTGTCCCTTCACCCGTGAGATTATTGAATGTCTCCACGATATCAAACTTCTAATCCATTTTCACTACCTTAAATGCAGAGCAATTTGAGTAAAAATTGCAGAGAACAAGAGCACATCGAAATAGGCAACCCAATATGAATTCAGTGGGATTTTTATTTGATCAAGTCTCCAAACACACAACTACAAACAGGGTGGGTGAATGTGGGGACAAGATGATAACCAGTTGGGTTGGTACTTGGTAGGGGATGTCTTTTGCCATGCATCTGATCTCTTGAGCGTAACCAGCATCATCCTCCAAACACGAATTATTTAACCATACACTCTTAACTTTTATGCACCAGCGGAATGCAGGAAGCTATGGGTTCACAACATAAGGAGCTCTCATCCATATCTTCCCTTGTTCAAGTTCAGACCCGGCTACCGTTTTATGAAAACATAAAAATATTTATCAAGCCAACAACCTACGTTTGGACAGGCAACCAAACAATGAATTTCTACATTCTAACTTCATCAAAAGCTGATTTTAACATCCTAATTATCCAAGATCATTATCTGATTGCTGAGTACTGGTCAAATGAAAACAATACATTCTGGTTGTGAAAATTCTTGTAAAACCAACAAGTTGCATTACAAACGATTAAGCCATCCGTACGATGTTCAAGTAAACATAGATTAAAAGGTTTATAACGAATCATACTACTTTTAAGGTAGATGACAGAGAAGACCAGAACCATGCATTATTTTGTGTTTGAAATGACCAAAAAAAACTAGTTATGAAACTGCTATCAGTAACAGCGCCCTCCGAGGTCCATCAAAGTGACACCAGGCAAGATCGACGTTTAAATTTTAGCTGATCAAATCAGCCTCTCGTTACGATCCATTCGGTGCTGATCTTTGAGTCCAATAGCTCACGCTTTATTAAGATAAATAGTCTGAGTACGCCTCCAAACAAATAGAATATTAAAACTTACATTACATGTCTTGATCGTTTACGGGACTTATGGAAAATTCGTCGTCACGTCGCGATTTAATACCAGCGGTATAAAATAAACACAGTAACATAATAGGTGGTTCGAATCTACATAACAGATCTGAGAGATTCGATAAATTTCCCATGCACATAACTTCTCCACGTCCTTAATTCCACAGGTTGAGTGAAATTCACAGATGAATCTTAAGATACAAAGACCTAGATCTATATAAACTTCTTCCACGGCTAGAATTATCAACTCTAAGCACAAATAAACTATAAATGAAGTCTAATCTGAGTTGTAAAGCACGTCAAATGAAAGAAGAACAACAAAATTTGAGAACTTCAAACCAAAAGAACCAAACCTTGTGAGAGCGAATCGGATGGATCAGCGAACAACTAAATCAAACTATTTTTGTGGATTCCGCTTGTTTGTTTGCGCAAGATCTGCGATCAAAAGTGAGATTTTCTTTGTGGCGATGATATCAAATGGAATCAATTAGTGGTTTTTGATACCTGATAGTAGTGTTTTCGTAGATCTCGATTTGTAGCTTTGAACGTAAGGAAAAGAGAGAAAGACAGTGTGTGGTGGGGCGTCAAAAAGAGTGCTGATAGCGTGTGATCACAACAATTTACATGTATTTAACTGTGCAACCACAGTAAAATGAAAAACTGTGCATCCAGAGAAGTAATTATATGCAATTTTGAATTTGTATCATCATAAATTACCTATACTATTGATCCAGCGAACTATAACCGTTTTTTATTTCATCCGGACCATTTAAATTCATCTCAACTTTTAATCTGGACCGTTTAAAATCAATTTACAACACTAACTTGTCTCTCCCTTAACCGCCTCCTACACTTTCGCCTAGGGTTATCTTCAACTTCCATCGCCATGATTTCTCCCAATCCCCTTGCTGCTTGATTTTTCTCACTAACCGGCCCACTCCATCGCCCTGAATTCTCCCAATCCCCTTACCGCCTGATTTTTCTCACAGCACCCACGCTTTCTCCTTCAACCTCCATCTCTTCCACTTTCAATCAACCTCCAAGTAGTTTCAACTCCCTCTAAACCCTAAACCCCTGTAAATAGATGGGTTTCAACTCCCATCGGAGTTTCTTTAGGATCGACCACATCTTCCAACCCTACCCATTGCTCTCCAGGTTTGAACCCTCTCCTCCAACCTCTATCTATTAGTTTAAGATTATTTTGATTGTTTCGTATGATTGTCTGTGTTACTCATGCCTAAAATTCTTTTGCAATTTCTTTTCTTTTCTTCTTTATTGGCCAGGATCTTCTTTGAGCTGTTGATCAGTATCTTCTCGAGGGGCTTAAGCGTCGTTGTGACTACTCCATTGCCATGGTGAATTTTGCAAATAATGTACATGTTCTACATTCTGGCAAACATTAATGGCATTTTAAGTATCTTCTTTGCCACCCCTAAAATCCCATGATTGAATCTATAATGAAGAGAGATGATATCTGTGTGTGGTGAGGTATGCTTATCTATAATTGTATTCTTTTAGGGTTAATTTTGTTCATATGTTTATGTTTCTGAACACGATTTTTCTGGATTTTCGATTTTCTGTGAAATTTGTGATGATGAGTACTGTTTGATCATTGGAAATTTTGTGAATCGATGGGAATGCGCTTCAATTTGGCCAGTCGAATTGCTGTTTTTCAGAAGCTATTGATCTAAATTGAACCCTAGAATCATCTAGGCTCACTATCATTAACAATTTTACTTAAATTTTGTGGGTATTGTTTCAATTTGCAAATAATGTACATGATTGAATTAAGCCATGAATATAGTATTAAGTTGTAATCAAACTTTGAGAATGTTTTTTTTTGCGTTTCTTTGATTTGTGTTTGAACAGGTAAAGGCACCATGAGTTTGCTGATTGAATTAAGCCATGAATATAGTATTAAGCTGTAACCAAAATTTGAGAATATAGTATTAACACTTATATGTATTGGTTCTGTCTTCTGGCCAATTTTTGACAACCTTGTGGCCATTTATTTGTTGTCTAGACCTTTACTCCTTGGTTTTGCAGGTTTAAATAGAAGTGCTTTCAAGGAAATTTGTTTAGGATCATGTGATATTATTAAGATTAATTAAATGTGGCGTAAGTGTGCTTCTGCTGAACAGACACCATTGTTTGCTCTCTATGTGTCAAAGCTATTCCATGAGGTAATATAAAGATTTGTACCACTCTTTCTTCTCTTGTCTTTTTTTTTGGTTTTGAAAGATAACTATAATTCTATGTTGTATGCATTTAACAGGCGGGACTTCGTTCTGGTGTGTTAAATATTGTGTCTGGTTATGGTGTGAATGCTGGTGCTACTCTTGCTAGCCATATGGATGTGGATAAGGTTTGTATAAGGGTGGAGGCTTAATTTGATTATGGTTTAGGCTTAATTTGATTATGGTTTACATTAATGTTAACTTGATACCTTAATTTATTTATGCAGCTTTCTTTCACTGGTTCCACTGACTCACTGGGATTGGTAAAGTTGTACTTGGATTAACTGCAAAAAGCAATCTTAAACCAATGACTTTAGAACTTGGTGGGAAATCTCCTTTCATTGTGTGCGAGGATGCCAATGTTGATGATGTTGTTGATCTGGCACATCTTGCTCTCTTCTACAATCTCCTTTGGATTAGCTTATGGTGGTACCAAAACGTACTAAGCTAATAAGTGTCTGTGTGTGTGTATGTGAAGTTATATGCAAGGAAATTCATTAACTTCTAAAACTTACCAAAAGGCTATATTTCGTTCAGACATAAAGCATACAAAAGATTAAATGGTAATATCAAATTACTGAATCTAGAATAAAGTCATATCGTGTACCCGACCAACGGACGAGTATGACACTAGTTATTATTGTTTATTAAATGTTTTGTAACAAATAAAACTATTATGTGTCCTTCTAAGACTATATTTGGTATATGGGACACGATAAAATAACACGGGATAAAACTCATTGTTTTATGTTTGGCATGATATGAAACATGACAAAAACTCAGTATCCTACGTTACTGTGACCATGGGACAGGGACAAGAAGTCAAGGACTGAGACAAAGTGGGACAACGTTGAACAAAAAAGGTTTTTTCTTGTGCCACCAAAATAGGTGGAACAAGATGGGACAAAAATGATATATAAACTAAAATATTACTAATTAACGCTCGTTTAATATATAACATTAATATGGTATTTGTTTTAGTGGTCACCACTGCTAGTCGCAACCGCCGGCACCACCGGTAGCCACTGTAACACCCTCAAAATTGGAAAGAGCAACTAATTAAAATTTCGATAAAATAACCACTTAAGGAATAAAATCCCTTCTACAAACCATTCTTGGAATTACCTCAAGATAAAACATAACAACTCCCACAATTAATAACTCAAGTCATACTATGCGACCACATAAAGTCGGGTGTCACTTAACACGTGTACAAGTTGCTAATCCCAAAATAAGTGCAGATTTCACTAAGCAATTCACTTCTCGAGCACACTACAAGCACTCGTATCTTCATCGTGTCACTAGAACTACTTCCCAACCGGAACCTGTTGCACATGCCGACAAATAAAAATGTTAGGCTAACGCCTAGTGAGTTCAAGAGTTTTATATGATTATATAATTCGTAAAACGAGAGAGATGCAACTTAAATCATGAGTTCAAAAAGAATTTATTTTAGATACAAATCACCTATTTTCCAACGCACATAAATCCCGTGATGAAAACTTTAATGTAAAACGATTCTCATAATGGACTCATCCCAAAACTTACTTGAAAAGTATAATAGT
The DNA here is from genome assembly GCA_033807775.1 of Saussurea involucrata. Lineage (NCBI taxonomy): Eukaryota > Viridiplantae > Streptophyta > Magnoliopsida > Asterales > Asteraceae > Saussurea > Saussurea involucrata. Next base: position 180,949,602 of record CM066320.1, on the reverse strand, counting down.
ATTTGATTTCCAAAACGATTGAAATCATGAACAAATCGTTATTATTCAAAACATCCTAAACACGGATGAAGCATAACCCCTAACTCATATGTCGTGGAAAACAATCCATATAAATATAATACGTCACCGAAACACGGATAAAAATAAATACCCAAAGCAACACCTTTTGGTGACGGGGGAGGCCCGTTTACATTGCACGTGACGGAACACAAAAGTGGGTCACATGTCTATGTAATAAACAAACACGTGGACTATACTCATAAGACATATCGAGCTCAACCACTCCAGATCTATTGCCTGTGGAGACTCAAATTCAACCACTCCAGGTCTATGCTTTGAGATGTCCAAGTCCACACAAACATACAAGCACATTGGGATTACACCTTACTGCTCATGGGACAATGGCCGACCATATAGACCCACATTTTACTTACCATGAAACCCGATGCCTATCTTGTGAAACTAGCGTCTCATCATCAAACGTAAAACTTAAGTGTCTATGGATCCATAGCAAATAAGGTCTAAAACATTACATGACTCCAAACGAATGAACAAATGCATTCAAAACAAGTATTTCCCCAATAAACATAAATCATGACCAAAACTCGACTTCAAGCTATCAAAACTAGACGAATGTCCCCAAGACTTAACAAAATCCATTACCGAGCCATAATCTCGACTAACTCAAAAGACCAATCGTGAAAAGTCATAAAATGAAATTAAACGTAAATACCCCACGTGTATGCGAAACATGCTCCATAAACGTAAATAACTCCACACAACTTTAGGTCAATGCAAATCATTTTCCAAAACACCCATCAAGGCGCATTTTTACCAAAAGATTTACACTCGTAAGATAAATCGTTAAAATATACCAATACCTAAGATTTACTTATTGAAATACTCAACATATGTCTTTTCCTCAAAACCAAAAGGTATACCATTTCCATAATGTTCGCAAGGTCGGGAATGACCAAAATCCAATGACTCACACGTTCGTATTTTCAAAGTGTACCGTAACACAAACTATGCATATTTCCAACAAACATCAAAATGCATTTTACCAAATAATTTCCATTTATACAATAATTCGTCAAAACATTTTAATTTATGATTCATTTATCAAATTACCCAAAAATCTCCAAATATGGGTATTTTACAATGTTTATAATGTTAAATACTTCAAATAATCAAAATCCACCAAATAACTCAACAATTGCTAATTTGATGTAATACACATAAATACTTGAAAAAGAATATTTTTGGCATGAACAACGTTTTCACAAATCAACTTGAACTCACCTTGCTAGATTTAGGCTAAATCTAGATTTTTCCGCAATACGAGCTCATTTGAAGAAGATTGAATCATCAAGTCAAATCTTCCAAAAACCTAGATCCACAAGTTCCAACCATAAATATTCACATCCAACCATAAAGAATCATTCCCAAAACATTTTACATCAAGATCTCAACTTATACCAAAACCCTAATTTCCATAGATGAAGATATGAGAAGATTACCTTAACCATAACTTGAATCCACCAACCAAAACACCTCTAAATCACCAACAAAACACCACAAGCTCCAACTCTTCAAAATGGACAAAAAAAGTTGAATGAAACCCTTGAAAGCTTTGGGTGAAGAAGATGAAGTGAAAGGGTTTCAAGATTTGTTTCCCAAAACCATGGTAGATGAAGAAATCACTTCCAAATCTCGAATCTTGTGGCTAAATGGTTCAAAATTGACTTTGGGGGCTTAGGGTTTCGGTTTGGGAGAGAAAGGGTTGAAGGGTAGGCATGGGAATTGGCCCCGACCCGACCCACCTGCCTCGATCGGGGATGGGGATTCCCCGCTAAACCGGGGATGGGGATGGGGACGGGGATCCCCGTTTGTCTCAAATCGGGGATGGGGCCGGGTATGGCACTCCCCGCCCCGCCCCGTCCCCGTTATATATTTAAATTAATAAATTAAATATATATTATTTATTTAAGCTTAATCGGTAATTCATAATTTCCTATTTCCTAACTAGGTTTAGAATTTAAAGTTGTTATTTTTCGGATATTAGTATGTATTTTTGACGTCAAATCAATATATAATTACTAGATATGGTTTTGGGTATTACTCGATATGTTTTGGAATGTGTGACGTTAACTTTTTTTTTGGATTATGTTGAATTTATTTTGGTTTTAGGTTATTAATTACTATATGATGTTGTAATTTTGTATTAAAATAAAAAAAATTCGATTGGGGAAAAAATCCCCGTTTCCCCGGTAGGGGATGGGGATGGGGATATAATCATATTCCCCGACGGGGACGGGGATGGGGATGAATATAATGACCAGGGACGGGGATGGGGATTGCGGTCCCCGCTCCATACCCGCCCCATTCCCATGCCTATTGAAGGGGAAGAAGTGGGAAATGAAAAAATGGGGTTGAAATGGTGAAAATCACGTTTTTATGCTCCAGGTACCAGACGGCTAAAGTGACGTGCGAGAGTAGGCACTCTCGCCGTGGTCAAATGGATCTCGGTACAAAACCGGCAAGAGTGACATGCGAGAGTGACACAAGTGTCACTTTCGCTGGTCACTTTAGCCGAGGTTGTACCGAAAGTTGTTTTGGCCATAACTTCTTCGTTTTAGCTTCGTTTTCTCTCCGGAAAGGCCCGTTGGTTTCGTATTTGAATTCCCCATCCAACAAGACCATAAAATCTAGGATTTAATCCAAAATCCTATTTTTCATATTTATCTTAAAAGATCGATTTCTACATTGATTCGAAATTGTACTTATCCGAAAATTACGGGTGTTACAATCCTCCCAACCTTAGGATGATTTCGTCCTCGAAATATAGCTCCCAAACACCCAAAGGTTATCGAACTCAACACTGTCTATGTTTCTTCAGTTTCCTACTAAAATTCGAATCCTTTCTTGCCAGAACTGCCATGACAACTTCATGCCGATACTCACAATCAATGTCCTTTTAGATACACTACACTTATACCCGAGTGAACACGTATTTACTAGGGTAGCCTCTAACTAAAAGACTCCGGTCATCTCCCAACCTTAGGTGATCCATACTTCCTCAACGTCCGATCTCGACTTCTAATCAGCCCAGATCTACACGCTTCAAAATTTCTTCTCCAACCAACCCAAGGTTTGATCACCACCGAAACCAACAAAATCTCCAAATCCAACCGTCTCGTTGCTGAATTGACATTTAACCCTAACGAGCACTAATAGACCCCAAAACAGGCGGTCGTCCCTGACCCAACGATTATACAACTCCAAGAATACATCTCATTACCAATCATCTAACCTGCAAATTCTTTTACCATCCAAGGAATGTCGTCCTACTAATTCACTTATCACAATCTGAACTTCTTAAAATCACTACAAGCGATACGATTGTCCCTTAAGATTAGACTACCACACTCCCAATACACTGACGGTTCATGGCCTCAAGGTCCGAACTTGGCACCTAACCATACCACCAAGATTCAAACCACTGTAGTACTCTACACACGAGTTCCATCCGTCGAGCATCCCCACAAAACCAAGGTTATCAATATGGTGACTAAAGGGCCCTACACGTCCCTTATGCGAAGATTTACAAAGACCCAAAACAAGGTTGCCGACAAGAACGGTTACGATCACGCGTTCGAATACCCAACCTTCCACTGTCTGAGTTCTATACACATTTACTCCTAACCGGGGTTACTTAACCTTTTCAAGGTTCTAATGAGTTCAAGGTTTTCAAGTGAAATACTTAACAAATATGCCAATCAGAAACTTTTATAGAAATTCTCAACACAAAGGTTTTCATATCAATTTAATTGCACGCACAAAATCTACTACCACCCACTCGGTAGTTGTGCAAAAATGGACACACTCGTCCCACATATAAAAATCATATTGAAAACTATTTCATCACAATTTAAGTTATTAACAAAACGCAAAAGCATACTAAACAACTTTTTTATTGAACCGTCACGGTCTTAGCATGGATTTATTTATGTCATGCACGTAAAGTAATTTCCTACTTTAGATAGTGTGCAACAAAAGGGTTTGTACGTACCTCAAAAAGAAGTTTAAACGACATCCAACTCCAAAAATTTCCTTTTTAACCATAAAATGACATGAAATAAAATTTATCAACATTAGCACGCGTTAGTTTATTTCACGAAAACGGTGAAACGGTCCATAAATACACTTTGGTCGAAATATAAAATGATTTGCGGCGGTTCCAAGTTTAAAGCCAAGATAAAAACATGCGTTCATTCTTTGAAGATATCGGCTAAAATATTGTGACGGAATCTCAAATCTTAATATGCATGCAAACTTGTAACATTCTCCTAGTAGTTTTCTTGAAATAAAATAACATGCAACATATAGTTCATACGAAATTTCAAAAGATGAAATTCATTAAATCAAATTTTAAAATTTTCTCATCTAGCCATATAATGACATGAAAATAAAATCTTCTGACGAAACTCACACACATTAAAGTATTTTCTCAAAACTTAGGAAAATAGTAAGTGCTTGTAATTGGTTGACACTTAAAAGGATTTAAATCGACTTCAAATTTCAAATCATACAAACAATGCGCATCAATGCTCCAAAAATAGTGGCTACAATGCTATGCATCCCAATAAATCAATATAATCCATTTGCATGAAATGATAACGAAAGAACCAATTAATTGAAAGCTCATAAAGCAAAACATTAAAACAAACTGTCATGATGCTCTTAAATGCATTACTCACGCCACGTATAAATCAATTCGTACGCTAAACAAATTATAACGAAATGTGCTAACACAAATCTCAAAAAGAGAAAACCATGTGACACCAAACTTGCAAAAGCTACTCCTTTTGGTTGCTACGCCATAAAATAACATTTCTCATCAAAACCCGCATGAGACAAAATACCCAATAAAGTTCATAAATTAACGCACATAATAATTAAAGTATTCATATTTCAAGGTTGCACCCATGAGACACAAAACGTCGTAAAACAAAACTCCAAATTACCCAACAAAACTTTCATAAAACTCCATAAGGCTCAAAGGCATCCAATCAATCAAATGGTACCAAAATTTTCGTTTCCAAAGATCAAATTGCATAAAGCAAGGTTATGACTAAAATGTCATAATTCCAAAAATTCCCACTTGTTGAAGTACAATATAAAACAACACTTTTTAACAAAACTCGCATTAAATAAATTTCTCAATAAAGCTCAACATCAAAATAACGGGAGGTAACTCTCCGTCCAAACCTTAACATATGTGGTGGAGATCCAATGTTAAAGTCATAAGCCGTAGTTACTTGTCCAACATCTTAAACAACATTAAAATATGGATATCACTGTATCCGAAAGTAACGTTGGGCAATAACAAAAATAAAGCAAGTCCCGACAGAGTTTGCAACTCCCCGCAAATAACTAATTTCATGAATATTCAAAACCATGATTTAAAATCTTGTGTGTGCTAAACGTTTTTCCGAGATTTTGTAACACAGTCCACATGAATATTTGAAACACAAGAAATAACTGATGCAATTTATTTTAAAAATAAATTTTGTGCTTGAATTTATGTAAGATCCCACATTGGTTGGGGAGGGGAACAAAGGTTGCCTTATAAGAGAAACTTGATACCTCCCCTATCATACGCATTTTAAAACCGTGAGTCCAGGTGTGTGGACAAAGCGGACAATATTTGGTACGGTTGACCTGGGATGTTACAGGTGGTATCAGAGCCGGGAACCGGACTGGTGTGCCAGCGAGAACGCTGGGCTCCCAAGGGGGGTGGGTTGTAAGATCCCACATTGGTTGGGGAGGGGAACAAAGGTTTCCTTATAAGAGGAACTTGATACCTCCCCTATAAGACGCGTTTTAAAACCGTGAGTCCAGATGTGTGGACAAATCGGACAATATTTGGTACGGTTGACCTGTGTAACACCTCAAATTTCCATTATATTGTATTTAATATAAATGGGATCGATTTGTAATTTAGTCTAAGTTGTGGACTATTTATAATTATAACTTTAGGGTTGAAACTGCAATTTGACCAAAGTTTAATGTTAAGTTTGAAAATTTAACTTGAGGGGTTAATTGGTCATTCTTGAAAGATGAGATTACCTTAAAAGTGGGTAAGCTTAGTGAGATATTTTATCTCACGTTCTTGTGGTGGTAGTCAGTTAAGAAAAGGTAGAGAGAAAGAAAAGAGAAAGAAGGAAGAAAGAAGAAGAAGGAAGTGATTTCATCTGGATTTTGTGTGAATATTGAATCGATTGGAGAAGGTTGGAAACAGTTCAAGGCAGAAATTTCTATCCAGGTGAGTTCATCCTCTTCATTTTAAAATTAACAGTTGAAACTTGAATTGTTATTGTTTATGAGATGTCTGAATAAGTTGGTATATTTGAATTTGAGATTAAGTCGATTAGTAGATTAAATTTTAGACGAGTTTTAAGACAAATTTGACGTGAATTGATGACTAGAATCGAAGTCCCGGTATTGAGGAAAATTCCGGAACTGGGTTGGGTTCCGGAAATGGATTGGTTCCGGTATTGAATTGAGATTCGGAATTGGATTGGATTCCGGAATGGACCGGATCCAGAATTGGATTGGATTCCGGAATGGACCGGATCCGGAATTATTTTGGTTGGGTTCCGGTAATTAAATTACCGGAAATGGCTTGCAATTGATTTGGATCCGGAATTTTAAACAAACCGGAATTGGGCTTAAGGAAGTGAGTTCCGAAATTTTTAAACAAACCGGAATGGCTTAAGGGATTAGATCCGGTAATAAACCAATACCGAAAGCTGGGCCTCCATTTTGGGTTTCGGAATTAACTACCGGAATTGTGTCGTGAGTGTAATGGATCCGGTATTCATCCATAAACCGGAAATGGGCTTGGTCATGAGATCCGGTATAGGAATCAATTAATTCCAGAAATTGAATTGATGTTGGGCCCGACTTAAAATAATTTTGGGAGTGGTCTTAAGGTTTAATTTGTTTGTTTTATTTTAGGATATGGTTTGATTGAGTTACTGTCTCCTTTTGAATCGAGGTTTCGGAATATTTTCTAAAATGTAATTTTAGAAGAAACATTTGAGGGTACAATAAGTTATCCACTGTTTCTAGACTTGAAAGTGTTGTGGAATACAGTATGATATGTTTGATATATATGCAATAATAAAGTGTAATGGATCCATAGGCACTGATAAGTATTATAACGAGGAATAGGCATAAAGTAATTTGTAATTCTCGTTGACCTGAAATATGGAATATGCATAAAGCAATTTGTAATTCTCATTTCGTAAGGTGTTATGAAATGAGAAATAGGCATAAAGAAAATTGTAATTTCTATTTCATAGTGTGATGTGAAACACGGAATAGGCATAAAGTAATTTGTAATTCCCGTTCAAATGGAAATGGAGAATATGCATAAAGTAAATTGTAATTCTCATTTCGTAGTATAGAAATCGAGGAATAGGCATAAAGTAAATTGTAATTCCTGATTTCTATAGGAAGGTCAGAGATAGGCATAAAGTAAATTGTAATCTCTACTTCCAGTCCAAGAAATAGGCATGAAGTAACTTGTAATTTCTTGGATAAGAGCAATGATCTAGAATCTGCAATGATTCGTAGTAGGCTCATGATTATGATGATATGACTTACTGAAGGTTAGTCATATTCATGGGATCGGGTATGTTCCCGTCATTGGGATGAGCACGTGTACGGTAAGAATGGCGGTGAACAGGTTTGTTTATATGCTTTGGATATTTGAGTTTCAAAGCTATTAATGTTTTAATTTGAATTTGGATGTTCTCACTAGGCGTAAGCCTAATCGTTCAAATTAAATTTTCTTACCAGGTACCAGCTCAGGAAAGTAAAGGGGATATGGGACGAGAGCTTTTGAAGTATTCAACTTTTGAGATAAGCGGAGGATTTAGCTAACATAATGAGGCTTTTTGATGGATTGCTTAGATAACCCAGTTAATCTGATTATAGTTGACATGATTAGATTAATAGGTTATTTGGAGAATTCAATGTTTGTAAATATGAACCCTCATAGTTAATTCTCTTCTTATATAAAAGTTTGGATGTTATTTTGTCATAACTTGTTACAATTTGAGGTTCAAATTGGCCCTGATTTTTAGGGTGTTACAATATGGTATCAGATCTGAAGTTTAAGCGAACTAGGTACGATAATGAGATACCTAGACTTAAGCTGAGATGAATTAAGTTATGATTTGTGAGATATGGGTAGAAGTACTAAGACGGGATAGTCTTAGAGTCGACGAAAATACGTGAAATTAGTACTGTAACGATGGTAACGAGAATTCTCATGTATGGTATGTTCACAATTCCAATTAGCTACTGTTATTATGAATATATTGTTACACAAGCATACTTGTTTCTAAATTGTTATAGTGACTAATGAACGGTAAAGTACGTTTCGTGTGTCTGGATATGTGTAACCATTTCTTATGGTTATTTCTTTGTGCTATATCAGAATAATGGTGAATACACCAACAAGATCCCCTAATTCTTCGGAGAATAGGGCAGTGATTGACTGGGGTTTGGAAAGACAACCTGAAGCGGGCGGAACACATGAAAGTCCGCCGAGGCCACCTCTAATAGGAGGAATGGACAGTCAAACACAAAGAACGAGTACCGGTACCTCTAATCCGGTGACAGCTGAGTCTACGATGGAATCTCGCATGATGGAAAATATGATGCGAATGATGAATACAGCAATGGCACAACAATCTGAAATGTTTATGAAAGCGCTAAATGATCGAAGTTCTGAGCTACAACGAACGGAGACAAGTACTGGTGTAGTAAATCCAATTCGTAATCCTGTGGTGAATGTAAACATAAGAGTGGAGAGGGTTTGCTCATATAAAACATTTCTGAGTTGTAAATCGCCAGAGTTCACCGGAGCAGACAATCCAGTAGTATGTATGAATTGGCTCAGAGAAATGGAACAAGCTTTCCGAGCTTGTCAGTGCAATGAAGAATCGAAAGTCAAGTTCGGTTCTCAAATGTTGCGAGGTAACGACTTGACATGGTGGAATATCGTAACATCTACTGTGACGACTCCAGTCTTAGCTGCTATGACTTGGGAATCGTTCAAGAAAAAGATTTTGGAGGAATATTGTAATGAAAACGAAATGGATAGGATTGAAGAAGAGTTTCGGACTCTTAAGAAGGGTACTTCGTCTGTTCGGAAGAACACTGAATCCTTTATGGAAAAGCTGAATCTAGTGGGGCATGTGGCTCCAACTGAGAAAGAGAAGATTAAATCCTATTTGAAGGGCTTACCGGCGGATATGATGTCGCGGGTGCGAAATTCCAAAGCTTCAACGTTGAGAGAGACGATCGAAGAAGCTAAAGTAATAGAAGAAGTATATGCCAAAGACAAGGAGGAGAAGATGCACGGGGGAGAGAAACGAAAATGGGAAGGCCGGTCGGAGTCTTCTCAGAAATCCAAATCGTTTGGCAAGAGCGTTCGTTATGAGTCTCACCGGGAACCAAATTGGTGTCAAAAATGCCGAAGTAAGCATGTTGGCCAGTGTCGGGTAGTCGGGAATGAATGTTTCAAATGTGGGAAGACTGGGCATTTAGCAGCAAGTTGTTCTATTCAAGGACTGATTTGTTTTGAGTGTAAACAGCCCGAACACTTCCGAAGAGATTGTCTGAAGTTAAAGAAAGACGGAGATCAAGGAAAGAAACCAAATGCTCCTAAACCAACGGGCCGGGCATTTCATATGACGGCGGAAGAGGCGAAGGAGTCTAAAGATTTTGTTTCTGGTACATTGCTCGTTAATTCCATTCCCGCGCGCATTTTATTTGACTGTGGTGCAAATTTGTCGTTTATGTCCAAATCATTCTATCAAAAGTTAGCTATGCATGTCATTACCTTGGAAGATGCCTTAGTAGTCGAGATAACTAACGGAGGGCGGGTCTTAGTTCGTGAAAGACTTGAGGGTTGTTTAATTTCGATAGGGGAAACGAAATTTCCGATTGACTTGTTGTTAATGGAAATTGTAGGATTTGATGTGATTGTGGGTATGGATTGGCTTACAGTCAACCAGGCATAAATTCTTTGTGCAAAGAAATTAATTCAGATTTCGATGGCTGATAGTGATGATGTATTCGTCTTTGGAGAAAAGAGAAAGGGGGAAGTTTCGTTAATTTCTATTGCTAAAGCGCGTAAGTGTCTGGTTAAAGGATGTTCATCCTATCTAGCGTATGTTCTTGATGTGAAATCAGAAAAGAAACAAGTGAAAGACATTAAGGTGGTACGTGAATTCCCGGACGTATTTCCCGATGATCTTCCAGGTCTACCGTCTGAACGACAAGTAGAGTTTCGTATTGATCTTGTCCCTGGATCGACACCAATAGCGCGTGCACCGTATCGCTTAGCGCCAGCCAAAATGAAAGAGATGATGTCTCAGCTGCAAGAGCTGTTGGACAAGGGATTCGTTAGACCAAGTTCTTCACCGTGGGGAGCTCCGGTATTGTTTGTTAAGAAAAAGGATGGCACTATGAGAATGTGCATCGACTACCGGGAGTTGAATAAGGTGACGATTAAGAACAAGTATCCGCTTCCGAGGATTGATGATTTGTTTGATCAACTCCAAGGTGTGGGTTATTTTTCAAAGATTGATCTGAGGTCGGGATATCATCAAGTTCGGGTAAGAGATGAAGATATTCCCAAGACGGTGTTCAGAACGAGGTATGGGCATTATGAGTTTCTTGTAATGCCATTCGGGTTGACAAACGCTACAGCCGTGTTCATGGATATGATGAACAGGGTATGTTGACCATTCTTAGACAAATTTGTCATTGTATTCATTGATGACATACTTGTTTATTCGAAGAATGAATACGATCATGAATGCCATCTTCATGAAGTTTTAGAAGTCTTGAGAAAGGAGAAATTGTACCCAAAATTTTCTAAGTGTGAATTTTGGTTAAAAGAGGTACAATTTCTGGGGCATGTGATTACTTCGGAAGGAGTCAAAGTAGATCCGACAAAGATAGAAGCAATGACGAACTGGGAAACACCGAAGAACGTGTCTGAAATAAGGAGTTTCCTAGGCCTAGCAGGATACTACCGGAGGTTTATCAAAGACTTCTCAAAGATTGCTTCTGCTTTGACCATGTTGACTCGGAAGAATGTAAAGTTTGTTTGGACTGAAAAGCAAGAGTCAGCTTTTAGAACTCTACGTCAGAAGTTATGTGAAGCTCCTATTCTCACACTACCGGAAGGAACAGAAGATTTGGTCGTATATAGTGACGCGACAAAGATGGATTTGGGATGTGTATTGATGCAACGAGGCAAGGTGATTGCTTATGCATCAAGACAACTTAAAGAACATGAGAAGAATTACCCTACCCATGATTTAGAATTGGCAGCGGTCGTGTTTGCATTAAAGATGTGGTGTCATTATCTGTATTGAACGAAGAGCACACTTTACACTGATCACAAGAGCTTGAAGCATGTCTTTGATCAGAAGGAGTTGAATATGAGGCAGCGGCGTTGGTTAGAACTACTTAAAGATTATGACTGTGAATTGCATTACCATCCAAGTAAAGCAAATGTTGTAGCTGATGCTTTAAGTAGAAAAGAATATTGTGGGTGCTTGAAAACGACTAACACCAGAATTGATGTGACATCAAGTTTGGTTGAAAGAATAATAGAGGCACAGGCGGAAGCTTTATTGGATGAAAATTTGAAAGATGAAGTTATGAGCAAGCAACATCTTCAACTAACTGAAGATAGTCGTGGGGTCAAGCTGTTCCAAGGCCGTGTTTGGGTGCCAAAAGTGGGAGGAAATCGGGAGTTAATTCTCGAAGACACCCACAAGTCTAAGTATTCTATACATCCTGGAAGTACTAAGATGTATAGGGATCTGAAGTTGCACTATTGGTGGCCAGCTATGAAGTTAGATGTGGCACGAATAGTAGAAAAGTGTGTGACATGTTCGTTAGTAAAATTCGAACATCAAAAGCCTTACGGAAGTTTTCAATCTTTGGAAATTCCGGAATGGAAGTGGGAGAAGATTACCATGGATTTTGTGACGAAGTTACCGAGAACGCGAAACGGTAACGACACTATATGGGTAATCGTGGATCGGTTGACCAAGAGTGCTCACTTTCTGGCAAAGAAAGAAGCATCACCGATAGATAAATTGGCGAAGCTGTATATTGATGAAGTGGTGTCAAGGCATGGTATATCGGTGTCCATACTGTCGGATCGTGATAGTCGGTTTACATCGAGATTTTGGCAGTCACTACAAGAAGAATTGGGTACGAGAGTCAATTTAAGCACTACTTACCACCCACAAACGGACGGGCAAAGTGAAAGAAAGATAGGGTTATTTTATTAACCCTATTTTAGCCACAGTTTTCCTTAATTTTGAGCTCAATCCCACATTTATCACTTTATTTATAGTCATTTCTAGTTAAATGCAACGAAAATAAATATTAGATACGTTTCGTATTTAATTACAAAAACGCATCGCAAAAAACACAAAAATAAGTATATTTTATATGTATTTTGTAGGTACGTAAGCACGTCCGTATTTGATGTCTAAATTATGGATCTTGAAGGACGGATAATGGGACTTAAAGTAAAGACTTCGATTTTTGGGCCGATTATTGGTGTCATTTTGAACTATCGAAAACAAACTTTTGGGCTCGATATAATTTTGGTTGGGCCGTTTCCTATTTTCTGTATGGGCCGAAGACAATTATTGTTGGGCCAAAGAAGGGCCGGTTGTTGTGTTTTACTCATGGGCCGAAGACAACAAATCAATGGGCCGAAGGTTTAGCATATCCATGGGTCGGACCTTTTGACCCATGGAGCTCCATATGACAAAACTTGGTCACCAAGAATAATTTTACTATAAATAGATGTATTAGGTTAGTTGTTTAGGTGTGCTTGGTACTTGGGATCTTCTTGTTACTTAGTCACCATGGTCCGTTTGTAATGCATCAATGCCGAACACTCCTTTTCATGATTCGAAACTTACGGTTTGTGGTCTAAAACGATTTCGTTTGTAATCTTAATCTTAATCCATTAACTAAAAATCTTTAAGTTCATTAAACTTTCGTGTTAAAACTCTTTTCCTTAAACTCGTTTTCATAACTCTTAACTCAACCTTTAATCTTTAAACTCGTCAACTTCTCAAACTCATCTTAGTTAAATTTAATTGCTTTCCAAATCACGTTTTTAATTAATCTTGCAAACAATTTACGGGTTCCCTTTTCTTAATCTCATTCTCGATACTCAACAAACTTGGTTCTCGCGTAATCTCACTTACAATATAAGCCGGAAGTCTGAATTAATTACTTTGGATTCCCAAGTAAAATTGGTTCACGGTTTGGTAAGTGATTTCACAAAATTTCTATTTTTCTCTCATCTCGAAAGCACGTTAATTCTAGTTTCCATAATTAGTCCGTTAACAATAATCATCAAGAACTCCTCGCTTTCACTTTACATTTAAAACAAGATTTTCCTCCTAGTTTAATAATCTCATTTTCGCAAACTTTAGTTTTAAAAATCAATGCTTAACTCTCTCATCAACCTTGTAGTAATTAATGTTAAATGCTTTCCAACTCCTTCCATAATTGTCATGTTAAATTAGTCATTTCTCTCAAAGCTTTGATAACTTGTGCAACAAGTCACGACATTCCACTCAAGTAAGTTTCATTTAATTAACGTATTGTCCATTTCCATTATTTGTTTTAAAACTCGTAAATCTTTTATAATTGGAATCTGAACAATGATGGGCTAATCGTCTTAGTTCGGGGTATAAAGAGAAATTGGGACCGAGACTAATAAAAAGATAAAAAGGTGTATCGTATGGTATGATTGTCTGACGTTATTTAAATCAATGTTATATTTTGTGGTGGATCACAATTGACCAACTGACAACTGGTACGTTGTATCATGAGATATTCGACACTTGAGATAACTGAAGAATATTGTCTCATCTCGATATCTAATTATTAATCTAATCCCAATGGATCTTTATACCCTGTGCTTTCCTCTTATAATTGTTGTCAGAATCGATTCCAAACAAGAATAATTATACTTAGAAATCAGAATTAAAGAATCTTGCGGAATAGAACTTTAATTCAAACACACTCAATGAACAACTAATCAGAAAACACAATCTGTTTGTATTCAATACTTCAACTCACAAGTTTACAACCAAACCTCAATCTTGTTGAACAGGCTCCACAAGACGACTTCTACTTCTCTAGAAATAGGGTTCTAAACCTTGAGGTTAATTCTCTCTAAAACAAAAACGAATTCTAAAGAATCTCACAGAATAGCTATCTATCAAAATCTATTTATACTAAATAATTACAAGATAACTATCAAAACAAAATTGATCTTCAGAATATTCTTTCATGCTTATCTTCAATCATTCCATCTTTATCTCCAACATTCTCGCATTCCATAATTATGATCACAAGCAGCATTAACATCGTTATGCACAAGCAGTACTAACATTGTTCCAGCAGCATTAACTTTTACTTGTAGTACTAACCTTGCTCTGGCAGTAGTATTGTTGTTCTGGCAGTACTAACCATACTTGGCAAATCTTCAGTTCCCAACAATCTCCCCCTAACTTGACTTTTTAGGTTGAGAAGTCAAGTTCTTCAAATGATGCTTCCAAAACCTAATCATGAACACATAAATCAGGATTCAAACCCAGGCTTTGATTGATAATCCTTCTCACCAAGTATCTTCCCATTTCAGAATCCTTGTTGCAAGCCAACTTAGCATGTAGCATTCCATTCAACCTTTTCTTGCTGTGCTTGTATGCAACATCCACCAAATAATACTCATGATATGTATAGTCAAGTGTGATGACATACACTCCACATTTTTCAATGAGCATCCAGTTGGTAATGGCTTGAAAATTTCTTTCTATCATATACTGAACTGTTTCTGGTTTGAACATTAGGCACAGGTATTCAAGAACCAATTTGGTGATAGACATCCCTTTCTCATTCAGCATATTTCCATACAACTTCATTCCAACCTTGTACATCTCCTCTACGTCAGATCTAGAGCACATTCTGATAAGTCTTCCCCATGTAGAATAGACCTCATACTTCCCATCTGCTCTTTTGACTCTAATGTACTCCTTTCTCTGATCTACCAAGGTATCCCAGAAGATGATCTCAGGAGGCATGGAAGATAATGGGTCAACTTTGATTGGATCAGTATCAACCACAGTGACATACATATCACATTGAGCATTACTTGGTTGACCTGATGGAGTTGCTACTTCTTCTTCAGCAACCTTTGTATCATCTTTCTTTTCTGGAACATCCTCTTCTTTTTCTTCTGTTGGACAACCAAGGGGGGGGGGGGGGGGTTAGGTTGTATTATAAAAAAATCTTACTTTCAAAAATTCTTTTGTAAATAAATACAGAGTAAATATAGTACAATACAGAAGAGTATAAATACAAACAGATACACAGAGATTGTATAAATAAATATAAATGCAAAGCAGTTTATATAAACAGATATAATAAAGCACAGCGGAAAAAAATAAAGAGATAAAGGAAAGAGAATACTTGACACCGAAATTTTAAAGTGGTTCACCAATCACGCGGTTGGCTAGTCCACCTCGAGAAAACACTTCTCGGAGATCCAATAAGAAAACGTGTTCTTTACGGTAGAACACAAACCTTAGTACAACAAACGCGAATCACTCTTCTTTGAGAGAATTATGTGGATCACTCACTCTATTCAAACACTTACAAGAGGGTATAATTTTAATATGAATAATCACTCTTGTATAAGGTTTATCACTTGGATATTTTTAGAGAGTTTGATCACTTGAGTTGTGTTGCTGATTCAACTAATCGAGAGATTTTAATCTGCTATCAACTCAAGATTTCTTACTCAAAAACGTGTTTTATAATTTTAACAGTTTAATTATCAAGAGAAGAGGCTGCAGAGTCTTTATCAAATGCAGAGAGGAGTTATTGTAAATTTGTAGCTTTGAATGCTGGTAGGTTGCATGTATATACTGGATGAGCAACAGTCCACGGGCTTTCGCGGTATACCGGTAATCCTTCGCGGTATACCGTGCAGAAGAAAAGTACATTGCAGAAGAGAAGGTCAACCCTGCAAAACAAAACATAAACTTGTACCAGCGGTATACCGGCTATTCTTCGCGGTATGCCGTGCAGACAAAGGGAGCTTCCAACCAATCAGAGATATACACCATGCCTGCCGCGGTATACCGCCTGTACCTTCGCGGTATGCCGCCCAGAAAATTGTTGCAGGAAGCAGTACGCATGCGCAGATTCTTCTAGAAACAAATCTTTCACATTAAATGATCCAGCAAGATGATAAGATGTTGAGGAGAGCTGACTTGGTTTATTTAAAAAGACAGTATTAGAAAAATCCAAGTGGTATATTATTTTAGGGTGATTTATCATTTTAAAATTAAAACGACGAAAATCTTCAGTCTTGGATTCTTCAGATAAAATTATCGAGATTATTTAAAAGCTGCACACTCAGATAAAATATTAGATAACAAAGAATACGGTGTGTTTTGTAATCATCAAAATAAATATGGAGATGTGATTTTATGTGTACCAAAAATATATCTTAATATTAAAGCTGGGTACACTTGCACCAACAATCTCCCCCTTTTTGATGATGACAAACACACGCTAAACAGGAGAGCATACTCGGTTTCTCTCCCCCTTTTGTCGAAGCAAAAAGGGTTAGGAAAGACGCTATGCTCCCCCTTGAAAGATGCTCCCCCTTAAAATATGCAATATTTGAGAGTTAGCATTTTCTCAAGGGTTAGATAAAATAAGCTCTCTTAAAATAAACAGTTCAATAAGAATAACGAAGCAGGAGAATAAACATTAGAACAGAGCAATAATAATGTTAATTAAATAAAGTTTTAAGAAGACATAAAAATTAATCGCTATCTATAAATTCAATTTCGTTCAGTTGATTAGATAATGTCCACAACTGCTCGTCAATGTCTTCCAAGCGGTCTTGCACCACACGTTGATCGGCATCGTAACTCCGGCGCAAGTCAATGATCGCGGAGTATATTTGACGATTTGAGATTGCACCCGCCGGGATTGCGTATGGATCGTCTTCCTCGGGAGCCGGATCTTGAGGGCGATGAAGAACCCGTCCCGGTGGAGCACTCATTCGACTAACAGTCAGTACATTGAGAGAAGGAGTAGGAGCTAACATCCTACCAATGATAGGAATTTGAAGGTTTGTAAAAAGGTTTCGAATTAAGTAACCAAACGGAAGAGACTGGTGACCAGACTCGGAAATCACCATACGGTGAGCAATAATGTAGGTGGCATTAATACGGATGCCATGCCGGAGACATTAAAGGATATAGCACTGAAGTGCACCCAATCTGTCAAAATTTCCAGCGCGTCCCAAAACGTTAAAAAGGATAATTTTATTCCAAAAACGAAGATTTTCCGGAAGATGTTGATCAGTTAAAATTGAGGGAAAATTATTTCGAAAAACAGGAGCTAAAACAGATTGGAGAATGGTTTCCTGAGTTTCTTGAACCTGGGTAAGCAGGGAAGTAAAGGCAGTATTATTTGAAAACACATTTATATTGGAATGGGTTAGACCCAGTACACGAGAAAAATCTTCTAAACTCCAGTCAAAAGAGTGGTTGAAAATTTGAAGAGAGACACGATGGGTGGTCTCGTTAAAGTCATACCCAGCATAAAAATCGACCATACTTGAAAAAGGTACATCTCCTTGAAAAGAAAGAAAAGGTTCCCAGTCAATAGAAGAGAAAGCTTCAAAGGTACCAAGATGTTCTAGACCCACTAAATCGACAGATCGATCTGGGTTACAAGGTCGGGATTCAAAAAAATGTCGTCTATAATCACGACGGTTTTGAGGAGGGTCAGATGGGTTTTGAGAGCTAGAAGCTCCCCGAGAGGTACGAGCCCTTTTTGGAGCCATTTGAAGGAAGGAGAGAAAACTGTTGTCGAAAGGTTGGAGTTCCGGTGGCCGGAAGAAAAACTTCGGTTGTTGACGGCGGAGGTCGTAGGCGGCGGTCGGCGGCGAGAGGAGGGAGAGAGAGAGATAGAGCTCAAGGATAAAAAGAAAGGAAGAGAAACTTACCTGCTATGGATTTAAATCCGTCGAAGGCGCGCGGTATACCGCCTAGGTAGCCGCGGTATACCGAGTCAGAAAAAGAGTTGAATTGACTTGACTTCTTTAAACACGCGTGACAGTGTAGAAACAGCGGCATCACACCAAAACTTTTGGGGAACTTGATGTTCGTTTAGCATGGTTCTACTCATTTCTTGCAACGTTCGATTTTTCCTTTCAACAACCCCATTTGACTGAGGAGTTCGAGGAGCCGAAACGTTATGAGTTATACCATGTTTATCACAAAAGGCACCAAATTGGATATCATTATCGAATTCTCGTCCATGGTCCGTACGTATGGAAACAATCGTACAACCTTGTTGGTTTTGAATTCGTTTTCCCAAAATTTTAAACTTTTCAAAAGCCTCATTTTTATGTCTCAAAAATAAAGTCCAAGTATAACGGGAATAATCATCCACAATAACCAAAGTGTAAAAATTTCCTCCAAAACTTTGAATCACCATAGGGCCAAAAAGATCCATATGAAGAAGTTCTAAAACTCTTTGAGTAGAAATAACATTTTTAGATTTATGAGAAACGTGATGTTGTTTGCCGACACGACAAGCATCACAAAAATGATTATCAAACTTTAATTTTGGAAGGTCACTCACAAGCTCCTTATTTTTTAAGTTTTGCATTAATCTTAGATTAGCGTGACCTAAACGTCTATGCCATAAAGTAGAAACGTCATAAATAGAAGATAAGCATACATTTTCAGATACAACAGTTTTGCAAATATATAAATTTCCTTTCACAGAACCAGTTAAAAGAACTTTGCCATTTTTCAAGATTTTGCACGAGTCTTCTTCGAAGACGACAGTTATACCATTTTTACACAATTGGCGAACACTTAACAGATTAAAATGCAAATTATCAACATGATTCACATCAAGAAATTTAACATTATTGCAAGAAACTGTACCTCTCCCAATTATATTTCCTTTGGAGTTTCCTCCAAAAATTACCTGTCCACCATCACATGACTTATATGATGAAAAAAGATTGATGTTTCCGGTCATGTGACGTGTGCAACCACTATCGAGTATCCAGTCCATATCAAGGTTTATCTACAATAATAAAGATGTAACTTTTATGGTCCCCATTTCTCGTGGGTCCTTGTAAATTAGTTTCAAGATAACAACCAACATATATATAAAGTTAAGCAAAATATATATATATAATAGATCAAAAAGAATATATATATATGTAGTACGTATGTATATATATATATATATATATATAAACAAAAGTACATATAACAATATATTACTTATATATACAAGAAAATATATCATATTTAAACTATATATATATATATATATATATATATATAATATATAACACATTTAAAACCATAAACGCATACCACCGGGATTATCATTACTAAACATTCCTTTTGGAATCCATTTATTTATCATTTTAATTTTGCGATTGTATTTATCATACACATAAAAACAAGCATTTATATTCGCATTATTTTTAGGTTTAGAATACTTATCGTTATACATGCGAGCATACGGTTTTCTCGTATTATAATTTACATTATGCATTTTAGGTACATACGGAGGTTTTTGCATATACGGCTTTCGTGTATTAAACTTAGGTGGTTCATAACATCTTTTAATAGGCATGCAATTACATTTTTCAACACATGTATTTGAACCTATACCTTTTCTACAATTTATACGGTTCGACATATTAAGCATGTTAAGAACTTTTTCATTACTACTTTCAAAAGCTTTAGCTAACATGTTATCTTTTTCATATGAAGCACATTTAGCCTTTAAACATGCAATTTCATTTTCAAGAATATCACATTTTGTACAAATAATATTTTCATGTGACTTTTTATTTAAGCATGCAATTTCTTTCTTTAGAGCATCACAAGATTTACAAAAATCCTTTTCTCCTAATTTAGTTTCTAATTTAGCAATTATATTCATATCATTTGCAGATTTTTGATTAACATTATTTATTTCCTTTTTACATGCATTTACAGTTTCTTTTAACATAGCAATTTCGTCTTTATAATTATTTGCAAGATTAGCCATTTTATGAAACGATTCATGCAATAATTCAAGATTGTTTTCGCTATCGCTATCATAATCACTATCGTAATTTGAATAAGAGGTGTTTACCTCGTTGTCGCTTTCAGCCATAAGACAAATGGCTTGATAGTCATCTTCTTCTTCACTCGCGCTCCACGCGCCTCCAATGAAGGCTTTATCCTTCTTGTTTTGGTACTTGTTCTTTTTCGGACATTCATTGGCGTAATGATCTTTGTCGCCACACGAGTAGCAAAATCCTCTCTTTGGCTTAGCTTTATCGTCACCACTTGAGTCGTCATTTTTCTTTACTTTTTCGTCTCGTTTATGGAACTTACGACTTCGGTTTTCACCACCACGACGGTAGTTGCCGTTTCTTTGAAATCTGCCATTGTTAGAAAATTTATTATTATTAAAAAACTTGGAAAAGTTTCTTACCAACATGGCGACTTCATCGAGAGTTTCGGAAGGATCTTTTGAGGAGCTAGCTTTCTCCTTTTTCTTCTCGACTTTTGGTGTTGAGACATTGAGAGCGATTGACTTCTTTTTAACTTGCTCCCTTTCTTTATTTCTTTTAAGTGCAATTTCGTGCACCTTGAGATTTCCGATTAAGTCATCTATCTTCATTAGGGAAAGGTCACGGGAGTCTTCCAAAGATGTTATCTTTTGCATCCACTCCGAAGGAAGGGCTCGTAGGATTTTCCTTATATAGTCCTCGTTAGGATAAGTGCGATCCAAACCTTTCAAAGTAGTCATAATAAGGTTAAATCTTTTAAACATTGAGTCAATTGACTCATCTTGTTTCATTTCGAATAGTTCATAATCGTGAACTAGAATATTTACTTTACTTGATTTAACTTCCGTGTTTCCACGATGAGTATTATTTAAACTTTCCCATATTTGATTAGCGGTTTTATATGTATATACTCTTTCAATTTCATCAGTTGTTAAAGCAGCATATAATATATTTTTAGCTTCAAAGTTTAAACAAAAATGAGATTCATCAGCAGTAGTCCATTCATCTAAAGGTTTATCAATAAAAACATCATCTTTAACAATTTTGGGTTTAAAGTTCCCATTTTCAATTATGTCCCAAATCTTTTGATTTTTGCCACGCACGTGACATTCAAATAGCTCGGCCCAAATGCCAAAATTTTCAGTATCTATCAAAGGAGGTTTTGAAAACACAATATTAGTTTGTTGAGTCATTTTAGAAAAAAAAATTAAGCAGAAAAATTTTGAAAGCCCTGCTCTGATACCAATTGTTGGACAACCAAGGGGGGGTTAGGTTGTATTATAAAAAAATCTTACTTTCAAAAATTCTTTTGTAAATAAATACAGAGTAAATATAGTACAATACAGAAGAGTATAAATACAAACAGATACACAGAGATTGTATAAATAAATATAAATGCAAAGCAGTTTATATAAACAGATATAATAAAGCACAGCGGAAAAAAATAAAGAGATAAAGGAAAGAGAATACTTGACACCGAAATTTTAAAGTGGTTCACCAATCACGCGGTTGGCTAGTCCACCTCGAGAAAACACTTCTCGGAGATCCAATAAGAAAACGTGTTCTTTACGGTAGAACACAAACCTTAGTACAACAAACGCGAATCACTCTTCTTTGAGAGAATTATGTGGATCACTCACTCTATTCAAACACTTACAAGAGGGTATAATTTTAATATGAATAATCACTCTTGTATAAGGTTTATCACTTGGATATTTTTAGAGAGTTTGATCACTTGAGTTGTGTTGCTGATTCAACTAATCGAGAGATTTTAATCTGCTATCAACTCAAGATTTCTTACTCAAAAACGTGTTTTATAATTTTAACAGTTTAATTATCAAGAGAAGAGGTTGCAGAGTCTTTATCAAATGCAGAGAGGAGTTATTGTAAATTTGTAGCTTTGAATGCTGGTAGGTTGCATGTATATACTGGATGAGCAACAGTCCACGGGCTTTCGCGGTATACCGGCAATCCTTCGCGGTATACCGTGCAGAAGAAAAGTACATTGCAGAAGAGAAGGTCAACCCTGCAAAACAAAACGTAAACTTGTACCAGCGGTATACCGGCTATTCTTCGCGGTATGCCGTGCAGACAAAGGGAGCTTCCAACCAATCAGAGATATACACCATGCCTGCCGCGGTATACCGCCTGTACCTTCGCGGTATGCCGCCCAGAAAATTGTTGCAGGAAGCAGTACGCATGCGCAGATTCTTCTAGAAACAAATCTTTCACATTAAATGATCCAGCAAGATGATAAGATGTTGAGGAGAGCTGACTTGGTTTATTTAAAAATACAGTATTAGAAAAATCCAAGTGGTATATTATTTTAGGGTGATTTATCATTTTAAAATTAAAACGACGAAAATCTTCAGTCTTGGATTCTTCAGATAAAATTATCGAGATTATTTAAAAGCTGCACACTCAGATAAAATATTAGATAACAAAGAATGCGGTGTGTTTTGTAATCATCAAAATAAATATGGAGATGTGATTTTATGTGTACCAAAAATATATCTTAATATTAAAGCTGGGTACACTTGCACCAACATCTTCTTCTACCACTGGTTCTACCCTAGGTTTCTTGACAAATTTCCTCTTGGTAGTTATAGACTTGGTTCTTGTTCTTTTCAGTGACACCAGCTTTTCACCCATGGTTTCTTCTTGCTTTTTAGGAGTGTCATGTTTGGCTTTAATCAAAGCCTCTGCAACTTCAACTTCTTCCAAAGTAGGCTTTTTAGTTTCTGTTGCTTCCTTTGTTTCTGCTGCTTCTTCCTTTGTAGATACTGCTTCTTGCATGGTTTCTGCTGCTTCTGCTTTTTGACTTTCATCAGCATTAACTGTTTCTGCTGTTGGTTCAGTTTTTGCTTCTTTCTGAATTTCAGCAGCATTAACCTTTTCTGCTGCATGATCAGTTTCTGCTTCTTTTGCAATTTCTTCAACACACTCATTCTCCCCCTTTTCCTGTGCACTCTCCATGTTGAATTCAACTTCTGACTCCCCCTTTTTGGGAGCATCATTGTTGGGGCTTCTTCTTTTAAGAACATACTGAGCTTTCGTCCTCCTGTGCATCAACTTTGTAATCAGCTTCTTATGCTTCTCAAGCTGTGTTTGTTGATATAGGACCACTTTCTTGAGTCCATCTATCTCCTTTTGCTGACTTACAACATCTGTGTTGATATTGGCAATGGTTTCCATCAATTCCTCATATGTATATCTATCCTCACCTTGTTTAGGAGTTTTTACTTCCTTTAAAGGATCACTGGAAATTTTAGTAGGTGTCTTTTGCCTAGCAAAAGCACTGCCTACCCCCGTGGTTTCTTGGCACCTGGGACCTCTGAATGATTTCTCATTCTGAGTTGCCGTGAGGAAGGTCTTAGGTATGTTACCACTGTCCTTCTCTGTGCTAGCAGAAGTAGTGGCAGCCTTGCTACTCACATGCTCAACCTTCTCCTTAGTGAGCACCTTCTTGGGGTTGGGAGACACCCCTGTGGTTTCCCTTTCGATATTCTCTATTGGAGAATGCTCCAATAGAGGTCTTAAAGGCTTTGGGCTTGTAGGAGGTACATCAAGGGAAGGAGCCTTGTGTACCATTCTTCTTGTAAACTTTTTGGTTATGTGAGGAGTGGGTCTTTGAAGAATGGACTGAGGAATTTCTTTGGTGATTGAAGGTGGGGTTTGGCTATCAATGGGTTGGTCTAATGAGGGCCTTGACCCTGATGCCATACCTTCTTGTGTGTGGGACATACCCATCATTGTAGAGAACAATGGAGTGTCAACTCCTTCCGAGTCCCTGGAAGTTCTTCTCATATTTGAGAAGACCTTTCCTTTAGGGGGTTTAGGTACATATACCTCAGTAAATTGAGGCAAATCCGTCAATTCCTGAGTAATCACTGCTTGGACAAACCTTGGGTACATATAAAAACTCTTTTTGGATTCCAGGTTTGACACAAGATCATTGAAAATTATTTGTGAAAAATTAAACTTCCTGGCAGTGGCCAAGCAGACCAGGGCATAAGCAATGGTACTGCTAAACTCACTCCATCCAGTAGTTTTCTTTGAAATGCAATGCATTAAGGTATGAACAAAGAATCGCCATTGTGTAGAAAATTTAGACTTGAAAAACTTAAAGATTCCAATGGGACCTTCATACCCCATTCTCGTTAAAGTTGAGTATAGATCGTCATTAGGAATAGACGTCATACCTGAGGCATCATCCAATCGAAGAGTGATGCGAATAAGCTCCTCTGTAACATTCAAGGGTTTGTCATACACCCTTGTTTTGATGATTTTCTGCCCATCTTCAGACACCACGGTGGCATTTTCCCAGAACTGCTTCTGATGCTCGGTGTAGATTGTCGGGGTCACCGTTAGGGCATAGAATATATGCGTGTACTTGAGGAAATCCTCAATGTCGTGAAAACCTGTGGACTGTTTTGGCTTCTGGAGCATGGCAATCTCGTTGTGTTCGTCGATAAACTCCATTGTACCTGAGGATTCTTGACAGAAAACAGAGATTCTTGGGAGAGAATAGTTAGAAAGAGAGAGAGATGAATAGAATTCAAAGAGACGTTATGAACTTTGGCGGGCTGAAAGAGGTATTTATAGCAGTATTAGCCCTAATTTTTCTTTTAAAGCAGTATTAACGACACATGCAGTATTAAGTACGAAACAGTATTAACTATGTACTGGCAGTAGTAACTATGCACTGGCAGTAGTAACTATGCACTGGCAGTAGTAACTATGCACTGGCAGTAGTAACTATGCACTTTTCAGTAAATAATATACTATGTTTCTTGTAAATAATATACTATGTTTCTTGTAAATAATATACTATGTTTCTTGTCACAGACCTGTGATACACTTAACAGGTTGTATCTCAATTGCTCAACATAGTAAACATCCTCAAATGTCATCTTACCTTTTGATACATCACCTTTACCACTTATCTTACCTCCTGCAGGATTATTCCCAAAAGCAACATGTCCTCCATCAATTCTTTTGAAATTCTTGAGGCAGGCCATGTTACCTGTCATGTGCCTGGAGCAACCACTATCAACATGCCAGATGCTCTTCCCCTTGAGCTGTTGGTTGCCCTGCACATAAGATAAATCAATTAGTTTTTATTGGGAACCCAAGCCAAAGTGGTCTTGGGTCTCCCTTGCTCATCAAAGTACTTACATTCAGTTTGGATAAGTTTTTCAACCTGAGGAACTTCAGTACTGGAGTACTTTGTCAAGATGATTGGTCTAGCAGCACAAACACTAGAAGCAGTATTATCTTTAGAAGAAGTACTAACACTGCTAGCAGCAGTATTGCTTCTAGAAGAAGTACTAACAGTGTTAGAAGCACTAACACTGCTAGCAGCAGTACTATCTGAGGCAGCAGTACTAACACTAGTGCTTTTAGGAACCCACTTTGTGACACATTCTTTTTCAGTCTTTTTCCTCATGTGGCTTTTGGATTTAGCTTGTTTCTTAGCCACATGGTTTCTTACAGGCTTCCTATAACCATTTGATTTTTGAAAAGTTCTTTGAAAATTTATCCTTTGGTTAATAGGATTGAAATAACAGTGTTTGGCAAGGTGATTCAATTTGCCACAGATAAAACAAGGTTTTGGTCTGTTAATCCTTTGCAGATCAACTCCTTGTTTTTGAGCCCACTGATTATTCCAGTTTCTTTGATTTCCCCTCTTTTTATCATGTTTTTGGGGTTCATTCTTTTGAGAATTCTTGCAAGAACAATGTTCACAAGTATTGGAATTCACAACAGTGGTCTGTGTATAATGAACTCCCTTTCCTTTTTCAGATCTTTTCATCTCATTGTTCTTATCCCAGGGACTTCCACCTTCCTCATTAGTCTTGATGTAATTCTCTAAGGGGATCTCACCACTGACATTCTTGTTCCTTTTCTTAGACTCTTCTTTTTCAGTTTTATTCTCAACAACAACTTCATATAATGGATCTACTTTAGTAGCTCCTTCAGGTAAGTCCTTCCTATCCTTGGTTTCTAACAGGTCTGACCTAGGAGGGATGTATGTGTTGTTGTAGGGTGGGGGTGTGGCATTGTACCCTAGGCCTGGTTTCATCTTACTGTGGATTTGAGAATTTATTATGGTGTCCATGACTTTAGAAGCACATGAAAACTTTTCAACATCAAGTTTTACTTTCTCAAGTTCTCCTTTTAATTTCTCACATTCCTCCCTAGACTCTTTCAGTTGGAACTCCAGACCATTCTTTTCCCACTTCCAGTAGTTTGTATCATATGAGTGTTGAAGTTCATTGGCTTGAAAAGCCTTAATTTGTTCTTCAAACCTCTCAACAATCACTACATAATCTCTTCTATCCTTTTCTAATCTCTTAAGGTCATCACACATTCCCTGGTTGTGATCTCTATACTTTTTCACAATGTCTATACAAGCTTGAGAACAGAGATTAGATTTTACCTCAGTAGGAAGATCTGAGACTTCTGCCATGAGTGCATGATTCTGAATTGCCTCTTCTGCTTGATCACTCCAATCAAATCCCATTCCTTGTTGAGAAACAAGGGCTTGAACAGAGTTTCTGTTCTGGTTGAAGCTTCCAGTCTGAGCTTGTTGATGGTTGTTTTGTGATACTCCACCTCTGCATTCTCTGGCAAAGTGTCCAATCTTATGACACTTGTAGCATTCCACCTTAGACTTGTCAAACCCAACACCATCTTCTCTTCTTTGGGAAAAGTTGTTTCTCCCAGTCCTCTTTATAAACTTCTTCACCCTCATAGAAAGCATAGCCATCTACCACTTGATATCCATCTCCTCAAGATCATCAGCATTAATCTGTTCTAAGTCATCATTAATTAATGAGGAGTTAACATGACTAGAAAAGAAAGCTTCTAGTACATAATCATTGGCCTTCTCCTGATTGACTCCACCAGCAGTACTAACTGATTCAGGGTTAGCAGTAGAATCAGTTGATGCTGATAAGAGTGCAGCATTATACACATATCCTGAGGGCTTCTTCTTGGCTTCAACCTCTGCTTCAAATACCCTAAGATCATTGTAAAGATCATCAAGCTCTTTATCTTCTAACTGGTCATTCTGTCTGAAAGACACAGTATACATTGTCCATTCCTCACCTAATGATCTTAGAAACTTCATGTTTACATCATTAGCCTCCATACGAACTCCAACTGTAGCCAATTCTCCAATCAACTTATTAAATCTATCAAAAGTTTGAGTCATAGACTCATTCTTTGTAGAAGTAAAATTTTCATATTGTTGCTTAAGAATTGCCTTCTGGTTCCTCTTGGTGCTCTTGGTACCAGTGAATCTCTTTTCCAATGCATTCCATAAAATCTGAGCATCAGTGCAGTGATGAAATTGGTGCTGATACTCATTGGGAATAGCCAAAAGCAGAGTGTTTAAGGCTTTCATCTCTGTTTGTCTAACCTTTCTTTCTGCATCAGTCTTTGGAGGGGGTCGTTTGCCATCTGGTCCAACCCTTCCTTCAGCACATGGACCATTCTCTATAATATCCCAGATGGAATAATCAGTAAGCAAAATATACTGCTTGATTCTAATCTTCCACATGTCAAACTCATTAGGCCTGAGCATGGGAACCTTTGAAACAAGAGTACTGTTTGATTCAACTGTGTTGTCCATAATGATTGTAGATTTCTAAGAAACCAAGCTCTGATACCACTTGTCAGGATCGATTCCAAACAAGAATAATTATACTTAGAAATCAGAATTAAAGAATCTCGCGGAATAGAACTTTAATTCAAACACACTCAATGAACAACTAATCAGAAAACACAATCTGTTTGTATTCAATACTTCAACTCACAAGTTTACAACCAAACCTCAATCTTGTTGAACAGGCTCCACAAGACGACTTCTACTTCTCTAGAAATAGGGTTCTAAACCTTGAGGTTAATTCTCTCTAAAACAAAAACGAATTCTAAAGAATCTCACAGAATATCTATCTATCAAAATCTATTTATACTAAATAATTACAAGATAACTATCAAAACAAAATTGATCTTCAGAATATTCTTTCATGCTTATCTTCAATCATTCCATCTTTATCTCCAACATTCTCGCATTCCATAATTATGATCACAAGCAGCATTAACATCGTTATGCACAAGCAGTACTAACATTGTTCCAGCAGCATTAACTTTTACTTGTAGTACTAACCTTGCTCTGGCAGTAGTATTGTTGTTCTGGCAGTACTAACCATACTTGGCAAATCTCCAGTTCCCAACATTGTTAATTTTCATTAGTTGTTAACCACAAACTCCCAACAAAAGATTAACTTCGCATTCGCCATCTGAAACCTGCTTTTAAATAATTGGACCTTTAAAGAGAAACTTTTCCACGCTTCCCTGTGGGATCGATATTCGGTACTTAGTACCATTATTACTTGTTACAAGACGATAATAGACTGAGATGTATACTTGCATCATGGTTTATTTCTGACTGATATTGCTGATAATACCCTCACTCTCTTGATATTTATAACTTTTACAGGGTAGTATACACAGAGCGAACAAAGAACCATTCAAACTTTGGAGGATATGCTCAGGTCGTGCGTGTTATACTTTGGAGGTAACTGGGATACACATCTACCATTAGTAGAGTTTGCGTATAATAATAGTAACCATTCCAGTATTGGAAGAGCACCTTTCGAAGCTTTGTATGGTCGGAAATGTAGAACTCCGGTGTGTTGGTTAGAAGCTGGAGAAAAGCAGTTTGCTGGTCCGGAACTTGTGCAACAAATGGCTGATAAAGTGAAAGATATTCTGAAGCATATGAAAGCAACTCAAGATCAACAAAAGAGTTATGCTGATCCGAAAAGAAGACCAAAAGAGTTCCAAGTTGGGGAGCGCGTAATGCTTAAAGTATCCCCGTGGAAAGGCGTGATAAGGTTTGGCAAACGTGGAAAGTTAAGTCCTCGTTTTCTAGGACCTTTCACTATAACTAAGCGAGTGGGACTTCAAGCTTATCAGTTGGATCTTCCACCCGAATTGGAAGGCATCCACAATACCTTCCATGTCTGTTATCTTTGGAAATGTTTAGCCGAAGAGAATGATGTGATTCCACTTACTGATGTGAGAGTGGATGAGAAGAGCCGTTGTGTGGAAGAACCGGATGCGATCTTAGAGAGACCAGTTAAGAAGTTACGCCATAAGGATGTAGTTATGTTGAAAGTGCAATCACCGAGGTTTTTAAAAGCAAGCCATAAGTTTTTCTTTTTGATAAGTAAAATATTTAAAAGTAAGTTTTTCTACACAATTTTGAGAAAAGAAAAAAAATTATTTTAATTATAGTGCATGCCAGGGTTGCCGCACGGTGAAATCTTCCAACTTGATCCTGACATTGAAAGAACTTTTAAACAACGATGAAGAATTCAAAGAGCTAATCGAGTCTTAAATTGTTTAGAGATGCATGAAAGTGATTCTTCGTCGGACCATGAGGACGGTCCTCCGTTTGGACCTGATGGGCGGCCTATTAATAATGAAAATCTTGAAAACCCGCCATTTATAAATAATCTTGATGATGAGGAACAAAACATTTTTCGGTTAGCTAATTCAAAGGATGGTGGTATTATGTCTTACGCTGTTCCTGTTTTAACTCAGTTACATTCAGGAATTCTTAAACCAACTTTGCAAGCCCGCCACTTTGAATTAAAACCAATAATGTTTCATATGCTTCAAACTAACGGCCAGTACGCTGGTTTGGCATCTGAAGATCCTCATTCTCATTTAAGGTCTTTTATGGAAATTACAGACTCTTTTAAGCTTCCTGGTGTAGAAGACGATGCACTAAAATTAAAACTTTTACCATACTCTTTAAGAGACAGTGCAAGGTCTTGGTACAACTCAATGAGGCCAGATTCTATAGTTACCTGGGCCCAAATGGCGGAGAAATTTCTAAAAAAGTATTTCCCACCCACGAGGAATGCTAAGTCCAGAAACGAAATTTGCACTTTTAAACAAATGGACGATGAGGCAGTTCCTGATGCATGGGATAGATACAAGGAGCTTTTGAGAAAATGCCCTCACCATGGCATTCCGTACTGCATTCAGTTAGAGACGTTTTATAGTGGTTTAAATATTACTGCAAAACAAATGCTCGACACTACTGCAAACGGAGCTTTCACATCTTGTACCTATAATGAGGGATATGATATTCTTGAAAGAATTTCTAACAACAATGGTCAGTGGGCTGATCCACGTGCATTACCGCCTAGAAAAACAACAGGAGGAACGTAAGATCCTGATGCGTATGCTTTGATATCTACACAGCTGAATGACATGGCATCTTTGATTAGAAACCTTAATGTTGTGTCAGTCAACCCTGTTATGCCTCCTACTACTGTTTAGTCTATCCAGTGCACATACTGTGGTGATGGTCACAACTTTGAACATTTTCCGGGAAATCCTGAGCGTATCAATTATATCGGTAATAATAATAATAATAATAATAATAATAATAATAATAATAACAATAACAAAGGAGGACCCTTTTCCCAGACTTACAACCCTGAGTGGAGGAACCATCCTAATTTTTCATGGCATAGTCCTGCATTAAATCCACCACCACCTAAATTGCAAGGTCAAACCCAACAATTTTATCAAAGACCTCAAAACAACCAGCACACGAATTCTCAAAATAATCAACATGCTTATCAACAAAAGTCAAACCACCATACTGAATCATCTACTTCCTTGGAAGCAATGATGAAGGGATTTATATCCCAAAATCAGGCATCAATTAAAAACCTGGAGACCCATGTAGGTCAAATGGCTTTAGAAATAAGAAAACGTCCTTCCGGTTCTCTACCTAGTGATACAGCAATACCCCCGAGAATTGGAAAAGAGCATGTTAAAGCTGTAACTTTGAGGAGTGGTAGGGATTTACCAGAAAACGTACAAAAAGATTTAATAAAACCATCCCAAGCAGAGCCAGAAAAGAAAAACACAGCTTTAGACTCTGCTAAGACCAATGGAATTATTGGGCCAGAAAATACTGTTGGCCAGTAACACCATTCCCATTCCAACGATTCCACTTTTAATTCCTGAAGAACCCAGAAAAGATCAAACAACCACAGATAAGCCTGTTGTGGATGTGTCACAAGCTAGTGACAGTCCCAAAGTTCCTGGTGAAATTAAGATAGACAAGACCTCACCACTAGTTTCAGCACCAACAATTCAAAAGACTACATCTCCTACTACAGTTCCTCTCTATATTCCTTACCCCCAACGGATGAGGAACGAGAGAGATAAACTGCAATTCAAAAAGTTTTTAGATGTTTTTAAACAGTTGCATATCAACATACCTTTGGTTGAAGCCATTGAACAAATGCCAAGTTATGCAAAGTTTTTAAAAGATACTTTAAGTAAAAAAGAAGAAATTGAATGAGTATGAGACTGTAGCTCTGACTGAATGTTGTAGTGCTATGTTCTCCAACAGGATCCCTCCAAAGATGAAAGATCCTGGAAGTTTTACCATCCCATGTTCTATAGGAGGTAAAGAAGTAGGACATGCTTTATGTGACTTAGGTGCCAGTGTAAACCTTATGCCTTTATCTGTATTCAATACCTTAGGCATAGGTGAAGCTAGACCCACAACTGTATCTCTCTTATTAGCAGACAAGTCCATAGCTTGGCCTAAAGGAAAAATTGAGGATGTCCTTGATAAGTTTATTTTCCCTGCAGATTTTATCATCTTAGACTTTGAAGCTGATAAGGATATTCCTATCATTTTAGGAAGACCTTTCCTAGCCATTGGGAGAACTCTGATAAATGTCCAAAAGGGTGAACTCACAATGAGAGTTCAAGACCAACAAGTAACCTTTAATGTGTTGGACTCCCTTAAGTATCCTGAAGAGAAAGAGGAATGTTCTACCTTAAGTTTGATTGAATCTTGGTGTCTAGACCAAAATTTTGGGGAGGGAATGGAAATGGAAGAATCTGATAGTGAAGAAGATAAAGCAGAGTTTGATGACTTAGAAGACATACAGGTCACCTCTGCTATTGAAGTTTTAGAAAATAAGGACATGAAAACTCTTGTGCCTTCCTTAGAATGTGCTCCAGACTTAGAGTTAAAGCAACTTCCCTCTCATTTGAAATATGCCTTTTTAGGAGATCCAGGGAAATTGCCAGTCATTATTTCATCATCCTTAGAATCGGACCAGGAGGAAAAATTGGTGAACATGTTGAAACAACACACCAAGGCTATAGGATGGACCATTGCTGATTTGAAGGGCATAAGCCCTACTATTTGTCAACATAAAATCATTTTAGAAAACAAAGATTTCACCTCTGTTGAGCCTCAAAGAAGACTCAACCCTATGATGAAAGAGGTTGTTAAAAAGGAAATTTTAAAATGGTTGGATGCTGGCATAATTTATCCTATTGCCAGTAGTACTTGTGTCAGTCCTGTGCAGTGTGTACCCAAAAAGGGTGGAGTTACTGTGGTAACTAATGAGAATAATGAACTTATACCTACTAGAGTAGTGTCAGGATGGAGGATCTGTATGGACTATAGAAAGCTTAACTAGGCCACCCAGAAAGACCATTTTCCATTACCTTTCATTGACCAGATGTTAGACAGACTAGCAGGTAAGGAGTTTTATTGTTTCTTAGACGGTTACTCCGGTTACAATCAAATTGCCATTGCACCTGAAGATCAGGAGAAAACTACTTTCACCTGCCCTTATGGTACTTTTGCCTTTAGGAGAATGCCTTTTGGACTTTGTAATGCACCTGCCACTTTCCAAAGATGTATGATGTCTATTTTCTCAGATATGCTTGAACAGTCCATGTAAATCTTCATGGATGATTTTTCAGTTTATGAGACATCATATGATATGTGTTTGCAAAACCTTGAAAAAAGTCTTAAAAGATGTGAAGAAACAGATTTGGTTTTGGACTGGAAAAAATGCCACTTTATGGTTAAAGAGGGCATCGTGTTAGGTCATCTCATTTCCAATAGAGGTATTGAGGTTGATAAAGCCAAATTAGAGGTAATTGAAAAATTGCCTGAACCAACCACTGTTAAAGGTATTAGAAGTTTCTTAGGACACACAGGTTTTTACAGGAGGTTTATCAAAGATTTTTCCAAAATATCCAAACCTCTGTGTTCCCTATTACAGCATGACCATGCTTTCAACTTTGATAATGATTGTAAAAAGGCTTTTAAAATCTTGAAAGAAGCATTGGTCACTGCCTCTGTAATAATGACTCCTGATTGGTCTTTACCGTTTGAAATAATGAGTGATGCAAGTGACTGGGCTGTTGGAGCCGTTCTAGGACAAAGAAAAAATAAAAATTTTCACTCTTTTTACTATGCTAGTAAAACTCTCAATGAGGCCCAAATCAATTACACCACTACTGGAAAAGAATTATTAGCTGTGGTTTTTGCTTTTGAAAAATTCAGATCCTATTTAATGGGTGCTAAGGTGATTGTGCATACTGATCATGCAGCCATCAAATATCTTATTTCTAAAAAAGATGCAAAATCTAGGCTTATAAGGTGGGTCCTGTTACTACAAGAATTTGATTTTGAAATCGTTGACAGAAAGGGTGTAAACAACTAAGTGGGTGACCACTTGTCAAGACTGGAAAAACAAGAACACACTGAACACACAAATGACATCAGTGATATTTTTCCAGATGAAAGGATTTTAGCTGTACAACATACTGCAACACCTTGGTTTGCAGACATTGTTAACTATTTAGCTTGTGGGATTATTCCCAAGGAATTTAATAAGCATCAAAGAAAGAAACTCATATTTGATTCCAAGAAGTTTCTTTGGGATGATCCATTTTTATTTAAGATTTGTGCAGATCAGGTGATCAGAAGGTGCATCCCTAAAGAAGAAGTGGCATATGTCCTATATCACTGTCATACAGGACCTTGTGGAGGAAGCAGAACAGCTGCAAAGGTATTACAATCAGGTTTGTACTGGCCTACCCTAAATAATGATGCTTACAACTTTGCAAAAAAGTTGTAATGAGTGTCAAAGAAGTGGAAATATCTCTTAGAGAAATGAAATGCCTTTAAATGGAATTTTAGAAGTAGAATTATTTGACGTTTGGGGCATTGACTTTATGGGACCATTTCCACTGTCAAATAACTGTGCCTACATCCTGGTAGCTGTTGACTATATGTCTAAATGGGTGGAGGCTATGGCCTGTCACTCTAATGATGCTAAAACAGTCATCAAATTTCTTCAAAAGCACATCTTCACTAGATTTTGCACACCCCGTGCCTTGATTAGTGATGAGGGCACCCATTTCATCAACAACCTACTAGAGGGAGTCCTGGACAAATACAATATTTAGCATAGGGTGGCTACTGCTTATCACCCTCAAACCAATGGTTTGGCTGAGTTGTCCAATAGAGAAATCAAAGGAATTTTAGCTAAGGTAGTCAAGCCACATAGAAAAGGCTGGGCATCCAAACTGGATGATGCCTTATGGGCCTACCAGACCGCTTACAAAACCCCTATTGGAATGTCCCCGTATAAACTAGTTTTTGTGAAGGCCTGTCACCTACCTGTAGAATTAATACATAAGGCCTATTGGGCCATAAAGGTGTTAGAACTTATATACAGGAATTGAAATTCGTAACACACAATCTTGAATCAAATGAAATACTGAATTTATATCTATATATATGTATGTAATTTATATATAATCATAAGTTACATAATCAAAGTTTCAAGGAGAAAATAACTAACTCGAGTTTCTTGATCACAAATTTGAAGAAGAACGTTTGTTGGATTGAGGCCTGCAAAGCAGTGTCCTTAGACAGAAATTCGTCCCTCGTACCGTAGAGAATGGACGTCTATCTAGAGGATACAACAATCCGTTCAAGAATCAAAGTCTTGAACCTGACGAATCAAACTATGTTTCCATGATGAAGAACAATGAAGAACTTTGAGAGAATTTGAGAGAATATGTGTTTTTGTATATGATAATCTGTTACATATGCTTCATATTTATACTAGATCAACTGGTGTCAATGAACCATTGCAACTGTTCACTAAACAGTCACACATTTTCATATGGTGGCGGTTATGGGTGAAAAGTCACACCTTTTCATATGAAAGGTCACACATTTTCATATGAAAGGTCACACCTTTTCATATAAAAGGTCATACCTTTTCATCTTTGCCCTATTTACATATCTAGTACTTTTACTATGAATGAGATTATCCCAACAATACCCCACATTTTCTATTCAAACTCTAACAATACACAATGGTGTCAATGAACCATTGCAACTGTTCACTAAACAGTCACACCTTTTCATATGGTGGCGGTTATGGGTGAAAAGTCACACCTTTTCATATGAAAGGTCACACCTTTTCATATGAAAGGTCACACATTTTCATATAAAAGGTCATACCTTTTCATCTTTGCCCTATTTACATATCTAG
This sequence comes from Saussurea involucrata, assembly GCA_033807775.1. Taxonomy (NCBI): domain Eukaryota; kingdom Viridiplantae; phylum Streptophyta; class Magnoliopsida; order Asterales; family Asteraceae; genus Saussurea; species Saussurea involucrata. The sequence continues at coordinate 180,913,911 of CM066320.1, read as the reverse complement.
TACTTTTACTATGAATGAGATTATCCCAACAATACCCCACATTTGAATAGAAAATAAGATATTCTCAAAGTATTTATTGTTCTTATTCAGGAAATAAACATGAAATGCATCAGAAAAGGTGTCTAGGTGACTTGAACCGTTCTTAGTGAGTATTCATCGGACCTACTTTGTGGGTAGTGACGAAGAGTCTTGAACTAACCACGTTTTGTAGTAAGTCAAGGCAATGAATATCATACATATCATGTTTATGCATAGTTGACTCTTACCGTTGTGTTCATTTCGGTCGTGAACAATCCTTCTTCATGAGAATTTTAGAAGACGTAGCCATATCCGTCTTCAAAGATGCGACCCCACATCAATCTCATATAGGTAATACTGATCAAGAACATTCCGTAGTGTTCCACCAATAAGCTATCAGTATTATTAAGAATAAGAATTCAACCCTTAAATCATCAACGGAAAATACACTAAATAAACATCATAGGAATAGGCATACCAGTGTATTCAGTCTTGAGTTTTCCTCAACTAGTTGTCCTATTGAACCTAGACCATGGGATCTCCAATGTTGCTAGGTTAGGTTTTCGCCGAGTAGAACTCATTGGATTGGCTTTAAGCCCATTCCCATCGATGTATAAGAGCCTTGTTCTCTATTAAGGCCTTTTGTCAAAAGATCTGCGATATTTTCCTTTGACTTTACATAATCGATGGAAATTATTCCATTCTTTAGCAAGTCTCGTATTGTTTTGTGGCGACGCCTGATATGTCTCGATTTGCCGTTATAAATTTGATTCTTTGCTCTTGTAAGAGCAGCCATACTATCACAATGTATGCACATGGCGGTAACAGGCTTAGGCCACGAGGGAATACCCTCTAGGAAGCTTTTAAGCCATTCTGCCTCTTCGGCAGCTTTATCTAGGGCTACAAATTCGGCTTCCATGGTGGACCGTGTATTCACGGTTTGCTTTGAAGATTTCCAAGATATGGCTGCACCACCCAGTGTAAACACATAGCCACTTGTGGACTTACTTTCAGAATGATTGGAAATCCAGTTTGCATCACAATATCCTTCTAGTACGAGAGGATATTTGGTATAGTATAACCCATAGTTCATTGTGTATTTCAGATATCGAAGCACTCTTATAAGTGCATACCAATGATCCTTACTTGGGTTATGTGAGTATCGACTAAGTCTACTCACGGTATATGCTAGATCCGGTCTCGTACAATTCATAATGTACATCAAACTTCCAAGCACTTGAGTGTATTCCAATTGAGACACACTCTCTCCTTGATTCTTCTTAAGTTGGCTTGAAGGATCAAAAGGAGTGACTACCGGTCTATCATCATAGTGACCAAATTTCCTAAGAACTTTCTCAACATAGTGAGATTGAGTCAGAATGTAACTGTTAGGATCTCTTTGGATCTTTATCCCAAGAATTACATCTGCTACTCCAAGATCCTTCATATCAAACGAGGAGTGCAACATCTTCTTAGTTTGATTGATTACATCCAAGTTGGTCCCCATGATTAGCATATCATCTACATATAGACATATTAGGACACATGCGTTCTTGCTTTGTTTCACATATACGCGTTTGTCACATTCATTAATTTGGAAACCATTTGATAGAAGAGTGTTATCAAACTTCTCATGCCATTGCTTTGGGGCTTGTTTAAGTCCATATAAAGACTTCACAAGTTTGCATACTTTATTCTCTTGGCCTTTTACAACAAAACCTTCCGGTTGTTGCATATAAATTTCTTCATCTAATTCACCATTTAAGAAAGCAGTTTTCACATCCATTTGATGTATGTGTAGGTTGTGAATTGCTGCTATAGCCATCAATGTCCTAATGGACGTGATTCGTGTTACCGGTGAATAGGTGTCAAATAAATCTTAATCTTCCTTTTGGCGGTAACCTTTGGCAATTAATCGAGCTTTATATTTCTCTATAGTACCATCAGGTCTTAGTTTCCGCTTGAAGATCCATTTATGACCAATTATCTTGTGTCCTGGTGGTAAATCTACCAATTTCCATGTGTTATTTTGAACAATGGAGTCTATCTCACCTTGAATAGCCTCTTTCCAATAAGGTGCCTCCGATGAATCCATGGCGGCTTTATAGGATTGAGGTTCTTCATCGACAACAAATGTCATGTAGTCGGGTCCAAAGTCTTTAGCAATCTTTCCCCTTTTACTTCTTCTAGGCTCTAGGTTTTCTTCTTGAGCCTTTGATGTACCTTCTTCATTTGGTTTCTCAACACTATCGGTGTTCTCTACTTCACATACTCTCTTCCTTGGATTAGAGATTTCTTTCCCTTTATCCTTGTAAGGAAATATGTGTTCAAAGAATTCAGCCTCAATTGATTCCATAATTGTGTTGTTGTGGATATCTTCATTGTTTGACTTATAGACCAGAAATCTATAAGAAGCACTATTACTTGCCGGACCAAGATATACACAATCAATGGTCTTCGGTCCAAGTTTTGTCCTTTTGGGTAAAGGTACTTGAACCTTTGCAAGGCAACCCCACACTTTCATCCTTTTGTAGGAAGGAAGTTTTCCTTTCCATAGTTCATAAGGAGATTTATCGCTCTTTTTATGAGGAATTCTATTAAGTATCATATTTGCAGTTAAGCATGCTTCACCCCACAAATTATGTGGTGCTCCCGAAGTAATCAATATTGAATTAATCATGTTTTCAATGTTCTATTTTTCCTTTCGGCTACTCCATTTTGTTGTGGAGTATAGGGAGCCGTGGTTTGGTGAACTATGCCATGATGAGAACAAAATTCTGCAAAGTCCTTAGACTCATACTCTCCTCCTCTATCGGATCTCAGAATTTTTATTCTTTTATCAAGTTGATTTTCAACTTCAGCCTTGTATGTCTTAAACATATTCAAAGCTTCATCTTTGGTATGTATTAGGTATACATAACAATATTTACTGCAATCATCAATAAATGATACATAATAGTTCTTTCCTCCACATGTGGGTGTGGCTTTGTAATCACATAAATCGTTGTGGATAAGTCCAAGTACTTGGTTAGACTTTTCAACAGATTTGTGTGGATGGCTTGAATATTTGGATTCAACACATACCTCACATTTTGTCTTGTTATCCATGGAACACTTGGGTAATAACCCAAGTTTTGTCATCCTTTGTAAGAATCGGAAGTTAACATGTCCTAGACGGGAATGCCATAGGGAAGAAGAGTCAAGCATGTACATAGAAGCGGAGCTAGAGCCCGCGGTTTTATTGCTATTTACAATATTTACAGTACTTACATCGTCATTGTTCATCACACTAAGTTTGAAGAGCCCCTCATTAAGGTAGCCCTTGCCAACATACATCCCACCCTTAGTAATCACAAATTTATCAGATTCAAACACCATCTTGAATCCTTTGTTACTAAGTGTGGGTCCAGAAATCAAGTTCTTTGTAATATCCGGTACATGCAAGACATTGGTGAGCACAAGTTCCTTTCCCGATGTAAGCTTGAGAATCACCTTCCCCTTCCCTTCAATTTTTGCGGTCGTGGCATTACCCATATACATGGGTTCTTCATCATCAACTTTTTGGTATGTAGCAAACATGTTCTTGGAGTTACAAATATGTTTGGTGGCACCGGTATCAACCCACCAATCGGTCACGTTTGTAACCATAAAAGTCTCAATTACTCCAACGAATTGATTTGGAGCATTAACCACATTGGCTTGATGGGGATTTCCACCGGCACCTCCTCCTCCGGTGCCTCCTCCTCCGAGACCACCATGGTTTCTCCTATGGCGGCAATCCTTCGCTCGATGCCCCGGCTTGCCGCATACCCAGCAACTCATCACAGGCTTCTTGAAAGGCCTTCGTTGTACGGATAGTGGGTTTGAAGCATTGATATTTTGCTTGAAACCCATCGCCTTTCCCTTTCCTTTTTGGAACTTTGACTTTGATGAGTTTCCGGTAACCATGTTTGCATTTGGTTCCAACGAGATTGCATCCGCCTTCTCGTTCATCCGGTTGTCCTCCTCCACCCGCAATTTGAGTATCAATTGCTCAAAACTCATATCCTCGGACAAATGTTTAAGATAGAGTTTAAAATTTTTCCAGGATGGAGGTAACTTGTCAATAATTGAACCAATAACAAAATTAGAGTTGATGCCCATACCTTCGACTTCCAATTCATGGACCAAGATTTGCATTTCTTCTACTTGTTTCACGACCGGTTTGGAATCCGTCATCTTAAAGTTCAGGAATTTGCCCACGATAAATCGTTTGGAACAAGCGACTTTCGTCTTGTACTTTGATTCCAACGACTCCCAAATTTCTCTTGCCGTAATGAAGGATGAATAAATGTCATAAAGACCATCATCCAAACCATTAAGGATAAAATTACGGCAATTATATTCGTTTGCGTTCCAAATATCCAAGGATCATTGGAACATAGCCAATTCAATTTGGGATGTGGCGTTTTCTCCCTCTCCAACCGGTGGTGTCGGTGCTTGATCGGTAAGCACGTTAGACACTTTCAACGTCGTCAAGTAGAAGAGCATCTTTTGTTGCCATCTTCTAAAATCGGAACCCTTAAATTTTTCGGGTTTCTCCACATTTGATTTCAACAAAGAAGAGTTTTCCATCGTCAATGTAATTTCTGTCTAAGATTGTTAGAACTTATATACACGAATTGAAATTCGTAACACACAATCTTGAATCAAATGAAATACTGAATTTATATCTATATATATGTATGTAATTTACATATAATCATAAGTTACATAATCAAAGTTTCAAGGAGAAAATGACTAACTCGAGTTTCTTGATCACAAATTTGAAGAAGAACGTTTGTTGGATTGAGGCCTGCAAAGCAGTGTCCTTAGACAGAAATTCGTCCCTCGTACCGTAGAGAATGGACGTCTATCTAGAGGATACAACAATCCGTTCAAGAATCGAAGTCTTGAACTTGACGAATCAAACTATGTTTCCATGATGAAGAACAAAGAAGAACTTTGAGAGAATTTGAGAGAATATGTGTTTTTGTATATGATAATCTGTTACATATGCTTCATATTTATACTAGATCAACCGGTGCCAATGAACCATTGCAACTGTTCACTAAACAGTCACACCTTTTCATATGGTGGCGGTTATGGGTGAAAAGTCACACATTTTCATATGAAAGGTCACACCTTTTCATATAAAAGGTCATACCTTTTCATCTTTGCCCTATTTACATATCTAGTACTTTTACTATGAATGAGATTATCCCAACAAAAGGAACTCAACATGAGTTTGGATAAGGCAGGGAAGAGAAGAGCTCTGCAACTTTGTGAGTTAGAAGAACCTAGGAATATTTCTTATGAAAATGCCAAACTTTATAAAGAAAATACAAAAAAGTGGCACGATAAGAAAATCAGTCCAAAAGAGTTCTTTGCAGGACAACATGTCTTACTGTCCAACTCCAGACTCAGGTTGTTTCTAGGAAAACTAAACTCTAGATGGACAGGACCGTATCAGATCGCTAAAGTTTATCCCTACGGTGTAATTGAATTAATTGACCCCGAAAAAGGTACAACTTTTAAGGTAAACGGACAACGAGTAAAACCATTTGTTAAACCTTTAACTCTGATACAACAGCCTGTGGAGGTCGTCCACTTTCTAGAGTAGCAATAAAATAAAATAAAAATATGTATATACAATAATAAAGGATAATATAAAAATACAAAAAGAAGAATAAAAATATAAAACTATATATATAATTGCGTAGTTTATTTAGAAAAAACCAAGAAAAATATAAAATAATGGTTATCAAAATAAATAATTTATTTTAAAGGAAATAAAGAGAGATTTGCGAAAAGATGTAAATTTTGGGGAAAGGCAGAGTTTGGAGATAATAATTTTAATCAGGAGAGGAATAAGAAATTTTCGGCCTTTGGCCAAATTCTTATAAAAAAGGAAAGTAACCGAACCAAATGATGGAAGTTATATAACGAGAAACTGACTTTTTTGGCTCCGAATAATATTTTCAGTCAAGCCTACGTTAAAATCAGATTTAAATTCGGTTGGACCGGTGCTATATTTTTTTGGGTTTCTAAAATCACATTCAAAAAAATAATTGGGCCAAGGATAATCGGCCCACTACCCTATTTATTTCTCTCGGCCCAAAATACAGAATTAAAAGAATGAGTTTAAACTGATTTTTTTTGTTTAACTAGATCTGTTTTGGGGTACTCAATCTAACTAAACAAAATTCTGATTTGGTTACTGTATAGCAGTATACGATTTGGGAGCATTAAATGCTCGTACTTGATTAAGGTTAACATGCTGGAAATTTTTTCTTCTTCATGCGAAAATCAAACACACACACTGCTATTTCTTCTTCTTTGTTGGAATTGCACACTGCCACCGCCGGATATTTTCATCTGTCAGCTCAGAGATCACCTCACACCCTCCTTCTTACGTCACTCATCTCTCTCTCGACCTCTCATCTCCCTATATAAGACCCACTATTACTTCTTCTATGGCTAGAGCTCGAAAAACCCAAAAACCCACCTCTGTGAATCGCCGAATAACTCGAAGCCAAAGCCACCTATTATTCTCGAAATCCCACCGACGAACGAAACCTAGAACTCATCGAAGAATCTTGACGATGGCATCCAGTGAAAGAAAACCCCCGATACCACCACCGCCTTTCTCTCCGGCGAATCAACAATGCTCAAATGCTCATTCGAAACTCCGAGAGTTAGCTGCTGCAGCCGAGCGAATGATGCGAGAGTCGTCTTCGTCTCAATCCCGCACACAAAAGGTATATTCAAACCCTTTCTTTGCGGAGTATGTGGACCAGAAACCGAGCTTTTCTGAGTTGAACCCACGACCGACCTATGTGACCGGAGTACCATCTGGAGGGTACGATCCCACCTATTTGGCCACCAATAAGTTTCTGATGAACTATGGTCCGAGACCAATGTTCTATCGACCCGATATCCGTCCACCACCGGGTTTCAAGCATGCTCGATTTTCTCCTGGATACATGCACCAACAGGGCCCTCGTCAGCCGATTTCAAGTACGGTGGTGTTGAACTCTCAAGGAAACCCACTTCCAAATCACCCCTCGGCTTTTCACCCATTTGACCCGATTAGAGCTTCGATCAACAATAACCCTAGATTACCACCCGTGACACCCCCTGTTATACCCACAGATCATCACCAAGTAGTTCCCCAACTTACCATCGAACCACCTACTGAAATCCCTACACTCGTAAACCCCTCTCCAATCTCCCCTAAAAATGCATCTGATACTGACCCAGTTACACCCATTCACAAATATACTCGAAGGATAAAACCCACTGGGGAAAGTAGCATGCAACCGATAAAGAAACGAAAGGTTTGGGTGGAGATCGAAGATGGTGAGCTAGTTGTTTCGGAAGAAGATGTGAAGAAAGTTGCGGAAGAGAAGGAATAAGAGAACTCTCAAGGAGTTCGTTGTGTTGATAAGGGCAAACAAAAAGTCGGTACCTCTTTAAACTCGAATATTACTCGCTTTGATATATTTTCATGTCATGAGGCTATGCTTAAATTTCCCACTTTAGCACGTAAAATATGCCATGCACCACGTGGATTTCATGTCAATGCATTACTTGCACACCCGCACATTGGTTATTTGATCACAAAATTAGGTTGGGAGATTTTATGTGAACCACCAAGTCAATATAATATTGACTGGGTGAGGGATTTTTATAGCGAACTGTCCGTTACGGATGGCGTGGAAATCCTTGTTAGACAAACAAAGGTTGATTTTTCGGCCACGACCATTAATAAGCTTTTGGGTATCGTCCCACCTAAACATTCCGAGATGGAACGGTTGATCAAAAATCTAACCAATGAGGATCTAGATGATATTTTAGAAACAATAGCAAATAAAGGATCCGAATGGGAATTTACCGGAAATTCACGTATTATTCGCACGCATTGTTTAAAACCTGAGGCAAATGTCTGGTTTTTCTTTTTAAGACACAGTCTAGCTCCAACCACTCACGATACTAGTTTTTGCATGGTTCGAATTTTAGTTTTATATTGCATCCTTAAGGGACACCGATTCGATGTTGGACGTCTCATCTCCAACAATATACGTGGAGGTGTTGACCGGTGCAACGCTAGAATTTCCCATCCGTCCATAATCCACACACTTATGAAAAACGCAAATGTTACCATCCTATCCACCGATACTTTTTCAAAAGAAAAATTAGTTATGGAAAAACAAAATGTGGATATATTGATGCGTAACAATATGTGTGTGCATTCGGACTCGGACAGATCTAATAGTGATGGAATTGCTTCTTTGGAAGCAAAGCTTCAATCACTTAAGATTGAGATGCGAACAACACTTAAGGAACACCAAGTGTTGATTTCGAAAAAACTCGACCAGCAGGAACGTGAAAGGAGTGAAAGGAGTGACAGGAACGATGAGATAGATGCGAGATTGAGGAGAATTGATGGCATGCTTGTAAGTTGGCTGCAGTTTAAGAAGGCTAAAGATGATGTGACGAGAAGTATTTTGACGAAGGAACACCCGAAGATTGCTAGGACTCTACCACCATTTCCCATCCATTTATTATGGGAACCAGTTGAGCGTACTCCTACTCACCATGAGTAGGGAAGGTTCAATTTCACACATCTATCCCTTTTAATTTTTGCGCACTTTAATAAATTGCACTTTAATTTCATCGCCTAGATTCGGGATTTTGAATTGTAAATTTGGAGTAATTTTTGCTTGACGTTATCATATGTTGATTTCATGTTTTGAGGATTGTTATTTGCATGCCTGTTTGATAGCCTACGTAAACGGGAAAGTTTTCCCACCTGCACATTCCATGTCGCTAGAACTAGCCCTCGAATTTTTGTTTCAAATTTTTGTTAAAATCACTTTTGCAACCACACCATACACAAAAAGCCAATTTTTTCGCTTGATCGATGGTTGTCCAATGAGGACATTGAACCCTTCTAAATTTTGGGGAGGGGAAATGATATGGTAACTCATATAAAAATTCGAAACCATATCATTTTATTGTGCACACCCCTTCGCCAAATGCGACGCACCCACAAAACAAAAAGAGGATCTAACAATGCAAAAAAAGCAAAGCTTCGCATTTGTTTTTCTCACATCAAGAAAGTGTCAAAGACACCGAAGGGACCAATGTGTCTCATCTCAAGTCATTACCAAAAGAGAAGGCAGAAAATTGTGCCAAATTTGAATTTTTTTGAAAAATTGGTAAAAATCACCATTTTTACCAAAACAAGAAGCCAAACACTCACCCCCGATATCGGTTGCGTTGTGATTTTAATTAAACAGAAATTTTGTGGCTAGCCTATGGATTGACATTATTTTTGTGAGTAAGTTAAGAGATGTCATTTTACAAAGTGCTATCGATACATGTTGTGTGAATAGCATGAATCAAAGGATGATTGAGATACATGTTGAGAGATGTGGAAATTGCGACAAATTTACAACAAATAAAATAGCTTAAAATTAAATTTTCTTAATAAAGTTGCTTGAGGACAAGCAACAGTTCGAATTCGTGGTTGTGATAGGGTTATTTTATTAACCATATTTTAGCCATAGTTTCCCTTAATTTTGAGCTCAATCCCGCATTTATCACTCTATTTATAGTCATTTCTAGTTAAATGCAATGAAAATAAATATTAGATACGTTTCGTATTTAATTACAAAAACGCATCGCAAAAAACACAAAAAAGTATATTTTATATGTATTTTGTAGGTACGTAAGCACGGCCGTATTTGAAGTCTAAATTATGGATCTTGAAGGACGGATCATGGGACTTAAAGTAAAGACTTCGATTTTTGGGCCGATTATTGGTGTCATTTTGAACTATGGAAAACAAACTTTTGGGCTCGATATAATTTTGGTTAGGCCGTTTCCTATTTTCTGTATGGGCCGAAGAAGGGTCGATTGTTGTGTTTTACTCATGGGCCGAAGGTTTAGCATATCCATGGGTCGGACCTTTTGACCCATGGAGCTCCATATGACAAAACTTGGTCACCAAGAATAATTTTACTATAAATAGATGTATTAGGTTAGTTGTTTAGGTGTGCTTGGTACTTGGGATTTCCTTGTTACTTAGTCACCATGGTCCGTTTGTAATGCATCAATGCCGGACACTCCTTTGCATGATTCGAAACTTACGGTTTGTGGTCTAAAACGATTTGGTTTGTAATCTTAATCTTAATCATTAACTAAAAATCTTTAAGTTCATTAAACTTTCGTGTTAAAACTCTTTTCCTTAAACTCTCTTAAACTCGTTTTCATAACTCTTAACTCTTAACTCAACCTTTAATCTTTAAACTCGTCAACTTCTTAAACTCATCTTAGTTAAATTTAATTGCTTTCCAAATCACGTTTTTAATTAATCTTGCAAACAATTTACGGTTCCCTTTCCTTAATCTCATTCTCGATACTCAACAAACTTGGTTCTCGCGTAATCTCACTTACAATATAAGCCGGAAGTCTGAATTAATCACTTTGGATTCCCAAGTAAAATTGGTTCACGATTTGGTAAGTAATTTCACAAAAGTTCCATTTTTCTCTCATCTCGAAAGCACGTTAATTCTAGTTTCCATAATTAGTCCGTTAACAAACGTCATCAAGAACTCCTCGCTTTCACTTTACACTTAAAACAAGATTTTCCTCCTAGTTTAATAATCTCATTTTCGCAAACTTTAGTTTTAAAAATCAATGCTTAACTCTCTCATCAACCTTGTAGTAATTAATGTTAAATGCTTTCCAACTCCTTCCATAATTGTCTTGTTAAATTAGTCATTTCCCTCAAAGCTTTGATAACTTGTGCAACAAGTCACGACATTCCACTCAAGTAAGTTTCATTTAATTAACATATTGTCCATTTCCATTATTTGTTTTAAAACTCGTAAATCTTTTATAATTGGAATCTGAACAATGATGGGCTAATCGTCTTAGTTCGGGGTATAAAGAGAAATTGGGACCGAGACTAATAAAAAGATAAAAAGGTGTATCGTATGGTATGATTGTCTGGCGTTATTTAAACCAATGTTATATTTTATGGTGGATCACAATTGACTAACTAACAACTGGTACGTTGTATCATGAAATATTCGACACTTGAGATAACTGAAGAATATTGTCTTATCTCGATATCTAATTATTAATCTAATCCCAATGGACCTTTATACCCTGTGCTTTCCTCTTATAATTGTTAATTTTCATTAGTTGTTAACCACAAACTCCCAACAAATGATTACCTTCGCATTCGCCATCTGAAACCTGCTTTTAAATAATTGGACCTTTAAAGAGAAACTTTTCCACGCTTCCCTGTGGGACCGATTTCGGTACTTAGTACCATTATTACTTGTTACAAGACGATAATAGACTGAGATGTATACTTGCGTCATGGTTTATTTCTGACTGATATTGCTGATAATACCCTCACTCTCTTGATATTTATAACTTTTACAGGGTAGTATACACAGAGCGAACAAAGAACCATTCAAACTTTGGAGGATATGCTCAGGTCGTGCGTGTTATACTTTGGAGGTAACTGGGATACACATCTACCATTAGTAGAGTTTGCGTATAATAATAGTAACCATTCCAGTATTGGAAGAGCACCTTTCGAAGCTTTGTATGGTCGGAAATGTAGAACTCCGGTGTGTTGGTTAGAAGCTGGAGAAAAGCAGTTTGCTGGTCCGGAACTTGTGCAACAAATGGCTGATAAAGTGAAAGATATTCGGAAGCATATGAAAGCAACTCAAGATCAACAAAAGAGTTATGCTGATCCGAAAAGAAGACCGAAAAAGTTCCAAGTTGGGGAGCGCGTAATGCTTAAAGTATCCCCGTGGAAAGGCGTGATAAGGTTTGGCAAACGTGGAAAGTTAAGTCCTCGTTTTCTAGGACCTTTCACTATAACTAAGCGAGTGGGACTTCAAGCTTATCAGTTGGATCTTCCACCCGAATTGGAAGGCATCCACAATACCTTCCATGTCTGTTATCTTCGGAAATGTTTAGCCGAAGAGAATGATGTGATTCCACTTACTGATGTGAGAGTGGATGAGAAGAGCCGTTGTTTGGAAGAACCGGAGGCGATCTTAGAGAGATCAGTTAAGAAGTTACGCCATAAGGATGTAGTTATGTTGAAAGTGCAATGGAAACATCACCGAGGTGCTAACGTGATGTTAGAAGCCGAAGAGGATATGAAGATTAGATATCCTCATCTTTTTACCTAGCTTTGATTTCGGGGACGAAATCATTTTCAAGTTGGGGAGATTTGTAACACCTCGAATTTCCATTTTATTGTATTTAATATAAATGGGATCGATTTGTAATTTAGTCTAAGTTGTGGACTATTTATAATTATAACTTTAGGGTTGAAACTGCAATTTGACCAAAGTTTAATGTTAAGTTTGAAAATTTAACTTGAGGGCTTAATTGGTCATTCTTGAAAGACGAGATTACCTTAAGAGTGGGTAAGCTTAGTGAGATATTTTATCTCACGTTCTTGTGGTGGTAGTCGGTTAAGAAAAGGCAAAGAGAAAGAAAAGAGAAAGAAGGAAGAAAGAAGAAGAAGGAAGTGATTTCATCTGGATTTTGTGTGAATATTGAATCGATTGGAGAAGGTTGGAAACAGTTCAAGGCAGAAATTTCTATCCAGGTGAGTTCATCCTCTTCATTTTAAAATTAACAGTTGAAACTTGAATTGTTATTGTTTATGAGATGTCTGAATAAGTTGGAATATTTGAATTTGAGTTTAAGTCGATTAGCAGATTAAATTTTAGACGAGTTTTAAGGCAAATTTGACGTGAATTGATGACTAGTATCGAAGTCCCGATATTAAGGAAAATTCCGGAACTGGGTTGGGTTCCGGAAATGGATTGGTTCCGGTATTGAATTGAGATCCGGAATTGGATTGGATTCCGAAATGGACCGAATCCGGAACTATTTTGGTTGGGTTCCGGTAATTAAATTACCGGAAATGGCTTGCAATTGATTTGGATCCGGAATTTTAAACAAACCGGAATTGGACTTAAGGAAGTGAGTTCTGGAATTTTTAAACAAACCGGAATGGCTTAAGGGATTAGATCCGGTAATAAACCAATACCGAAAGTTGGGCCTCCATTTTGGGTTCTGGAATTAACTACCGGAATTGGGCCGTGAGTGTAATGGATCTGGTATTCATCCATAAACCGGAAATGGGCTTGGTCATGAGATCCGGTGTAGGAATCAATTAATTCCGGAAATTGAATTGATGTTGGGCCCGACTTAAATTAATTTTGGGAGTGGGCTTAAGATTTAATTTGTTTGTTTTATTTTAGGATATGGTTTGATTGAGTTATTGTCTCCTTTTGAATCGAGGTTTCAGAATATTTTCTAAAATGTAATTTTAGAAGAAACATTTGAGGGTACAATAAGTTATCCAGTGTTTCTAGACTTGAAAGTGTTGTGGAATACAGTATGATATGTTTGATATATATGCAGTAATAAAGTGTAATGGATCCATAGGCACTGATAAGTATTATAACGATGAATAGGCATAAAGTAATTTGTAATTCCCGTTGACCTGAAATGTGGAATAGGCATAAAGCAATTTGTAATTCCCATTTCGTAAAGGTGTTATGAAATGAGAAATAGGCATAAAGGAAATTGTAATTTCTATTTCATAGTGTGATGTGAAACACGGAATAGGCATAAAGTAATTTGTAATTCCCGTTCACATGGAAATGGAGAATAGGCATAAAGTAAATTGTAATTCTCATTTCGTAGCATAGAAATCGAGGAATAGGCATAAAGTAAATTGTAATTCCTGATTTCTATAGGAAGGTCAGAGATAGGCATAAAGTAAATTGTAATCTCTACTTCCAGTCCAAGAAATAGGCATGAAGTAACTTGTAATTTCTTGGATAAGAGCAATGATCTAGAATCTGCAATGATTCGTAGTAGGCTCTTGATTATGATGATATGACTTACTGAAGGTTAGTCATATTCCTGGGATCGGGTATGTTCCCGTCATTGGGATGAGCACGTGTACGGTAAGAATGGTGGTGAACAGGTTTGTTTATATGCTTTGGATATTTGAGTTTCAAAGCTATTAATGTTTTAATTTGAATTTGGATGTTCTCACTAGGCGTAAGCCTAATCGTTCAAATTAATTTTTCTTACCAGGTACCAGCTCAGGAAAGTAAAGGGGATGTGGGACGAGAGCTTTTGAAGTATTCAACTTTTGAGATAAGCGGAGGATTTAGCTAACATAATGAGGCTTTTTGATGGATTGCTTAGATAACCCAGTTAATCTGATTATAGTTGACATGATTAGATTAATAGGTTATTTGGAGAATTCAATGTTTGTAAATATGAACCCTCATAGTTAATTCTCTTCTTATATAAAAGTTTGGATGTTATTTTGTCATAACTTGTTACAATTTGAGGTTCAAATTGGCCCTGATTTTTAGGGTGTTACAACCTGGGATGTTACAATTTAGTCGGCACTCAACGTCTTAAACCACACTCCTCCAAGTTCCTCCGGTCACACTATCGTCATCCGGATGCTCAAACATCTTACGGCAAAATTGGAAGTTATATCGATTAACCTTATGATTTCTCCACAAACTAAGGTCGATTCAATACACCTATGGTCCTAATCCAACCATCAATTTTGACTCGAAATGGTCCACTTAATGCAATCACCATGCTTACTGCCATTCTAAATGGTAGATGCTAAAATCATTAACCTCTTCTAGCAACTATTCGCTTACAAACTGCTTCACTACCCCAACGGTCATCGCATCAAAGTAGTTTAAGTATACACATGTAACTGGTAGGTTCACCATAACACTGGCCAGGTGCAATTATGAACGTACCGTACATGATCATCCTTGCTACCCTCGACGTGATTCCCAATTCTAGCGACTCGAACGACCTCAAAATATCCTATCTTAGAGTGCCTAATGGTGCCATTTCACTTTCATTCACTTAAAAGAACGCTAGTTTGAGTCTAAGTATCCAAAATCAACACCTAAATCTCTCAAACTTAAGCTCTGATACCAACTTGTAACACCCTCAAAATTGGAAAGAGCAACTAATTAAAATTTCGATAAAATAACCACTTAAGGAATAAAATCCCTTCTACAAACCATTCTTGGAATTACTCAAGATAAAACATAACAACTCCCACAATTAATAACTCAAGTCATACTATGCGACCACATAAAGTCGGGTGTCACTTAACACATGTACAAGTTTCTAATCCCAAAATAAGTGTGAAAGACTTCACTAAGAAATTCACTTCTCGAGCACACTATAAGCACTCGTCTCTTCACCGTGTCACTAGAACTACTTCCCAACCGGAACCTGTTGCACATGCCGATAAATAAAAAGGTTAGGCTAACACCTAGTGAGTTCAAGAGTTTTATCATGATTATATAATTCGTAAAACGAGAGAGATGCAACTTAAATCATGAGTTCAAAAAGAATTTACTTTAGATGCAAATCACCTATTTTCCAACGCACACAAATCCTGTGATGAAAGCTTTAATGTAAAACGATTCTCATAATGGACTCATCCCAAAACTTACTTGAAAAGTATAATAGTATTTGATTTCCAAAACGATTGAAATCATGAACAACTCGTTATTATTCAAAACATCCTAAACACGGATGAAGCATAACCCCAACTCATATGTCGTGGAAAACAATCCATATAAATATAATACGTCACCGAAACACGGATAAAAATAAATACCCAAAGCAACACCTTTCGGTGACGGGGGAGGCCCGTTTACATTGCACGTGACAGAACACAAAAGTGGGTCACATGTTTATGTAATAAACAAACACGTGGACTATACTCATAAGACATATCGAGCTCAACCACTCCAGATCTATTGCCTGTGGAGACTCAAATTCAACCACTCCAGGTCTATACTTTGAGATGTCCAAGTCCACACAAACATACAAGCACATTGGGATTACACCTTACTGCTCATGGGACAATGCCCGACCATATAGGCCCACATTTTACTTACCATGAAACCCGATGCCTATCCCGTGCTACAATGAGAGAAACTAGCGTCTCATCATCGAACGTAAAACTCAAGTGCCTATGGATCCATAGCAAATAAGGTCTAAAACATTACATGACTCCAAACGAATGAACAAATGCATTCAAAGCAGATATTTCCCCAATAAACATAAATCATGACCAAAACACGACTTTAAGCTATCAAAACTGGACGAATGTCCCCAAGACTTAACAAAATCCATTACCGAGCCATAATCTCGACTAACTCAAAAGACCAATCGTGAAAAGTCATAAAATGAAATTAAACGTAAATACCCCACGTGTATGCGAAACATGCTCCATAAATGTAAATAACTCCACACAACTTTAGGTCAATGCAAATCATTTTCCGAAACACCCATCAAGGCGCATTTTTACCAAAAGATTTATACTCGTAAGATAAATCGTTAAAATATACCAATACCTAAGATTTACTCATCGAAATACTCAACATATGTCTTTTCCTCAAAACCAAAAGGTTTACCATTTCCATAATGTTCGCAAGGTCGGGAATGACCAAAATCCAATGACTCACACGTTCGTATTTTCAAAGTGTATCGTAACACAAACTATGCATATTTCCAACAAACATCAAAATGCATTTTACCAAATAATTTCCATTTATACAATAATTCGTCAAAACATTTTAATTTATGATTCATTTATCAAATTACCCAAAAATCCCCAAATATGGGTATTTTACAATGTTTATAATGTTAAATACTTCAAATAATCAAAATCCACCAAATAACTCAACAATTGCTAATTTGATGTAAAACACATAAATACTTGAAAAAGAATATTTTTGGCATGCACAACATTTTCACAAATCAACTTGAACTCACCTTGCTAGATTTAGGCTAAATCTAGATTTTTCCCCAATACGCGCTCCTTTGAAGAAACTTGAATCCTCAAGTCAAATCTTCCAAAAACCTAGATCCATAAGTTCCAACCATAAATATTCACATCCAACCATAAAGAATCATTCCCAAAACATTTTACATCAAGATCTCAACTTATACCAAAACCCTAATTTCCATAGATGAATATATGAGAAGATTACCTTAACCATAACTTGAATCCACCAACCAAAACACCTCTAGATAACCAACAAAACACCACAAGCTCCAACTCTTCAAAATGGACAAAAAGGTTGAATGAAACCCTATAAAGCTTTTGGTGAAGAAGATGAAGTGAAAGGGTTTCTAGATTTGTTTCCCAAAACCATGGTAGATGAAGAAATCACTTCCAATCTCGAATCTTGTGGCTAAATGGCTCAAAATAGACTTTGGGGGCTTAGGGTTTCGGTTTGGGAGAGAAAGGGTTGAAGGGGAAGAAGTGGGAAATGAAAAAATGGGGTTGAAATGGTGAAAATCACGTTTTTATGCTCCAGGTACCCGACGGCTAAAGTGACGTGCGAGAGTGACACAAGTGTCACTTTCGTTGGGCACTCTCGTCGTGGTCAAATGGCGCTCGGTACAAAACTGGCGAGAGTGACACAAGTGTCAATTTCGCTGGCCACTTTAGCCGAGGTTGTACAGAAAGTTGTTTTGGCCATAACTTCTTCGTTTTAGCTCCGTTTTTGCTCCGGAAAGGCCCGTTGGGTTCATATTTGAATTCCCCATCCAACAAGACCATAAAATCTAGGATTTAATCCAAAATCCTATTTGTCATATTTATCTTAAAAGATCGATTTCTACACTGATTCGAAATTGTACTTATCCGAAAATTACGGGTGTTACAACCACCGTTGGCCACCTCCATTTTCACTACAACAACCTCCTTCACCACCTCTACAACACAGACCACCACCGTCCATCTCCACCTCCACAACCATTGTCGGCCACCAACCACCATTGCCTCCTCTAGAACAACAACCTCATCCACCACCTCCACAATCACCGCTAGCCACCGAGCATCACCGTTCATCATCACCACCACCACCATTGACCACCTCCACCTCCTTCTCTACCACAATAACCTCCTATACCACCTCCATAACCACTGTCGGCCATCGACCACCACTACTCATCGCCAACTCCATTAGTATCGTAGGCCATCGTCACTTACAGCACCTCCATAACCACCATCAGTCACCGACCACCACCACCACTACCACCCTCACCCTCACCCATCGACCACCACCGCCCATCGCCAACTCCACGAGTACCGTTGGCCATCCTCACCTCCACCACAACTACCACCACTACCTCCACCACATCGGTCACAACTATCTCCTCTACCATCGTTGACCGCGACCACCGCTACTATCTACCATCTTCACATCCTCCATAAGACCACAATCATCGTCAACCACCGACTACCACCACCCATCGCCACCACCTACATATACACCATAACCATCACCACCACAACCTCCACCACATCAGCCACAACTACCCCTTCCACCATTGTCGAACGCTACCACCACCACTGTCCACTAATCACCAATGTTTCTACATCCACAACTATTGTTTTTGCAACTATCTTCATTGTGTCTTTGCCAATTGACAAGGATCTTTCAAACAAAATAAAACATAATTTCTCTTTTGTATAAATCGAGTTTTTTTTCAAACTACCATCAATTATATCAATATTTTCATTCAAATTTGGGACTATTATATATGTATGTGGTTATTTACATGATGTATAAAATCCTTAAATAGCTTTTGGAGGGAACTTGTCTAGTTCTTTCATGTCTAGTCCTAGTTGTACCAAACATCAAACATACACTTGTCCAGACCAACCCAGTACCGTCCAAGCCTACTCTCTTCTCATGTCCAAAAATTGTGCAGTTCTGTCATGTCCAGTCCAATCATGTTAATGTATCAAATGCTACTTAAGGGTTGTTTAATTGGTGTTTTATTAAATCATTATAAATAAAGTTGTCTATGTGAATTAATGTCTATATCGATTGAAAATGTTTTTATTTGGGAAAGTTCTTTCATATATGGAATGAGGGTGTCTTTCAAACTGGGATTGACATGTTTGGAAAAAAAACTTGGTTTTCTGCATACCCCCCCCCCCCTATAAAAGCTTAATGAATAATCCATATTTTGTATCATTAATCCACTACCAAACAATCATATATAATTGACTGAATAAGATGTAAATCTCATTAAGTTGTTAACAAACAAGCCTTAAGGGTTATATGATTTTCAAGCCGTTAAGTCATGTATTTATTAAGTTATGATAAATATTAATTGGTCTAGAAAATTAAGATAAAATGCTGTTTGAGTTTTCTTTTGATAAAGAGTTTGAATGACAAAATTTGTCATTTTAACATTTTGCCTATTTGATAAATCTTCTCAATGACAACAAAATAAAATTGTACAATTTATACAAAATAACGTAGATACCATAAATGCAATCCGTCCATTGCACAATGTTTAATAGCTTGAAGTTTAATTGTAATAGTTACAGTTTTTAATTTATGCATTCTCTAGTGAACTATTTATTTTAACGAGACGCAAGGTTAAAAAATAATAAGGCTAGTTTTGGACAAAAATCCTAGCTTAATGCATTAACATAAAGTGGACTAATTTTGTAATAACCCTTAAAAGTTACTTGTGATTTTATGTGAAGTTAGTAACTAAGATGTGGTATAAAGTCTAGGGGTGGATTGTGTTATTTGTATAAGTCTTAATCTTAGTTTAAGGGTTAAAGTGTTATTTCTCTTAGTTGAAGGTATGGAATGGTCAAAGTGACTAAAGTTTATCATGAGTCACTATTTAGGAGGCTTACACCTCCTCCTTTCAATTCATTTACAGATTCTTTTAAGTGCGTGAAATAGTGTGTGTGGGTGTGGTACGTATATAGAGAAAGGAGAGGAGAGAAAGAGATGAGAGCAAAGGTTTCATGGTGGTGGTGATCAAGATTTGATATTTATTTGAAGAAGAAGATGGTTGTAGGTATACTTCTTCTTTTAATCTCGTAATCTTGGTTTTAAGCTCCTTCCATGGAGTTTTAGGGTGTAAGAATTGTGTAGGTCTTTCCATGGATGATTCCAAAAGGGTTTTAAAAGGTAGTTTGAAGATGATTTCATCTTGGTATAGAAGTTTGATGGTTATAAAGTCTATGGTTTCAAAGTTTAGTATTTGATCAAAGAGTTGGTTTTAAATTTCATTCTTTCATGAAACTATGGAATTAAGTTGTGATTAGTATGTTTAATGGTTGGATCTTCTTGGAAAAATATTGGGTATAGTTCCTCCATATTTAGAACCTCTTTTGCATGCTAAACTTCCATAGAAATGAGCCAAAATGACTTGGAATTGAGTTAGGTTTGAGTTGGGGTGTCAAGGGGCTGAACAGGGGCTGTTGCAGGTACAAAATGGTTGTCCAAAGACTTAAGCGACCTTCTGCGCGACTTCAGGTCGCGTGAGAAGCCGCACAACTCACTGTTTCAGCATTCTTCAGTTTTTGTTTTTTTGCGTACTCGTGTCGTTTCTGGGCGTAATATAGGGGTATGGGTACTCGTTTTGAGTGTAGAATAGCATTTGAACACTTTGAACATGTTATTAGGCGCCAATTAAGATCCCAAGTCTCGTGATTGACGTAGGTTGTTCGGTTTCTAGTCCGGTTGCGATTCGGGGCGTCCGGTGGGTCGTTTAGGGTCGTAAGTTGTTGTAGTGAGTCTAAAATACATATAATTATGTGGATTTTATCGATGTGTATATATTACAGGCTTGGTTACTCGTCGGTGAAGTTTGTTATACGTGGTGTTTGGTTGTGGCGGTAATTGCCGGTTTTGCTCGTTTGTGTCGTTTGCACGTATGTTGCTTCAAACTCCTAATAAGATGATTTTTTCTTTTAACAATTTTCGAACTAGAATACTTATGAAATGAAATGGTTAATATGTGATGATTGTGAGTTATATGGAATGTGATTATTGAGATGCATTTCTATTTTTTTGAGCATTGCACTACACTAATGCACTTTGGCCGGACTTGGAGGCCGGATGGAGTTGGTCGGACTTAGAGGCCTGATGGAGTTGGCTGTACCAAAAGGGGCATCGAAGTTGACTGTACTTAAGGTGCAGTGGAGTAAATCTGAATCCCCCAACCAAAATCATAAACCCATTACCATAATCATAAAGGTGAGGAGATGGAGCTTACCATGAAGATGATGATCTTCAAACCACTTGCACAATGCTTCTTCACCAAAATCCCCAAATGAGAGACTCTATTTCTCTCAGCCTCTTTTCTCTCAATCTCTCTCAAACTGTTTGTAACCAAATGAGAGTGGATGAGAGGGTTTTCTTTTATTTATTCCCATTATTTAGCCTAAGGTCCTGAAACAATAGAAATTGCACTCACACCCTTGAACTTCCATAAAAAAAATCAGATTTTTAGGTTTAAGGTTGTCACTTATTTTGCTTTTGAACTATAAATCTATGCTATAATATTACTTTCAATAAAATTTTATCTAAAGCATATTGTTTTTGCATATAGGGAAAAACATGGACATTGTGGAGAGTATGGCAATAATATATTCAAGGATGTGGCCGTAAACAAAAAATCAAACATAAATCGAATTAAGTAGGGATGCTCACGGGTTGGGTTGATCGGGTTGAAGGCATTTCGACACATCAACCCAATGTTGACGGTTTGAAAAAATGTCAACCCAACCCAAACAAAGGTATAACCCAACCCAACCCGTTCGGGTTGATCGGGTTGGTCGGGTTGTGTTTATACAAGGTAAAATCCAAATTAGAAACATAAAAATAAAGGAAACATGTCTTTAAAATACAACCGATAATTCAGACAATATTTAGATACTACATATAAAAATGTCGAAACCAAATATGATCAAATAACTTGACGTCTCCAATTTGTATATTTCATAAATCTTAAGCATATCGTCATCAACTGTTTTTCTCAATTTGCATATATATATTGGGTTCATCGGGTTGAGTTGGGTTCAAATTATCGTAACCCGATATCAACCCAATACATACGGTTTGAAGATTTTACAACTCGATTGCACATTTGCACATCGGGTTGCTTCGGATTAGGTTATTTCACGTCGGGTTGGGTTGGGTTGAGTTGATCGGGTTGGTCGGGTTTTTGAGCACCCATAGAATTAAGCATGAATTTAAACAAAAGATATTAGCTTTTGTAGCACTTTGATTTCATATGCGTGTTTTTAAGATAGACCAAGCATAGACTTCAAGGTATAATTATTGTGTTGGATTTTGGATTGTAGTCAACATGCCATAGCTTTTTCAGTTTTGACAAAGCAGTAAAAAAATTAACCAAGAAGGAATGTTTAGTTCGACTGTAGTAGCGATAGAGGAATTGATTTATAATGTTGAAAGCTCGAAAGATGATCGTTGAATTATCTGATTGAGCGTTCGAGCTAATAACGTGTAAAAGAACAACCAATATGGTGAGAATCAAAAGTTGTTTATTCTCTTTAATTATAAGTCTTTTATATAGGAATGACTTACATGTAGATGACTATGATATACATTTATCCTACTCTATCTATCTATATATATATATATATCTTTATCGTCATATCCTTTTAACTATGACATATTTATCGTTCAACAAAAACAACTTTTTACGCATTAATTATCGTAAATTAATACACATCACTTAAAGATTACAAGTTAATGAAGAAAATACGAAAGTGAACGGTCGTCTATTCGAGAGATCTATGGATTAAATGAGACTTAAGAACTTGGAGGAGAATCAGACATAGAACTAGACATTTTACAAATTTCATTTCATCAAAAAATATTATGTGAAACAAACGCCACATAGATTTCTTCTTGTATAATCGTTTATTTGTGGAAGGTTACAAAGCATCCATTTTGTTGTTTTTTAGTTTTCAACTTTTCATAAAAATATTATATCAAAATAAAACATATTCTATTTTTATTTGAAAAAACTTAACTCCAAAACATGAACGTTAGAACACATTATATTTCATTAAAAATCATAGGATAACACTCTAAACATAAAACAATTGGGTTGTGATGTATATGTAGAAATCTAAATTTATATAGTTCGTTGTAAGGCCATCAGTACCCCATCCCTCTATCTTTCAAAGATTCCAGCTCCACATCAGCGCCACATCAGCTTTTCTCAATCCCTCACTCAATCCCTAAGGCCTTCCGTACCCCAAGTGGGGAGGGCTCGGGAAGGGCTGAGGTGGCAGCGGGGTGAGGGCGGGGTTGGGCTACGGCCCGGGATGGTCATGCGGGGCGGGATGGTTTTCGGGGATGGGTTCCCGATCCATCCCGAGGGTTTTTTTTAAAAAAAAAATTTAATTAAATTTTTTTAAAAATAACCGTTGAACGGCTCTTTCTTAAAAAAAAAATTCTCAATTTAATCCCACTATATATTTAACCCTCAACCTCTTATTTCTCACACCTCTCAACCTCTTATTTCTCACACCTCTTATTTCTCACACCTCTCAACCTCTTATTTTTCACACTATCAAATTCTCTCAATCTCACACCTCTCAAACTCTCTCAAATTCTCTCAACCTCTTATTTTTCACACCTCTCTCATCATGAATCCAAACAGAACACCTACATCCCGTCGTAACCGACCGAATACACCACAATCGCAAGAAGATCAAGAGCTTGGTTTCCAAGCGTTTACACAACAAGGTTATCATCCGCAATTTTCGCAACAAATTCCGCCACAATGGTCGCAACAAAATCCGCCACAATGGTCGCAACAAAATCCGCAACAATTTCCCCAACAATTTCACCAACAATTTCCGCAACAATTTCCTTACCAATTTACACGTCCCGGTTTGATTGAACAAGGTTTTACTCCGGCCAACTACAATCTTCCTTCACCCGCAATCAATCTCGACGACGACATTGTTCCGGAAACCCAACCTTCTACCCCGAACTCACCACAATTTATCCCGACACAACAATCTAACCCGGAACCATCAAATCCGAGACGAACGAAAGCCGCCAAACAAACATGGACAAGAGCCGAGGAACTCGCGTTAGTGTCGGCGTGGGTTGACGTTTCGGAGGACCCCGTGGTCGGTAACGCACAAAGCGGTGGTAATTATTTTTATTGTTATTATTATTATTATTATTATTATTATTATTATTATTATTATTATTATTATTCTTATACTTAATTTTACATAAATGTAGGAAATTTTTGGGGCCGAATCGGGGATGTGTTCTTTACTCGCATGGGTCGTGAACCAGGTTATAGATCAACCCATCAACTCAATAGCAAGTTCAACGACCTCAATAAAAGAGTTAATTCGTTTGGCGGCATCTACAACAACTTGCTCAATAATAGATCAAGCGGGATGAGTGAGGCCGATATATCCCGAACGGCACACGAACGGTATGTAGCACGCCATAAAGTTGCTTTCACTCACGAACAAGTTTGGGACGTCCTAAAAAAATGTCCAAAATGGGGAGCCGTTCCAACGATGACGACAACTTCATCGCGGGGTTCAAAACGTACCCAACCTTCCGATGATGACGATGACGAGCAAATTCAACGACCCATCGGGAGAAACAAGGCAAAAAAATCATCAACGAGTAATACGTCCGGGGCGAATACGGACGAAAGTGTTACTCAGTTGTTGACGACGTTCAACAACAAGATTGATGATACAATGGAATACAAAATGAAAAAACTCGATCTCGAAATCGAAATCGAACGCTCAAACCGATTTGAGAAAGACTTCGAGTTTTTCATAACCCCGCATGATCACCTTACGGGAAACGCTTTGAGGGCTACTTTAGCGAGAAAAAAGCAACTCCAAAAATTTCATAATTGGTAGTGTTTTGTATTTTGTAATTTTTATTTTTAATGAATGATATGAATTTTAATTTTTATTATTTATCTTATTTTTATTTATTAAAAAATATATAAATATTTTTATTTTGTTAAATAATTAAATGTATAAATAAAAGAATTAAAATAAATGAGGTGGCAAAAGGGTTTGAGGGAATGGGGTACGGATGTTTAGGGATCGTGAGGGATGGAGTGAGGGATGAGAGAAAAGCTGATGTGGCGCTGAGGTGGAGGAGAATCTTTAAAAGATGCTGTGGATGGGGTACTGATGGCCTAAACACCCTTACCCCATTCCCTCAAACCCTTTTGCCACCTCATTTATTTTAATTCTTTTATTTATACATTTAATTATTTAACAAAATAAAAATATTTATATATTTTTTAATAAATAAAAATAAGATAAATAATAAAAATTAAAATTCATATCATTCATTAAAAATAAGAGGTTGAGAGAATTTGAGAGAGTTTGAGAGGTGTGAAAAATAAGAGGTTGAGAGAATTTTAGAGAGTTTGAGAGGTGTGAGAAATAAGAGGTTGAGGGTTAAATATATAGTGGGACTAAATTGAGAAAAAAAATTATTTATTTTTGTTTAAAAATAGCCGTTCAACGGCATTATTTTTAAAAATTAAATAATTTTTTTTTAATAAACCTTCGGGATGAATCGGGATCCCGAACCCGGAATCCATCCCGCCCCGCCATCCCCGCAAGGGCCGTAGCCCATTCCCGCTGAGCCCGAAGGCATCCCGAGCCCCATCTTTCGCCAGGTACGGATGGCCTAAGTGTTAAGCATTGCTATAACTCTTATAGTTATAGAGGTTCATATACGACAACTTTCAATTGTTTGTGACCGTGTGAAAGATAAATATGTCATGTACCCTCGATTTCTTGAAAACAATTTAAAATTATTTTTAAGAATTGATTTTTAAAATATAAATTAGAGTAAACTACAAAAATGGTCCCTGTGGTTTAGTGTTTATAACACATTTGCCCCCTATAATTTAAAAATGACAGTTTAGCCACTAGAATATGCATTTTGGTCCGGATTTGGTCCCTAGATCTAACAGTCGTTAAAAAATCTCGTTAATTAGGGGTATTTTAGTTCTTTTCAGTTTTATTTAATTTTTTTTAATAAATAATAAATATGCAAATTACAAGGACCAAATATGTAACTTACTATAATATATACAAACACATACATACATATAAATGTATATATAATACACACAAAATGTACACCCTCTTCTTCACACTCATCTGCATCCACTACCAGTCTACCACCATATGTAGCCATTTTCCCCTTTTCTTTGTTATCAACAAACCCCACCTAACCTACTCCATACCCTTTTCTTCCTCATTTCAGCCTCACCTCAGCCTTACCACACCGGCGCACATCACCATCTATGGCTCCCTTCCCCATCACTCGAACTCGGTCAAGATTTTTTGTAAACTCGATCACTTCCAACTCGGCACCTGCAACTCCGTTCCCCTCCTTGTGGATTTCACGAACTTGGTCACCCCCAGCCATTAATAAGTTCTTGCTTTGCTTCTGCAACTGATGATTTTTGCAACTAATGAGTAGACCTGGCAAAAGCTGACACGACACGCTAACCCGATACGGACTCGACACGAAATAAACGGGTTTGGGTAATACATTTCAACCCGTTTAAGTAAACGGGTTGACACGACACGATACGCAAATTAAACGGGTAAGGTCAGGGTCAAAAATTTCAACTCGAAAATGACCCGAATAACCCGTTTATATATATAAAAATATATAAATATTATAAGTTTTATTTTTAATGCTTTGTATTTTTTAATGTTTTGGATTTGGTTAAAACTTTTAAGATTGAACTATAAAATTTAGATTTATAATGTTTTCATTTGAATTTTGGATATGTAATTTTTTGTGAATTTACGATTTTTAATTTTTAGTTTTATAAATGTTAAACGGGTTAGACGGGTCGGGTTAGGGTTGAGATTTTCTGACCCATTTATTAAACGGGTCGGGTTAGGGTCATGCACTCTCAACCCGTTTAACTTTGAACCCGACACGACATGCTTGTCAGGTCTACTAATAAGTATCCATATCAGCAATATTACCTAACCAACATTAATTGACACGAGTATGCCATTAATGCACAACAAAGTGATCAGAAACAAAGCTATAGAAATCAAAGGGTGTATGAAATAGTTCAATTTATGAAGGTTGAACCAGAATAAAAGTTCATGTTTTTAATATTTGAACCTCAAAATATGAAAACCATTCCATCTTTAAACTTCTGAAACTTTTACTTTGTGTTTTGTCATCTCCTACATGTTACCCACTTATCTTTGTGAGAAGCAAGGCTAGAGGCTTCGATGGATACGGAACATAGAAGGGGGGAGGGTCGTCAGAAACGAGAGGGGAATGGAGGATGATAGGGGGGGGCGGGGGTCACCGGAGATGATAGTTGCGGTATTTGACAAAAACACCGATGGGTGATGGTTCAACGTTGTAAGGTGATGTCTCTGTGAATCGAAGAAGATAAAGCAACAGAGAATCCTTAGAAGATGTACATATATATATATATATATATGGGTGGGTTCAAATAAAAACCAAATTTCAGTTGTAAACGTGAGGACAAACCACAGCCCTTGATTAAAAAATCGGAGATCAGATCAATGAATAAAAAACACGGTGGAAATTTTGTAAATAACTTGAAAACTATGTCCATGGCTTAGTGAATTTTTAGCGCGCAGGGGTAAAATTGGAATCAGCCCTCTTTTGTTGACTTTTTATTTTCTTTTTTAATTAAAAAACTTTTACCCCTTAAATTTTAAAATAAATTATCTCAAAAACTACTAACATTTTAATCAAACAAATTACATCAAAAAACGAGAATTTCGTGCTCTTCGATATGACATCCATCATGATATAGTTTTTTTTCGGTTTAACCGTTTTTAAGTGAAATCGTGTATATATGTTATATTCAGACTGAATATAACACATATTCAGACTGAATATAACACATATTCAGTCTGAATATAACACATATTCAAACTGATGTATTTATATCAAACTGAATATGTCTCACATTATTATCACCTGCTAATTCCTACATTAATAGTAATATCTCAAATGGTATAATCGATCAACAAAATCAAAACATGATGATGAGAAATGATCAAGAAACTTGTTCATCATCTCACAACCATCAAAATCCTAAACTAGGATCGATTAATAGACAAACAAGATATTCAGGCTGCTGTTGATCATCAAGCATCAACCCCAACATCTTGCAACAACAACGCCGACTCAGGTGACCATGAAGATAAGATCAGTGGTGAAGAAAATGAGAATAAGAGTAATAATAATGTTGAAATTGTTCCATTACTAGAATCTGATGAGTTTTGGAACATGCTGGATGACATAGAATTAGATGATCAGTCCCAACCATTAATGATCACCGATGATGATGATGAAAATGGATCACAGATGGAAGTTGACAAGTTGAGAGAGAGAGAGAGGGAGGTTCAAAGAAAAACCTCAAAAAACGAAAAACTGGAGAACACATATAAATACATCAGTCTGAATATGTGTTATATTCAGACTGAATAAAGGTAGATATTCAAAACGAATAAATGTTTAAATTTTGTACCTTTATTCAGTCTGAATAACTCTATATATTCAGATTGAATAAAGGTAAATATTCAAAACTGAATAAATGTACCTTTATTCACTCTGAATATAACACATATACACGATTTCACGTAAAACGGTTAAAACGAAAAAAAAACTATATCATGATGGATGTCATATCGAAGAGCACGAAATTCTCGTTTTTTTGATGTAATTTGTTTGATTAAAATGTTAGTAATTTTTGAGATAATTTATTTTAAAATTTAAGGGGGTAAAAGTTTTTTAATTAAAAAAGAAAATAAAAAGTCTATAAAGGATGCGCTCATTCTAATTTGACGAAAATACC
Organism: Saussurea involucrata; assembly: GCA_033807775.1. NCBI lineage: Eukaryota > Viridiplantae > Streptophyta > Magnoliopsida > Asterales > Asteraceae > Saussurea > Saussurea involucrata. The sequence goes on along the minus strand of CM066320.1, from coordinate 180,885,060 downwards.
CCTAAAGCTGAATTTTAGGAATGACTTAAATATGGCTGCGATCAATGGACGAGATTTGTCCTCATGTTTACAATTGAATTTGAGTTTTCATTTGAACTTTCCTATATATATATATAGAGGAAGGTTCACGTGAGGAGCGCGTCAAAACGTGAGGAGCACTCCCGTGCTTCGGATCACATATGATTTACACTGCTAAAAAATTGGAACTTCTCGAAAATTCGCGCAAAAGTGGTGCTAGGCGTGGCGCGATGCTGCAGGTCGCGGATCACATGTGATTCAACACTGTAAATCATTAATGATTCATAACTGTCAATTCGAGTCCAGATCAGTTGTGAATCACATGTGATCCACAACTGCCAATCACATGTGATTCATAACTGTCAATTGCTCCTCACGTTCTCTTAAATTGGTACGCTCCTCGTTTGAACCCGCCTCTCTATATATATATATATATTGGGGCAAATTACATTTTAGTCCCTGTGGTAATGTAATTTATATATTTATCACCTACAAATAAAACAAAACCTAAAAAGACTGAAATACCCTTCATCTAACGGGATTTTTTTAACGGTTGTTAGATCCAGGGACCAAATCCGGACCGAAATGCATATTGCAGTGACTAAACTATAATTTTTAAATTATAGGGACCAAATGTGTTATAAACACTAAACCAAAGGGACCATTTTTGTAGTTTACTCTATAAATTAATTTATTTACTTTTATAAGAAAGAAACCAAACTTTGTAAAGGTTCCCAAAAACGCTTTAAAAGGCAGGGGAGGTCATTCAGGCCATCCGTACCCGGTGCGGGATGGGCTCGGGATGGCCAGCGGGGTCATGCGGGGTGGGCTACGGGGCGAGCGGGATGAGCGGGAAGGGATGGAATCCGAGGATGGGATCCCGATCCATCCCGAAGGGTTTTTAAAAAAAAAAAATTAATTAAATTTTTAAAAATAATGCCGTTCAACGGCTCTTTTACTAAAAAAAAATTTATTTTTCTCAATTTAATCCCACTATATATTTAACTCTCAACCTCTTATTTCTCACACCTCTCAACCTCTTATTTCTCACACCTCTCAAACTCTCTCAAACACTCTTCCATTCTCTATATTTTAAACAATATGGATTCGCCACAACCCGGTTCACCAACCGCATCATCATCATTCGTAGACACCGACGAGTTGTTGAATCTACAAAGGGAAATTTTTCGACATACTGCACAATCGCTGTATGGTAGCACCGCCTCATCGTCAACAAGAGAGAGGGCCGCAAACATTGAAAGAGGTCGAGTAACTGCAAACGAGCGGCTTATGCGGGACTACTTTGGCGTCAACCCGATTTATACACCGGATATGTTTAGGCGGCGGTTCAGGATGAGCAGACAACTATTCGAACGAATAGTTGAAGATTTAGAAGTAGGGTATCCGTATATTAGACTTCGGTTTGACGGGTTAGGCAAACAAGGTTTTTCTCCGATACAAAAGTGTACTTCCGCTATTCGGCAATTGGCGTATGGAGTAGCTGCTGACGCACTTGACGAGTACATCCGTATGGGAGAGAAAACGTCACGAGATTGTCTGTACAAATTCTGCACAGGTATTATTGAACTGTATGGTCAAAAATATTTACGCAAGCCTACTTTTATTGATATTCAGAAGTTGTACGCCGCGCATGAAGCTAAACACGGATTTCCCGGCATGCTCGGCAGCATAGACTGTACTCATTGGGCGTGGGCAAATTGTCCGAATGCATGGCGAGGTCAATTCATGAGAGGTGATCATGAGCACCCGACAATCATGCTAGAAGCAGTGGCCTCTCAATATCTATGGATCTGGCACGCATACTTTGGTGTTGCCGGTTCCAACAACGACATCAATGTTCTCAATCAGTCGCCCATCTTCAACGATGTATATGATGGAAAAGCACCCGAGTGCCCTTTTGAGGTGAATGGAGCCACCTACAAGCACGAATATTATCTAACGAATGGGATATATCCGGAATGGGCTACTTTCGTAAAATCATTTACGTGCCCACAAGACCTTAAACGACAAAAGTTCAAGTCCGCGCAAGAATCCGCACGTAAAGATGTTGAACGAGCTTTTGGCGTGCTTAAACAACGTTGGCATATACTTCATAACCCGGCACGCGGATGGGAACCGGAAATATTGAGAAACATTATGTACGCTTGTGTCATATTACACAATATGATACTCGAAGACGAAAACCATGCTATTTGTGGTGACGTGGAAAACGACTTTTTCACGAATGATATCGAAAGCCAAATCAGTGAGACACAACGCGCGACAAATGTTCAAGAAGTCATAAACCGGGACACTCATAATAACCTTCGGTCGGATTTGGTCGAACATATTTGGCGTACCCAAGTTCCCAACAATGACGACGAGTAGATTTTTAAATTTATTTTGTAATTTTTATTTTTAATGAATGATATGAATTTTAATTTTTATTATTTATCTTATTTTTATTTATTAAAAAATATATAAATATTTTTATTTTGTTAAATAATTAAATGTATAAATAAAAGAATTAAAATAAATGAGGTGGCAAAAGGGTTTGAGGGAATGGGGTACGGGTGTTTAGGGATCGTTAGGGATCGAGTGAGGGATATTTGAAAAGCTGATGTGGCGTGGAATATTTGAAAGATTTCCTTCATGGGTACTGATGGCCTTAGAAACTAGAATTCAACTTATTGCAACCTAGCCTAATAAGGGTGTTTGGGAGTGCTTTTTTAGTCCAAAAGTGCTTTTGGCTAAAAGTGCTTATTGACTTATTGCTTTTGGAAAAGGAGTTTTTAAAAAAGTGTTTGGATTAGCTTTTGTGGTAGAAAAAGTCAATAAGTTATTTTTTAAAAAGTGTTTGGCTTAGCTTATACATGTAAAATGACCAAAAAGGACATCTCTATTTTTAGACAAAAAAATTTTTTTTAACAAATTTTTTTTTTAACAAATAAGTTATTTTTAGACAAAAAATATTTTTTTTAAAAATATTTTTTTTACAAATATATAATATAATAAAATTTATTATATAAAAAATATATAATAAAAAAAGGTTATTTTTGTAATTTTGAACTCAAGAAGCACTTTTCAAATCCAAAAGTCAGGATTTTGTAACTTATCAAAAACCACGTTTGAAAGACAAATCCAAAACTTTTGCATTTGCCAAACAAGCTTTTTAACTTATTGGCTTCTTGAGAAGCCAATAAGTCAATAAGCACTTTTAAAAAGTTTTCCCAAACACCCTCTAAACCCTAGACCTTGCTTAAACCTCCCATGGGAGAACACGAGGGAGGCGTAGTTATTTGCAGCACAAATCCAGCTATGGAACCACCAGAATCATCATCTAAGTTCTGCGAAGAATGTAAAACAAACACATTCAAGTACAAATGCCCAGGTTGTTCCGTACGTTCTTGTAGTCTCCCTTGTGTCAAAGCTCACAAACAACGCACTGGATGTACAGGCAAAAGACAACAACATACAGCGTTCGTTCCTCTTTCTCAATTCGATGATAATCTCCTTCTATCTGGTAAATTCCAAATATAATCCCCCTTTTAATATTGCTTAATTTCAATTTACCCAATTCCCCAAGTTCATTGTTCGCTTATGAATGATTAGGGTTCATAACTGTTGTAGTTGGAACTTGGAATTTCGTTTCCAAGGAGAAAATTGCATAAGAACAGCCTTGTTTAGCTGGAAATACCAGCACCAATTGTCCAATTCTCTTCTAGTGTGTTTATTTTTGTTATTTTCCAGCATATTGTAGCTATTCTTTTGCTACTTTCTGCCTGTATGCTTTTTGCATTTTTGAAATCACTTAAGGGCACTGATTATGTAACGAAGTAATAAATAAAATGACAAGAAAAAAGGTAAATAAATAATTTTGCTTTTTGATACTTAGTTTTATTGCCACCAAAGACTAAGGTGGCGATTGTTTTTCAAGAGGTCTGAAGTCTGTTTTTAAGAGTTCTGAAGTCTGAAGTCTTATTTCACTTCCGATTAATAAGAGGTGGTGCTTTAAGAGGATATAAGACATTAGGTTATCTCTTCTAATTTCAGACATATTTTAGACTTAAAGCCTTTGAAATGTGAAAAAAAACGGTCTGACAGATTTAGATTTCAGAGGTATTAAGAGTTTTTTCTTAAAAGCAAACAACCCCTAAAAACTGATTATGCCATAATCATTGCATTTCCAGAAATCTTATGTGTCAATTGTTAGATAAAGACTAAAGATAAATGCAAAAAGAATCGTAGTGATTTGCAGTTTTATCTAAAATAACATATTCTTGTAAGCTATAGTGTTATTTTCTGTATATTTGCAACAAAAAGCTGAGTGTGATGTTTGATGCTTCAAGATTTCTTGAATGTTTGTATAAATTTTCGTGAGGGTTCAATCACTTTTGGATTGAAGTTGTTGGCTAACGATCAATCAGTTGACAACTGCAATCGTTGGGGATTTTTTATTTACAAGCAGATTACAACATGCTTGAGGATGTGAAGAGAATAGCCGATTCAGCCAAGAGAAGGAGATTGCAGCTCTGTGGGAACTTCTTTAGTCGGCTTCCGCTCAACCTTAAAAACTTGATGAGAGCTGCTGAGAGTCGGAGGATTAGACTTTTCTTTCTGCCAAATGGAATGTCAAAAAGGGAAACCAACCAGACATATCATGATAACAGGTCATCTTTGTATGCTTGAGCTAATATTTGTTTTTTTTTGTTTTTTTTGGAAAGAGTGTTCTAGACTATGCCTAGACTAATCTCTTTGCAAATTATGACTGTAAGACATCATCCCTGATTAAACCTCAGTGGCCACAATTATTGTGTACGTCTGGATTTGAACCCTAGGCAGATGGGATATTCCACCACTTTCTCCAGGGCCTTAACCAGTACGCCACAACCATTGTAGCTCATATTTGTTTTAAATATATATATATATATATAATAAACATAGTTGAGCGTTATACCTCCTTCCTCAATTTGGTGTTTAATCTTGTTCTGTAAAAATGTGAGTTTTGATCTTTTCTATTTGATAAAAAGACCAAAATTGCCCATCCCATATCACTTTGGTCAATATTCATGGATACGGTCAACACCACACCCCTCAACACCTTGAACGCTTGAAGTACTATATTGTCTTTGCAACATTTAATTCACGGCCTGTTGATCCACATTATTGTAAGTTGTAACTCACTAACTCGGGTTTCTAGAAGAATCACTGAAAAGAATTCAAATTGGTTTTCCAGGACGAAATCTATCTCGTGGACAATAGAATGGCGCTTTCATTCAACCAACATCAAGTTATTCGACCACAGGTAAAAGGTTATGTACCATTCGAATCTTGAAAAATATAATCTTGTGGTGGCATTTGTGTTAGTTGGGTAGCTGTTTATGCATCATGTTTGAGTGATCTTTGGTCCTTTTTAAGTTAAATTCGGTTCATTTTATCGCAATTTACACTTGTGTCGTTTCAGAGTACACGAAGATTCAAATCTCTACTCAGTGATTGAGAACCATCTAAAACCGGGTCCAAGAAATCATCCGTTGCAGCCGTTTCGTCTTGTGCCCGTGGAATCTCTCAAATTTTTCGTTAGTAAACACCCAAAGGTTTTTTTTCTTTCTCAATCCCATTAATATTGTTGTTGTTTGTCTGGCTTTATTTTGTTATTGAATATTTATTTGTATATATAATGGACCAATTTGGTTCGTTGGTCCTGAGTCAACTCAAAAGATGCTTATAAGTTAGTGAGTTTCATAGGATCATTGTTTATTGAAATTCCGAATACAATCATGAAATTAGAATGCCCTACTTCAAGTTGTATGAGATCATCAAAAACAGTAAATATATATTCCTTCCTCCCCAAAATAAATGTCCACAACGAAAAAGACAAACAGTTTTAAAAACATGTAATTATTACACTTTTAATTAACTAAGTGACAAATTTACCCCTAATAATAGGCGTAGCGTTTGTCGAGGTCGTCTTTATTATGGTTCTCATAATTTTTCGTGTCTTTTTTGGTTTTAATGTAGCAACCAAGATCACCATTTCGTGAGTTGGACATACAGGCCCCGATACGCCAACAATTAGCCAAATTAGTCATCATAGAGTACCCTGTGATTCACGTGTTCCTGCCTTCACATAGCCTTGATTTTGAAGTTGTTAAAGACATTATCACCTATCGAGTGCAGCCCAAGACAGAGCCGGTCAACGATAGTCAACCAAGCCCCAAAGGCGCGTTTTTCAGAGAAGAAGAAATCAAAGATCACGACTCTGCAGATCCTCACGTTTTGGATCTCATGAATCAATCAAATAACAAAACAGAGCCGAAAGACGAAGGGTTTATTCACAAATCTCTTGATTCCACTGACAATGGTAAGGAACTCGGGGTTGCTGACTTGATGAATTTTGACTTTGACCCCGAGTTAATTGATGTTTACTCTAATCTCATCTCGGAGACAAACCCTGATGATTTTCTTGATTTGGACGGTTTGTTGTGTAACGATATGCAAATGCACGAAGAAAAGAGCGATTGCAAAGTTATCAAAGAAGAATTGGAGGAAGGAGAGATAGCGGATTCCGACTAGCGTTTTTAGGTGGCCGTGAACAACTTTTACAGGTACTTTTTCGCGATTTTTTTTGAAGAATGTCCGTTTTATGTTGATTACACAGCTTGGTTTTTAGTCTTTCCGATGACGACGAAGATCGGAGGGAGGGTGATTTTGAAAGTTACAGCAGTTGATGCATTATGGAAAGATGTGGACTTGAATTGTATTGTGGTGGATGTATCATAACCTATAGTCCTATATTATACCTAATTGCGTTTTTTAGGTCGTGTGTTTATTTTTCGATAATTTATGTTAGTTATTTTTTATTATTCATGGCAGGTAATTTGATTTAATTGAAAGTATGATAAACCTCAAAACCGAAAGTACAACAACTAATCATTAAAGGGTTGTTTTGTTCATCAAAATCTTATCCGCTTACCAATAAGCATGGTAAAGAGCGAGAATCGTACCCGGTAAGAAGCACAACAAGGAACACGAATCTTAACTTGTAAGTGAGGGAGAAGACTCTTAACCGCTAAGCGCTTACCGCGTAAAGATGCTTATCACATATTCCAATTTGATGGCCAAGATTGTCACCCGACAAGGTAACGTGAGGGTGATGACTCTCACCAATAAGCACTTGCACGATAAGCGTTTGGTAAACGGATCCTAAGGCTAAAAACTATAACATCAATTTCGCAAACCGAGCACAAAATAAATTGACCCGAAAACAAATGCCATGACAACACCTTACCAAAGCCATGTATATCTCGTCTTCATTGCCAAATCAAGAACATTGTACAGTTACGGTTTTGTGTTTCACCATTATTAATCATTAAATCTCAAATTCAAGCTTGATATGCTACAATACCCTCTCAACTTTCCGACGACGATGTTGAATAAAATCACAAAATGAATTACAATGATAACACGGTTAATGATCGATTTTTTTAACTACGATAAATAAGTTCAACGGTGGCACCTCCTTCATGAATCTTTCCCTAACCAAGAACACCAATATCACTCGAAATCTAATAGCTAAGGGTACGTTTGGTACGCTGGACATGACAGAACAGAACATAGATCACTGTCCCACGTTTGGCACGACTTTTATGTGGAATAAACAGAAACAAAGTGGAACAAGCCTGTTCCACCCCCACCTCATGGAACAAACTGAAACAAGGTGGAATAGACTTATGTTTTACTAATATAACCTCAAAATAAAATATAATTATCTTCTAAAACATCAAATACACGTTCTATTTTATATTTTATTTATACTTTAAATTTTATTTATTGTATTTTAATAAATGTTATATGTTCTGTTCTGTCCATTCCTGTCTACCAAACGATGAACAATTGTGCTGATAGTTCTGTTCTGTACTGTCATGTCCTGTTCTATCCTGTCTGGATACCAAACGCACCCTAAAGAAGCCGAATAAATTAAAAATATCACTTGAAATCTAATATCTAAAGAAAGATGAATAAATTAAGAAATTTTTTATAATATGTTTATTCACATTAGAGATGGCCAAAAATCGGGTTCGGGCCGGGCCGGGTCGGGTCGGGGGACAACCCGGTTCCAAACAATAACAAGAAGAACCGGGGCAGGTGAGAACCGGGTCGGGTCGGGCCGAGTTTAAACCGAAAACTTCTGACCCGTTTAAGTGTATATAAACCCGATTTTATGAAAACCGGGCCGGGTCGGGCCGAGAACCGGTTTTCAAATCGGGCCTGTGGTTTTTATGTTTTTAAACTACTTTCTTTGTATAATAATTAATTACTAAACTTTAACAAAAAAAATTGGATTGAAATAATTGGATAAGTAAAGTACACTTTAAAAATACGTTTTATTTATAATATATATCACTAAAATACACTTTTACGTTTTATAATTTATATATAATTTTAAGTTACAAACTTACAAGTTACAATACATAAATTCTAAACATTCGAAGGTCCCGCTCCCGAACTTCCACTCCCATCACCCGGTCCCGGATAGTAATTGAATGGATTATAGTTGAATGGATTGTATGGAGCGTAGTATGGATTCTGATCTGGATTGTAGTCTTCAAGAGTATTGTACTGCATCAGTCGTGTAATAGCCGTTTGATCGTCAAGGCGGTCGGTGTCTACATCTTCGTCATCTACGAGACTACCAACATCAGAAGTATCGGTTACGGACGGCGTACTTAGTAGTTCATCCGTGTCGTTTTCGAATAAGTTTTCTTCCACGCCTTCTATATCATCCTCCAGGTTCGTTCGATTTTGAATGCGGTCTTCCCCATCCAAGTAATCCTTCAGACATACGCAGCACTCCACCGATTTTGGGGTTAATTTTGTCCGACGCTCCGATATGATCCTGCCACTAAGAGAAAATGCCGACTCCGAAGCTACAGTACTAGCTTGGGTTGTTAGTATATCAAGTGCAATAGTGGCCATAATTGGGAAACTTGATTGTTTACTTTTCCACCATTCTAATAAATCTAGGGATTCAACATCTACGACGTTTGTGAAGGATGCCGTTATAAAATTAGTACGTACGTATTGATTGAATTCACCCAAATTATCCCCATCATATCTAGCTTTTTTAGAAGATTCCATGACAACCGATTGCATTAAAGTTTGCATTAAGTCTTCTCGGTTTCGGCCACGACTGCTACTAGAACCCGGTGAAAACATTTGAGGTGTAGGGGTTTGTTGGCTTCCTCCCCCATAATTAACTCTATAAATCTCATATAATTGATGAAAATCAGTATTAAATTGTTGTATGCGTTTCCTTGAAAAGCTAGAATTTGTAAGAGAATCCAAACCAAACGATACACATATTGCTTGTATTAAAACTTCGACACCCGTAACATATAAAAACGGGTTTAATGCCGCGGCACAAAGAAAAGTGAAGGGGGTCTTTTTAAAATATTTTACCAATTTTTCTTTCATTGGTTTCACCACGTCGTGAAAGTGCAAATCCTGTTCGTATTGAGCAATTTTACTTGCCAAAATATAAAGTTGATTTAAAAGTAAAGGGCTCGTTGGATAATAAAAACCGGATAACAAAGTTGTTGCAGTTTTGAAATCGCCCAAAATATCGTGAAAGCGATGAATCATTGTCCAATCATCCTGAGTTATCGTGTTATCCGGGTAATGAATGTTATAAAATGCTTGAATATATTGTTGTTGTCTTAATAAATTATCCATCATTTTCCAAGTCGAATTCCATCGAACCGGCATATCGTGTGCCGGTCCCAAAGCTCTAAAACCGACTTGTTTGCAATAATCTTTATATAAGTTTTGCATTTTTTTATTTCTTGTGAAAATTCGGCGTAACATAAGCCTAAACTTAGTTAAAGGCTCATTAAGTTTACTTAAGCCGTCTTGAACGACTAAGTTTATTATGTGTGCGCAACAACGTGTATGAAATAATTTTCCCTCTAAAATAGGGGATAAAGCCAAACGTAATCGGTCTACGCATGCCGTATTATTACTAGCATTATCAAACGAAATACTAATAACTTTATTTTTTAAATTATAATATTGAAGACATCTCATAATTATAGAAAACTGACGCTCACCCGAATGTGGCGAACCAAAGAGCTCAAACGTGATTACACGTTTGCATAATTGCCACGATCCTGGCACAATCCAATGTGCCGTTATGCATATATAAGAATCTGGCAATCCGCATGGTGCGCTCCATACATCACAAGTTAAAGAAACTTTGTTGGGTAAGTTTAAAAACATTTCTCGCATAATTTTTTGAACCTTATTCCAATATTTTAAAGCATCACGTTTAAGAGTTTGACGACTTACCGAACCATTGTAGCGTGGTTGGAACCCATTTTTGATCATGTTTGTAATGTGAGGATTGTCGAAATGTCCGAACGGCAACGCCATTTGAATGACACATTTCATTTGCATTTCTCGGGCGAGATCATTATCATACGACCATACTTGACCGGAATTGTCAAGTATGGGTTGAGTTGGATCGTCACCCGATTTCAACCTCTTGCATCTTTCCTTGAAGTGGCGCTTTAACGTGCTATTTGATTCGGGTTTTAGGAAATCTCCACACCGTTTGCATTGCGCTTTTTTTGTACCGTCGGGAAATTTTACCAAGTTGAAATTCTCCCAAACCGCTGCTTTTCGTGAATGGTCGGCAACAACGATGTAATTTTGTTCGGCCATTTTTTTGATAGTAGAGACTAGAGAATTGTATGCGTTTTTTGCGAGAAACGAATATAGCGAGAGCCGAGAAATGAGAATTGTATGCGTTTTTTGCGAGTAACGAATATAACGAGAGCCGAGAAATGAGAATTGTAAGCGTTTTTTGCGTTTTGTAAGCAATGTAAGGTGGTGATGACCTCCATAACACCCCTAGTATTTATAAGGGGTTTGGAGGGTGTTTTTTGAGGCAAAAAACGGTCACAAGGGGTTCCAAACGGCTCTATAACGGCCATATTGGTTTTTGAAAAAAATCGGGTCGGGCCGGGTCGGGCCACGAACCGGTCCCGGGTCGGGCCGAGGAAATTCCTATATACGCGAACCGGTCCCGGCTCTCGGGCTTGAAACCGGTTCTTGACCGGGTCGGGCCAGAACCGGTTCTTGGCCGGTTTCGGTTCGGGTCAGCCCGTCGGGTCGGGTCGGATCGGGTCAGTTTGGCCACCTCTAATTCACATCAAAATAATTTATGTAAAGTAATTTTACAATCAATAATCACATGATATACATTTATATGGTGTTTCCTAATTTTTACCTACTTGTTATCATATTTTAAATTTAGGAAAACACAATAATATCTTTAAAAAGTTGTGTACAAACACCTTGATCAATAAAGCAAATACAAACTTGTATTTTTGGGGATGTTCATTGACCAAAGTCACTTTCCTCATACTTTGAATTGAAGTTTGCTTTTCACAATCTCTATAAAGGCATAACTTTAGAATGTTTCAATGTATATTGTATTATAAATATTTAAAAATATTATTTTAAAGTATATTTTACTGAATTTTATTGTGTTTAGATTTTCATGTTAAATAGTTTTAAAATTTAAAAAAATATTGAAATATGATATTAATGATATGATGTATGACACTCCAATTAATATAGTAATATTGTCTATGTTACCTATAAGTAACAAGTAGGGTTCACAACTTTAAAACTTGTAACAATAATTATAAATATTATTGTATGTAACTAACATCATCTTTTCTGGATTGGTGATATATTACAAAATCTATCATAAATGCATTGTCCACTTAGTATCATTTTTAGCATTTTTGGGGAAGAGGGAGGATATCTTATACACACATATATATACATACATATTCTAATAACAAACCATATAAAATAAAACAAGATAAAATGAAGAGTAAACTTACATATTTGGTCCATATGTTTTAGTGAAAACTATAGATGAAGTCCTTATAGTTCATTTATTACACATCATCATAGTTTATTATGTTGATTAGAGAATAGAATTAAGGAGTGGTGGACATTCATCGGATCGTCACAAGCACAACGCGTAGTCAAGGGGGTCTAAGAAGGTTTATGATAAATGGAACTTTATACACCGTATGCACATTTGAAATGTTGTTTAGAACTATAATGTCAAGGTCACACTTGTTACATAAAAACCACGAACTCGGTCAACTCTAGCCTTACTCAAACATTTCTTTTTTTAAATTTAACAACGCAAACTACCTGACTCAAAGTAGCAGTAAAGGAGAATTAAATATACGAAGATCGAAAAATGTAGAGAATAAAGTACAAAATAAGACACCGATCAAGTATCTAGTTTACGATTTTATTGTTTGTTAATACATTATGAATATAGATATTATTTTTTTTACAACAACATGTAATTAATATGACATGGTTATGCTTGAGGATGTGGTTGGAAAATGGTGGCATGTGCCAAGCAAAGGAGAAAAGCCATAACTTTTGAGGATAAGAAAGAGGGGAAAAGGGGGTTGAAAGATTTGAAAAAGGGTATTGCCCCAATCATTTAGTAGATGAAATAGAAACAAGTAGGGAAGCTTGAGTTTAATTGGTACAAGGGGGCACATGGGGGGACAATCCTCACATGAATCAAACATGGCATTTCCTTCCTTTGCTTCCACTATTTAGGGCACTTTGTGTTTGTAGTCTTATTGGTTCCCCAACCCCTTATCTATTCTTCTCTCTTATGCTTATGACTCTAAAAAGATTTGAATTCATAGCTTAAGATGTTATTTGATTTAGTATTATGAATTCTGATGAAATTGGAATGTTAAATGTTTTTAACCAAATTACATTCATTCATTTGGTTCATTCTTTTTTGAAAGACTGAATTTTTAAAATCCACCAAATTCCATAAAATCGGGGATTTTAGCATTTCTTCACAGTAAGTTGAGATTTTGATGGAATAAAATGCTATATATTCATAAGCTCAAGTATATATTCTTTAATCCAAATATAATCTAATTGATTTAATTTAATTTAACACTTTTGTTTTTTATTTAATTTCATTTAAAAAATTTGTTTTATATATATTTTTTTAAAATATATACTTTTGTTCAACAACCTACATATTTCATTTAACTTAACTTGATACTTTGTTTTTTATTTTTTATTTTCGAAATACATTTTAACGAAATTTGTCTTAATATATATTCAGATAATAGTTTTTTAATTAATATAAATAAACACTTATTATGTCTATTATGTATTTATTTTACATGATAAAATTAGTTATTTTGAAACATTTTTAATATGTTTTAGTAACGTCATTTGGTTTATACTTATTTACGGGTTGTGTATTTTATATTGTTTTACACATTAGATCATTATTTTATTGAAAGAATTTTAGTTTTAAATGATCATTTGATAAGAATCAAAATCGTCACTTACCTTATTCAAGTAAGATTCTTAATCATTAACATGTCATAGTAAGATTGTTGATAATCATTTTCCACCTAGTAAGCGCTAACAACGTAAGAACAATCACTATTATTTACATGATAAGATTCTCAGTCTTTGTTATGTTTTAGTAGGGGGCGTTCACGGGTTGGGTTAATCGGTTTGAAAGCATTTCAACAACCCAACCCAAACAAAATTGAACCCAACCCAACCCAACCCGTTCATATTTGTCGGTTTGGTCGGGTTGTGTTTAAAAGATAAAAGCAATATTGAAACATAAAAATAAGGAAATATTCATTCGAAATACGATCAATTATTCAAGAAGATAACGGGTTCATCAAATATCTAGGTATTGCATATAATTTTCCAATAATGTCCTCTTATGAGTTAATTTGTTTGTTATTGCCGACTAGTTAATATAAATAATTTTAAAGAAATTGCTAAAACGTTTATCGGGTTATCCGGTTGGTTGGGTTACTTTAGGCCTAACCCAGTACAACCCAATAGATTCGGGTTCCACTGCTTTTGTATTGATTATATGTCGGGTTACCTCGGTTGAATTTTTTTTAATGTTTTTTGGGTTGGGTTGGTCGGGTTAGTCGGTTTTTAGCACCCCTAATGTTCACCTGATAAGATAAGTGATCCGATAAACTTTTACCCGATTAATGTTTGGTAAAATCCCTTAAAAATAATAAAATATTTTAATAAAGTCTTTAAACCTACCTACCTTATACTAATGTTAATAATAAGACATGATAACATATTCAATGGCACAAAATAGCTTTTTTCAATTCAAGATGCTGTAAATATATTCCACATCGTATGAAGTTTAATTTTGTATAAACATTTGTCACGAAATACAATCTAATATCATTCAATAGAGATATGTATATATATATATGGATAATAATTTGTAAACCTTTAAATGTGTGTAAACTTTGGATTTCATAGGTTTTCTTGATGAAATTGTTTATTTTGATGAAAGTGTTTCATATCATTCATTTCTTGATGAAATTGTTTCATATATTTGTATTTTTTTTATGTAAAAACGAAAAAGTTTCATCAAACTGAGAAAATATATGAAACAGTTTCATAGGAATAAAAAAATATATATGAAACTACATAAAAACACATATATATGAAACAATTTCATCAAGAAATTAATGATATGAAACAATTTCATCAAGAAAACCTATGAAATCCAAAGTTTATACGAAAAAAAGTTTACAAAATAGTGGACATATATAGGGTCAGGTTCAGGGGAAAACCTCAAATAAACGGAATACTAAAGAACACTCTGATAGTTTCATCTAGACGGTATGCACTCGTGCATACAAGTAATTTGTAACATGCACACGTACATATGCACAAATGCATAATGCACAAGTTCATAAAAACAAAAGAGCGCTAGGGTTTCGAGAGAGAAAGTGAGAGAGAGAGCCGCTGCCTGCCGGAGCCGCCGTTGCTGCCTGCCGGAGCCGCCGCTGCTGCCTGCCGGAGCCGCCGCTGCTGCCTGCCGGAGCCGCCGCTGTCGCTGCTGCTGCTACGTCGACTGCCGCTGCCGCTGCTGCTGCTACGCTTCCGCTGCTGCTGCCGCCTGCTGCCGTTGGGACTCTCTCTCCTTGTCTCTCTCAGATCTCAAAATTAAACCCACCTCCGGTGATTTCTCCAACATCAACGAGCTTCGGTTTATAGATGTTTCAACTTCTAAACCCCCCTGTGGCTTTAAATCCCTCTGTGGCTCTCATATCTGAGAAGAAGTCGTTCGGCTACACTCCGACGACCATAACGACGTTTATCGGTGATACAATGGAAGATCTCCCGACCATCGCCAACAAACTCCACGACTTTTACGACGACGCCTATGGTGAAATTGTCAAAGCCTCTGGAGAGTACATGGTAACATTAAGGGTAGCAAAAATATGGAAATACCGGAAACGTTGGAAATTCCGATACCCCTACAACCAAAGTAAGAAAAATAATTTCATTTCGGTTACTTGGCAAGATCAGCAGATAGGAAAAATCAAGAAAGTAAAGTGGACCATATCCACTTTCAAAAAGGAGGAAAACGTCAAAGAAATGTGGCACATTCCCACTGTTTCTCCTTACCTTCAGGCTGTGATTTTGCAAAAAAGAAGAGGAATCAATTCATTGATCGCCTCCAGTTGGAACTGCAGGGGCCTTGCCTTTCATCGGGAAGTTCAGGTTCGTCGGGAGATTATCTCGATCCATGCGGTGGATAGACAAGCTAACGAAGCGACTCACTTGACTACGAGACACTTTCGTTTTTTATCTTGTCCGAAATGTTACGGTGTTTTTCAGTCTTTCATTTCGTTTTGTATTAATGTTTTCTGTAGTGGTCGAAAGTTTAATGATAGGATTGTTCTCCTGATCGGGTGATGGCTTGGCCGAAGCACGACCGTGATGCAATCATTTCTTTTCAAATTTTTTTTTTCAGAAAAACAAATAACAACTTAATTTACTTGTATGCATAAATGCATACCGTGTAGATGAAAGACTATCAAGGTGTTCCTTAGTTTTCTATTTTTTTTGAGGTTTTTCCTTAAACACCTCTCTCTCTCTATATATATATATATATGAATAAAGCTTGTTTTAAGGTTTATTTCATGCTTTCCTTCTTACATGTATATCTATAAGACAATGTTTAATGCACGATCCTTGATTTTTGCCCAATTCTTTTGTATGTATGTGTAATGTGTATACATCTGTATTTATAATCAATATTTAATCGAATAAATATATAGGAGCCAAGTCTTATTAAGACATCTTTCATGCCTTATTAATTAAAATGCACGACTGATTAGAAAATACTTTGAATTCATAAAATAAAATCAACAAACTATTTATTACGTATTTATAAAATAAAAATTTCCAAATAAAAACACACACACACACAGTTGCTAGTTTATTATACTCTAAAATAAAAAAGATTTTGTGAGGGATGTGGCTAGTAACCCATCTACCCCAAGTTCGAATCCAGTCGCTTCCAACTTGTGGCCTGGGGATAAACTCAGGGCTGCACGCTTTAGCAGCTGGGGCAATTGCCTCACCTTGTCGGGATTAGTCGGGGCAATGTCCTCGGATACCCTTCACAAAATAAAAAAGATTTATATTTTTTGGATGAATGGTAAGAAATAGAAAGGAGTTTTTTATACGTTTGAATTTTTAGAGCATCTCCAACAATTTCTCTAAAATAAAGAAAATTGCATTTTTGTTCTCTATATTGCTCCAACTTCTTTATATTGTTCTCTAAAATAGAGAAAACTAGAAAAAAATCTAAGTGTTGAGTTCTCTAAAATAGAAATTGGGATGATAAATTTAAATAATATTTAAATAATATAATTGATGTTGAGTTCTCTAAAATAAAGAATCTGTTGAAGCTAAATGTAAGAGCATCTCCAACAGCTTCTCCAAAAAGGGAGAAAATGAGAATTTTGGGCTAATATTCCTAAAATGGAGAAAATTGAAGAGAGAAGGGTTTTTTCTCCAAATATGGAGATCACTCCAAAAATGATTAACAAGTGAAAGAACCAATAGAAAACTTTGAAAATAAATATGTAGAAAGACTGAAAGATAAATAATATTTTAATAGATGAATGATTATTTTAATATTTTAATTAATGTTAAATTCTCCAAAATGAAAAATCTGTTGAAGATGAATGCTTATCAGCTAGTTTGCCAAAGAGAGCCTAAAATTATAACTCTTTTTAAAAACACAAATATCAAGTATCAACATCGCACATTACATTTGGAAACAAGCAACTTCTCAACACAATATAATTATTTAAACCTAATTTCCACCAAATTAATAATGATGCAACTCTTCATAATCTTAAGAATTAGTTGCAACTAATGTTGAATATATATATATATATATATATATTTATTTATATATATTAAAATTGGTTGTAACAACTCAACATTCTATATATCCAACAAAATTGCTTCAATAATTTTTTTTAAATGAATGATTAATTTTTATTTGAATGTTCCAAATCCAAACTTATTGATTTATGTATGGAAAATGGTAGAATAAATTTCCGAAATTATATATAAACAACAACATATTATGTTGTTTTTTCTTTTAGTTAGATGTTTCCTTGTTTGATCTGGCTTGCCTTGAGGCCTGTCCTTGGCTTTGGATAGCTTGTCCCTCCTGTTTTCTTGTTTCTTTCTTTTTATAATATTGTCGGAATTTTTCCTTAAAAAAACATATTGTAGATAATATATTTAATTTTTGAATTACATATAATAGTTGATCTCTTGAATAAATTTTCATGTTTTAATACTTATTATTATTGACATTTATTAAAAATTTATTATGATATTAAGTTCAAAGAAATTATATTTTTTAATAATTTAAAAGATTACGTTGAGGCGTTGACATACCATATGTATTTGGTTCTTAAATCGCCATCAACTACATCTACTTTAATTTAGGAGAAGTGAAGCCTCAACGGTTGCCCAAATGGCAAAAGACCATTTTGTCCATTTTGTGGTGTCTATCATTTCTTATATGAGATAGTTTTATTCATTTCAAATATATATATATATATATATGACAATAGATTTGGATTTGGTAGACTTATTCGACTGTAATTTAAATATTGACATGTAACATTTTAAAGTCAGAACAGTAGATTAACAGTAGAGTTATATGAAAAAACGTTAATTCGTGCAAACCAACCCACAAATAACATAATTAAAGTCAACATGCTAAACCATCAAACCGTCAATTAAAAGAATAGAAAGACATTTTGTGTTCATGATCCTAACACACTTAAGTTTTAATTACTTCATTTAAAAGAATTAGCATTTTTAGGTCAAATATTTACTTGATTTTGGGACCTGAGTAAAAAGTGTAAAGTATAGGGACCAATCATGTGATTTACTAAAAATCTATAATGTTTCTTTTAACTTTTCAATTTTAGTTTTTTAGAGTAATCATGTTTTTCATCCTTGTGGTTTGTTGAAAATTTCGTTTCTCATCGTTGGTCTTTATATATTGCATTGGTAATCATTGTGGTTTGCAATTTATTTCTATTTTCGTCCCTGCGCTAACGGTTGTTAGTAGTGGTCCATCAAGTTTTTTTTCTTCTTATATTAAATTCTTTTTTGTCCAATCTTCTACACCGCCACCGGCCCACCCTTCTCTCTCTCCATGTTTAGAATGGTTGGAAGGCAAGGTAAAACAGTAGCAAGTGATGGCTTTCGTGGATCCTTCCCCGGTGAATTTTTTTTTGAAAGTCAGTCCAACCATTAGGAGAACCAAATACAGACCATTCATATATATATATATATAGAGAGAGAGAGAGAGGGAGCGATATAGAAAGAAGAGAGAGAACATCTTCGACGAGGGAGAATCTGGAAACCCTTTGTTTTCGTCATTTTCTCCAGCGCATGCTCCCACGCCTACCACAATTCTTCATCAATGGCGCCCGCCCCTTTCGTAGTTTCATTTGTCGCTGTTATTATAACACAAAAGGCTCTGAAAAATACACATTCTTACAAAACTAAAACCCCAAATTCACTTATATAGCTAAAACCCCCGTCAAAACTTAACGCATAACTTCTGTTATTGGTTCCCCAACATGAGACCCAAACCCTATGTTTACCTTATTTTGTTTTCTTCATTGGAACCTTTACAATATTTTAAGTTGGACTCCATGCATCAATGGTGTGGTAAGTTTTTACCTTTTTTTTCTTGCCCTCTCTCCTTTAACAAAATTGTGTTTTGATCCAATGAAGAAAATCAATGATACTTTCAATTTTGATTTGATGAAACGAAATGATAACAAGGTTGATGATCACAATGAGAAATAGATAAAAAAAGGCCAAAAACTCTCTGAAACCCCCCGAATAAACATGTGCGGATTCTTACAAGTGTGTGTGTGTGTGTGTGTTATTGGAGCAATATGTATGTGTATGTGTGTGCTTTTACAAAGATGATCGATTGTTTATGGAGCTCTAAAAACATATATAGGTAGGGTTGGGATGTGGTTGGTGACAACAAGGAGACGTGATCGTCGAAAGAAGAAAAAAAGATGAAGGATGGCGAATAGGATGGTTGACCGTAGGGGATGAAGAAGATGATGAATGGGTAAGATTTTTGGTCCCTACATCTAGGTTACTGGAGAAATATGACCGGCAATGGAGGATGGGGTTGGGTTTTGGGAGGGAAGGAAAAAGGGGTTGGTGGTAATCGGTGGTGGTGTTCTGGTAGCAGAAAATTGTATATCCAGAAATGTGGGCACAATTGTTCCCATACTAGGGGTGCATGTATACACCAACACTGGGATCACTACAAGTAATAAAGTGGTAAATATATCAAGATCGTATCCACATGGATTGGACTTCAAAGTTCCGAGTCCTAAGTCGAGAATACACTTATTTCAATGAGAGAAGAAAAAAATATTTTTGATCGAGTTTTGGGTTTTTAACTACAAAAACTAAACAAGAGAATAAAAAATGGGTATGAGTGTAAGTTTTCCTTGAGATGTTCGTAGTAACGAAATGGTTAGTCACTTTTTAGTACGAAATGTCTATAAAAAGTCTGATCTCTCGAAAGTGGATTTTATACACCGGTCCTACAAAATGCCGATTGTAACAACCGGGTTTTATTTTGGGAAGAATAGGAGTTTAGTGTTTGCCATGCTAAAATTTCAAAGCTAAGTTAAGGGGACCATCTTGGTTGCTATTGAAAGTTTAGTGCTATTTGTCTAATAAAAGGAAGTTTGCTTGGAGGGGCCAAAATGGAAACTTTGTGAGAAGGTATTTAAGGGCACATATTCCTAGGTTTGATTGGGAAAATCAGTATTTGGGTTGGCATTTGGCGGCTAAGAGAATAGAAGAAAGGAAGAAGGGTTTGGGCAAGGAATCAAGAGAAAAGGGAGAATCAAAGAGGAAATTGCAAGGTATTACATCCTAAATTCGTCTCCTAATTATTGTAGTACTTCTCTTCTTGTGGTTATGGATTTCTAAGAGCTGATTCTTGTGATTCCTTGAGTTTTCACCACTTTTCCTTTATAATGAGTTTTCATGGGTTTTGGCTTGATAAATCGATTTAAGGGGTTACAAATGGATTAAGTGTGTGTTTGGGGTTGTTGGATGAACCCTTATAGTTGTCTAACCAAACTAATGGCTTAAATCAGAGTATTAATCGGTTTTAGAAATTCTAAGTTCGAACAGCAGCGTTTTCCGGACACCGGTGTTTGAAGGTGTCCGGATATGTTGAAGGTGTCCGGATATGTTGAGGATGTCCGGATAAGTCTGGCGTCCGGATAAGCCTGGCGTCCGGATAAGCCTGGCGTCCGGATAAGTGTAGTGTCCGGATCAGTGCTGTGTCCGGGAAGGGATATTCGGACAGTAGAACTGAGATATTTTTTTATGTGGATCTTTTGCCTTAGGTGTTCTGTGAGTGTAGCTTGAAGGTGTTTAGGGAGTGCACTGTGCAACAATCAAGGTGAGTTCCCTAAACCTCTTTTACGACGTAACTGTTAAATGATTCTTTTACTGATTATGGTTTTAACAAGCATGAAATGATTATGAATTTATATGCATGAAAGAAATGTTTGATATGTTGAAATGATGCTCATGATTTATGAAAGGGTCAAATGCTTTTATGAAACGTATGTGCATGCTATGTGATGTCGGTCTGTACTGTGGGATCAATGAGCCTCGGGATCTGATGATCCCTTGGGTATGTTTGACGAGACGGTAGGTTGGAATTCGTTTCCTCCTAGGCGGGTATCGGGGAGTCTGCTTGGGCCCCGATACGAGAAGGGCGAAAGGGGAGTCTGCTTGGGCCCCGATCGTGTATGGTTAAAGGATCCATTACACAGTGCAGTACCATATGTGATGATTTATGATGCATTTTAACGAAAGGATTTCATATTGTTTATGCATGATCTGTTACGGAGGGAATTCACTAGACCTTTTGGTCTAACCCTCGCTTTTCAAAACTAAACCATTTTCAGGTAAGCGTTCCGCAAGTTCCTCGGGGAGGAAATAGGAGGGACATAGCACATTTGGAGATTTGAGCGACTCCAAGACTTAGACTATTGATTTAGATAGAGCTCGGCTGTGGACTTTTGTAGACTTCCGCTGTCATTTTTGTTAAGCTCGTTATTGATGTATTGAACAAGTTAAACTTTGTACTGTAAAACGCTCAGTTTTGTGATTTAATGCTTAGTAAGTTTTGGGGATGTTACAAATGGTATCAGAGCCATAGTTTAAGGGATTTAGGTTGCCTTTAGGGCCTAAACTTAAACTGTAAGACGAAGATCACAGCCGAGACATAGGATTGCCTTTAGGAACGATCACTATAATGCGCTTAGGAATAAGGTGCCAAGGACAAACGTGTAAGGTAAGTTTGAGATTACACCTGGCCAGTGTAATTACGAACTTACAGGTACATGTACGTGCTTACAATACCTTATATAGCATTTTATGATGTCATGTCTAGCAAAGGTTAATTACTGCTTTCTTTCAGTATTCGTGAATGGCTGGGAGAAATTTGAGAAGTAAGTCGGTACCTGCTGCACCAAGAAATCAGGAGGAAGAGATCCTCGAGAACGGACCGGCTAACCGCGTAAGAGGTCGCGGGAGGGGCCGTGGAAGAGTCCGTGGAAGAGGTCGTGGGAGGACAAGGAGTATGGAAATTCCTGTAAATCGAGAGGACTCTGTTCAGGAAAGTTCTGCCACCGTAAGGAGAGGGAACCCGACTAGGGGACGTGGTCGAGGCCGGGATTCCACATTTGTCACTCGGGAGAATTTGGCTGCCGAACTGGGAAAAATTCAAGAAACCTTGCAGACTCTTCTTACTTAACAGAACGAGTCGGTTTCGGTGAGCAAAGAGCCGACTGAGAACAAGGAGAGCGCAGATGTGACAAGCCCGGTAGAGACTGGTACTGGGGGACACTCAAAAGCTTTATCCTTGGTGGTGAATGAGTCAGCAGCTAAGGGTTGTAACTTCAAAGTCTTTGCGTCATGCAAGCCCCCTACGTTCGAGGGCGAATGTGATCCGGTTCTGGCAATGAAGTGGGTGAAGGAAATGGAGCTGGTTTTCGATACTTGTAAATGTGCTGATGGAGACAGGGTGATGTTTGCCTTGTCTACGTTGAAGTCTGATGCAGTGTACTGGTGGGAAGCCGAAACTGGGGGAAAGGGTTCAGCGATGGCCAAGGGTATGTTGTGGGAATCGTTTGTTGACAGGTTTAAAGAACAGTTCTGCCCACTCGCGGCAGTGAAAAGGCTGGAAGAAGAGTTTCTGGGTTTAGAACAAGGAGGGATGACGGTACGGGAGTACACTTCTAAGTTTATTGAGAAGTCCCGTTTTGCGGACTTGTATGTACCAACGGAAGGGCGAAAGGTGAACCACTTTATACATGGTCTAAGGAGTAACATTCGGGAGCTGGTACTGACGAGAAACCCCACTACTTTTCAAGCGGCCATCAATACGGCCGAGCTGATCGAGATGGAAAAGAACCGTCAGACTTCTGAAAGGGGTGGCGACAAGCGTAAATGGGATGGGTCGGGCAGTGACTATAGGAAGGGGAAGGTGTTCCGACCAGATAACCGTGCAAGTAAGGATACCGTGGTAAAACCGTGTACGAAATGCAACAAGGTGCACCGGGGTGATTGCATGGCAGGTTCAAACTCATGCTACCGGTGCGGCTTGCCTGGTCACGTGTCAAGGGACTGCCCCAAAGGGAAATCATGCTTTCAATGTGGAGCTACTGGTCACACCAAGTATGATTGCCCGCAATCAAAGAAAGGAGGATCAACTCAGTATGGGGAACGTCATGGAGGAAAGAGCAGTGATAAAGGAGCAGAGCCGACGCGTCCGAAGGGACGTGCTTTCCGCATGACTGCGGATGAGGCGGAGGAAACTCCAGATGTTGTGGCAGGTACGTTTCTAGTGAACTCTCTATGTGTCAAGGTGTTATTTGATTCAGGAGCAAACCGCTCTTTTGTATCGCAAAAATTTATGAAATGTTTGGGGGTGAGGCCTAGGCGTTTAGAGAGAGCTCTAGAGGTGGAGACTGCCAACGATGGTTTGGTGTTTGTTAAGGAGGTGGTAGAGGATTGTGTCATTGATATAGAAGGAAGATTGGTACCTATGAAATTATATCCCATGGCAATGGGAGAGTTCGATGTGGTGTTAGGTATGGACTGGTTGGCCGCGAATGATGCAAACATCGTTTGCAACAAAAAGCTGATCAGAATTCGATCGCCGAATGGGGATCCCATAGTGATTTATGGGGACCGTCATAATAGAAAGAATAGCCTGATCTCCATGATTAGGGCTACTAAGTGCTTGAAGAAAGGTTGCAAGGGATACTTGGCGTACGTGTTGGATGCCAAGAAAGAGAAGCGTGTGATGGGCGATGTACGGGTAGTAAACGAGTACCCGGAAGTATTTCCGGACGACTTGACCAGTCTACCCCCGGATCGTCAGATCGAGTTCAGAATCGATTTGATGCCCGGAGCTGCACCGATTGCCCGCGCACCTTATAGATTGGCACCGTCCGAGATGAAGGAAATGATGACGCAGCTGCAAGAATTGTTAGACAAGGGATTCGTCCGACCAAGTACATCACCATGGGGAGCACCTGTGCTCTTCGTGAAGAAGAAGGACGGTACTATGCGGATGTGTATTGATTACCGAGAACTCAACAAGGTCACGATCAAGAACAAGTACCCGATACCTAGGATTGACGACCTGTTCGATCAGTTGCAAGGAGCCAATTACTTTTCCAAGATAGACTTGAGGTCAGGATATCATCAGCTCAAGGTGCGGGAGGAGGATGTGCCGAAGACTGCCTTCAGAACCAGATATGGACACTACGAATTTCTGGTGATGCCGTTTGGATTAACCAACGCCCCGGCAGCATTCATGGACTTAATGAATAGGGTATGCCAACCCTATTTGGATCAGTTCGTGATAGTGTTCATAGATGACATCCTGATATTTTCTAGATCGGAAGAGGAGCACGAGAGCCACCTTCGTACAATCCTCGAGCTATTGAAGCAAGAGAAGTTGTATGCGAAGTTTTCCAAGTGCGAGTTTTGGCTAAGGGAAGTGCAGTTCCTCGGGCACGTGGTGTCTGAGAAGGGGATCATGGTCGATCCGGCTAAGATTGAAGCCATTCGAGACTGGGAGCAACCCAAGAACCCGTCAGAAGTTCGAAGTTTCCTCGGTCTGGCAGGTTACTATCGGAAGTTCATCAAGGACTTTTCGCGTACCGCCACGCCACTGACCTCTCTAACCAAGAAGAATGTCAAGTTCAATTGGTTGGAGAAACAGGAGGAAGCCTTTCAAAAGCTAAAGGAGATGTTGAGCAGCGCTCCGGTGTTGTCATTACCTGACGGTACGGATGACTTCGTAGTTTTCAGTGACGCATCGAAGCTCGGTTTGGGTTGCGTTCTAATGCAGCGGGGAAAGGTGATCGCATATGCCTCGCGGCAATTGAAGGATCATGAAGTTCGGTACCCCACTCACGATCTAGAACTGGCGGCAGTGGTCTTCGCTCTAAAGATTTGGCGACATTACCTGTATGGGACGAAGTGCCAGATCTTCACGGACCACAAAAGCTTATGCCATCTTTTTGACCAAAAAGAATTGAATATGTGCCAAAGAAGGTGGATTGAATTGTTGACTGACTACGACTGTAAGATCGAATATCATCCGGGGAAGGCAAACGTGGTGGCGGACGCTTTGAGCCGTAAGGAACGAAGTGAAACCCCCAGGATTGTGACCATGAGGGCCGAGGTCACGTTCAACCTGTTAGCGGAAATAAAGAAATGTCAAGCTGAGGCGCTCGAGACTGAAAATCTTAAGAAGGAGAGAATGGTGGGGCAAGCGTCCTTTTTATTGGACGCTTACGGCTCCGAAAGAAAGGGAGGATCTGGGTTCCGAAACTCGGAGGGCTCCGAAAGCTGATTCTCGAAGAAGCTCACAAATCGAAGTACACGATTCACCCCGGAACCAACAAGATGTACGGAGACCTACGACGAGACTACTGGTGGCCCGGATTGAAGAAAGACTTGGCTCACCTTGTAGAAACCTGTATGACGTGTTCGCGTCTGAAGATCGAACATCAAAGACCGTTCGGGGAGCTCCAGTCGTTAGAGATACCGACATGGAAGTGGGATCAGATCACGATGGATTTCGTGACCCATTTGCCTAGAACTCCGAGGGGTTATGACGCTATTTGAGTGATCGTGGATCGACTCACAAAGTCAACCCACTTTTTGCCTATACGAGAGTCTTACTCGGTGGAGCAGCTTGCCAAGTTATACGTTGACGAGATCGTAACCCTCCATGGCGTGCCTTCGTCGATAATTTCCGACCGAGATAGCAGGTTTACATCTAACTTTTGGAGAAGCTTCCAAAGAGAAATGGGTTCACAGATCAAGATGAGTACCGTTTATCACCCTCAGACCGACGGGCAGAGTGAGCGTACGATCCAAACATTGGAAGACATGTTGAGAGCATGTGCTTTAGATTTCCAAGGCTCTTGGGAAAAGCACCTACCATTGATCGAATTCGCTTATAATAACAGCTACCATTCGAGCATCAAGGCCGCGCCATTTGAGGCACTCTATGGTAGAAAATGTCGGACATCTTTGTGCTGGAACGAAGTAGGTGAAAGGCAGTTAGCCGGACCAGAACTGGTACAGCTGACTTCGGACAAGATAGTCCAAGTGCGTGAAAGGCTGAAGGTCGCTCGCGACCGCCAAAAGAGTTATGCGGATAGAAGACGAAAGGACATAGAATTCCAGGTCGGAGATTTTGTTTTATTGAAGGTGTCCCCGTGGAAGGGAGTGGTACGGTTTGGGAAACGGGGAAAGCTAAGCCCGCGGTACATCGGACCATTCGAGATCACGGAGCGGATTGGGGAAGTGGCGTATAGGTTGGATCTACCAGAAGAACTGCGCAGCATCCATAATGCGTTTCACGTGTCTAATCTAAGAAAATGTCTAGCCGACGTGGCTAAGGCAATTCCGTTAAATGACATTAAGGTGGACGAAAGATTGAATTTTGTAGAAGAACCCGAAGCTATCACAGATGTTAAGGTAAGGAAGTCACGGAGCAAGGGGACTAAGCTGGTTAGGGTGCAATGGCGACACCATAAGGGCCCGGAGGCTACGTGGGAGCTGGAATCGGAAATGAAGTTGAAGTACCCACATCTCTTTCAATGAGGAATTCCGGGGACGGAATTCTTTTAAGAGGGGAGTATTGTAACAACCGGGTTTTATTTTGAGAAGAATAGGAGTTTAGTGTTTGCCATGCTAAAATTTCAAAGCTAAGTTAAGGGGACCATCTTGGTTGCTATTGAAAGTTTAGTGCTATTTGTCTAATAAATGGAAGTTTGCTTGAAGGGGCCAAAATGAAAACTTTGTGAGAAGGTATTTAAGGGCACATATTCCTAGGGTTGATTGGGAAAATCAGTATTTGGGTTGGCATTTGGCGGCTAAGAGAATAGAAGAAAGGAAGAAGGGTTTGGGCAAGGAATCAAGAGAAAAGGGAGAATCAAAGAGGAAATTGCAAGGTATTACATCCTAAATTCGTCTCCTAATTATTGTAGTACTTCTCTTCTTGTGGTTATGGATTTCTAAGAGCTGATTCTTGTGATTCCTTGAGTTTTCACCACTTTTCCTTTATAATGAGTTTTCATGGGTTTTGGCTTAATAAATCGATTTAAGGGGTTACAAATGGATTAAGTGGGTGTTTGGGGTTGGTGGATGAACCCTTATAGTTGTCTAACCAAACTAATGGCTTAAATCGGAGTATTAATCGGTTTTAGAAATTCTAAGTTCGAACAACAGCGTTTTCCGGACACCAGTGTTTGAAGGTGTCCGGATATGTTGAGGATGTCCGGATAAGTCTGGCGTCCGGATAAGTCTGGCGTCCGGATAAGCCTTGCGTCCGGATAAGCCTGGCGTCCGGATAAGCCTGGCGTCCGGATAAATCTGGCGTCCAGATAAGTCTGGCGTCCGGATAAGTCTGGCGTCCGGATAAGTCTGACGTCCGGATCAGTGCTGTGTCCGGGAAGGGATATTCGGACAGTAGAACTGGGATATTTTCTGATGTGGATCTTTTGCCTTAGGTGTTCTGTGAGTGTAGCTTGAAGGTGTTTAGGGAGTGCACTGTGCAACAATCAAGGTGAGTTCCCTACACCTCTTTTACGACGTAACTGTTAAATGATTCTTTTACTGATTATGGTTTTAACAAGCATGAAATGATTATGAATTTATATGCATGAAAGAAATGTTTGATATGTTGAAATGATGCGCATGATTTATGAAAGGGTCAAATGCTTTTATGAAACGTATGTGCATGCTATGTGATGTCGGTCTGTACTGTGGGATCAATGAACCTCGGGATCTGATGATCCATTGGGTATGTTTGACGAGACGGTAGGTTGGAATTCGTTTCCTCCTAGGCGGGTATCGGGGAGTCTGCTTGGGCCCCGATACGAGAAGGGCGAAAGGGGAGTCTGCTTGGGCCCCGATCGCGTATGGTTAAAGGACCCATTACACAGTGCAGTACCATATGTGATGATTTATGATGCATTTTAACGAAAGGATTTCATATTGTTTATGCATGATCTGTTACGGAGGGAATTCACTAGACCTTTTGGTCTAACCCTCGCTTTTCAAAACTAAACCATTTTCAGGTAAGCGTTCCGCAAGTTCCTCGGGGAGGAAATTGGAGGGACATAGCACATTTGGAGATTTGAGCGACTCCAAGACTTAGACTATTGATTTAGATAGAGCTCGGCTGTGGAATTTTGTAGACTTCCGCTGTCATTTTTGTTAAGCTCGTTATTGATGTATTGAACAAGTTAAACTTGTACTGTAAAACGCTCAGTTTTGTGATTTAATGCTTAGTAAGTTTTGGGGATGTTACACCGATAAAGTCACCATTATTGCCGATTCTTAATCTTACCGATTTAACTATGTATGACTCAAAAATCAAAGTTCAATCAGTATGGATATTTATACCCAAATCTCTTTGTGATATAAATCGTCGACCGAAGTTCGAACCTTAGTAAATCATACCAAACCCTAATCTCTACGTGGTTATCAAAGATTTTCTCAAATCTTTGTGCATTACTTAAGTCGTATTTCGGATCCGTCCTACTCGAGGTCTAAGATCTAATATTAATACTTCAAAGTGATCGGCTTATCCCCGTTGAGTGAAGTCCCAACTCAAGTGACCAAACTTAAGAGCTAGCAACGATGGCAACACCCAAGTGTCGCCTACTAGTCTCAAGTTTCACTCACACCCACACCCAAAGGGTGCTCATCTAATAATAAAATTAAAGGACATAATAAAAAAAGAAATACGAGTTAACTACTTGCATTAACTAAAGATAAAGTTAAACTGCAGATATAGACTGAAAATAAAATGTGGAAGTAAAATGCGAGAAATAAAATACGAAAAGTAAAGGCGAAATTAAACTACACTAATTAAAATCTAAGAAAGAAAAGAAAAGAAAAGAAAAGAAAAGAAATGGAGATGGAGAAGGAGACAGTTCTTCAAGAAGGAGAGGAGAAGGATAAGGTTTGAGCGGTTGATGCTCTCCCCAAAGGCTTGTATTTATACTCTCAAATTGATAGGGGAAGCAAGGCAATGATTACCCATCATCGTGTGGACAACAACTTGAAAATATGTGGATAACATCACTCCACCAGCTAAGGGTGAGAAAAACCCGAACCATGACCCGACCAAACCCGAACCCGAATAAGCCGAAAAAATGCTACCTGAGAACCTGCAACCCGAATAAGCCGAACTTGAAGTTTTTGATCGGATATTTTGGTTCGGCGTGGGTCTCCATTTCCCACACCCGATCCGATCCGAACCCCGAACTTTATTTTAGATTTAAAAAAAATTATTAATATCTAAAATATAAATACTTAAATCAATGTATCAGTTCACTTTATTCTCATAAAACTAAAATCAATTGTCGATTAAGAGACGATACGAAGTTACGAACACGAACCTATGGGTTGGGTCTCCGTCGACGCGACTGCCTCCAATGCTCCCTCCCTCCCTCCACCGTTGACAACGTCAATTTTTGGCGTTATTTCCGGTCCACAAACCACTTAGAGTGGCTTGTTTTGAGGCAAAGAAGCGGAATTTTACGGTTTTCTCAGCGAAATGCGCAGGTAATCCGGAAAAGAAAGATCATCGAGAAACAAAGAGGAAAAGAGTCCAAAGGAGAGCCCAAAATGGAAGCCCAATCCAGGACCCGAACCAAGACCCGAGCCTAGACTCGGGCCACTTTCAGAAACCGCGCGGCCTGCGCTGCGGCTTGAGGCTGCGAGCTAGGCCGCGCAACCCACTGTTTGTTGCTTTTGTTTGGCGACTTCCCGGAATTAGGTCATCATTCATTCGCGTGCGACGGGAGGCTGAGAAGGGGCGATTTTCAGAGATTTTTCCACCACTTTTGAGCCACGATAGAGAGCGGATTAAAAAGGAGTTCACCACGAGAAGCGAATTAGAGCCAAGAGAAGGGATTTCATCAGTACAACTTTCACGTTCATGATCACGATGTTTTCACACACTACTTTCTACCCTTTTCTTGTGTTTTCGTCCAACCCCAACATGAACTAATCTTTAGATGTTGGGGGTTGAAATAACTATGGTTTTTATTAGAGATGACGTGTAATCGAAGGATTTTATCGATTTGATCTATGAAGCTTTTGATTTTAGTTTTCTAATACAATTGTAGCTTTTGATTTTCATGGTTTTTGATTAAGTTCGAGAGAATTAATTAATAACTAGATCAGATAATCAGGTGCCAGAAAGGAGATTCGGGTAGAGATAGCCGAATCACCTTTTTGCTCTGTAAAGTTTAACCTAACGTGTTTTAAAGCCACCGATAGAAATTGAGAGATAAAAGTAGTGAGTTTTAAGATAAAATCCGTTATTGCTTGAGAAAGAATAATGGTGAATTTCAAAACTAGGGTTCATAGAAATAATCGGTAATAGTTGTTCGGGTTTCCGTTCGTCGATAGCATAACCATAGGAAATCCAACCCTCAACCTGTAACAACCCAATCTAAAATAAAGCATGCATAGCACTAGATAATAAACATTACAAAACCGGGTCTCAAAATTTCTTACATCTGTCTAAAAATTAGGTTGGCGGAAACAACCTATACACAACTGAGAATAGTCTAAATACTAAAAGCTAGAGTGCCTTTGTCTCTATCTGTAACATTCTCTATTCTGCCCCGCTCACTTGCCAGAGCCTCTTATTACATGCTTACCTGAAAAGGTTTAGTTTGGAAAATGCGAGGGTTAGACCATGAGGTCTAGTGAGCTCCCTCTTGACAGTTCTCAAAATCATTTAAAAACGATTTATAACTTTCACATATAAAAACTTTCACATAATCTTTCATAAAACTTCTACGGATAAATCCGCTCCCGTAAATGGCACCCTGAAGTCACTCAAGAGTGACAACGAGTCAGACTCACGCTGCCTTATTGGATACACCCTTCCATGGCATAAACGGGTCACTCCTCCCGGCATGAGCACTGGCGGGCCACACCCCCCCCCCCCCGACTTAGCCAATTTACGTCTAACACAATGTATGCATACATCTCATATAACTTCACATAAAACTTTCATGCAATTAAATCATACGAATAAAAACATGGCATTTCTCTTTACTTTCTTACTTCAGAGAACACGTTAGAAAGCACGTATTTTTAGTTAGAAAAACTCACCTGGCGCTTTAGAAATTCCTTCTCGCAAAACTTCAGATTTTAAGGTGAACACCTATGATATTAAAATAATAATTATAGTGAGTCATGGTTAATCTCAGCTCAAACTGAACAATTCTCTATCTAACTGACTCTTGACCACTCTGGAATCAGGACCCAATTAATCGGCCCGACCAATTACCGGTTCACTTACCAAACAATAAGAATTTCGGATCTTATTCGTTACCGAATCCAAGCCCAACTAAAAAAATACCGGACCTTTGTAAAAAAATACTGGATCCAGACCCAAACTTATAACCTATTCCGGATCACTATGGATTTAGCCTAAAATCAATGCATTTCGGATCCCATTTTAAAATATTACCGGATCCCATATGCTTAACCCACAATTGGAAATTCATTTAATTAAATAACGAGTCTACAGCTTAGCCCACCCACTCTGAATTACTTAAATTATAATCTGGGCCCACAGCTCTAGCCCAACACCGGTTACTTTAAAATTTGCATACCGGGTCCTTAGAAAGAAATACCGGATCTGCGAAGAAAGGGCCCAACTTCCGGTGTAAATAAATAAATAAATACTGGATCCACATGTAGCTACAGTACCGGTCCAACATGCATTCCGGATCACCAAAATGGATTCTGGATCCATTTAATCATGCGGCCCAAACTTCCGATTCAATAATATAATTCCGGTTCTTAATCCTATTTAAATATACATTCCGGATCTTTAGGAAAATGGCAGTTCCGGGTCTTAGGATTAAAATTACCGGATCCTTAATAAATTAGCATACCGGATATCTTGGGTAAGGCCCATTCCGGAACATAGTAATTTAGAGTCCAATAAATAAAGTTCCGGATCCTCTAAAATATTAAATTCCGGATCCACACTTTAATTCCGGATCTAATGGGTTCCGAATCTCCTTGATTCCGGATCTCTTTAAAACTCATTTCGGATCAGTTTTATTATAATAATTCCGGAACACAAAACTATAACTCAGTTCCGGAACACCTTATTGTTACTCATTTCCGGAACACAGTAAGAAACTTGGCGATGCGATTCTGATTTAAAAATTAACACTGAGGATTAATCTATTTTAAATCGATACCAAGTCTCTTTCCACAAAATTGAATTATCTAATCCCACTAAACCTCTTTTAAGGTTCTAAGCCGCACCGAACTCTTATGAGTTAATTAATTACTAAATATCTCTAATCCTGCTCAAACACCTTGATACTGGAATGCTAAAATTACCAGGAAGTGATGGTGATTATCTTGAGCTTGGTGATGCAAAGAACTCCTTCCTCCTCCTCCAAACCTGTAGAATACAACTGAAATCTTCTCCTTTTCTCTGCTCTTTCTTTCTCAGCCGCAAACAATAAAATCACCTAGGGTTTTGAGCCAATCATGAGGGTTTTTATACCCTCTTCCCAAATTTACAATTTAGCCCTTCCACTTTTAGCTTTACAAAATCATCACAAAACTTTAATTCTTCCCATTAAGATCTCGGTTATTACAACACTCCCCGTCAAAAGAATTCTGTCCCCGAAATTCCTTTATCAAATAGATGAGGGTATCTGGATCTCATATCCGCTTCTAACTCCCAAGTTGCCTCTCGTCCCTAATGATACCTCCACTGGACCTTTACTAGCCGGACTTCTTTGTTTCTCGTTTTACGAACCTTACTGTCCACGATCTCTATTGGTTCCTCTACATAGGTCAACTTTTCATCGATGCTGATATCTTCCAAATGAACAGTTACATCGGCTTCTGCCAAACACTTCTTTAAGTTCGAAACATGGAACGTTTGGTGCATTCCCTTTAATTCTTACGGTAACTCCCACTCGTAGGCTACGGTTTCCTACTCGTTCAATAATGACAAAGGTCAACTACTAATCGCTTGAATTCTGCAAGGTCGCCCTCATTTGCTTTCCACAATAGAGACGTGCATCACACTATGAATTCCTCTAAAATCCTTTCGGGCACCACAAAATCGTACACTATCTACGCAACTTTCCATAACTTCAACGGTTCCTAAAACGTAGTCCACTTCACTTCCCTCCCAAACTATTTCTGCTGGGAAACATAGTTGTACTCCATACTTCGGAACCGCCCTCGGTGAGTCACCACTTTGCTATATCGTGCTATCTTGCACCATCTATTTGTAACCTCTCTGATCACTATCATCCCTTAAATACCACCTGGTAACTCCAAGGCCAATCGCACCTAAATCATCTCGCTTCCTGAATCACATTGGCCACACCTCAACAACTACTTCATACGTTCTCCCAACTTTATCACTCCCCACTTATACGTAACTAAAAGCAGGAAATCTCCATAATCTCTTATTGAAGTGTTCGCCTAACCAAATTGAACTCATCCTGAAGACACGTCAACTTCTCACTGCTTGCCTCAAGTGTCCAGTCATATATAACTCATCTTCGGTTACCCTCACTCAACTAGGAGGAGTAACCATGGTCACACCAAAACTATTCTCAATAGCTTATCACTGAACGACCAGTTCGTTCGAACATTTCTCACAACATCACCAACTCAAACCCATTCGACTGCCTTTTCCCACTTCTTTCCCGCACTTAAAACATACACAAATCCCTTTCGTACATACTCTTTCTAGGAGTTCGCACACTTATCGATGACAATCTACCCACACTATTCCATTTTTCGATGTTACTGCCAAGCTTACTACTTCCATCCTACTCATTTATTCCGACATACGATCTACAACTCCCCACGTTAGCGTGGAGCACCGCCCACCAAACTTTACTTGCCTCTCTCTTCCGACCTTTCCACATGCTGAAACCTTTTCTCATTAATATACACAACCAAACAGTTGCACCCAAAATTTTAACTTGAGGTATCCAACCTAGTTACCTTGAAACGACACCGGTGTTCGAGGTCACTACACGTTCTTGATCTCCAACTATTACCTTCTCGGATAATTCCTTCACACATAAGAAACAATTCCCATTCTTTAAAGATTTCGCATCTACTACACCACGTTTTTTGACTACCCACCCATCATCTCCTTTAAACCTCCAATGATTCCAAAAATATACTTACTTGGCGACTCACACAACCAAAAACACTTGGTTTCTCATTTGGGTAACCACCCACTACCGCTCCGACATTCTATTCCGATAATAGCCATATCACAACGCCAACTCACAAACCACGTGCTCCAACAACTTGATTAACAGATCATACACCTCATCCGAAATCCCCGAAAAGACTTCTATCTGAGGTTTCCTCTTTCTAACATCACCTTACTACAACACTCGATGGCACATTTTTCTTGGCAATTGCTGCCACTACACATCCGTACATTCTCCCCCCATAACATCACGCTGCAGACCAGATCTCTCATGGTTATTCGTACACAATTCAAACTTGCCTTCATATTCTCCCGCCTAAATAACCGAGTTTATCTCGTTACTTTGTCTTTTGCCAACTCTAAATCAACAACTCACGAGTTCCCGACTAACTCAAACATATTCGATTCTTGCTAGTTCTTTGCGATTCCAAACCATTACATAGACAGGGCACATTCTCTCACAGATCGATATAATCTATACGCCCACACGAGGTGTTCCATCATTATGGATACATCTTTCCAGAACGACCTCCTACATTTACCCACATCGTGGTACATCTCTCCGCTTCCAACCTCTTGACAACGCCTTCAACTCCAGACATATAAATAGCTGTCGACTTTGATAATAATAGTCGACCTGTAGACGCCTTCCTAGCTTTTCCGTCAACATAGGTTCCTAACAGAACCTAGTTCTTCCATCATATCATGATCATCTACACATCCCGTCGTTCTCATTTCAAAACTTACTCGTGCAACGTCAACATTGCAAGATCACCTTAAGACTCTTATTCGACGTCG
Source organism: Saussurea involucrata (assembly GCA_033807775.1). Taxonomy (NCBI): domain Eukaryota; kingdom Viridiplantae; phylum Streptophyta; class Magnoliopsida; order Asterales; family Asteraceae; genus Saussurea; species Saussurea involucrata. The sequence continues at coordinate 180,849,935 of CM066320.1, read as the reverse complement.
AGGACATTTCATTTCTGCCTCACCACACTACTCATAACGAGTTGCTAATACCAACACCTCGATGACTTCTAGTCCTTCCCCTGGACACAACCGTCCCTCGGCAATTGTATTTCCAGTCACCGCACAAGGGTACAGACCTTCATACAACCGACACTAAAGTCCACTTCCGACTCTTCCACTGTTCACCTCTCCTCTTGAACACAAAAACCAAAAATACAATCATTCTCCCCTGATTTGTCCAACACCTCTCCATCTCGGAGTTATTCCTTAGCTTAAAATGTAATACTCGACGACCTAGTGAGTTCATAGCCTTCATGCATGACAACGCGATAAATAAATCATTTCGCACTTTTATCATTTTAAAGAAATACCACTTGGAACCAATTTGGGTACACATGACCCCACCACTCTCATAACCCCAATGCTCTACACAACGATCTCGAGAATCGTTCGCACGCAACCTTTCAGTAAAAACGCAATCTTACTCAACCAAAACGACGTTGTTACGACAGTAACATTTTGAATGGAAATCTTTTTATACGACAAAATTCTGAAAGAAACTATCGACACGAAATAAATCGGTCGGCTCTTACACTCATTTATATGACATCAACATTTCAATACTCATTTTGGTTATAAAAGTTTTGTTGGCAAACGTCTTCTTGACTTTTTGCAACAATTTAACTTATCATGAAAAATGTGAAGTATTTTGCAAATTGCTAAGCTCAAAATTTCATTATGCGACGTAAATGGAATTGCCTTTTTCTTTAAATACACGCTTGCACATGCTGACGCAATCCCGACTAAAATTGCTATTTACACATTTACTTTTAATCACGAAAACTCATGTAACACACACAAGAACGCAATGCATGAAACTCTACTCGCAAATGAAGGCTACTCACTCAAACAAGGTCAACCGTTTTACTCACGCAACTTATCATTTGCACTCTATCTTCGACCAATGGTCGCCCTCTCGGCCTGGCAACAACTTGCTGAACATGCGTTCCACGTCCCACTTACTCAACCATTTCATACTATTTTCGTCTTGACCAATTATCTCACATTCTACCTCTACACGTTTTCAATCCGCTACTGCAAAGCTCGACTAAAGAGTCAGGGCTCTAATCCTCCACTCGCTCTTGAATCGACGCTTTCAATATCTCGACACTGTCCTTCCTTACCATCCCAACTGGTCTACCCCACGAAGATCTACCTCTAGACGGCTCATAACATTCCAAATAACATTCGGTTTCTACGATGTATATATACATCACATCATAAATGATCTCTCACGATACTTCCCCAACAATGGGTCTCAATCTATCCCTCAGGGATCTTGCTGACATTCCAGATTACTGGAACACGACACATAAACTAGCTTAAGACTACAACTTCAGAATAATAAGGCAGATTAAGCACATACATATACCTGTAAGTTCGCAATTACACTGGCCAGGTGTAATCCCAAACTTACCTTACATGAATGTCCTCGGTACCTGATAACGCCACTTTTTGGCGTTATTTTCGGTCCTCAAACCAATGAGATTGGCTTGTGTTTAAGCAAAAAGGCGGAATTTTATGTTCATCGAGTGAAATGTGCAGGTAATCTAAAAGGAGGCAATCATCGAGAAAAGAAGCGGAAAAAAGCCCAAAACGAGTACAAAACGAAGCCAACGGAAGTCCAAGATCCAAGCTCAAGACCCGTGCCCGAACCAGGACCCAGATCCGCGAACCAGACTTGACCCGGAGCATCCAGGAAACCGCGCGACTTTCCACGTGCCCTGAAGCCGCGGGACAAGTCGCGTAACCCCCTGTTTCGTTTCTATACATTGGAGTTTTCCGGTTTTTAGGTTATCACTTCTCGACGGACGACGACAGACGATTTGGGGGCGATTTTCAGAGGATTTTCGGAGACTTTGGAGCCACGATAGAGGATCGATTGAGGAGGAGTTCACGAGGATAATCAGATTAGACCCGAGAGAAGGGAGTCCACCATTACATTCATCACGTTCACAATTACTATGTTTGCACACACCATTCTTCTTCTTTTTCTTGTGTTTTTATCCACCCCCAGCATGAACTAAGCTTTAGATGTTGGGGGTTGGTTTGAATTTGGTTTAAATGTCTAAACAGATGATTTGAGACTTTTATCAGTTTTCCTAGTTAATGAAGCATGTGATTTGGTTTTTAATGCTTTTGTGAGTTTGGTCAACTTTCAATTGTTTTGTTTGTCTTCAATTGATTTCGAGAGAATTAATTATTAACTAGAACTAGAAATTGCATGCCTAAGGTGAGAAATTGGATAGAGATATACCAAGTAAACCTTAGTCCCGTTGAAATCTTGAGTTTAATGTGTTTTGAATTTCATAGGTTGAGATCGAGAGATAAAACTTGTGTTTTTCAAGATAAAAACCGTTGTTGCTTGAGAAAGAACAACGGTGATTTTTAGAGATTGGGTATTCATTATACGGAATAACTGGTAATTGTTTTAAGTCAATTGTTTGTACGTGAAAACCTTAGGATTTCCAACCCTCAACTGTTTTCTCTATCCGAAGTTTCCTAAGTTGTGTACTGTCCCGTTTGTGATTTGTTTTCTCGCAATTAATTTGTTTTATACCAACCACTCAAATTTGCGATCGTTCAGTTAATACCAATTGTAGTCATTGTGATACTTAGTTCCTAGTTCCCTTGGTTCGATACTTGTACTTCCGTACTAGTACTTGATTTCGACACCGTACACTTGCGGTTAGATTTAGGGGGGTGTAAACCCGCCTATCAGTACCCTATTAGTCCTATCTCTATGATAGTGCCCTCCTAACGCATTTCCTGATTCTCAGTTATGATTTCTACTCCCAAAGTTTAAGTTTAGGCCCGTCCGGTCACCTAAATCCCTTAAACTATGGCTCTGATACCAATTGTAACAACCCAGTCTAAAATAAAGCATGCATAGCATTAGATAATAAACATTACAAAACCGAGTCTCAAAATTTCTTACATCTGTCTCGAAATTAGGTTGGCGGAAACAACCTATACACAATTGAGAATAGTCTAAATACTACAAGCAAGAGTGCCTCTGTCTCTATCTGTATCATTCTCTATTCTGCCCCGCTCACTTAACAGAACCTCTTATTACCTGCTTACCTGAAAAGGTTTAGTTTGGAAAATGCGAGGGTTAGACCATGACGTCTAGTGAGCTCCCTCCTGACAGTTCTCAAAATCATTTAAAAACGATTTATAACTTTCACATATAAAAACTTTCACATAATCTTTCATAAAACTTCCACGGATAAATCCGCTCCTGTAAATGGCACCCTGAAGTCACTCAAGAGTGACAACGAGTCAGACTCACGCTGCGTTACTGGATACACCCTTCCATGGCATAAATGGGTCACTCCTCCCGGCATGAGCACTGGCGGGCCACACCCCCCGACTTAGCCAATTTACGTCTAACACAATGTATGCATACATCTCATATAACTTCACATAAAACTTTCATGCAATTAAATCATACGAATAAAAACATGGCATTTCTCTTTACTTTCTTACTTCAGAGAACACGTTAAAAAACACGTATTTTTAGTTAGAAAAACTCACCTGGCGTTTTAGAAATTCCTTCTCGCAAAACTTCAGATTTTAAGGTGAACACCTATGATATTAAAATAATAATTATAGTGAGTCCTGGTTAATCTCAGCTCAAACTGAACAATTCTCAATCTAACTGACTCTCGACCACTTTGGAATCAGGACCCAATTAATCGGCCCAACCAATTACCGGTTCACTTACCAAACAATAAGAATTCCGGATCTTATTCGTTACCGAATCCAAGCCCAACTAAAAAAATACCGGACCTTTGTAAAAAATACTGGATCCAGGCCCAAACTTATAACCTATTCCGGATCACTATGGATTTAGCCTAAAATCAATGCATTTCGGATCCCATTTTAAAATATTACCGGATCCCATATGCTTAACCCACAATTGGAAATTCATTTAATTAAATAACGAGTCTACAGCTTAGCCCATCCACTCTGAATTACTTAAATTATAATTTGGGCCCACAGCTCTAGCCCAACACCGGTTACTTTAAAATTTGCATACCGGATCCTTAGAAAGAAATACCGGATCTGCGAAGAAAGGGCCCAACTTCTGGTGTAAATAAATAAATAAATACTGGATCCACATGTAGCTACAGTACCGGTCCAACATGCATTCCGGATTACCAAAATGTATTCCGGATCCATTTAATCATGCGGCCCAAACTTCCGATTCAATAATATAATTCTGGTTCTTAATCCTATTTAAATATACATTCCGGATCTTTAGGAAAATGGCAGTTCCGGGTCTTAGGATTAAAATTACCGGCTCCTTAATAAATTAGCATACCGGATCTCTTGGGTAAGGCCCATTCCGGAACATAGTAATTTAGAGTCCAATAAATAAAGTTCCGGATCCTCTAAAATATTAAATTCCGGATCCACACTTTAATTCCGGATCTAATGGGTTCCGGATCTCCTTGATTCCGGATCTCTTTAAAAACTCATTCCGGATCAGTTTTATTATAATAATTCCGGAACACAAAATTATAACTCAGTTCCGGAACACCTTATTGTTACTCATTTCTGGAACACAGTAAGAAACATGGCGATGCGATTCTGATTTAAAAATTAACACTGAGGATTAATCTATTTTAAATCGATACCAAGTCTCTGTGCACAAATTTGATTTATCTAATCCCATTAAACCTTTTTTAAGGCTCTAAGCCGCACCGAACTCTTATGAGTTAATTAATTACTAAATATCTCTAATCCTGCTCAAACACCTTGATACTGGAATGCTAAAATTACCGGTGATTACCTTGAGCTTGGTGATGCAAAGAACTCCTTCCTTCTCCTCCAAACTTGTAGAATACAGCTGAATTCTTCTCCTTTTCTCTGCTCTCTCTTTCTCAACCGCAAACAATAAAATCACCTAGGGTTTTGAGCCAATCATGAGGGTTTTTATACCCTCTTCCTAAATTTACAATTTAGCCCTTCCACTTTCAGCTTTACAAAATCATCACAAAAACTTTAATTCTTCCCATTAAGATCTCGGTTATTACAACCTTTTGTCTATCAAAGTCTCTTCCAAATCTTTCGTTAATCAATTTTAGTTTTACTTAGTTTTAAACAATTTTCTAAACCACAAACCAAAATTTTGACTGTTCAGTTAATAGCAATTGTAGTCATTGTGATACTCAGTTCCTAGTTCCCTTGGTTCGATACTCGTACTTTCCGTACTATTACTTGATTCGACCTGTACACTTGCGGTTAGAGTAGGGGGTGTAAACCCGCCTATCAACCGTCGACACACCACCTCTGTGACTTTGGAACTTGACTCGATGTCTCGATTTGTTTGGTGATGCATAAAAAAATATCCAAGATCTTTGCTTGAATTACTGAACTTCCGTTCACTTGCCAAATTTCAAAAAGTCAAAAGTCAAATTGTTTGTCTAGGGTTTCTTGTTTTCTTCTTACTTTTGTAATGTCATATGGATTTGAAATTCAGATTGTTTGTTTATGGTTTAGCGTTTTGCACTTGCCATTCATTTGGTATTCCATATTTGGATCACATAAGTTAGTCAATTATATGAATTGTCATCGAAGTGTCGTTTTGGGTAAGCTCTTGTAAAATTCAATATCTAAACTGTTAGTTTCATAGCCACTATCATCATCTTGATTTTTTTGTTTAATGTTAGCTTGCCTTTTAGCTTATATGGTGTTGTTTTGATGTTGCCCATTAAGGCTTAATAGCCACTGTCACCATCTTGATTTTTTGGTTTCATAGCCACTTAGCCACTTAGCCACTGTCATCATCTTGTAAAAGTCAATATGTAAACTTTTGGTTTCATAGCCAATGTCATCATCTTTATTTTTTAGTTTTAATGTTAGCTTGCCTTTTAGTTTATATGGTGTTGTTTAATGTTAGCTTGCCTTGTACAAGTCAATATCTAAACCTTTTGGTTTCATAGCCACTATCATCATTTTGATGTTAAGTTTAAGGCATTAATTATGATATAAAGTATGATAATTGTAACTTGTATGTTTAATTGAGATTCTTGACAACTTTCTTGATGTAGTTTGGAAATTGGAATGTCTCAATCTCAAGCGGATAGTAGTGCACCACCTCTTGAAACTAAGAAGCGAAAAGATATAGAAACAAGGTCAGTTTATTGGGATCACTTTGACAGAATTTTAGATGGGAAGGGTAATTTGATCAAAGCAAAGTGAAAATATTGTGACAAAGTATATGCAGCCGACCCTAAAAAACATGGGACTTCCTCCTTAAAAAACCATGCCATTTCATGCCTTAAAAACCCTCAAGCCAAAAAGACTGGACAACCCATGTTAGCATTCGCTTCGAATTCGGAAAATGAAAGTGTTTTGACTAATTGGGTTTTTAATCAAGAGAATGTTAGGAAAGAAACCGCTAAGATGATCATCATAGATGAACTACCTTTCAAGCTTGTAGAGGGTAGGGGTTTCAGACAATGGGGGCAAGAATCGTGTCCTATGTTTAAAATACTGTCTAGTTAGACGGTTAATAGAGACATATTTGCTTTATATTATGAAGAGTGGAATAGCCTTAAAAGGTTTCTTAAGGAACACTCACAGCGGGTTAGCTTAACCACCGACACTTGGACATCCGTGCAACGGATCAATTATATGTGCATAACTGCACATTATATTGATGTCCACTGCAGATTGAACAAAAAATTATGTCTTTTGTGCCAATCCAATCACACAAGTGGGATGTAACAACTAAAGCTTTAGAGGTATGTTTGGTTGAGTGGGACATCAAAAACATTTCTACCATCACAGTAGATGTACTCGTCGTACCCATTTATACAGTTGTATCCAAATCGACCTATAATACAAGTGAGAGGGTGTTGGATAATTTTAGGAGCTCTCTAACTCCTAAAATAGTTGAAGCACTTATCTGTACGCAAGATTGGTTAAGGGCCCCTACTGAACCACTTACGGTGGAAGAAAACTTGGAGGACCTTGAGAAGTTTGAGAAATGTACGAGTACGACATTAATTTATGAGTTTGATAATTTATATATTATAGTTACTACTTTAAAAATTGTTACTTTTAATTTCAAAACGTGCAGAAATGGAAAATTCAAGAATTGGAACTTCTTCAGCGACCCGTGGTACTGAAGATAGTCCTAGTACACAAGCTTCAAACGATTTGGTGGGATTTGAAGTTGATTCATGATTTGACGGTACGAGACTACACTATGAGTTTTATGATTTATCATTCCCATTTATGATTACTGATTCATTTTTGTTGTTACAGACTTACATTATTGGTTTGGTTTGGTAGTTGCCTAGTTGGTACTTTGGTTTGATTGGTTTGGTTGGAAGTTGGAACTTTCGAAACATTTACAGGATTGGTTTGGTTGCAACTTGGAAGTGACTTGATTTCTAACTTTGGTAGTTTAGTTTGAACTTTGAACTTTTGGAACACTTCTTTTCATATTGTGGTTTTGTTTGAACTTTGAACTTTTGGAACACTTGGTTATTTTGGTTTTGTTGCTTTTAAGTTTTAACTTTGGTTTGGTTGGAATTTGGAAATTGGAACTTGCTAATTTTTAAAATATAGTTGTTTACTTATTCATATATTGTTGTTAATTTTTAATATATTGTAGTTTACCGAAAAACAGGGCCGAAAAACACATAAAACTGGGCTGAAACAGGCCTGAAAGTGGGTTGGAATCAGGCCCAACCCGAACCACCTGAACTGCCCCACCCGAAACCCGAATCTACCAGACACCCGATCCCCGAACTTAAGTTTGGACGAGTTTCGGGTTCCGTATGTCCCCCCAGAAACCCGATCGAGTTATGGGTTTTGGGCCCCGACCCGACCGATGCTCACCCCTACCACCAGCCCTCTTGCAACTTGCAGTGTATACATTGCAGGAGTGCCCACAGTGGCACTGCATGCCCACAAATCGTACAGTGAAGTTGTTAACCCAGAATGATGCGTTTAACCTTAAAAACATCATCATCAACTCCAAATGAAATTAAAATAACAAAAGGAAGAAACACAAACAAATAAAAAAGAAACACAACTAAAATGGAATGTAAATAACGCTCAAAATGAGAGTTATCATGTTCATCGGGGAAGAGAGAAAATATCGGGGAGAATCAACTGGATTAAGGAAATCCAAGCAAATGGGATGAACGATCATAGTCACAGTGGTTAGGGGCAGTGCGAGAAGATAGAAAAATGGGAGAAGGGATGAGGTAGGAGAGATTGTGATGGTGTGGAATGGAATGATTTCGTTGGTGAGGGAAGAAGGTTGGTGGTGGTGACCGTCGGTGGTGTTCATTAGGGAATAAGAGAGGTGTTAGTTTGTGGAAGAAGGAATAGGTAATAAAGGGTCACTGGTTAGGGGAGGGTTAATTGAGGAAAAACTAAAAGGAAAAAGATAAAATCGAGGAAAGTAACTTATTTCACGGGCATTGTAACAGTTGTTAGCTTTAGGGACGAAAAACGAAATGAATTGTAAATCGTAGTGACTATAAATGTAATAAATGAAGATCATGGATGAAAAACAAAATTTTAACAAACCATAGGGACGAAAAAACGTAATTTACTCTTTTTTATACTAATTATTTGATTTTTGTAATTTATTTTTATTTTATTGATTTTAGGTATTTAACTAAGACAATTTTATTGACTAATTACTTGTAAGAGCATCTCCAACCATACGTCAATTCTTCCTTTTTGTCGTTTTTTCCTTTCCAGTCATACGCCAAACGTCAAAAAAATTTGCCGTTCAAGAAATTGGTACTGCAAATATGGCGTATGGTTTTCACACTGCAAAAACTTTGGGCCACTATTCACTTTTCTATAATATTTATTTTAACTTTTAAGTATTATATAATTAATATATATATAAAAATAGTTAATAGTAAATAAAATATGTTATTTTAATGTAGGGTCCACAAATTTGGTGTTTTTTTTTTAGTATGGTTGGAGTTGAGGTTTTTTTTTGGTGTTGGGTCCACCATAATTGGTGTTTTTTTTGTGTCAAGGTTGGAGATGCTCTAATATTGTTTTGAAAATTACATATTGTATGTGTAATTTTATGAAATACAGCATTTGAGCTTTTAAAATGTTTTAAAACTAAAATAAATTATCTGTCTAATCGACACTAAATAACTTGTGATACTGATTCATGGCAACCAAGACGTATTTAAGTATAGCAGAGAGGGTGCACGCTCCATCGTGTCGATGCAATGGGAAAAAATTTGATACCATTACACCAAATTTACATTAATCGAAATATACATATATAGACTTGAGATCACGTGAGATCAGACTATTTCCATGAGACATGCGGGACCACAAAAATAACGCTAAACGCCTAAACCTTCAGACAGTGTTTTTACTGTGAAGGTTCGCTATTTTCCGTATCTTCACGATGAATCACTATAAAGTTTCAATATTATTTTTGGTCTCACGAAAACAGGTTGGTCTCACATGAACCTAACCCTATATACTTTAAAATCTTACATTTTTGTGCAACATTTGGTGTTAACTGTTACAAAATATTCAATACTTGCACCAAAATTTACACATGTTTTTATAGATTTAATGTTGTATCTGCCTTTAATTAAAAAAAACTCACTTTTAGGCTTGTCATTACTCATCTTAATAATAAATGAATTATGATGTTGATGGACTATTATGTTCATATGTATAATCCATCGACTTCACGATGTGTCATTTTTCCTTCAAGAAAACTCTTTCTCTCGTTGTCCTATATCTTTCATTGGGCAAAAAGTTGATACCGGCAACCTTGACCGGCCCCACACCTGACCCTGCCTACTCGGGCATCCGTATAAGGGGGCATTTTGAGGCTCACTCAGCGGTTGTGGCTAACGGAGGGGCCTGAACTCGAACCCAAGACCTGTTAGTTATTGGGCAAGTCTCCCGTCTCATTGCCAACCGAACTACACGCCATAGACGTCCTATATCTTTCATATTTTCATTTTTTTGGTCTAGTAGGATTGTCGTTTTTCTACTTGGTTGTCATGATGGATGCATTTCCTTGTGTGAACAAAAAGCTTAATGCATTATCAGTATACGATTTTTTTTTTGTGCAAAAGCAATTTCAAATGCAACACGTCATGTCACGTCTTCAAGAATAAAGATTGATTATATGAAAATAAAAGGCATCAACAAAATACAATTAAACATTTGAATACATAATTTGCATAAATATGCTTATTCCAAATTGTAAAAGATACCATTTTGGAAGTGCACACTACTAAACAAAAGACCTATTTCGACGGAAAAATTCGTCGGAACTCGGAAATCCATTGGAAAGGCGGATTTTTGACGGATATGTCTGTCGGAATAAAAGTCGCCACACCTGGACATTTCGGCGAATTGACTTTTTCTGGGGATATTTCCGCCGGAAAGATTTTTCCAAATTAACCAATTACTTGATTAAAAAAGTAATTACGATTAAACTGCCGGCGGATTTTCGGCGGAATATTTCGTCGGAAAAGTTTTTATTATTTAATTTATACATTCCAAATAAATGAATGATTAAAGTTTCCGACAAATTGTACCGGCGGATTTTCAGCGGATAATTCCGCCGGAAACTTTGTTTATTTACTTATTTCCGCCGAAAATCTCTCAGTCCAGAATAGAGAAAACCTGCTAAAACCCGCTAAATATCATAAATTAAAATGCCCAATACATTGTTCCGGGCAAATTTAATTAATTTACGTTTAATCATCTCTGAAATAACTAATTAAACAAATTCTTCATTTCCGCTGGAAAGCCACCGGAAATTCAACCGATTTTTTAAAAAAAATGGTATTTTCCGACAGAAGTCAACGTCCATAAAGTTTTCTTTGTTTAGTAGTGGCATGTGCAAGTAAACACAATATCTATATACATATACATATAAAATTTAGCCCCATGATAGACCCTGAGATTAGTATTATAGGGGCGCCATAGAGGATGACATCTACTTTTTTTTTAATTTGGTAATGTATAGTTTCTATGAGATCCATGAGATCGTTTTGGAGTTATAAAATGAGTTTTTTTAATCTCGTAGAATTAAACGGTGAAACATTGAACATTTAAAAGAACAAAATTTTCACATGAATAAAACCCCTGGTATATGTGATTTGAGCATTTTTCCAAACCATAAATCAAATTATATATTTCTTTAAGTGCAAAATACCGCACCACAATCATTGTATTTTATAATCAATATTTCATCCACTACAAATTAAAAATGCGAGTGCAACACAATACAAATAAGTCTAAATGCATAATATATTTCAATCAATACTTTAAAATTCATTACAAAATTAAACTGAATAACCTTGGGTAATGTTTGCTCATTTCTAAAAAATTAAATAAAAAAAACTTGGTATATCTTACTTGAGGATACGATCTATGCAGATTTTACCTCTACTTTTAAAGGTATAATACTTGGTGTTAGAAAGATAAAACTTGTTTTTAAGGCCATCCGTAGCGGTAGCGGGTACCGCATCGGGCTCGAAGGACGTGGCAAGTGGGTAGGGAGCGGGTAAGCGGGCTCGGGGTACGGGGGTAGCGGGTTCAGGGCGGGTACGGGGGAGCGGGTTCACCAACCCGATCAACCCGTTGTGATTTAATTTTTTTTTAAAAATACCGTTGTAAAACGGCTATTTTACAAATTTATTTTTTTTTTTAATTTTTTTTTCAAATTATACACACTATATATGTTAACTTATACCATCTTATTTTTTCACACCAAAACATACTTTCTTCCATTTCTCTCAAATTCAATACCTTCTTCCATTTCTCTCAAATTTCATCATGAATCCAAACACCACACCTACATCCCGTCGTAACCGATCGGATACACCGCAACAAGACTCGGAGCTTGGCTTCCAACCGTTTTCTCAACAAGGTTATATTCCGCAACCGCCCCCAAACGTTGGTTTCCAACAATTTCCGCAACCGCCCCCAAACGTTGGTTTCCAACAATTTCCGCAACACCCGTATCAATTTACATATCCTGGTTTGATTCAACAAGGTTTTACTCCCGCCAATTACGAACTTCCTCAACCCGCAATCGATCTCGACGGCGACTTTGTTCCTGAAACTCAACAACGGCACACACCACAATCGATCTCCACACAACAATCAATCCCGGAACCATCAAACCCGACACCAACGCAAAAAGGAAAAAAGAAAAAATTTGAAACAAGGCAAAAACGACAGGTGTGGACTAAAGAGGAGGAAGTGGCGTTAGTGTCGGCGTGGGTTGACGTTTCGGAGGACCCCGTTGTCGGAAACGCACAAACCGGTGGTAATATTTTTATTATTATTATTATTATTATTATTAATATTCTTGTTATTATTCTTATACTTGAATTTATATAAATGTAGACAGTTTTTGGAACCGAATCTCGAAGGTGTTCTATAATTCTATGGGTCGCCAAGATTATAGATCATTTCATCAACTGAACACCAAGTTCAAAGACCTCAACAAGAAAATTACGTTTTTTGCCGGCATCTACAACAACTTGGTCAATAATAGATCAAGCGGAATGAGTGAAGCCGACATTTTACGAATGGCACACCACCGGTACCAAGGGGATTTTGCGGTTGCTTTCACCCATGAACAAGCTTGGGATGTCCTCAAAAAATGTCCAAAATGGTCACCGGTTCCAACGATGTCGACAAATTCATCCCGGGGTTCAAAACGTACCAAACCTTCCGATGATGACGATGAAGATGTTCGGGTCGACGAGGTCGAGCAACTTCAACGACCCATCGGGAGAAATAAGGCAAAAAAAAAACATCAACGAGTAATACGACCGGGTCGAATCCGGACGAAAGTGTTACTCAGTTGTTGACGAGCATAAGCTCGTTCAACGAGCAGATTGAGGGTACAATGGAGTACAAAATGAAAAAACTTGAACTCGAACGAGAAAAGTTGGAACTCGAACGAGAAAAACGATATCAACAAGACTTCGAGTTTTTCATAGCCCCGCATGATCACCTTTCGGGAGACGTTTTGAGGGCTACTTTAGCGAGAAAAGATAAAATTAGAAAATATCATAATTTTTAGTGTTTTGTATTTTGTAATTTTTATTTTTTTAGTGTTTTGTATTTTGTAATTTTTAATTTTTTAATGAATGATATGAATTTTTATTTTTATTATTTATCTTATTTTTATTTATTAAAAAATATATAAATATTTTTATTTTGTTAAATAATTAAATGTATAAATAAAAGAATTAAAAAAGATGAGGTGGCAAGTGGGTTCATTGGGTACTGGTACTCCACTTTTGGGTAAGGATTGGGTAAGGAGGGTAGGAAAGAGAAAAGCTGATGTGGCGCTGAGGTGGCAAGTGGGTTCATTGGGTACGGGTACTCATGGCCTATAAGTTTTAAGTCTAACATTTTTTATTTATTGGCATGTGCATCAAGTTTGTGTTGGGGAATGGTACTATGAAACCGTAAAGAGTTGAGTGCTAGTTAGATGCACGAGAAGGATGTAGCGAGCGGGTGATGTCTTCCGCATCTTGAAGATAGTGGCTGTTATTGAGTTTTAGTAACACCCGTCCCTAATCTAGACTTTGGGTAAGGTTTAGATTATCAATTGTTGATGTTAAATCTAAATTTTTTATTTGAGGTAATTCAAGTATTTATTCGTATAAATGAGTTTATCTTTTATTTAGTGTATTAATGAAAACTTTGAATTAGACGCTTTCTTCCAAATTTGAGGGTGTTACAACTTATCCATCCATCTACTATAAATTGAGGCATCTTGCTTTCATTCAAGACATACCGTAGAGCGCTTCAAAACCATATAAGAAGATCTGGAGCAAGATAAAACTTATTAATTTCTAGTATTAATTTCATGTATTTACTTTCAAGCATTTTAATTTATGTCCACCGTCTCACCACGGTGGTGACAAGTTTACATTTCGTTTTATGAAAGCAATTCTTAAGTATTTCTCTATTACTATTATGTTCTTTAATTTTATTATAAGATAAATACATCTTTGGGAACGGGTGTGGGCCAAATCTAAGACTAATAGGCAACACTTTCATGTCAACGTCATGTGTTGTAACAACCCTTAACCAGAAATCTGAGTAATTTGAAATTTGGGGGCTAAAATGTGATAGGTGAATTTTCAGGACCTGCAACCAATTTTTGGGGAATAAAACTCTCCTAAAACCCTTGCAATTTGGATTGATACGCATTTATGGAGGTTAGAGGTGGCTTAGAGAGAGATCAGATTTCTTCATTTAGAGATTGGTGCAAGAGGTGATTCAAGGCTTGAGTTTCTTCTTCATCAAGATAAACAATCATTTTCTTCACCTCCTTGTTTGGTTTGGTTAATGTGATCGGGGATCCCTTGAGTGACCCATTTTGATAACTTGGTTCATTTCTATTGGAAATAGGGTGTTAAAAGGTGTTCTTGTTGGTTTGTTGCTCCTATTGAGGAGCTTTCACCATTTCAACGGTGTTTTTGGTTGTGTCAATGATTTGGGGTTTTGGGATAGTAAAGAATGAATCATTAAATGGATTTGGTAGGATTAAATAATGTTTTGAATGTTGGTTGTCGGTTTAATGCATAAGGCATCAAAACTAGCAATTTGGGAGGATCTGATTTGGGAAGGCTTAGATGTGTGAAACCCTAGTGGAATTGGAGAAAGGTCATGCAGGGGTCGGAACAGTGTCTCGCGCGATTTATGGCACGGGTAAAGTCGCGCCAAGCACTGCCACTCTGAAACTCAATTTTGCTTCGATTCTTGTTTGAGGCTAGGATAAAGGCATCTTTGGGGAATTGTCTTAGGTTTAAGAGGAATGGTTTTAGGGCTTAATTAGAAGGTTTAACATCATTTTTATGGCACCCAATTCAGGTGTTCGGTTTGATCAGAAGTGGGATTAGGTGTGTGTCTCGGATTGCCAAAGTTCAGGTGAGTTCCCTTAACCATTTTTGGTACAAATGAAATTTTTATTTAAGTTTCATTAACTGAATTTGGTTTTGAGTATCATAACATGATTTACACTTATGGGAATGTTGATCACACATGATAAGAAATTGTTTCTAAATGCACATGCATTTAGGGGTGCTCACAGGTTGGGTTGGCCGAGTTGAAGGCACTTTAACAACCCAACTCAATCATTGCAGTTTGAAAAATCTCAACCCAACCCAACCTAACCCAAACCGTTCGGGTTGGGTTGGTTGGTCGGGTTGGTCGGGTTGAACCTTTTATTGATCATTTCACCATTTAACTAAGTTATCGTGTCTAAACAAATTGCTAAATGTTTCTAAATATTTAAATGTTCAACAGATTACTAAATCGTCTAATAAAAGATTGCTTATAAATGTGGCATCAAGAATCAATAACAAGATTACTAATGTAACAAGTGGCCAACAATTATTTGTTTATAAATGTTCAATAGTAACAAGATTGCTTTGACAATAACAAAAATGACAGTAACAAGAATTCAAAATTAGATTTAAATGTTTTTCATGGGTTGTCGAGTTGGGTCGGTTTGTTTGGAGCCTAACCCGTTATCAACCCAATATATGCGGGTTGGTCAAAAATAGTATCGATTATACATCGGGTTGGCTCGGTTTGAGTTTTTTTGCCTCGGGTTGGGTTGGCCGGGTTGGTTATAACAACTCACCATTTTTAAAAGTGCAATATCATAATGTTAAGAGTAAATCATCCCAAAATTGGGTCCAAAATTTCCTTACAAGCCTAACAAAATTTGGTTGGCGGAAACAACCTACACAATTGAGAAATAACTAAGTTAAGCTATAGTGTCGCTACACTATTCTTCTACCTCCTGCTAACGCCCTGCTTACTTGCTAGAGCCCTTCTGTACCTGCTTGCCTGAAAAGGTTTTATTTGAAAATGCGAGGGTTAGACCATGAGGTCTAGTGAGTCCCTCCTAATCGATATCAAGCATTTAAAACAATTTACCATTTCAGTGAAAAGTCATTCGTAAATTTGATCACATGGAAAAATATTTACAAATAACAATCCGCCTCTCGTAAATTGGCACCCTGAAGTCACCCGTAGATGACAACGAGTCAGTCTCATGCTGCCGTATAGGGTCATTACCCTGGCATAAACGGGACCCCCCCCCCCCCCCCGACATGATCTGGCGGGCCACACCCCGACTTGGCCAATTTACACCACCGTCTATGTATGCATACATCCCACATATATTTTTCACGGACTAGGTCCGCCCCATAAATCAATTATAAATTCATTTTAGAAACTGTAAACAACTTTCATGCAGTCAAAGCATAAAAATAAACATGACATTTCTCATCATGTACACGCTTTAGGAAACATGTTAACATAGCACATATTTTAGTTAGAAAACTCACCTGGCGCTTTAGTGTCTTCTCGCCTCAAACTTCTCACTTACTCTCCCGATTTCTAGGTAGATTACCTAAGGAATAGGAGATGCATCTCGTAAATCTAACAATAAAATACAACTCTCTTCCCATCTTAAATCTTAACTTCTCTTGTTATCCCAAATCTATATTATATTTATTTTGGAAATCCATAGCAACCAAAATCCCATTTTGACAATTAACTAGCCACGTGGCCACATACTAAAATGATAGCAACAAATGAATTTATTAATTATATGCACTCATTTGATTTCTTTCCTAACAGCTCACGGCCCAAATAGGTTGAAAGCCACATGGACACGTGGTCCACTTATCCTCAATTTGATTAATTAATAACCACCTACCAACCAGCCCATCTAAAAGCTTTACCGGGAGTTCTGCCGCCACTCCCGGGAATTAGAAAGGAACTAGGCACCGGGACGTTGCACACCGGGACTCACATCTAAAATGAGTACCGGGACTTGCCATTAAAATGCGTACCGCGACTCACACTACCGGGAGTTACACTACCGGGAGTCGCTCTCCCGGGACTCACACTACCGGGAGTCGCTCATACCGGGAGTCGCTCTCCCGGGACTAAATCCCAAGAGTACCGGGACTTCTACATGAACGATTTCAGAGCTCAAATCACGCTCTTTAATCTTCGCGATAAAGAATTTGACGATTAAATAGGCAGTCTAAATCCCTTCCTTACCAAACATTTACCACTGTCACACAATTATAGAGTGATTTATCCTTCTCTAAGATACCCTTTGCAGTTTTAATAAATCTCCCATATGAAACATGGATTTAAGCATACGACGAGATAGCATTTGAGCTTAGAAATTTACCAGATTGAATTGCAATGAGCCTCCTCCTCTCTTTCTCTTGATCTGGAATGGAATTGCAGTCTCCTAGCTCCGCGTTCTTCTCCTCAGCCGCCACACACACACTCAAATCAGTAGAGAATGATTTCTCATAGGGTTTAGCGCCCTTTTATACTCTATCTCAAAGTTACCAGTTAGCCCCTCCATTTCCTCTTTTGTTTAAGACTTGGCACAAGCCATTAAAACCTTTCAAAACAGTCCGGGTCGTTACATTGGTCGGAAATTTGAGCACCCCAACATGCATTGTTACGTGATATTATCAATGACTCCATGTTGTTTTGGAGTCGGGTTCCACAGTAAGATTAGTGTACCTTGGGATTCCATATATCCATTGGGAGTTGATTAACACAACTCGTATGCATGGAATCGGTTTCCTATATATGCGGGAATGGGGAGTCTGCTTGGGCCACACAGGCGAAAGGGGAGTCGACGTGGGCCTCGATCGTAGATACTATCATGAGGTGGGAATTGCCTATGAACTGTGCAAATATCTTTGTGTGATGTTGAGTTGTTCGATGGGCCTTATGGCAGATTTCATTGTTTCTTTATATATAAAATTGTTTAAACAGTTTTAGGAGAGAATCCACTAGGCCTCATGGTCTAATCATCGTTTTTCAAAACTAAAATCATTTTCAGGTAAGAGAGTTGGTGGGTGTTTCTTCCAAAGGGAATGAGAAAGTTTGAAGACATAGAGACGGCGATATAGAGACATATCACTTTAATATTGCTTTAGAATAGACATCTCGGATGTGAATGTTTGTATCTGTTGCGTTAACTTTGAGAATGCTTAGGTTAATTTGAGATTGTTGGAACCCCTTTTGGACTTGCTTTTATGAATTATGAATTTCAGTTTTTGGGACGTTACATGTGTCGTCCATGATTTTTTCTAAAATCCAAATTGTCAATTATAATTAATTATTTATGCAGGAAAAAACCTACACATGCACACTGTCTGCGTAACTTTCAATTTTTTTTTTGATAATTTTTAATACTTTTTATACAGATAAAACTCTCTACGTAATTATGCTTGCGTAAAAAATGTCATGTATCGAAATGACATCTTCAAATGGCTATTTAATATGAAAGGTATTCATTTTAATTTCCCTTTTAAAAAGGGAAATTAATTAAAATGCCACAAGTTTGACCCAAACTTACCAAAATGCCACAAATCTCGCTCATCTTACCGAAATGCCACAAAAATCCGCGGTGGGCCCCGCGATCGCGGGCCCTTGCCCGCGTTGGTCCCTCAAGAATGTTCGCGGCCCACCTTTCCCCCTCAAGAATGCTCGTGTTGGTTGTTTTGGTCCCTGCCCGCGTTGGGCCCCCGCGATCGCGGGCTAACCCGCCACGCGTCGGCCCAGGGTTAACCCTAATTTTTTTTGAAGACTCAACCCCTAATTTTTACACTTTTGGTCCCTGAAAAATTACACTTTCAGCCCCTGTACTTGGACGAATCTTGCATGCTTTTACTGTTTTTTTCCACAATTATTGTACTTTGAAGACAAATTTGTGGTTGAAATTCATTTGCATGTTTGAGATTTCATCCATAAATACCAGTAAGATGCAATTCACAATTCACACTTCCTCTTTCTTGATTTATCTCTTGCTTTTTCTTTCTTTGAATTGTTTTCTCTCTTGATTTCTCTTCTCTCATTTCATCCACAAATGACATCGTCATCAAACCCTAAGTCTACTCCTGAAAAAATGCCACCTCAAATCGAGGTCGCCATAGCAAAAAAGGAAAAGTAGATAGATGAACTAACAGAAGAGTGGAAAAAATTATGGACAGGAAGGCAGTCCATTTGAGAAAGATCGAAGAGGAAGACAGGGAGATCAAAAGGATGAAAGGGGATATAAAAGCTAGGGAGGCTCGTGTTCGTCGAGAACAAGAAACAATTCACCATATTCTGCAAGACTTCGCAATTATTCAAGCGAAGGTAAACGAGAAGCAAGCTTGGATTGATGAAACTAAATCAATTTTTAAGTAGGTGGTGATTGTTTTAGTTGTTTTGTATTTTTTTTCTTGTTTTGTATTTTTTTTCTTGTTTTGTATTTTTTTTACTGTGTTGTTGTTTTGTATTTTTTTGTTGTTTTTTTACATAATGCAAGGTCAAGTCAGAGGTTACCTCATTCGTGGGCCCACTCCTCTTGTAGAATATATGACAACCCTCAACTCATTTGCTAAAGTGTGTCCGGGTTGTGGTACACAATGGCCATACGTGGTTGCAAAAGCAGAAGCCGTTGAAGAAGGGTCAGAAAGATTGAAGATGAAGAGACTGTTGGATGGAATACAAACTAGCTGTGTTATCAATGTTCATTTAGAAGCATATGTATGTGTGTATATATATAATATGAATATATATATATATATATATATATATATATATATATATATATATATATCATTTACAAACTAGTTGTGTTATCAATGTTCATTTAGAAGCATATGTATGTGTGTATATATAATATGAATATATATATCATTTACAAATCACCGTTTAGATCAACAATATCATATGTGTTTGTTCCATATGGTTCAAGCTGTGACGGGCCCGGGGTGTGACTGACTGAATGTCTCCTTGGCACGGTTGAAGGGGCGGGATTTGGACACTCTCCACGAGTGTGTCCTACGCATTGGCACCGAGTACATCTTCGCTGTATCGAACTTTCACCACGTGATGGACGTCGGTCGTTCTTTCTCGGTCTCCCAACTCTATTCTTATCGATAAAAGGTGGATAGCATGGCAGAAGCGGGTCGGGTGGATACACCCATGCTGCAGGGGGTCCAGCTGGGTTTATTATCTCCACGTAAGTTCTCCGGTAATATTCGGACGTGAAGAAACAAACAGCCAAGTCGCTGCAATCTCTACGAACCGTATGTCTTGCTGCAGCGATGGCATGGCCGCACGGTAACCCAGATTTATCCCATTCGCGACACGAACAAATGTGGTCTTTCATATTCACAATCGCGTGAAGATAGTCATCATGCACCTCGTACTTCCCATACCCGATTGTTCTTACCGGCCATGTCGCCGAACGACGCGCCCTGTACTGAACGATCTTCTCCGCCGTTGGTGTGAGTGCATTTTGCATCTCAGCTCCTTTTAGGCGTCGAATTTGGTACCACTCTTGTTGAAAGGCCCTAAAGTAGTCCATAAGATTAACAATCGGACATCTACGCGCAAAACGGGAGAGTGCATTCACAGACTCTGCACTATTCGAGGTCAGAATGTCATACCGTTGTCCAGGAAAATGGGCCGCGGACCACCTCTCCGGTCCAGCATCGTCAAAGACTTTGGCTGCTTCGTCGGCACTATGTCGTAGCATATTCATGTACTTGTTAAACTCCCGATCCGTATATGCTCAGCATGCCGCCCAGTAGACATTCTTGTTGGTCGTAATACGTTTGTCCTTGGATTTGGCGTTCATCTCCAAATGTCGACAGCATATGGCGTGAGGGGCGTTTGGGTAGATGGCAGAGATTGCGGCGCTTATGGAAGGAGCCCTGTCGGACATAAACACCAACCCTTGCGGGTCTCCGATAGCTTGTCTCAACATGGACAGAAACCAAGTCCACTCGTCCCCGGTTTCGGACTTGCCTACGCCGAAAGCTACTGGAACGATGGAGTTATCTCCGTCCATGGCAACCGCCTGGAACATCATACCCAAGTAACGGCCCTTTAAATGGGTTGCGTCTATTATCAGGACACGACGTAGATTTGCCACAAATGTGCGGATCTGCAAAAACATAGGTGGTTTTCCTTTGTAAATGTTATAGTTTATAATGTGTAAACACATGACGTGTTAAAATACGTACCGCGGGTCCAAGGGCCACGAAGCACATCTCAAACCGTCGACGTGAATCGGTCCGTAGTTGCGTGACAGTACCAGGGTTCTGCAGCTGCAAATTATATAAATATGCCGGGAGTCGTTCATACGACTCCTCGAACGTGCCTCTCACCATAAACAGTGCATGGCATCGCGCACGCCAAGCTTGGTGGTAATCAATCGTGACGTCGAACTGCTGGTGAACATCGTGGACGATGTCCTTTGGACGCAATGACCTACTAACATCAAGATTTTTTTTTTCAGTATCGCACCCCAAAGTCTTTTTGCTGGCTTGTTTGTGGTAGGGATTCGGTTGCGTCCTCGTACAAGTGTGTACGTCGTCCAACTTTCTAATAATGAACGCCCCTCCTTTGCCACCCGTTTCAATCGCGTACATCCTCCATTCACAGTTTTTTCTGGCACATTCAACTATGTATCTAGTTTTGTCAGATTTCGACGTGCGCCTTTCGAAACCCTCCTCCAAGAACTTAAGTCCGACCTGACTTGCCAAGAGATCCTTCGACTCGAATATCTGACCTACATGTAACATTTCACTGCGAATATAAGGTGTAGGTTCGTAGGTTTGTGTCTGGGTATGGGAGTCTGGAAGAATAGGGGGCATATCAAAAAAGTCATTTATCTGACTACATGATTTTCTACTAGGGGTATATTCTTCGTGATCATCACTATCGGTGTCTGATCTGTCTATTTCAGAATTACCCGTTCTGAAAACGTGGGTTTCGTCATCAGCAACTCCAACAGTACGCCCTTCGTGTGGTTGTGGTGGTTGTTGTTGTTGCGTCTCCGGAATACAATCGTTAAGACCATATGAATGATCTAAATGAACCGTTGGGGCGTCGGACGCCTGAAATTGAGAATCAGGCTGCTCTATTTGGAGGTTTTCGTCGTCACCGTCGTCGTCTTCGTCGGATACGCCGGGATACACAAAAAGTAATGGGGGCCTTTCTGAATCGACTGCAAAGTGCAGAAAAGTAGAGATATCCCCATCGTTAGATAAATCCACAAATGACCCATCGCCATTTTTAAACACTAACTTGCAAACAGCAGAAGGGTTGATTCCACATTTTTGCATGGCGTATGCAAGAAATTTCTGATAAGTATAGTTTACTGGCACTTTTACACCATGCTTAGATTTATAAACAAAATTCCACTCATTGTTGTCTTCCACCCATTCACCATCGTAACAGAAAAATAGCTTAGCTTTTGCAACAGATGAACTCATTTTTTCAGTAGTATCTCAAACACAAAATATTGCAGAAAGAAATCAAGAAAGAAGTATGAAATCGGTGTGTGGATTATGGATTGCATTTTACATCTATTTATGAATGAAACAACCAACATTGATGACAACCAATCTCTCATTTCATCCACAAACTGGTATTCCAAAAAAACTGATTTAACATTGATTCAAACATGCAAATGAATTTCAACCACGCAAATGAATTTCAACCACAAATTTGTCTTCAAAGTACAATAATTGTGGAAAAAAACAGTAAAAGCATGCAAGATTCGTCCAAGTACAGGGGCTGAAAGTGTAATTTTTCAGGGATCAAAAGTGTAAAAATTGGCCCATCGCGGGCAGGGACTGAACTTGCCAACACAGGCAAAGTTGGGGGGCTCCGCGGGACTTTTGGCCGAAACAGTTTGCCACGTGGGCCTGGGTCCCGCGATCGCAGGGCCACCGTGGGCTTTTGTGGCATTTCGGTAAGATGAAAAAGTTTTGTGGCATTTTGATAAGTTTGGGTCAAACTTGTGGCATTTTAATTAATTTCCCTTTAAAAAAACATGTTAAACATGCTATTAAAAATAAAAAAAGACAGGAGTATGAATTTTTTAAAAGGTGGTCAGATTAATAGTGAAATTGCATTTGATAGACAATGTTGGAAGCCAAGCCAGGTGGCAAGATTGAAGTTGAGAGGTCACTGTTTCCACGTAGGACAAAAAAGTGCCAGCTTGTACAGCAGCTGGACATGAAAAATTATTGAGAGTAGTAGTAGTACTAATGCCAGCCTGTCCGAGATAGATGGATAGGCATAGGCCTCTGTGGCAATGGCAGCATGTCACATGTTTCCCTTTTCAGAATGTTTCTTTAAACAATTTAAATCTCAACAATCTCTCTCATTCGTATACATATAGATATATTTTAATTCAAGTTGAGTTAACATAAAAATATAAAAATTGATTATCCCCTATTAGGCCATCAGTACCTCAAGCCTTCAATGCCACATCAGCGTCACATCAGTTTTTTTCCTAACCCTCTCTTCAAGCCCTCAAGCCCTCTTGTCACCTCATTTTTTTAATTCTTTTATTTATACATTTAATTATTTAACAAAATAAAAATATTTATATATTTTTTAATAAATAATAAATAAAAATAAGAAAAAAAATGTCGTAACTTAAGGATAAAAATGTAAAATTTGATATACAATAAACAAGGACCAAATATGTAATTTTCTCAATTATTTTTTGGAAGAATTAACTCTAATTTTAACAAAGTTGGATGGAGGGATGAAAATGGAAGAAAAATAGAAACCATAAGGATAAAAAAATAGTTTTAAAAGATCAAAGACGAAAACCGTTATTAACAGTAAACCACAGGGACCAAAATCATAGTTTACTCAAAAAATAATTTTATGTAGTTTATATGATATATATTAAAATATATAAATCCAAAAAAATTCAATGTTGGGCTCATTTCGAACGTATCGAAGAGATGATTATAATGGTGTAACTTGTTAAAATTAAAACGTATTTTTTAACGTGTTTTAGTTAATAAACGATTATATGTGTTAAATGTAAAATTAAAATAATGGAACTAAAAGGTATAAAGTAAATTTAGTAAATAAGTATAGGGGTTGAAAGTGTAAATTTGAATTAAAAATCATTAAATTTTGTTAACATTTCACTCGGGTTCCACGGGTTTACAAACCCGCTCCCTCAAGCCCGCTACGGAGCCCGCTACCCCCGTACTCCTTACTCGCGTACCCGCTTGCCATCTGGCGAAGCCCGAGCCCGTGGGCGGTACCGATGGCCTTAGATAGATGCATGTTAAAGTAAGATGAATTAAGATGTCCCAGATTAATTCCCGTATCAAGCATGATTCATGAATGAGCTTGAGATTTAAAAGTGATTAAGAGTTCAGATCTACTTATCACGATTCTCAAGTTGACTTTACTTTCGTCTATGCATATAATCATATACATTTGCATATGGGTGATACTATTCCTACCCCCGCACAATTCTTACCCCCTGCCAATTTTGTCCCCCCATCGGTCCCTCTCACAAACATAATATAATTTTAATATTTATATTTTACCCCCCTATACTAATTAAATAAATTTACTTTATACCTTTTATTTTTATAATTTTTATTTTATACCTTTATTATATTAACACATAAAATCGTATATTAGCTAAAATACGTTAAAAAATACGTTTTAATTTTAACAAATTACACCATTATAATCGTCTCTTCGATTAGTTCGAAATGAGCCCAAGATTGAATATTTTTTGATTTAATTATTTAATTATATATCATATATATTACATAAATATTTATAACGAAATCTTAATATTTTTAGCATGAAAATAAAATTGTTATATTATTTTATTAGGCTCATTTCGAAGGTATCGACGAGACGATTATAATGACGTAATTTGTTTAAATTAAAAAGTCTTTTTGTTTATAAATGCGACATCACGGGTTGGCGGGTTGGGTCGGTTTGGCTTGGGGTTAACCCGTTATCAACCCAATATATGCGGGTTGGTGAAAAATAGTATCGATTGTACATCGGGTTGGCTCGGATTGAGTTTTTTGCCTCGGTTGGGTTGGGTTGGCCGGGTTGGTTCATGTTCGTTCGTTTAACTTAACCGAACAAACGAACGAACACGAACGGTAAACGAACGAGATTTTTTGTGTTCATGTTCGTTTGTTAAGAATTTTTTTTGTTCGTGTTCGTTTATGTTCGTTCATTAAGAGTTAAACGAACGAACTTAAATGAACATAAACAAACGAAATTACCTTAACAAAATGAAAAACCAGGTTAACTTAGGAGGTATAAAAAATAAATTCTAAAAGATCAATTTACTTGATGAGTTTACACATTAATTTCATATTATATTAATATGTTTATTATAAGCAGACATAAACGAACATAAACGAACGTAAACGAACGTAAACGAACGAACATTAACGAACATAAATGAACGAACGAGACCATTGTTTATATTCGTTCATTTAACTAAACGAACAAAAAAATGTGTTCATGTTCGTTCATTTATTAAATAAACGAACTTCCCGCCGAACGATTTATATATGTGTCTATATTATATTATAAATATTTCAACTTTAATGTTCTAAATTATTTTAATTGGTTTTGAGAAAACTATCAAAGTTTTTTTTATAAATATGTTTAAATGATGACGTTTTTTGAGAAGTTCATGATTTGAGGATTTGAAAGTGGTGAAAGTGGTTAGAGGTAAGAATAAACTAATAAGAGTCCACTATTTAAAATTTTGAAAGTTGTTAAAAAATATTTTCTTAACGTATTTTAGTTAATATTGGGCTCATTTCGAAATAATACAATTAAATCAAAAAATAAGAAGGCATCGACGAATAATAATATAATTAAATCAAAAAATAACGTAAACGTATGACATATGGTAATATAATTAAATAAAAAATATTCAATACTGGGCTCATTTCGAAGGTATCGACGAGACGATTATAATGGTGTAATTTATTAAAATTAAAAAGTATTTTTTAACGTATTTTAGTTAATATACAATTATATGTGTTAATATAATAAAAGTGTAAAATGATAAATAGAAAACTAAAAGGTATAAAGTAAATTAATTATATAAGTATAAGGGGGTGAAATGTAAATTTGAAAATTAATAAAATAAAAAAAATGCAATGTGAGGGGAATGGGGTATACGAATGTGGCAGGGGTAGGGATAGAAAATCCCTTGCATATTCATATAGACATACATAATACACACACACACATATATATATATATATATATATATATTGTTGAGTTCATTTGTTAGAGCATCTCCAACAGCTTCCCTATTTTGGAGAAAATGAAGAATATGGGGATTTTAGGTGTAAAATCATCTCCAACAGTTTCCCCAAAACTTTTCCCAAAATGGGGAAAGTAGGAGATTCCCTAAAATTTTCTCCAAATATGGAGAATACCCCAAAACTAGAATTCTCAAAAATGGGGAATCTGTTAGAGATAGATGTAATTTTTTTTGGGGATTTTGACTTTTGCTTCCCCATTTTGGAAAATTTTTAGGGAAGCTGTTGGTTGAGTTCATTTGTTAACCTTCTATTTTGTGTTAACTTTATTAACTTCATTCAACCAATAGAAATCCATTTTAGTCGATGGATTCAAATTTATATATAACACCATTAAATAGGGGCATGGATGGAATTCCATGTTTCTGTTTTATTACATTGATTTATTAAGGGAGTTACAAAAATCAAAATCTCCTTGATTATAGCTATATTATTTTTTCTCAAATATTTTGTAGTCTTTTCTATCAAATTAGTATTTGAATTCATATTGTTGCATCATGAACATGAGTGATCAAGGTGTTTTCAATGACGTTG
Organism: Saussurea involucrata; assembly: GCA_033807775.1. NCBI lineage: Eukaryota > Viridiplantae > Streptophyta > Magnoliopsida > Asterales > Asteraceae > Saussurea > Saussurea involucrata. The sequence goes on along the minus strand of CM066320.1, from coordinate 180,823,143 downwards.
AATAGAGAGTAGGCGTAGATGTTCATTTGAACATGAACAAATATAACAAATATATATTGTTCATATTGGTTCACTTAGGTTTATATTTCATCCTTGTTCATGCATAGCCTTAATATTTGCACATCATACATGATGTGACATCAATAATACATGCTCTAAATGGAATAGTAATTAACCAGTAAGTAAGACCATGTAATTTCGGAGTAATCGAACATGAATGAACATATAGTTGCTCATATATGAACAATCTGTTGTTTGCATATAATTAAACAATTATGAACATATAATTGAACAAATTTTTTTTTGAACGAAATATAATTGAACAATTAGGAACTTTGGATTGAACAATTAGGAACCTTGGATTGAACATAGGAACATTAATTACATGACTTAATTAATGGAAAAAAGTAGGTTGTGTCAAATTTCAAAATTACCCTCTTCATTTGTGTTCAATGGGAGAATTAATTACACAACTTAATTTCTTAATTAACTAATAAATAGTTTTAATCTCAACCATTAACAAGAAAATGAATGGCTAAGATGAAGTTAATAAAGTTGATACAAAATGGGAGGTTAACAAATAGACCTCTCTCTCTCTCTCTATATATATATATATATATATATATATATATGAAGAGAAAGGTTCAAGGGAAAACCTCAAATAATTGAAAAACTAAGGAACACCTTTATAAGCCTAGGATAAGATAAATCAAGGGTTAATATTCCCAATGACAGTTTTGTAAATAAATCAAAACTAATGGTATATGACATAGGGTCTTACGCTGCATTGGGGTAAAATTGGCAATAAAGACACAAACCCTACCTCTCTTCTCCAAACACAAACCCTTCATCGCATTCTCATAAATCCAAACCGTCGCCGCCGCCACCTCCGACTGGTTTCGATTATGTAAAGTTCAACCTCTCTTCTCTCCAAAAACCGGCAAGATCTCTTCTCTCCAGCAAACCGGCGACATCGAAACTCTCAGGTCAACAAGTTGGCGATATCGAAACCCTCAGATCAGCAACTGGCGACAACGAAACCCTCAGGTCAGTAAACCGGCGACATCTAAACCCTCTAGTCAAAAAACCGGCGACATCGAAACCCTCATCTCTTCCCTAATCGAAACCATTTTTGCTGAAAAACACTCATCCCTGGTGCGAAAATAAATCGAAACCCTTTCATCTCTTCCCTATTCGAAACCCTTTTTACATAAAAAATCTCACCCCTGGTGCAAAGGGCAAGCAACTTATTCTATTGATAAATGGATCATAAAAAATCTCATCCTTAGTGAAAGGGAAACCCTCTGTTCATTTCTGTCTCCAACAAATGCAGATCGGAAATCCGGGCTTGACAAGGTTTGGATTTTTTTCGTCTTCACCTTCGTCTCGAACAGACCGTGCTTGGGTTTTCCGTCTTCTTCTCCATCTCTGATCGCGTTTCAGTATAAAAACGCCAGATCTGTGCATAATATGCACAAGTGCATATCTACAATTCGATTTTGTGAACTGGTTGTTTAGATCTGAAATTGTGTAGTTGATTTTATGTTTGTTGGAAACTTTTTGATTCTGTCTTCTCCACCTTCTTCTTCCTCCTTGGAAACAACCATCCACAAATGCTATGCACAAGCGCATATCCATGCATTTGTGCATATCGACTTGTTTTTTTATCGTTTTTCTTTCACAAACTTGTTTGTTTTTCAGTTTGGATTAGATTGCAAGTTTTAGAATTGAAAACCACTAAGTAATCTGTGATTTTATGAAGTTTGGCAGTCGACAGCAAGCATGGCCGAAAAACCGTGAACTCGCCGGAATATGCAATTTTCGCCGAAAAACTCATGGAGGTGGATTTGTGATCGGGAGTAGTGATTAGTTGGGGTGGATTTGTTTTGTTTTGGCTGTAGGGTATAGTGGTCAAATTACTTTACTACCCTTTTCATTAATTTTAATTAATTTAATGGCTGATTATTAATATCATTTGGATTGTGTTTAATCAATGTCTGTAAGGATGTTCTTTAGTTTTTCGGTTATTTGAGATTTTCCCCTGAACCTGACCCTATATATGAATATGCCAAAAGACGATCAACTTATGAAAAGTACAAAATGACCAAATCAAATATAATGCTAGAACAAAATCAAAAAATTGAAGATCGATATAAGGGGCCTAGGTGGTATGGAGAAAAATGATGATAAGGCAACAACATTTGATGAGGGGAAGCAATGTCGTTGGGTACGGGAGGTTTCAACAATGTAAGCTTTGAGAAATCGATAAAATATATTTATGTTTGTTTACTTAAAAAAATTTCCTAGCCAATTATAGATAGTTTTTTTTGTTAGGACAATGATTTTTACACCGTTTTAATGTTAGAATCAAGTCAAGTTACAAAAATATAAAAACAGAACTTGATATTAATGTATGTAAGAAAATGTTAAAAATTCAATAATCTATTCTCTTATAAAGTATGTTCAAAGATTTCATCATTTAAAAGAAAAGGTTAAAAATTCAATAATCTATTCTCTTATAAAGTATGTTCAAAGATTTCATCATTTAAAATAAAAGTTGAATGATTTATTTATTTTATTTTTCTCATTCAATTAAATAAAAAAGTTAGATCATCTAAATCCCTGCAAAACCAAACTCTTTTCTAAAGTGTTACGTTGCAATAACACATTCTACATTAATGCAAGACCAAACTCATTTTTAAAATAATAAATTATAATATAAATAATATAGATAATTATAATATAAATAATAAATTAATTATAAAATATGGATAACTAGAATTTTACTTTTGTTTTCTTTTAGGGAAATTAATTAAAATGCCAAAAGTTTGAACAAGTGTTACCAAAATGCCACAAAATTTCGGCGGTTTACTAAAATGCCCTAATGGCCCGCGATGGAGCCCGCGATCGCGGGCTTGGGCTGACGTGGCGCATGACCTGGCCGAAAAGAGCCCCGCGAGCCCCTAAACTTTGGCCGCGGTGCACATTTGGCCCCTGCCCGCGATGGACCAAAATTTTACACTTTTGGTCCCTGAAAATTTACACTTTCAGCCCCTGTACTTAGACGAATCTTGCATGCTTTTACTGTTTTTTTCCACAATTATTGTACTTTGAAGACCGATTTGTGGTTGAAATTCATTTGCATGTTTTCATCAATGTTAAATCAGTGTTTTTGGAATATCAGTTTGTGGATGAAATGAGATATTGGTTGTCATCAATGTTGGTTGTTTCATTGATAAATAGATGTAAAATGCAACCCATAATCCACACACCGATTTCATACTTCTTTCTTGATTTCTTTCTGCAATATTTTGTGTTTGAGATACTACTGAAAAAATGAGTTCATCTGTTGCAAAAGCTAAGCTATATTTCTGTTTTGATGGTGAATGGGAGCAAGATAACAATGAGTAAAATTTTGCTTATAAATCTAAGCATGGTGTAAAAGTATAACATCCCAAGTTCCATAAAAGACAAACATAACATTAATACATAACCTTCTCATAACTGGGTCCCAAAATTTCATTACATTACTTCTAAATATGAGGTTGGCGGAAGCAACCTATACACAACTGAGAATAACTATTACTACAAGTGGCACCGACACTGTCTCCAACTGAGTCTGTACTCTACCTTGCTCTTGCTCACTTACCTGAGTCTTCTACTGTTAGCTTACCTGAAAAGGGTTTTTGTTTTGAAAAGCGAGGGTTAGACCATGAGGTCTAGTGAGTTCCCTCCGTAAACAGTGTACGTCAACATTATAAATCATTTTTATAAAACAGTTCACATTCTTCACATAAGCGTCAAGCATGGTACTGCACTGTGTTAAGGATCACATCGTTACTCGCGATAGGGGCCCCAGCAGACTCCCCTTTCGCCTCTTCTGGAGCCTACGCAGACTCCCCTTCCCGGAGCCTACGCAGACTCCCCTCTACTCGAAATAGGAGGAAACGAATTCCAGCCTACCAGTCTGTCATACATATCCAAGGGGTCATCAGAACCCGAGGATTTATCTCTGATCCCACATTGCAGACCGACTCCACATAGCATACACATAGTTCGTCATATACATAAAACATGAACTCCGTATAACGTTTTACAATCTATATCATATTGCTGGAAAATCTTTTCAGTAGAACAATTCTTTTCATGGGAAAACATTCGTAACAGCTTGTAAATAAATCATGCTCATAAACATACTCTGATCAGTAGAGTGTTAACTTTCGTTTACGTAAAAGTCAGGTAAAATAACAGAGTATATTCATAAAATCACTTTCCTTGGAAAACACGTAAGAGCACGTATTTTAGTTAGAAAAACTCACCTGGCTAGCTCGCTCCAAAGCTCCTCACTTATACTTCCGATCTCTAGGCGGAACACCTATTATATTAATAACGTTCGTCATAATTCGTTCAATTATTACTCGAGTTAAATCCCAAACTCAACCCTAACTTATCTAAATCGGTATATTACACTTCTAGTCCAAAAATCATAATTAATGGTCTTTATTTACCCATCCAATTGACATACAATACCGGATCCATTAATTTACCTAACTCTAGGTTCTCAACATAATAGTAAAAACACTGGATCCTAAATCTCAGTCTCAAAATAAACGAACCCTGGATTTAATAATATGAAACCGGACCTTAGATTAACTTGCTTATCCCCAAGCCCAAATTAAATTAACTAGACCAAGCCCATCTTAATTTGATCGAATCGAAATCCAATTAATTAATATAGCGGCAATTAATTAACTAAATGCACAAGGTCTAATTATCTAGTACTTAGTTGTCCAATAAAAATTACCGATCCCATAACAATATTGACCCAAGTCACAATTCCACTAACTACAATTTTGGTCCAATTAGGAGTATCCAACGGCCCACCCTAATTTAAATAACATAGGCCCAAATAGAGGAACATCTCATGAGACTTCCGCAATTTGGGTTCCAAAAAGGACTTACGCAAATCTCTCCCTCTCTTGCGTAACAGTCATATGGTTGCGTAATTCATGCAGAAGACGAACTCCGAGCATTTTCAAAATCGCTTACTAAGACAACCAATTAATAAGGTTTTCTTACTCATTTTCATTCAATAGTGTTCCCTACAACTTGTTAGGCCATCTTAATCCTTAAGACCCCATTGCTTTTAACATCTTACCAAACCTGATTGAATTAAAATCCCAGAGGTGTTCTTCTACTTATTTTACTCTAACCCAGAGAAATAGAATAACAATATGGATTGCTAATAACAATGTAGAATAGAAACTTAATAATGAAAGAATACTTACCCAAAATCGGAGTCTCTTCACCTTGAAATAAACCTCACGAAAAAGGAAGGCTGCTGTCCAGCCGCGCCGCCGCCGACGACCACCACCTCCGGCGACCACCATCGGCGACCACCACAGGTAGCCACCACCGCTGCTTCTTCCCTCGTCATCTCTCTCTCTCCTCGTCGTCTCTCTCTCCCCCGTCGTCTCTCTCTCCTCGCCGACTGTCTCTCTCTCTCGTCGTCTCTCTCTCGGCGTCTCTCTCTCTTCTCGCCGGCTGCACACACATGACACACACACATGTAGGCTCATTTCCTCTTTCTCTCTTTATCGCCGGCTCTCTCTCTCGAAGTTGCAGGTTCACATTACACACACATACACCTAAAACCCTAATATGAAAATGTTTTCTTTCCCAGATTTCAGCCAAAAGCGGCGCACCACAATAGAGAAAAAGAATTAGTTTCCCAAATTACATATTCTACCCTCAAACCATTTCATAATAAACAAATATGCCCCCTTAACTTTTCATTAAAATCCCAACATTCAAATTTGGGTTATTACAATCTTCCCTCCTTAACAGAATTCCGTCCCGGAATTCACTCTAACATTAACTGCTGCAATTGATCATCAAAACTTAATTTCAACTCTCGGAATAAATCTTTCTAATAACAAAACAAATAACAACATACTTTCACGCCTTAGCTGCGCAACTCTGATTAAACTCACCTTCTTTGCTTATAACTGAACATACAATCATCCCCTCCTTCATCTTCCAAATCGGATCTATTACTTTAGGAACACCACGAAACTCAAGTTCTATGATTTTTTTTTTCGATTAACCGCAACGACCATAAAATCAGATAGATACGTAAAGACAAAGGTCGTCCCGGCTTCCTTGTTTAGATTTACCTTAAATAATTCCTTAACGATCAGTGTAAATCTCAAATTCTCAATAACACTTTCCCACGAACTCCCGAAATTCCATCTTATAAATCATAACATGTGAACACAAGTTGTAAGTATCTCAGTACTTACCACTCCCTAATTATTCTTATCCCCATCACGACCACACCAACAGTTTCCGAACTCATCTGTCTCTCCTGGCTAGTGCAATAAAACCACCGATCCTTACCGCACCCAACAGTACAATTCCTTCTCTTTATCACAAGCAACTATAACTCGACCCACTCATTTCAACTGATAAACTCCAATTTAGTTGCAATTCATTTCGTTCTAACACCCATAAGTTATCATATTTAATCACTTAATGTCGTAACTTAGCATCACATCTCGATATGCTGGCATTCACCACATCCATCAGCCTAAACCGACTTCTTAACTAACAACTCCGCTGAGTAACTCTACCATTCACAACTTACCAAATAATTTGAAATTTACATATTCCATCATACTATCATCAACTTCTCACTTTAACCTTTAGATTTTCCCTTATCGACTCTTAGTAAGAATTTCGGTAGAATCATAACGCATTCTGTAATAACAAATAAATGTCATTACTTAACAAATCCAAAAATTTTAATCCATCAACCAAAGGCTTATACCTCTAACATGACGTTTCAAATCAACTAACGATCATACTACCATTCCGACCCATATTCATCATCATGTCATTCTTTAAACATAACCAAATTTCCAACTGATTCCTTCTAAGATCATTCCCTCACACATAAGAAACAATTCATGCTCTTTAGAGATTTAGCACTTACTATAACACAATTTGACTAACGCACTCTTCATCTTTCTTTAAACTTCCAATGATCTCAACATATACCTACTTAGCGACTTTTACAGCCAAAACACTTGGTTTCTCCCTTTGGGTAATTCCCATCACTACTCCGTCCTTTCACTCCGATCCTAATCACACCACAGAGTCCACTTACCCTATATGAGCTCCAACAATCTGGTTAATAGATCGAACATCTCATCCGAAAATCCCAAAAGCTTCTATATGATGCTTTCTTTCTCTCTAACATCACATCACTACGATACTAGCGGGTACATTTAGCTTGGCAATTAATGCCATTACATAACTGTACATCCCCCACTCATAACATCGCACTGCAAACCAAATCTCTCATGGTCATTCATACACAACCACGCTTTCCTTCATACTCTCACGTATACTACAATCGAGTCTATCTCACTACGTAGTCCTTTCCCAACTTGTTGAACTATAACACACGAGTTCTCAATTAACTCATACACAAACATTCTAGCTAGCTCTTCACGATCCGAGCCCTTACAAAACAGGGCACAGCTCCTCACCGATCGATAAGATCTACACCCTCGCTTCGCTTGTGCTACATACCTCATCATTCTACGAATCCCTCCATACCTCATAAATAGAACGCTTATTCAAAAAAGACCACTTCCCATCCTCTTAACACTCCTCCTACAAGGTGTTCTATTAATTTACAACCTTCTGGTTCACGTCTTCGGCCTCGGCCATCTTACACAGCTATCGACTTCCATAACATCAGACAACCTGTAGCTACTTTCTTAACTTATTCTTAAACATGGGCTCCCTTACGGGACCTAATCCTATCAACATATCATAGCCACTACGTAATATGTCTCTCCTGATTTGACCAACAACTCTCCATTCTCTGAGTTCTTTCTTAGTTTTTTTTTTTAAAAATGCATCACCCTACGACCTAGTGAGTTCATAGCCTTCATGCATGACAAATCAATAGATAATTCATTTTGTACTTTTCATCATTTTCAATAAACAACACTTGAAAACATATAGGGTACACATGCCCTCATCACTCTTCAAAATTTAAAGCCGTGCACCACGATCTCGAGGATCGTTCGCATGCCACTTTCCATAACTCAGTCTTACTTCACCAAAACATGTCATTACGACAGAAATATATTGAGTGAAAATCTTTTCATACGACTACATCCTGAAAGAAATTATTGACATAAAGTAAACCAGTCGGTTTTCGTACTCATAAATAACTTCAACATGTCATTACTCATTTTGGTTATAAAAGTTTTGCATTCAATCGTTTTCTTGACTTTTGCAATAATTTAACTCATCACGAAAAGAGTGAAATACTTTACAAATTATAAAACTTGAAACTTCATTGTGCCATGTGAATGAAATCATCTTTTTCTTTAAACATACGCGTGCACATCCTGACTCATTTTCGATCAAAAATTTATCTTTACACGTTTAACTTAAATCGTGAAAATTTCATGTTACATAAAAGGACACCATGCATGAGACTCTACATGCATTTGAAGGCTACTCACTCTAACAAGGTCAACTGCTTTACTCGCTGAGTTTATCCTTGACATTCTACCTACGACCAACGGTCGCCCTCTCGGTCATGCAATAACTTGCTGAACACGCTTTCCACATCTCACTTACTCAGCCCCTTCCATACTATTTCGTTTTAAGCAACTATCTCACTTTCTGCTTCTACAAGGTTTCATTTCACTATAAGCATCTTATTTCATATATCCTACCACTAGAGAGCTCGATTAAAAGGTCAGAGTTCCCTTGACACTTTCAAGATTTCGACACGGCCTTTCCTTACTATTCTGACTGATCTATTCCAGGATTTCTAGAACTGGGACTCCCTCGAAATAAGAGCCCTACCCGACCTCAAACATTCATCTTCTCTGAATCCACGAAGAGTCACCTCTAGACGACTCATAACAGTCGATACAACACTCCTTCTCTACGATGTATATACACATGACATCATAAGTGACCTCTCAAGAAACTTCCCCAACTAGGGGTCTCAGTCTACCCTTCAGGGATCTTGCTGACATTCTAACGTACTAGAACACGACATAAACACTAGGTAGGTTAATAAGGCACGTTAAGCACGTACATGTACCTGTAAGTTCGCAATTACACTGGCCAGGTGAAATCTCAAACTTACCTTACATGACAGTCCTCAGTACCCTATTATTCCTATTTCTATAATAATGTCATCCTAACGCATTTCCTGTATCTACAATAGTGCCCTCCTAACGTATTTCCTGATTCTCAGTTGTGATTTCTACTCCCAAGTTTAAGTTTAGGCCCGTCCGGTCACCTAAATCCCTTAAACTATGGCTCTGATACCATTTGTAACATCCCAAGTTCCATAAAAGACAAACATAACATTAATACATAACCTTCTCATAACTGGGTCCCAAAATTTCATTACATTACTTCTAAATATGAGGTTGGCGGAAGCAACCTATACACAACTGAGAATAACTATTACTACAAGTGGCACCGACACTGTCTCCAACTGAGTCTGTACTCTACCTTGCTCTTGCTCACTTACCTGAGTCTTCTACTGTTAGCTTACCTGAAAAGGGTTTTTGTTTTGAAAAGTGAGGGTTAGACCATGAGGTCTAGTGAGTTCCCTCCGTAAACAGTGTACGCCAACATTATAAATCATTTTTATAAAACAGTTCACATTCTTCACATAAGCGTCAAGCATGGTACTGCACTGTGTTAAGGATCACATCATTACTCGCGATCGGGGCCCCAACAGACTCCCCTTTCGCCTCTTCTGTAGCCTACGCAGACTCCCCTTCCCGGAGCCTACGCAGACTCCCCTCTACTCGAAATAGGAGGAAACGAATTCCAGCCTACCAGTCTGTCATACATATCCAAGGGGTCATCAGAACCCAAGGATCTATCTCTGATCCCACAGTGCAGACCGACTCCACATAGCATACATATAGTTCGTCATATACATAAAACATGAACTCCGTATAACGTTTTACAATCCATATCATATTGCTGGAAAATCTTTTCAGTAGAACAATTCTTTTCATGGGAAAACATTCATAACAGCTTGTAAATAAATCATGCTCATAAACATACTCTGATCAGTAGAGTGTTAACTTTCGTTTACGTAAAAGTCAGGTAAAATAACAGAGTATATTCATAAAATCACTTTCCTTGGAAAACACGTAAGAGCGCGTATTTTAGTTAGAAAAACTCACCTGGCTAGCTCGCTCCAAAGCTCCTCACTTATACTTCCGATCTCTAGACGGAACACCTATTATATTAATAACGTTCGTCATAATTCGTTCAATTATTACTCGAGTTAAATCCCGAACTCAACCCTAACTTATCTAAATCGGTAGATTACACTTCTAGTCCAAAAATCATAATTAATGGTCTTTATTTACCCATCCAATTGACATACAATACCAGATCCATTAATTTACCCAACTCTAGGTTCTCAACATAATAGTAAAAACACTGGATCCTAAATCTCAGTCTCAAAATAAACGAACCCTGGATTTAATAATATGAAACCGGACCTTAGATTAACTTGCTTATCCCCAAGCCCAAATTAAATTAACTAGACCAAGCCCATCTTAATTTGATCGAATCGAAATCCAATTAATTAATATAGCGACAATTAATTAACTAAATGCACAAGGTCTAATTATCTAGTACTTAGTTGTCCAATAAAAATTACCGATCCCATAACAATATTGACCCAAGTCACAATTCCACTAACTACAATTTTGGTCCAATTAGGAGTATCCAACGGCCCACCCTAATTTAAATAACATAGGCCCAAATAGAGGAACATCTCATGAGACTTCCGCAATTTGGGTTCCAAAAAGGACTTACGCAAATCTCTCCCTCTCTTGCGTAACAGTCATATGGTTGCGTAATTCATGCAGAAGACGAACTCCGAGCATTTTCAAAATCGCTTACTAAGACAACCAATTAATAAGGTTTTCTTACTCATTTTCATTCAATAGTGTTCCCTACAACTTGTTAGGCCATCTTAATCCTTAAGACCCCATTGCTTTTAACATCTTACCAAACCTGATTGAATTAAAATCCCAGAGGTGTTCTTCTACTTATTTTACTCTAACCCAGAGAAATAGAATAACAATATGGATTGCTACTAACAATGTAGAATAGAAACTTAATAATGAAAGAATACTTACCCAAAATCGGAGTCTCTTCACCTTGAAATAAACCTCACGAAAAAGGAAGGCTGCTGTCCAGCCGCGCCACCGCCGACGACCACCACCTCCGGCGACCACCACCGGCAGCCACCATCGCCGGCGACCACCACAGGCAGCCACCACCGCTGCTTCTTCCCTCGTCATCTCTCTCTCTCTCCTCGTCGTCTCTCTCTCACCCGTCGTCTCTCTCTCATCGCCGACTGTCTCTCTCTCTCGTCGTCTCTCTCTCGGCGTCTCTCTCTCTCTCTTCGCCGGCTGTCTCTCTCTCGGCGTCTCTCTCTCTTCTCGCCGGCTGCACACACATGACACACACACATGTAGGCTCATTTCCTCTTTCTCTCTTTATCGCCGGCTCTCTCTCTCGAAGTTGCAGGTTCACATTACACACACATACACCTAAAACCCTAATATGAAAATGTTTTCTTTCCCAGATTTCAGCCAAAAGCGGCACACCACAATAGAGAAAAAGAATTAGTTTCCCAAATTACATATTCTACCCTCAAACCATTTCATAATAAACAAATATGCCCCCTTAACTTTTCATTAAAATCCCAACATTCAAATTTGGGTTATTACAAAAAGTGCCAGTAAACTATACTTATCAGAAATTTCTTGCATACGCCATGAAAAAATGTGGGATCAACCCTTCTGCTGTTTGCAAGTTAGTGTTTAAAAATGGCGATGGGTCATTTGTGGATTTATCCAACGATGGGGATATCTCTACTTTTCTGCATTTTGCAGTCGATTCAGAAAGGCCCCCGTTGCTTTTTGTGTATCCCGGCGTATCCGACGAAAACGACGACGACGGTGACGACGAAAACCTCCAAATAGAGCAGCTTGATTCTCAATTTCAGGCGTCCGACGCCCCAACGGTTCATTTAGATCAGTCATATGGTCTTAACGACTGTATTCCGGAGACGCAACAACAACAACCACCACAACCACACGAAGGGCGTACTGCTGGAGTTGCTGATGACGAAACCCACGTTTTCAGAACGGGTAATTCTGAAATAGACAGATCAGACACCGATAGTGATGATCACGAAGAATATACCCGCTAGTAGAAAATCATGTAGTCAGATAAATGACTTTTTTTATATGCCCCCTATTCTTCCAGACTCCCATACCCAGACACAAACCTACGAACCTACACCTTATATTCGCAGTGAAATGTTACATGTAGGTCAGATATTCGAGTCGAATGATCTCTTGGCAAGTCAGGTCGGACTTAAGTTCTTGGAAGAGGGTTTCGAAAGGCGCACGTCGAAATCTGACAAAACTAGATACATAGTTGAATGTGCCAGAAAAACTGTGACTGGAGGATGTACGCGATTGACACAGGTGGCAAAGAAGGGGCGTTCATGATTAGAAAGTTGCACGACGTACACACTTGTACGAGGACGCAACTGAATCCCCACCACAAACAAGCCGGCAAAAAGACTTTGGGTGCGATACTGAAAAACAAATTTGTTGATGTTAGTAGGTCATTGCGTCCAAAGGACATCGTCCACGATGTTCACCAGCAGTTCGGCGTCAAGATTGATTACCACCAAGCTTGGCGTGCGCGATTCCATGCACTGTTTATGGTGAGAGGCACGTTCGAGGAGTCGTATGAACGACTCCCGACATATTTATATAATTTGCAGCTGCAGAACCCTGATACTTTCATGCAGCTACGGACCGATTCACGTCGACGGTTTGAGATGTGCTTTGTGGCCCTTGGACCCGCGGTACGTATTTTAACACGTCATATGTTTACACATCATAAACTATAACATTTATAAAGGAAAACCACCTATGTTTTTGCAGATCCGCACATTTGTGGCAAATCTACGTCGTGTCCTGATAATAGACGCAGCCCATTTAAAGGGCCGTTACTTGGGTATGATGTTCCTGGCGGTTGCCATGGACGGGGATAACTCCATCGTTCCAGTAGCTTTCGGCGTAGGCAAGTCCGAAACCGGGGACGAGTGGACTTGGTTTCTGTCCATGTTGAGACAAGCTATCGGAGACCCGCAAGGGTTGGTGTTTATGTCTGACAAGGCTCCTTCCATAAGCGCCGCAATCTCTGCCATCTACCCAAACGCCCCTCACGCCATATGCTGTCGACATTTGGAGATGAATGCCAAATCCAAGGACAAACGTATTACGACCAACAAGGATGTCTATTGGGCGGTATGCAGAGCATATACGGATCGGGAGTTTAACAAGTACATGAATATGCTACGATATAGTGCCGACGAAGCAGCCAAAGTCTTTGACGAAGCTGGACCGAAGAGGTGGTCCGCGACCCATTTTCCTGGACAACGGTATGACATTCTGACCTCGAATAGTGCAGAGTCTGTGAATGCACTCTCCCGTTTTGCGCGTAGATGTCCGATTGTTAATCTTATGGACTACTTTCGGGCCTTTCAACAAGAATGGTACCAAATTCGACGCCTAAAAGGAGCTGAGATGCAAAATGCACTCACACCAATGGCGGAGAAGATCGTTCAGTACAGGGCGCGTCGTGCGGCGACATGGCCGGTAAGAGCAATAGGGTATGGGAAATACGAGGTGCATGATGACTATCTTCACGCGATTGTGAATATGGAAGACCACCTTTGTTCGTGTCGCGAATGGGATAAATCTGGGTTACCGTGCGGCCATGCCATCGCTGCAGCAAGATATATGGGTCGTACAGATTGCAGCGACTTGGCTGTACCTTTCTTCACGTCCGAATATTACCGGAAAACATACGTGGAGGTAATAAACCCAGCTGGACCCCCTGCAGCATGGGTGTATCCACCCGACCCGCTTCCGCCATGCTATCCACCTTTAATGGATAAGAACAGAGCCGGGAGACCGAGAAAGAACGATCGACGTCCATCACGTGGTGAAAGTTCGATACAACGAAGATGTACACGATGCCAATGCGTAGGACACACTCGTGGAGAGTGTCCAAATCCTGCCCCTTCAACCGTGCCAAGGAGACATTCAGTCAGTCACACCCCGGGCCCGTCACAGCTTGAACCATATGGAACAAACACATATGATACTGTTGATCTAAACGTTGATTTGTAATATATATATATATATATATATATATATATATATATATATATATATATATATATATATATTCATATTATATATACACACATACATATGCTTCTAAATGAACATTGATAACACAACTAGTTTGTAAATGATATATATATTCATATTATATATATACACATATACATATGCTTCTAAATGAACATTGATAACACAGCTAGTTTGTAAATGATATATATATTCATATTATATATACACACATACATATGCTTTTAAATGAACATTGATAACACAGCTAGTTTGTATTCCATCCAACATGCTCTTCATCTTCAATCTTTCTGACCCTTCTTCAACGGCTTCTGCTTTTGCAACCACGTATGGCCATTGTGTACCACAACCCGGACACACTTTAGCAAATGAGTTGAGGTAACCTCTGACTTGACCTTACATGATGTAAAAAAAACAACAAAAAAATACAAACAACAACACAGTAAAAAAATACAAAACAACAAAAAAAATACAAACAACAACACAGTAAAAAAAATACAAAACAACAAAAAAATACAAAACAACTAAAACAACCACCACCTACTTAAAAATTGATTTAGTTTCATCAATCCAAGCTTGCTTCTCGTTTACCTTCACTTGAATAATTGCGAAGTCTTGCAGAATATGGTGAATTGCTTCTTGTTCTCGACGAACACGAGCCTCCCGAGCTTTTATATCCCCTTTCATCCTTTTGATCTCCCTGTCTTCCTCTTCGATCTTACTCAAATGGACTGCCTTCCTGTCCATCATTTTTTCCACTCTTCTGTTAGTTCATCTATCTCCTTTTCCTTGTTTGCTATGGCGACCTCGATTTGAGGTGGCATTTTTTCAGGAGTAGACTTAGGGTTTGATGACGATGCCATTTGTGGATGAAATGAGAGAAGAGAAATCAAGAGAGAAAGCAATTCAAAGAAAGAAAGCAAGAGAGAAATCAAGAAAGAAAGCAAGAACAAGTGTGAATTATGAATTGCATATTACTGATATTTATGGATGAAATCTCAAACATGCCAGTGAATTTGAACCACAAATTGGTCTTCAAAGTACAACAATTGTGGAAAAAAACAGTAAAAGCATGCAAAATTCGTCCAAGTACAGGGACCAAAAGTGTAAAATTTTGGTCCATCGCGGGCTGCGATCGCGGGCAGGGGCCAAATGTGCACCGCGGCCAAAGTTTAGGGGCTCGCGGGGCTCTTTTCGGCCAGGTCATGCGCCACGTCAGCCCAAGCCCGCGATCGCGGGCTCCATCGCGGGCCATTAGGGCATTTTGGTAAACTGCCGAAATTTTGTGGCATTTTGGTAACACTTGGTCAAACTTTTGGCATTTTAATTAATTTCCCTTTCTTTTACTATATTTTGTGTAAATATAATTTAATTAACAAATAAAATACATGCATATATTGAAAGATGCAACGTTTATTAAAATACAAATATTACACAAAATACACAATAAACATTACATTACTAATTATTTTCTTCTTCTCTAAATCGACTCCAAATCTCTTCCACTAAATCAGTTTGCAATTGATGATTTGTTGACCTATTGCAGAATCTTGTATGACGTCGAAGATAGTTCTCATACTCAGGAAGACGATTTTGAGAAAATTTCAGGCATGGACAAACTAAAACTAAGATCATCATCCATATAATCGAAATGACGAATATATGAATCACGTTCATCTTCAACAATCAGGTTGTGCTATACATTTATTTCAGTATTTGTATTTTCGTAATTTTTTTATATTAATGTACTTTTATTTTAGTTGTTTAAAGAAAAAATATCATTTATTTAAAATAAATTGTGGGTAAGAAATTTTAATAAAAATAATAAAAAATAATGTTCAAAAAAATTAAACTTAATAAACATATTAATAATTAATGTTTAAACAAACTAATAAATAAATTAAATTAAACAAAGATGTATTTGTTTTATATATAACTAGGTTCGAACCGTGTATTACACGGAGTAATTTAAAAAAATTAAATCATGACAGAAAACTTATCAACTATTATGAAAGATTAATTTAGAGTGAATTGACGGGAAGCATAACAATTTGACTTTGAAAATATCATTAACTAACTATCTGTTGATAACTGATATTATGTAGTTCAATTAAAATTAGAGGAAATAATATAATCATGATTAAGAAAGTATAAATAATTAAATATATTATACTAAAATATTTGCATATTTATATTTTTGAAAAAGGTTCGAACTCATAATCTAAAAGTCAGTTGATAAGTGATATTTTTGTTTTTTTCCAAGTAATTAAATCTCTTATGATAATTCTAAGGGTGTTTCGTTGACAGAATGAAATTTGACAGAATTGTAATTCGTCGAAGGAATTCGACTTTGAAGTAAAAATTGATATGAAATTGCAAAAAGAAAATCACTAGAAATTAGTGATTATTTGTATCAAATCTCATACTAATTTCAATAAATCTCATACTAATCACGACACATTAATTCGTATATATTTATGATATTTAATAATATAATTAAATCAAAAAATATTCAATATTGGATTCATTTCGAAGGTATTGACGAAGCGATTACAATGGTATATATTGTAAAAAATAGAAATGTTTTTAATGCATTTTAGTTTATATACATTATTTATGTTAATATGATAAGAGTCTAAAATGAAAATAAAAAAGTAAGGGATTAAAAGTAAACTACATATTTAATTATAAGGGTAATAAATGTAACGTATAAATTAAAAAAATTGAATTAAGGAGAGATTTAAGGAGAAGTGAATGTGGGTGTGCAAATTGAACTTATAATGTAAACTGCGTCTAGATACATGTTTAGGCGGAAAAATACTGAAGTCGCCTCACCAGAAGACGACACGTGGCATGCTAGTTACTTATTTATTATATGTATAGATTATTTGTGAAAGACGTTTCTAAATATGAAAGGACTTGCTAAACTTGCAATGCTTGTGTAAGACGGATGTGGATGTTGTAAGTCTTGCAAATGGACGTGGATGCTCTTACCGAATATTCTTGAATTTTAAAAATGTATGTCATTATAACTCTGGATAGAATAAGTGTATTTTAATCTATATATATATATATATATATATATATATATATTAAAGCAAAATGTTGGAGTTGCTGACGTGTCATCTTCAGCTTTCAGTATTTCAAAATCCTGTTTCCTCAATTTTTTTGCCATTTTTCAAATTTTTTAAAACATCAGAACCCTTTCATCTTCCCCAATCGGCTTCTACTGTTTCCCTTTCTTCTTCCCCACTCAATCGGTTTCTCTTACGGTTGTGTTCTCTAATCTGTTTCCCTTTCATCTTCCCCACTCAATCGGTTTCCCTCTCCAGTCTCCCCTTCGTCTTTCCTCGCATAAGGAAACATTAGATATCTGATTCGGTGCTCAATTTCGCGACGCCGACAAAGGGTTCAGACGGTAAGCTTTCCTCTGTCTTTGATAATTTCTCTAATCTGTATTGTTATCTTCTAATCTCATTTTTTTGTGAATCGATAAGCTCGATTTGGTATTGGAGGAAAATGACGATTTGGATGCATATAATAAGAGCACAGACACGTAAATGTTAGCTTGATGCAAACACATCATCTCAAGACAGTAAATAAATCTCCCCTACAATTCCTGGCGTCAGCATTCTGTGGCCAGGCTTAGTCTCAGACGTCCGCTTTGTTTGTTTGTTTCTAAATTGCCAAGGATGTAGTCTAGGCAAAGCCTAGATGAACCTTATCCAAAAAACAAATCTCCCCTACAATTTCTCAACTTACTATTCTCCATGTTTATTTCTTCAAGTGTACAGACGCCATCCAGTCCTGCAAAAAGCAGTGGATATGGATTTGCGGACAAGGTTAGTCTCTTCCTATGATGCAGCTGTCAGCTGTTTATTGCGGTTGCTGCCAATTGTCTTTTTAGACCAATCTAATTGTCAAATTATAGCTGTATATGTATCTGAAAACAAGTAGAAGGCACTATAAGCATGATATATATGTTTGGTGCTTAGTGTAGGGGAAGAGACTATTCATCTGTCCCTGAAATGAATGAAGCTAAAACATAGTGGAGAGTATGTCACATTGTCACCTCAACTGAGCAGTTTGATTATGACATTAATTTAGTTAACTTTCAGTCTACGCCGATGAAGCAGTCGAAGGAAGAACATATAGGAAGTTAAGCGACCATAAACAATTAAATTGAAAAATCACAAAAAACTGAGATTAGAAGATAACAACACAGATTATAATTGCAAGTTCAGAGCATCCGGACACTCCTCCTTCAGTAGGCTTCTAAATCCGTCAAAATTCATAGTCATTCCGATGCTAATTCCGGTAACTGATACTATAATATGCTACTTATGAACGTATATCTGCTACTTTTTTCCTGAATACGGTTTGTTTGCCTAGGGTTTTTAGAACGTATATCTTCTAGGATTTGCTTATATATAATACAGAGAGAGATAGAGCGAGATTGGAGCAGCAATAATCGAGAGGCCTTGCATTAAGGAGCAGAAAGTCCAAGTATCATGGAGAAGCTTTTGGGTATTCCATTCGGTTAGTTTTCTTGCGGCCATTGTTGTCATTTTCCTGGGTTAACTTGGATTTTTAGTAGGGTATAAAAATTTACTTTTATTAATTTTCACCTGTAGATATATGTTGATTATGTCGCGATATGTTTCTCTATACTTTTTATAGTCTTTAGTGTTTGTTTTCTGCATGACTTGAATACATTATGTTGCAAGCTTCTAAAGTCGCTTTAGTCCAAATTATTGCCCTTTTAGATTTCTACTATATTTGTGTTGTTATGATCCCAATTGGCAGACTTGGCTAGACAACGATTTCAATCTCTTCACACCGATTTCACTAGATCACAATCGCAGGTTATACCATTCACTTCGATCAACGTTTTTTTTAAATTGATTGTTACGTGAACCTAAGCCTATACCCAAATAGGAGCATATAAATGAACGGGTGTGGGATCCCCTGCAAGCCCAACAAACCTGCAACAAAATCATGAACGTAGACGAAGATATCGAACAACTCAAAGAAGAAATCAAACGACTAATCCACAAACAACACGATGGATCTTATAAGGTAACAATGCTCTGTAAGTTCACAAACAAATTCTTCTTGATCTCCTCGGTGTTTTGTTAAAACTTATAGAAGATTTGAATCATATCAACGGTATGAATCTGGTGTGACTGAATTATAGTTGATGGCGAATCTGTAATGTGTTATTATCGATCTATTCGGATGTAGATGTAGATAACAGTTTGGTAAATTTAGGGCAATTACTGATCGTGGTTGGTAGGAATTGGAATGGAAAATGGTGGAATTCAATTATTTTACTTAAGACAAGTAAATGATGAATTCCTTAATTTGTGGAATATCAGTCGAATTCAAAGGATTCCATCATATTCGTTATGTGAACTAATATGTGAACCAAACACAAGATTTGGAATTTGATCAAAGGAATTATCCATTCCAATTCCATGAACCTAACACCCCCTAATTCTCTAATTTCACTATTAATTTGCCGTAAATATTGATCTACCAAAAACCATATCTAACCATTATATTTGGTAAGACAACATGCCTATATTGCAATTTGCAAACCGTAACCAACAGCTCCGAATATCAATCCTATCAATGGGATTATCCATGTCAAAAGACGTTGACCTACTCTTTCTACATTCGAAATAGTAAGTAGGTAGTTCAGCTGGACTTGGGATTTGCAGGCTTGGTGTTTCACTAGGAAATAGTATGTTGGAACCATAAACTTGATCCCACGTATGCTCTATAGCAAAACAATTCTTACAAGGCTTAACCAAGAAAATTGTTGACTAGAGCCTCATAAGTTTATCATGTTATTGCCTTATATATACACTTATATAGATGTTTCATCATAACTTGGTGGCTGTAAGAGGTTCCTTGATATATATTGCAAATGTATAGGGATAATCTTGTGAAATCTGCTTTAAGTAGCTTTCAGTTAATTGTGCTCATAGAGAATGTGATTGCAGATGTTTGCTTGGTGCTTTGATACGGTTGTTGGACAGTTTAGTGCGAGGTTCATCATTTATGTTTGTTCTTTTGGTGGTAGCCGGAGAAGAGAAACTGGGATGACTAGACCTATAATTTTAAATAAGTGATCTTACACTATAATTGAACTATTTAGAGGTTTAACCTTACAAATTGAGACAACTATTAACATCACAATAATTATCTTTTCCCAATTTAACTACCAAGAGTTTTTTTTGACTTTTTATGCATCTATTGTAGAGTAAGTTCGTTCGATAATGGTAAGTTAAGTTATTACAAATTTTGTTCTCCGATGGATTTTTGTGCCTAGCAAGGTAGCAGATCGTTTCGTCATTCTAGATTTAGCTAGAGGTCTATGCGCAGAGGTTTCTTTCGCTGCTATCTGTATGAAGTGATATTTTGTAGTTGATCAAATTCCAAATGATATACCACTGAAGGGCATGGCCTTCAACATTCTTGGATAGAATATTTGGTAAAATAAAAAAGATATGCAAATCTTAAACATTTTTTGTTAGAAAAGAGAGATGTATCGTTCTGAGTTATGCACTCTAATATGAATTTAAGGCAATTACTGATTGTTGATAACTTGATGTTCGATGATTGCATATTATGGTTAATATGAATGAAATTGCCCCATTTCAAACGGAACACTTGAATTATGTCCTTGATTATGTTATCAGCTGAATGTGATATTTAAAAATTTACCACATAGTAGACTCTCAAGCTTTTTAATGTATTATACCGATCCTGAATCTTTATGAATTTAGTGACCTTTTTTGTTTTGTTTTCTATATTTATATTGTCTCATATATTAATTTTGATAAACATAAGGTATGTATAAGGATTTTTTACCAACTCAATTTGAGTAAATGTTGAATACAATACAAATTAATTTGTAGCATTCTTAAAGCTTTACCTGCTTTCATCTTTCTTAAGGCTTCCATAACACATGTTTATATCCAACTTTAAGGAAAAAAAGCTATATTTAATTTTTCCCAATTTTATTCACTATAAAATCAGCTAAACTATACTGCCAAAAAATGTATATTCACAACATATCCAACTTTCTCTATGTAACTTCGATCATACGATTTCGTCACCGCGCATCGCGCGGTTCACACCTAGTTACTAATAATTAAAAAAGAGGTTTTCTAAGTATACCCCCCTCCACAATTGTATACCCTCTCCCCTCACACACTTTACTTTTTTTATTTTTTATTTAAAAGTTACATTTTATCACCCTATACTTATTTAATAAATTTACTTTATACCTTTTAGTTTTCTATTTTTCATTTTACATTTTTGTTATATTAACACATATAATCGTATATTAATTAAAATGCGTTAAAAAGGATTTTTTAATTTTAACAAGTTATATCATTATAATCGTCTCGTCGATATCTTCGAAATGAGCCAATAATGAATATTTTTTGATTTTATTATATTATTACATGTCATACGTTTACGTTATTTTTTTATATTGTTATTCGTCGATACCTTCTTATTTTTTTTATTTAATTATATTATTTCGAAATGAGCCCAATATTAACTAAAATACGTTAAAAAATACTTTTTATTCCAACAAATTCCAACTTTGATTACTCATTTAAATCAATATATTCACGAGTACGAGTACGCTCTATATATTCTTCATACATATCTAATCTACTAAAATACGTTAAAAAATATTTTTTAACAACTTTCAAATCCTTAAAACGTGGACTCTTATTAATTAATCCTTACCTCCAACCACTTTCAAATCCTCAAATCATGAACTCCTTAAAAAACGTTATTCTTTAAACAAATTTATAAAAAACTTTGATCGTTTTCTCAAAACCAATTAAAATAATTTAGAACATTAAAATCGAGATATATCACCCTGCATTGCGCGAGTAGACTTCTAGTATAAAATACATTTTGATCTTCAATCAAATAAATCTAAAATACATTTAAAAATAAACTTCAAAATGCATTAAAAAAATAAATTTGTAACATATATATACTATATACAAGCATGAAACGACACTTAATGTTGAAATTTAAGTCGTATGACTTTTGATGCTATGCGTACATGTCTCACAACTACTAACCTTTCACGTCTCCAATTATACAAAGCACCGAGTTATATTTTATACCCTTTAGAAATTAGTTATTTAATTTACTTTTAATTTCTTACTTTTCCATTTTTTATTTTACACTCTTATCATATTAACATAAATAATTGTATATGAACAAGAATGCATTAAAAATACATTTCTTTTTTTACAAATTACACCATTGTAATCATGGCCTTTTGGATTTAATCTTATTATTAAATATCATGAACATGTACGAATTAATTTCTTTTAGGGAAATTAATTAAAATGCCATAAGTCAAAGTCAAACTTACCAAAATGCCACAAATCTCTCCCAGTTTGCAAAAATACCCCAAATACCCGCGATAGGAGCCCGCGATCGCGGCCAGTGGCATTTTGGTAATATTATTATTCCGCGATCGCGGGGGAAACGGCTAAAATACCCGCGATCGACACTTTTGTTTGTATTTCATGATTTTTAAATGAAATTTTACACTTTCACCCCCTATACTTATTTATAAACTTTACTTTATACCTTTTACTTTCATTATTTTAATTTTACATTTAACACATATAATCGTTTATTAACTAAAACACGTTAAAAAAATACGTTTTAATTTTAACAAGTTACACCATTATAATCGTCTCTTCGATACGTTCGAAATGAGCTCAATCTTGAATTTTTTTGATTTATATATTTTAATATATATCATATATACTACATAAAAATATTTTTAATATTTACAATTCATACCTTTATAGTTAATTATTTAATTTATGGTACTCTTATAGTTAATGCGATAGGAGTGTAAAACAAAATTGAGAATACGTTAAAAAAATGAATTTCCACAGATAAAAAATATTTTTTAGGTAGTGTATATGATATATATTAAAATATATAAATCAAAAAAATTCAAGATTGGGCTTATTTCGAACGTATCGAAGAGACGATTATAATGGTGTAACTTGTTAAAATTAAAACGTATTTTTTTAACGTGTTTTAGTTAATAAACGATTATATGTGTTAAATGTAAAATTAAAATAATGAAAGTAAAAGGTATAAAGTAAAGTAAGTAAATAAGTATAGGGGTTGAAAGTGTAACATTTCAATTTTTCGACAAAATTGTGATTTTGATTTGATATTTACACTTTCACCCCCTATACTTATTTATAAACTTTACTTTATACCTTTTACTTTCATTATTTTAATTTTACATTTAACACATATAATCGTTTATTAACTAAAACACGTTAAAAAAATACGTTTTAATTTTAACAAGTTACACCATTATAATCGTCTCTTCGATACGTTCGAAATGAGCTCAATCTTGAATTTTTTTGATTTATATATTTTAATATATATCATATACACTACCTAAAAAATATTTTTTATTTGCGAAAATTCATTTTTTTAACGTATTCTTAATTTTGTTTTACCCTCCTATCGCATTAACTATAAGAGTACCATAAATTAAATAGTTAACTATAAAGGTATGAATTGTAAATATTAAAATATTTTTATGTAGTATATATGATATATATTAAAATATATAAATCAAAAAAATTCAAGATTGAGCTCATTTCGAACGTATCGAAGAGAAGAGACGATTATAATGGTGTAACTTGTTAAAATTAAAACGTATTTTTTAACGTGTTTTAGTTAATAAACGATTATATGTGTTAAATGTAAAATTAAAATAATGAAAGTAAAAGGTATAAAGTAAAGTTTATAAATAAGTATAGGGGGTGAAAGTGTAAAATTTCATTTAAAAACGTTTCCCGCGATCGCGGGATAATAATATTACCAAAATGTCACTAGCCGCGATCGCGGGCTCCTATCGCGGGTATTTGGGGTATTTTTTGCAAACTGTGAGAGATTTGTGGCATTTTGGTAAGTTTGACTTTGACTTATGGCATTTTAATTAATTTCCCTTTCTTTTATATCCCTTACATTATTAATTTTCAAAAAATGACGTATCGAGATTTTTTTTTAATTTGTACATTTTATGCTCTTATATATATATTTATCTATTATATACCTTTAAAATTATTCCATTTCGGGTTAATGTCGGTCGGATTCAGGTTATTCATTTTTCGGGTTTCGGAATGCTTCGGGTCCGAATGATCAGTTTCGGGTTAATGTCGATCGGATTCGGGTATTATTATAATACGAAAAGTATTTATAAATTCAATCGATTTTGAGAATGAATTCAATCAAACGAGAGACTGATGAAACCGAAAATAAGTTTAAAATTTTAAAAACATTTTGACCGACTATAATTTACGATTTTCTAAAGATAATTAGATAAATAAATATATTTTTTAAATATTATATAAATATAATATTTATGTAATTATCTTTTGAAAATCGTAAATTATAGTCCATCGAAATGTTTTCTAATTTCTAACAGACACTAACCCGACATCCGACTAATCTGAACCCGAAGCAATATATATGTTTTATGGTATTTTTGTTTGAAATATAAGTATTTTGTAAGTTGCTTAGGGGGTGTTTGGGATTGCTTATTTTTTTTTGACTTATTTGCTTATTGATTTTCCTCACCACAAATAAGCTATTTTAAGTGTTTGGATTGAAAATAACTTATGCTTATTTGTTCAAATTACCTTTTTACGCCCAACTAGTTATTTGCACGACATAAGTTGATAAACACTTTTAAATATAATTGATGTAATAACTTTTAATATATATATTTTTTGGACATCTTAATAGTTTTCTATAATCATTGGCGTTACAAAAATAAATGAGACAAAAAAAACTCTCCTAAAAGCTATTACAGTAAAGTTTTGTATAAATTTTTAACTTAATGAGTTAGAACGGTAAGAGACGTACCATAAATTAAATAATTAACTATAAATGTATGAATTATAAATATAAAAAATATTTTTATGTGGTATATATGATGAGGATGTAAAATAAAAATTAAAAAAATAAAAGTTATAAAATAAAATAATTAAATAATTAAAAGGATATAAAATATAAATGGTTTAATTGGTCTTGGCAGGGGAAGGGTTAGCAACACCCTTGAAAAAATATGATTAATTAGATAAGGTGTCGGATGAACCGCAATTTTTGACAGTCAAGTAGTCCTTGTACAGCTGGCACCAAGCACTACACGACACGTTTCTCTTTCCGATAAATGACACAGTACAAATCACCTTCTACTTCTCATTAAAACATTAATAAAAGTAATAGTTTTACTTTTACGAACCGTCATCTTTCATATGTTGTCAAAATCATTTAAAAAACTTTAAAAACTTTTCATTTAAAAACTTTTCATAACTTTTCCCTCTTGACAGTTCTCAAAATCATTTAAAAACTTTTCATAACATTCAAATGTATACAAGACTTTCAATAATAAACTTTCACATAGCTGAACAATAAAAATCTTTCACGGATAAATCCGCTCCCGTAAATGGCACCCTGAAGTCACCCGAGGGTGACAACGAGTCAGTATCACGCTGCCTTACTGGGACTCATTCCCATGGCATAAACGGAACCTCCCCCCGACGTGAGTACTGGCGGAACCTCCCCCCGACTTAGCCAATTTACGTCTACACAATGTATGCATACATCTCACATAAAACTTTAAACATCTTTCATGCAATTAAAGCATAATAAATAAAGCATAGCAATTCTCAACATTCAAAACATATTTTGAAAACACTTTAAAAGCCACACATTTTAGTTTAGAAAACTCACCTGGTACGCTCGTTTGCTCTTCCCTACTCTGCTCTTTACTTCCAAATTGTCTACCTGAATGAAGGGACAGATTTATAAGCTGACTAGAACTATCCGGACACTTCTCGCTTGCCACCCTACTCTTTTCCGGACAACCACTATTTTCCGGATGACCACTCTTTTCCGGATGCACAGAGATTACCGGACAACTTATAGTCTCCGGACGATTAACCTATCCGGATGGCATACCTATCCGGATGGCACACTTATCCGGACGACTAGACTTATCCGGACAACACAATATCCGGACACCTTCTACAACCCGACCAAGAACTATCCGGACACTCACCCGGACACCTTCAATTTGAAGGTTTCCGGACAAATCGCTGGACGAGTTTGTTGGTTGGAAATCCTAACACAAGCCTCTTAAACCCCAAGATAAGCAAATAAACTATCACTAATGATCTGTAATCGATCCCTCATCAGTTTCACTATCAAAACGCATTTAACGAAGATTAAAACTCCCTAAAGGTCTCAAATGACTTAGAAAAGCTAAAACCCACCAAAACTCAGAAATCAATAGATTAAACTTGAAGGGAGTTATGGATTAGAGATTACCTCAGAGATTACTTGCAGATCACGAATTCCAATCCTTCCCTTCCTTCAGAAATTGAACTTGATGATTTCTTTCTTCCAAAAGCCCACAAAACACTCAAGAACCCTATTCTCCTTTCTCTCCTCAAAATCAGCCGTCAACAATGAATTTCAGTAATAGAATGTTCCTTCTAGGTTTTTGTGCCTTTAAATACCCTATCCCAAACTTACCAATTAGCCCCTCAACTTTTGCTCTTAATAAACTTTCCTTACAAGTGTTAAATCTAAACCGATTCGGTCACGGTCGTTACAACACTCCCCCCTCAAAAGAATTCCGTCCCCGGAATTCCATTTTCAAACAGGTGAGGGTATCTGATCCTCATATCAGATTCTACTTCCCACGTCGCTTCCCTTCCTTTGTGGTACCTCCATTGAACTTTAACTAAACGAACTTCCTTGTTCCTCGTCTTTCGCACTTTACTGTCTACGATCTCGATTGGTTCTTCCTCATACATCAATTTTTCGTCAATGCTGACATCTTCTAACGGAATAGCCACATCGGCCTCGGCCAAACACTTCTTTAGGTTGGACACGTGGAAGGTCGGATGAATCCTCTTCAACTCTTCTGGCAGTTCCAGCTTATAAGCCACCGCACCGATTCGCTCAATGATAACGAAAGGTCCAACATACCTTGGCCTCAACTTTCCTTTCTTCGCAAAACGTACCACACCCTTCCAAGGTGACACTTTAAGCATTACCTTGTCACCTACTTGGAATTCAATCGACTTCCTTCTTCTATTCGCATACTTCCTCTGCCGGTCCTGTGCGATTCTCAACCTTTCGCGGATCACTTCAATCTTATCCGCCGTTAGTTGCACAATTTCCAGTCCGGCCAACTGCCTTTCTCCTACTTCATTCCAGCACAACGGTGTACGGCACTTCCGTCCATACAAGGCTTCAAACGGTGCCGCTTGAATGCTTGCGTGGTAACTATTGTTGTAGGAGAACTCTATCAACGGTAAGTGCACTTCCCACGACCCCTTAAAGTCGATAACGCACGCCCGAAGCATATCCTCCAACGTTTGAATGGTTCTCTCGCTCTGACCATCCGTTTGAGGATGATAGGCCGTGCTCAACTTCAATTGCGACCCCAACTCCCGTTGCAAACTTCTCCAAAAGGATGACGTGAACCGACCATCACGGTCAGACACAATGGATTGCGGCACTCCGTGCCTAGACACTATCTCGTTAATGTATAAACGGGCCAACTTCTCCAAAGAATCCGACTCTTTAATAGGTAAGAAATGCGCGGATTTGGTGAGTATATCTACAATCACCCAAATTGCATCATTACCCTTCGGGGTCCTCGGTAACTTTGTGACGAAATCCATGGTGATATTATCCCACTTCCACACTGGTATCACTGTGGACTGGAGTTCCCCTTGCGGTCGCTGATGTTCTGCCTTAACCTTCAAACATGTCACACACCGTTCTACAAAATGAGCAATATCCTTCTTCATTCCCGGCCACCAGTAAGATTGTCTCAAGTCTCGATACATCTTATTCGTTCCCGAGTGTATGGAATACCGCGACTGGTGTGCTTCTTCTAAGAGGCTTGCTCTCAGGTTGCCCAGTTTAGGAATCCACACTCGGTCTTTCATGCACCTCAGCCCACTCTTGCTGACTTCGAGCAATGATGCAACTCCGACTATTCTTTCGCTTTTTAAGTTCTCCTCTAACAGTGCTTCTTCTTGATACCTCTTAGCTTCTTCAAGGAGATTCGAGGTTGCATCGATTCTGAAAGCCACGACCTTGATCTGTCCTCCCCGTTCCTTCTGACTCAGCGCGTCGGCCACTACATTAGCGTTGCCTGGGTGATACAGAATTTCGCAGTCATAGTCGTTCAACAGCTCCATCCATCTCCTCTGTCTCATATTCAACTCCTTTTGATCAAACAGGTGTCTCAGGCTTTTGTGATCGGTGTAAATCTGACACTTTACTCCATACAAGTAATGTCGCCAGATTTTCAGCGCGAACACCACCGCCGCCAACTCCATGTCATGAGTGGGGTAGTTCTTCTCGTGCTCCTTCAACTGTCGAGAAGCGTAAGCAATTACCTTCCTGTTCTGCATTAACACGCACCCTAACCCAAGCTTAGAAGCGTCGCTGTATATCACAAAACCCTCCGATCCGCTAGGCAACGACAAGACCGGAGCACTGCTTAAGCTTTCTTTCAGCTTCTCGAACGCCGATTCTTGTGCTTTAGCCCACACGAATTTAGCGTTCTTCCTTGTCAACGAGGTCAGCGGTGAAGCTATCCGAGAGAAATCTTGGATAAATTTCCGGTAATATCCTGCTAGACCGAGGAAGCTTCTCACCTCCGATGGGGTTCTTGGCATTTCCCAGTCTTTAATGGCTTCAATCTTAGCAGGATCTACCTTGATGCCGTCCGCCGATACTACATGACCCAAAAACTGGACTTCCCTTAACCAAAACTCGCACTTTGAGAATTTCGCATATAACTTCTCACGCTTAAGCAATTCCAGCGCTGCTCGAAGGTGTCTCTCATGGTCCTCTCGGGTACGAGAATAGATTAAGATATCGTCAATGAAGACGATCACACACTTATCCAGCAACGAGCTACACACCCGATTCATCAAGTCCATGAACACCGCGGGCGCATTAGTCAACCCAAAGGGCATGACTAAGAACTCGTAATGTCCATATCTCGTACGGAAAGCCGTCTTCGGCACATCGTCCTCCTTCACCTTCAACTGGTGGTAACCCGACCTCAAGTCTATCTTTGAGAAGTAACTCGCACCTTGGAGCTGGTCGAAAAGGTCATCGATCCTCGGAAGCGGGTACTTGTTCTTCACGGTTACCTTATTAAGTTCACGGTAATCTATGCACATTCGCATAGATCCGTCCTTCTTCTTAACGAAAAGTACTGGTGCTCCCCAGGGCGATGAGCTCGGGCGAATAAAGCCTTTGTCGAGTAACTCCCGCAACTGGTTCATCATTTCCTTCATCTTCGCTGGTGCTAAGCGGTAGGGCGCACGGGCAATCGGTGCCGCTCCAGGTAACAGTTCTATTCTGAACTCCACTTGACGATCCGGGGGCAGACTCGTCAAATCATCCGGAAATACTTCCGGATACTCACTCACTACTGGCACCTCCCCCATACCCTTCTTTTCCTTCTTAGCATCTAGCACAACAGCTAAATATCCCAGACATCCCTTCCCCAAACACCGCCTAGCTTTCAACAACGAAATCAAACATGACTTCCTATCCCGGCGATCTCCGTAAATTACCACTTCTCTCTTATCGGGCAAGACAATACGGATCATCTTCTTATTACAAACTATGTTAGCGTCATTCTCCGCTAACCAGTCCATTCCTAGGACTACGTCAAATTCCCCCATTCCCATAGGATACAACCGTAATGGAAATAGATGACCATCCACGTATATGCTACAACCCTCATAGACCTCCTTCACCCAGACTCGACTATCATCTGCTATCTCTACTTCAAACCCAAAATTCAACCTCTTGGGTTTCACTTGCAATTTTTGAGTAAACTTGGGCGACACAAACGAACGGTTGGCCCCCGAATCAAACAATACTTTAGCGAGAAACGAGTCTATAGGAAAGGTACCTGTTACCACATCAGGCGTGTTCACCGCCTCCTCAGCAGACATGTGGAAAGCCCTCGCACGAGCCGGCTCCACCTTCCTCTCCTCATTCTTTCCTCCGCTAACACCGCTTCCACTCCCAGCATAACCTTTCTTCCATTGCGGGCAATCCCACTTGACATGGTCTGGGGACCCACACTGGAAACATGACCTGGAACTGCGACAATCCCGAGCCATATGTCCTGATTTTCCACACTTGTAACAGCCGTCTTTGTCAGCCAAACACTCCCCCTTGTGCATTCGGTTGCACTTGCTACAAGGCTTCTCCCCTGCTCGGGGCCCCACCCGCAGCTCGGGTCTAGGCGCACCTGCTCTTTTCCCGTCTCTGGTTGGTCCTTCCCACTTTCGCTTGTCTCCAACCCTCTCGGTTAACTGTCTGGCTTTCTCCTTCTCAGTAAGTTCCGCGGTATCCACCGCTGCCTGGAAGGTAGACGGGTCCTTCACTTGTACCAACTCTCTAATGCTGCCTTTCAGCCCGTAAATGTACCTCTCGATCCGTCTTTCTTCAGTAGGCACGTACAACTCAGCAAACCTGGCTTTCTCGATAAACCTTGACGTGTACTCCTGAACTGACATGGACCCTTGTTCCAAACCCAGAAACTCTTCCTCCAATTTCTTAACTGCTGCCAAAGGGCAAAACTGTGCTTTAAATCTTCTAACAAACGTTTCCCACGACATGCCCTTAGCTACCTCTGATCCCCTTCCTCCAGTCTCAACATCCCACCAAAAGATCGCTTCAGATTTCATCATCGACCTTGCAAACAACACCTTATCCTCCTCGGCACACTTACTAGTATCAAATGCTAACTCCATCTCGCGAACCCACTTCACAGCCAGAACGGGGTTGCGTTCTCCGTTGAACGTTGGAGGTTTGCACGACACGAAAGTTTTGAACGAGCACCCTTTTCTGCTTTCGGTTCAGAGACAACAATTGGAGTTGTCATCGAGTTGTTGCCGATCTCAGTCCGGGGCTCACTACCTTCCTCAGTCTTTCTTTCAGTACCACTTTTACTTGGTTCTCCAGATGCAGTCTTATTCTGATTATCCAACACCGCTTTCAAGGTCTTCTGCAGTTTATCCATTTCCGCTGTGAACTTATCTTCCGTCACGAAAGCCGGTGCAGTCTCAGGCTTACCCCCTTTCTTAGTCTTTGTTTTCTTCGCCGGTGCTGAACTTTCTTGTTCGGACAACTCCCGAACCTCAGGCTCTCCTACACTCTTTGCATTGCGCCTAACCGGCGCCTTCTTTTTCTTACCCTTGTCCTTAGTGGCTGCCGCCCCTACCTCAGTAACGGTCTTCCTCGGCATCGCCCCTCTGGGTCTCCCACGGCCTCTACCTCGCCCACGAGGGGCCGCCACTCTTGGCTGATTCACTGGTTCGTCTTCAGCAATTCCCTCAACTCTCATTGTCTCCTCGCGCAGGGTAGTACTCTTTGTCTGCGCTTCTTCCACTAGAGGAATTGACCTACTCCTCAAAGCTCTTGTAGACATTCTGGTACAACAACAAAAGACTCATTTAATACTAAAAGCTCGTTTAGTGCTACAGCAACGGAATAATAAGGAAATTCAAGCACGCACACGTACCTGTAAGTTCACAATTACACTGGCCAGGTGTAACCCCAAACTTACCTTACGTGACCGTCCTCGGTACCTTATTAGTTCCAAATTCTAAAACAGTGCCCTCCTAACGCATTCCTGATTCTCAGTTGTGATTTCTACTCCTCCAAAGTTTAAGTCTAGGTCCATCCGGTCACCTAAATCCCTTAAACTATGGCTCTGATACCAATTGTAACAACCCAAACAAAAATAAAGCATGCGAAACATATTAACTGCAACAGTCCCAAAAACGGGTCCCAAAATTTCCTTACATAAGTCTCAAAATTTAGGTTGGCGGAATCAACCTATTACACAACTGAGAATTTCTAAATTTAAAAGATAATAGTGCCACTGGTTCTACTGCTTCTATCTTCTAACTGCTCTGTTCACCTGCTAGAGCCTTTCGCTACCTGCTTTCCTGAAAAGGGTTTTAATTTGAAAAGAGCGAGGGTTAGACCATGAGGTCTAGTGAGTCCCTCCTGACAGTTCTCAAAATCATTTAAAAACTTTTCATAACTTTCAAATGTATACAAGACTTTCAATAATAAACTTTCACATAGCTGAACAATAAAAATCTTTCACGGATAAATCCGCTCCCGTAAATGGCACCCTGAAGTCACCCGAGGGTGACAACGAGTCAGTATCACGCTGCCTTACTGGGACTCATTCCCATGGCATAAACGGAACCTCCCCCCGACGTGAGTACTGGCGGAACCTCCCCCCGACTTAGCCAATTTACGTCTACACAATGTATGCATACATCTCACATAAAACTTTAAACATCTTTCATGCAATTAAAGCATAATAAATAAAGCATAGCAATTCTCAACATTCAAAACATATTTTGAAAACACTTTAAAAGCCACACATTTTAGTTTAGAAAACTCACCTGGTACGCTCGTTTGCTCTTCCCTACTCTGCTCTTTACTTCCAAATTGTCTACCTGAATGAAGGGACAGATTTATAAGCTGACTAGAACTATCCGGACACTTCTCGCTTGCCACCCTACTCTTTTCCGGACAACCACTCTTTTCCGGATGACCACTCTTTTCCGGATGCACAGAGGTTACCGGACAACTTATAGTCTCCGGACGATTAACCTATCCGGATGGCATACCTATCCGGATGGCACACTTATCCGGACGACTAGACTTATCCGGACACCTTCTACAACCCGACCAAGAACTATCCGGACACTCACCCGGACACCTTCAATTTGAAGGTTTCCGGACAAATCGCTGGACGAGTTTGTTGGTTGGAAATCCTAACACAAGCCTCTTAAACCCCAAGATAAGCAAATAAACTATCACTAATGATCTGTAATCGATCCCTCATCAGTTTCACTATCAAAACGCATTTAACGAAGATTAAAACTCCCTAAAGGTCTCAAATGACTTAGAAAAGCTAAAACCCACCAAAACTCAGAAATCAATAGATTAAACTTGAAGGGAGTTTTGGATTAGAGATTACCTCAGAGATTACTTGCAGATCACGAATTCCAATCCTTCCCTTCCTTCAGAAATTGAACTTGATGATTTCTTTCTTCCAAAAGCCCACAAAACACTCAAGAACCCTATTCTCCTTTCTCTCCTCAAAATCAGCCGTCAACAATGAATTTCAGTAATAGAATGTTCCTTCTAGGTTTTTGTGCCTTTAAATACCCTATCCCAAACTTACCAATTAGCCCCTCAACTTTTGCTCTTAATAAACTTTCCTTACAAGTGTTAAATCTAAACCGATTCGGTCACGGTCGTTACATCCTTCTATTTAGTTTTTTTTTTCTGAAAAGGAGTCCTTCTATTTAGTTGTTGTGTGGAAAAATATGTCTTATGATTCTTGTTTCAATTAAAATGTACTCGACAATACTGTGTGTTCTAATTAGGGGTGTTTACGGTCCGGTTTGGACGGTTTAACCCCTCAGACCACAAACCAAATTGCAAGTGGCGGTTTATTAAATTTTTAAATTGAACGGTTTGA
Organism: Saussurea involucrata; assembly: GCA_033807775.1. Lineage (NCBI taxonomy): Eukaryota > Viridiplantae > Streptophyta > Magnoliopsida > Asterales > Asteraceae > Saussurea > Saussurea involucrata. The sequence goes on along the minus strand of CM066320.1, from coordinate 180,789,159 downwards.
CATCAAGTGTCCAGACCGGTCAAACTGGACCGCGATTTAGGCGGTTTGGGTCTTTTATCGGCTTTAAAGCTTAAACATAAAAAGACATAATTTGAAATTATAAAGCTTCATTGGCTTGATTCCACATAAAAGTAAACATAGTCAACAAAAAAATTATCAAAATCCACCAAAAATTAACAATGTATATGTACTATGTGTATTTGGCGGTCGGTTTGTATTTTTTTGGTTTTTTGTATTTTTTTTGAGAAAACTTTTCAGTTTTTTGGTTGATGTTTTTATATCTTCTAATATTACTCCTTAAAGTTTAAAGTGTCTACCAGAAAAAAAGATTTACTTATGAAAATCGGCTAAGCAGATGTATGAGAGACCCTATTCAGACCGGTAAGATGATTGGTCATTTACATAAATAGAAAGGAGACTATGTTTTTGTTCCTTTCGATTTTATGCTTTAGCAAATTGGTCACTTCAATTGAATTTTGAACAATGTATTTACTGTTATTAAATTCGTGTAACAAAATTATTAGTATTTAACAAAGCAAATACACAATAACAATCTATAAGTTATGTTCGATAAGCTAGCTTAGTTTTTGAGCTTATTTAAAATTTTGTTTGTATGGACACAAAAAAACAACTATAAGCTAGTTTATTGAAACGTTATTTGAAATAGTGTTTTAGGAGTTTTTTAACATTTTTTTAAATTATAGTTTTGAATAATACTAGTTATTATTTATTGCTGTTAATTATCAATAAATATTAATTGAAAGTTTTTAATTAATTTTCATTATACATTACTACTAATTACTATTATTAATCGTATCAGTTATTTTTATTTTTTATTTTTTGTAATTATTAAATATAACAATTTTAAAAACTCTTTGTAAGTTACACAAAAAATAAGTTATATTTATTTTGTTTTATACATAATAAAATTGTGATAAATGATTTTAATAACATATTTAATTTAATTATTAATTATATTTATTAAAAAATATTAATTATTTGAGATATATGAGGTTGACCAGTTATATTCGTATTCATATTATACGTAATTGTTATTTAAAATTATATGTTAATGTATATTTTTTCTAAACTTTTAACAAACCAAAATGTATAATATAATCAATTTAAAATTTTTAATTAACGTATTATATTATTTAAATTTTCTTTACCATTTTGTTTGTACTAATTACATATTATATTATCAATTATTTATTTTAATTATATTATAAAATGTTATAATTGATTAGTTTTTAAGATGTTTTTCTAGTTGTTTTACATTTTTCATCTAATTTTCTGTTAGTTTTTTTTGTTGTAACGACCCAGACCTTTTCGAAGTGTTTTTGTGGTTAGTGTGGAGTTGTAAATAAAAGTAGAAGTCGAGGGGCCATTTGGTAAATAAGAGAGGGGGTATAAAAGGGCACAAAACCCTAGGTGTCATTTCATTTTCCTGATTTGGTGAAGGTGTGTGTCGGCTGAGATTTTAGAGAGAAAGAAAAAAAAATAGGCATTTGAGTTTTAAGGGTTTTGGTGCAAGAGAGGAGGAGGATCATCAAGTATTGGAAGCAGAAGAAGGTTTTGGATTCGAAATTCGTTTCTTGCAGCCATCAACCAGGTAATCCTTAATCCATAACCTCATTTAAGAATTCGTCTGATGATTTGTAGTCTTGAGAGTTTTTCTTGCAAAAAGTGTTTAAGACCATTAAGGGGAATTTAAACATCTTTGGGTGGTGTTTAGTCAGTAAAACTTTGTGGGATTTGGTAATAGGCATGTATGTAGTTAATCGTCGCCTTATATTGCTGTTTAATGAGCGTTTAGCACGATTTCGAGCATTAAACTCGAAACAACGCTCTATCCGGAAACCTTCTTGTGACGCAGGTGTCCGGACATGTGTCCGGAAACCTTCTTGCGACGCAGGTGTCCGGGAAGGGTAAGTGTTCGGAAAGGTTAGGTGTCCGGGAAGGGTAAGTGTTCGGAAATGTTAGGTGTCCGGAAAGGTTAGGTGTCCGGAAAGGTTAAGTATCCGGAAAGGTTAAGTATCCGGAAAGGTTAAGTGTCCGGAGAGGTTAAGCGTCCGGAAAACTGATGTGTTCGGACACTGTGGTGTCCGGAAAGTAGGAACTTCCGGAAAAGCAAGAGTGTCCGGTAAGTGGTATCCGGACGGTTTGGTTAGTCAGCTTATGTGTTTATCCTTTAACTAAAGTAGATCGTCTGGGGAGTACAGGGCACGGTAGGAAGAAAGTAAGCATACCAGGTGAGTTTTCTAAACCAAAACGTGTGGTTTTAATATATTTTTCTAAAGCGGATACATGATGAGAAATGCCATGCTTTATGCTTATGCTTTGTTTGCATGAATTGATGTTTAAAACTTTATGTGGGGGTGTATGCATACATTGATTTTGATGTAAATTGACTAAGTCGGAAAGGGCCCGCCAGCTCGTGTCGGGAGGGTGTTCCCGTTTATGCCAAGGGCGGTGTGACCCTGCAAGGCAGCATGAGACTGACTCGTTGTCACCTTAGGGTGACTTCAGGGTGTCAATTTATGAGGGGCGGATTTATATCCGAAACGAATTCATCTAAACTGTTTTATGAACGATTCATACTGAAATGGTATTCTGTTTAAATGCTTGATAACTATTTGAGGGACTCACTATACCTCATGGTCTAACCCTCGCTTTCTTTTAAATTAAAAACCTTTTCAGGAAAGCAGGTAGTGAAGGGCTCTGGCAAGTGAGCAGGGCGTAGCAGGAAGACTTGACCTCTTAGTAACACTATTGTCTGTTAGTTATTTCTCAGTTGTGTAGGTTGATTCCGCCAACCAGATTTTGAATTGATGTAAGAAATTTTGGGACCCGTTTTGAGGATAATCTAATTATTATGATTTGAAATGTTTATTTTTGTTTGGGTTGTTATATTTGTCAAACATGGTTAGTTTACCAATTGACTTATTAGATAATTTATCAAACATAACATAACAAGATCAAATGATTAGAAGTAGACTATTACTTATCATTGTTCTAAAAAACTCGATGTACAGCCGACATGGCACGCCAGTCGTCATGGCATCAAGGCTTGTGTCTCACGCCATGTTAATAAGCTTGTGACACGCTATAGCCTAATGCACAATTTTTGTAGTGCGGTGTTTGCTATTTTCTTTACATTTTAATGTCTTATTTGCAAGTTTTTTAATATATAACATAATTTAATTTGTTTATTACTATTGACTCATTGAATAACACTATAAAACATATGTTTTATATATAATATTATATATGAATTAGAAATTCGACGTCATAAGTCACGTCTTGAAAACGTCATGACTTCACCGTGGCTCATAAGGTTTGAGGCTTGGTCTCGCCGACACACCACGTCTCACACCATTTAAAACCTTGTTATTTATAATATGAGTCTACTAGTTTATTTTAATTATATAATTAATAGAATTTTATGTCAAATACTTCATTCTTTTTTTTGAAAGTAAATACTTAATTCTTTCTATATTTCAAATTTGAGAAAAAAACTGATTAATGACATCTCATACAACAATAAGCTTTCTTAAAAGACTGTCAATTATATTCAACTTGCAATTTTTGTGTCTATATGTATATATAAACAAACCAGAAAAGGAATTTAATTTAAAGTTGACTTTGATGCACATTTTTTATTGTTGACTTTTATATAAATGATTAGAGTTTTATAACGGAAAAAATCTAAAAAACCCAACGAACTATCCCATTTTGAATGGTTAAGTCCTTAAACTATTTTTTTGAATGAAAAAACCCTTATACTTTCTAAAACCGGTTAAATACATCCTTGTGGCCTATACAAACAGGTTAATGATATACAAATTTAGAAAAAGTCCAAAAAAACCCAACAAACTATTTGATTTTGAATTATTAAGTCTCTTGATTTTTTAACAAAATAATTTCTAATTTTTTTACCAAATATATTCTTAAACTTTTTTAACAAAAAAATTCCAAATTTTTTTGAACAAAAAAATTCTAAGAACTTAATTTTGAACAAATAAATCCAAAACTTTTTTCTGAACAAAAATAAACTAATCATTTACTGACAACAAATTATATGAACAAATTAAACAAAGAAAAATTATATTATTTTCATTGCGAATTCTAAATCGTTCAAGAGTCATGTATAAAACATTCATAGATACATAAAAAACTATATTCATCCAACACAAAATATACCAAGAAAACGCTCATATTTTTCACATAATATATAAAAAAACATATATCCCTCACAAATATACCAAAAAATGCCCAAAAGATATATTCATCCCACTAACAGAAAATATACCAAAAGTAATGTCATTTTATGTTCAAAAAAAAGTTTCAAATTTATTTTTTCAAAATTAAGTTCATTATTTTGTTTATTCAAAAAAAGTTTTTTATTTGTTAAAAAAAGTTCAAGAATTCATTTGGTAAAAAAAGTAAGGAAAAAGTTTAAAGATTTATTTGGTAGTTTTTTTTTAGAAAAAAGTGCAAAAATTTTATTTGTTAAAAAAACTCAAGAACTTAGTCATTCAAAATCAGATAATTTGTTGGGTTGCTTAGACTTTTTTCTAAATTTGTATAACATTAACCTGTTTGTTTTTACAGCTCACAAGGATGTATTTAACCGGTTTTAAAAACTTTAAGAGTTTTTCATTCAAAAGAATAGTTTAAAGACTTAACCATTCAAAATAAGATAGTTTGTTTGGTTTTTTCAGACTTTTCCCTTTTATAATCTATAATGTTCTTTTGATGGTATAGATATATTGATATATTTAATAAAGATTACATTATAATTTAAGACTTTTACGATTTAATCATATCGATAACATATAAATGTTACCATGTTAGTATAAGGACTGTGACCAAAATAATCTAAATAGGCCGCTTGAAAGTTAAAATTCTTGTCATTTAGGCTGATATTTGGTTCGAATAATGTTTTAGATGAATGGAATCCATCAAATAAATTGATTTCACGGGAATTAGAATGAAATGTTTTTACGATTAACCACCTTTGTGGTTGACAAACATTATATGTCATTTGTTAAAGAATTGAAATATGTCTGTTTGGTTCAAAGAATGTAACTTTGGAATTAGAATGAAATATTGATAAATGACCAAAATGTCACTTTTTGAAATTATAAATTTTTTAAATACTAAAACAATTTCATAAAATAAACGTTTGATGTATAAAATACGCAACCCAAATATAACAATAAACCAAATGATATTAAAACTATTTCAAAATAGCTAATTCCTTACCATGTGAAATAAATACATAATATACATAATTTATTGTTTATTATATTAATTAGAAAAAGTTAACTGTTATATTAAATACATATTAAGTCAAATTCGTTAAATATATTTCAAAAAAATAATACAATTAGTCTTAAATTAAATATTTTTGCAGCTGAATAAAAGTCTCTTTTTGAGAAAATAAAATAAAATAAAATAAAATGGTTCCTGTGTTATAGGTTGAAGAACTATCTATGTACAGCTTGGTGTATCAACTCTTTGTACATCTTCCGACTCGAGCTTCTTTGTTGATGGATAAAATATTTAGTTGTGTCAATGACGTTAATATTGATGTTTATGGTTGATCTTTTGTGTTAATTTGAAATTAATTTAAATTAATGCTTATGTTTATGATTTTTTTTAGATATTTGGAATGAATTATGGTTTAATCTTGAAATTTAGAAAGGGTTAAATGTCAGCCGGTGGGTTACCAGAATCGTTACCGGAATTATCATCGGAATCATTACCAGAATCGTTGCTGGAAAATCTCTTAATTTTTATTTTTTTTTAAATTATTTTTATTTTTTTTAAAATTATTTTTATTTTTTTAATTTAAAATGAGGAAAGTGCATTAGATGACCAAATTACCCATCATGTGTTGTGTGACATGACCAATTTAACGGACAGATTTCAAACGAAGTTAGTTTTAGGGACTCAACACGGTATAAAATGTAAACCACGAGAATGAAATCCATAAATATTTCATTTTAGAGACTCAAAGAGTTAAAACCACTCTAACACAGAGACCATTCATGTAATTTACACTAAAATATATTTTGAAAATATAAACTAAAAAACAGAAGTGTTATATAAATTAAATAAAAACGAAAACATTAAATTAGTTAAGTTATATTTGGGATAAAGAGAATTTTTAGATTATGAAAATACAACATTTCATTCCGTCAAAATCTCAAATTATTATCAAGAAAATGTTGAAATCTCTTGTTTGTGTAATTTGGCGGATTTTGAATATTTTTTATTTAAAAAAGAATGAAGCAAATGAGGGAATGAAATTTGGTCAAATGAATTCGACGTTTGAATTCCATCATATTTTTTCAAAATTTGCAAACCAAACGCCACCTTAAATTACCTTAGTGGTGTCACTTACCTTGCCCGGTAAAAGGCACATAGATTGAAAATTTTACCTGGTAAATGATGAATAAGATTCTTACCTAATAAATACTTATTGGTTTAAGACGATTATCAACAATCCATTTTAAGGATAAGGTAAATGAGGATAATTTCTCTTGCCGATAAACGTTTAGGAAACGACTCCTAATTCTAATTAAATAATAATAAAGATAAACAAAGGTAGACGCGCCCACCACATCGGTCCTATGGACTCAACACGAAAATAGCCATTCCAACGAACCCAATTGAGAAAATAGCCAAAATCTCTCCCGTATTACGAAAATGGCCATGGGTCCGCACTCGTACCCAAAACGACGCCGTTTCTAGCTCCGGACAAATTTTTTTTTAAAGCCGGTCCGGCACCGCAAGTGCGGACCCGACGAACCCTATTTTGTGTATTTATGTACGATTTGTTCTTAGTTTTCCAATATGATTTTTCCCAATTTCTTTGAAACAAATTTTTTCAGAAATGAGTTCCTTACCTGATAAAAGTAAGCTACGTATTTGGCCTGGGGGTTCTTGGCAACTGAACGGGACGGATTGGGTGTATCATTCCGCATTCCCGGTAATGCGAGTCATGGTGCCAACCAACATGACACATTCTAAGTTTGTTAGGTGTGTTCAAAGCAGATGTGGATTCGACCCTAATTTTGGTACGACTAAAATAGTGTACCAATTTTCTGGCCAAATTTATGAGTTACGAGACACCGACGATGTAAAAGCTTTTATGGAATCTGCTGCGGCTGTAAGAAAGCCACCAACACTTTGTGTTTATATTGAGTTTGCTGACACAAACAATGTTGGTGGTTGTTCCAACAGCGTACGAGAGCCTGATGTTGGTGGTGGTTCGAACACCATACGAGAGCCAGATGTGTCTCCTGTTGAGCAGAGTCAAGCTTACGTGCCTCATTTTCAGTCTGAAGATGAGCATGTGTATGGGTATAATCATGATTTTCTTAGTCCCAATAATTATGGTTATAGTGACTATAACCCCGAAATAGTTCCGGAGACCCAAGAACCGGTAGAAGAACCACATGAAGAAGAAGAAGACGACGACGAGTCCCATGTTTACCGTTTGGATATTCCTGGTCTAAATCTAAATGAAGAAGACGATGAAGAAGACGACGAAGAAGACGGTGAAGAAGATGAAGAAGAAGAAACCAGTCCTATTAAATCATACGGGGGAATAAATAATTTTTTTGGCCAACCTCATCCCCTTCCAGATCGGGATGACCATTTCATAAGACCTAACCAAGAGCCCGTAGCATATAATCGTAGTCCATTAGTGAATGAAGGGGACTTCTTCGCCTCGAAAGACGACCTGACCCTCGCCCTTGGAAAAAAGCGTGTTCAAGAGGGTTTCCAGTATTATGTGGAGAGATCTTCAAATACCCGATTCGAAGCGAAGTATAGGGATTGTAACTGTGATTGGCGTGTGTATGCTGCAAATGTCAAAGATAGCGATATGTTCCAGGTACGCGGGATGAAAGACGTACACATTTGTTCAAGGATCCAGATGCATCCTAACCACCGTAACGCCAATAGGAGAGTACTGGGTGATATAATCATGCCTAAAGTACAGGATGAAAGCCGTAAACTCCGTGGATCCGACATTGTGAAGGACATCAAGGAGCAATACAACGTAGATATCTCGTATTCGCAAGCGTGGCGTGCAAAAGCTTTTGCGCTAGCCTTGGTGCGGGGCGACCCCCACGATTCTTACACGCGACTCCCTGGGTTTTTCTATAATTTGGAGCTTCAAAACCCTGGTACCTTTTCCCGAATACAGAGAGATATTGCAGGACGTTTTAACCTTTATTTTTACGCCCTTGGTTGCGCGGTATATATTATTTCCTGTTATATAGTCTACACTTTCATTATATTATATAGTATTCTAACGTTTTGAGCACAACTTTTCGTAGATCCGATCGTTTACGAGCTATTTGCGCCCGGTCATTATAATAGACGACGCTCATTTGAAGGGTCCTTACTTGGGCACAATGTTCTTAGTCGTTGCTATGGACGCCAACAATCAAATTTTCATGCTCGCTTTCGGAGTTGGTAGGTCTGAGAGTGGAGAGGGATGGACTTATTTTTTGTCCAACCTGAAGCAGTGTATCGGCGAACCAGAAGGGTTGGTGTTTGTTTCGGACAGGGCCGGTTCAATACGCCAAGCTATCAATACGGTGTACCCACATGCCCATCATGCGCTCTGTTGTCGCCATCTAATGATGAACATGAAAACCAGGGATAATAGGATCGACCATTATAAGACTATGTTTTGGAAGGTCTGTAAAGCGTACACGGTGCGTGACTTCGATCTTAGAATGGCAGCTCTACGAGCTGTTGTACCTGTGGGAGTCCAAGTTTTGGAATCTGATACTACGCCAGAAAGATGGTCTAGGGCCCATTTTCCTGCAATCCGTTACAACATAATGACTTCAAACAGTGCCGATTCTGTCAATGCACTGTCCCGTTACGCTCGGAGGTTACCTATCGTGTCCCTCATGGATTACTTTCGATCAATGCAACAAGACTGGTATGCAAAACGTCGGAACAACGCAGGTTATCATCTATACATACATCAACCTACATACAATCTACTGTTGTTACAACTAGGTGAGATTATTTTCAGTATTTTGACTATTTTTGTTTCTACAGCAAAATGGGTAGATTTTCTAACCCCGTTTGCAATGAAAAAATTTAAAAGGAGACAAATGAAGTCGTCGAGGTTTACTGTCCATGAAATTGGTCATGGTGTATACGAAGTATGTGATATGCGCAGGGACGCGAAGGTGGCTTACAATAATCGTAATTGCACTTGTATGAAGTGGCAGATGTCCGGTTTACCTTGCAGTCATGCAATCGCCGTTGCAAGATATCTCCGGTGTACATATGTCACCCACCTGGCGCTTGGTTACTTCACGACGGCTACCTGGCGAGCAACACTCTCAGAGGTCATACATCCGGCTGGGCCTCCTGAAACGTGGGTTGTTCCAGACCCACCACTTATGACCGTTAAACCTCCGTTGATGCAGAAACGCGTTGGTAGACCGAGCAACCACGACCGTATCCCATCCTGTGGCGAGGATCCGACACCGAGAAGATGTTCACGGTGTAAGCAAAGCGGACATAATCGATCAAACTGTCATGCAGAGTTTCCAGTGAATCAAGGAGCATCCAGTAGCCGACCACGTCGAAGAGCCTCCGGTAGCCGCCAACATCAAGGAGCATCCGGTAGCCGACAAATTCAAACACAGGCGACCCAGGAGACCAACTACGGCAGTTCTAGGCATCAAACTATCGATCTAAATATTGATTTTAACGAGTAAACCTGTTTGAAGTCTCAAGTTATGCCTGTTACGTTCAATTGTCTTTCAAGCTTGTTGTCCTTATGTTTACTGCTGATTTCAATGTACTTTGTCGTGTCTGTTAAGGGTTGTTGTGTATAAAATAAAGTAAACATGAAAGTTGCATTTTATTGATACTCATAAAGCATGGAAACTAGTACATTTGAAGAAATCTACTACTACGGGTAGATGTCCTGCATTTTGGTGATCCAGACAACCTTTTCATCAATAACCTCCTCCATTCCCGTGTAACTCTCTGTGAGCTCTGTAATCTCCTCTTCTAGTTCGCGAATTTGTTTTTGCAGATCCCTAAGATCCCGCCTCCTTTGTGCCAGGTCTTGTTTCTTCTCCTCCAGGCAGTCCTTCTTCCCTTGAATAACCAACATGTTTTGGTTCCACATACGTTTTATGTTTACAATCTCGGCGTTCTCGTCATCAATTGACCATTTTACGGGGGATGGCATTCTTTGAGTTCCTGTAAGATCCTCCGACTGGTTAGATTGATACATTGGTGGTTCATTGAAGCGATGGTTGAGGTAGTATTGCTCCCGTGCAGCGTTCCACTGATTTGTCTCCTCTTCCGTGAATGGATAATCGGCCCTAGTTCGGCCCCATGATGCCCACTCCTCGGTTGTGGATGGTACCCACCACGTACTCCTGTAAGCTCCATCTTTGACGGGTTGGTTGTCGTTTTGTCGTGAAGTTCCAGCCCCATTGGTGGACCTTTTGCCTTTTGACCTAGAACCCCCAGCCATAATAGTGGCACGAAATGGTAGAGAAGGTTTGGTTCTGTTGTGGATGGTAGAAACGATAGATAACAACTTGTGAATTACTAATTCATCAGACCACCTACTTATAGCCGTAGGTTCGCACTTGCGGATGCGGTAGGTTCGCACTTGCGGATGCGATGTTGTGGCTATAAATACTCAAGTTAATTCTAACTTAAGACTCACAACACTCATACGACTTTATACTCTCATCTTTCTGGAAAGCAAATGGCATCTTCTTCAAACCCACAGTCTTCACAAGTAATGCCGAAACGGATAAAGATGGAGGTAGAAAAAAGTGAAAGGGAGATCGAGGAATTAACTGTAGAGTGGCAACGGTTGGGGGATAGGAAGGGGGTTCATCTGAAAAGGATGGAAGATGAAGAAAAGGAGATAAAAAGGATGAAGAGGGAAATCAAAGATAAGGAGTCCCGTATTCGTCAAGAAAACTTACACGTCCACAACATTGTACAACAGTTCCCAGTTCTTCAAGCACAGATAACCGAGAAGCAAGCCTTCATCGATAGGTGTAATGCACTTTATCCTTAGGCGGTGGTAGTGTTGTTGCAGTTTTTATGTTGTTGTTTCATGTTGTGTGTTGCACTTTTTATGTTGTTGTTTCATGGTGTGTGTTGCATTTTCTATGTTGTTGTTTCATGTTGTAGTTTGGTCATGAATAAATGATTTTGGTTTTTAGTAACACTTTCTATGTTGTTGTTTCATGTGTAACTATTGTGAAGTTGATTGATGTAAAGATGTAAATAATAAAAATGAAACACCAAACAATAAAAACTATACCGTAAATAATAAAAGCTATACAACTATTAAAAGCTAATTCAACACGCAGGTCCAAAATAATTCTGCCATTTGTCTCCGCCAAGCCACGATATCGATATCCATGTCTGGTAGTTGCCCGCTAACTCTATCTGACAAAAATCGGCAGGTGAAAGCACCACAGTCGCCTAGCTGACCATTCTGCTGGGGAACTTCCGCTGCATAACTCCATCCGAATTGTTCCATCCGGTCAGCTCGTTCATGCTCTTGTATACACCTGAATACGTAGGTCAAATTTTGCTTGAATGTCTCAAGCAACTCAGTAATTCTACGAGAACCGGTCTGATAACTATCGTATACAATCATCTGCATGGAATGTAAGGACAACTCCCCAACCACCCAATGGTTGTTATCGATGTTCATGGGTATAAGAACCTGCAAACATAAAGTTAACATTAGTTAGATAGTATAAATTCATAATGTTTGAAATAGGGAAACTTAGATTACATACAATGTTGACATTTCCTGTCCATGTAGGAAATCCGTCTGACAAAGTCATTGACCCATTCATATGCGCGACTACCTCAAGTATGTTCCCACGTATCAGCATTCCCCACCACTCTGGGATGACCATCGTCCAGTTGCTGTCTGGAGAACGTGCGATGAGCGTCATTCGAACCCATGCCTCGATATGCTATAAATAAACCATTCAATGATAAGCTACAGGTACAGGAAAGCTTTTTTGGTATTCAAATTGTAGGACTATAATAACATATGAATGTACTAACCATGTCTTCAAACCATCCATGGTTTTCATAGCCCAATAGTTGCCCCCAAAACGTTGGAACTGCATGTTGCCGAGGTAAACAAGAAATCCTCAAAGTGGTCGGCAACTGCCTGAGGATGTATAGTTGCTCAACATTTTGGGACACGGTGGCTTGAAGACTCGTATCCTGACGTTGCAGCCTACTGGTGCCAGCCGGACGGGGCCTGACGGGGGTAGTATCACCGAGCTGTGTGTAAGCAGAATTAAAATATCTCAAATTCGCAACAGGATGGCGTGCCCCCTACCAAGCCTCTCCTCCTTCAGAGCTGGGTTTAGGTCTCTCACAGGACTGTTGAACACGGGTGACATGCGCACACCAGCATCATGAAGCGGCATTGACATGCTCATGGAAGAGCGGGATTGCGTCACCATCGTCGGTCCTGGTGGACGAAACGACACATTCGGCTGTGATGAACTGGGATGAAACGACACATTCGCCTGTGCTGGACTGGGAGTCAATATATCCTCAAACCCGTCATACCAGTTAGTGTCCATAGGGGGTGCCTGAACGACACATTCGGCTGTGTTAGTAAGTTTGCATACGAAAATGTTAAACGATGTTAAATGAAATACTTACATTCAAACCCGCCTCAAAACGATGCTCAAGCCAAACTCCAGCCTGCTGAAGCAGACCCACATGCGCCCAGTTCGGGTCATCGGACGGAAACTCCCTAAAGGGCAGATCTGAGAAACGGATTGGTGGTGGTCGAGCCTGAAATCCCTGATTGGTGAAGCTCGGATTGGTGTTGGTGGATTCCGGAATCCCTGATGTATTGTGCTCCTGATCGTTAACGGCCTCGTCCTCGTCATCATTGTCGTCATCGTCATCATCGTCGTCGTCGTCTTCAGGGTCACCGTGGAAGAACATCTGGCTGGACCAATACCACCACTCTGCCTCCTCTTGATCTGTGGCGTCAAGTCTCGTGAGTGGTTGGTCCTAAAATATGCAAGAGTTGACGAAATATTAGAATTTTAGGGGTTATCTTCATACAAACCTCCAACATTGTAAAAAATCTTACCTGCGGCATCAACACCAACAAAATGTCACTAATTTCTTGTGTATATAATACTTTTCGGGTCCTAGCCCACCTAGTTATCCTAGAAACCCGGTTGTGCTGCACGAAATACCTACTCGAGCGAGGAAAAGTCTCGAGAATCCATATCTGTGGAAAAAGTAATGTTACACCTACAAACTCATTAACAATTGTAGAAATATTTAATATTATGGTAACTAACCTTGAACGGCTGGATAAAGCCCGTTAACGTCAGCTTCGACTTAAGATCTGTACGACGCTCAATAAAATCTTTCATCTGGGAATATGTATAATCCTAGATGAAACTGCCCCAAGGATATCGGTTCTAAGCCCCAAGATTCTCTATCAATGCAAGGACGGTGGGCGAAATGGGCAAATGATGCTGTCGACCACGGAACAACTCCTCCACCATCATCATCAAACATACTCGGACAACATCAATGTCCGAGAAACCGTCTACACCAACTGCGTTGCTGAAGGTGTCAAACAAGGGCTTGAGGCGGCCAATGGTCAATTTACCGTTCCCAAATATTCTATGAACAAACCCCTCAGGCCTGGATGCAGGAAGGCCTGGCCTCGGGCCAAAAACGAGTCCCGACATAAGACAGAACTCCTCCGGGCCATACCTAAGTGTGTGCCCGTGAAAACGGTAATATAATGAATCCCTCGGCAGATCACCAGGGGGTATCTCATTCTTCAACATGGTAAGAACAAGCGCAGGGTCGTTATGGAAGTCCTGAGAATCCAGAAACGCACCAAAACAAGTGGTGCGAAAAAGATCAAGCCTACGCTCGGTTAACTTCCCACGGATTTCTATCAACCGGATTAGCTTTGACTTAATCGTCAAAGACTCCCTATTTGCCTGCGTATATAAATATCCAATGTTAGGGGCATAAACCGTCAAAGTGCCAATTTTAGGGGCCTAAAGTGCCAATTTTCAAAGTTTAGGGGCCTAAACCGTCATTTTTCAAACTATAGGGGCCAAATCTGTAAATTTCTAGATGACAGAATTTTGTAATTGCATGGGACTACTTGCCTACAAAGTTGGGTGAAAATCCAAGTTTAGGGGCCTAAACCATCAATTTTCAAAGTTTAGGGGCCTAGACCGTCATTTTTCAAACTATAAGGGCCAAATCTGTAAATTTCTAGAAAAAATTTTTTGTAAATGCATGGGACTACTTGTCTACAAAGTTTGGTGAAAATCCAAGTTTAGGGGCCTAAAGTGCCAATTTTCAAACTTTAGGGGCCTAAACCGTCATTTTTTAAACTATAGGGGCCAAATCTGTAAATTTCCAGATGACAGAATTTTGTAAATGCATGGGACTACTTGCCTATAAAGTTGGGTGAAAATCCAAGTTTAGGGGCCTAACCGTCAATTTTCAAACTTTAGGGGCCTAAACCGTCATTTTTCAAACTATAGGGGCCAAATCTGTAAATTTCCAGATGACAGAATTTTGTAAATGCATGGGACTACTTGCCTACAAAGTTGGGTGAAAATCCAAGTTTAGGGGCCTAAACCGTCAATTTTCAAAGTTTAGGGGCCTAAACCGTCATTTTTCAAACTATAAGGGCCAAATCTGTAAATTTCCAGAAAACAGAAATTTCCCAACTTAAACAACATTACATTCTTCAAATATAACATTAATAAACTTACACATTACATTTTTCATACATACATTAATAAACTTACACAAAGTTTAATACAAACTTATATTAAAAAAATAAAAGATGAGAACATTGTGTTAAAAAAACATTACATACTCCAAAATACAACAAATGTGAACAAAAACATTATGTAAAATTTAGCAAACATTACATTTTTCATACAATACAAACATTAAAAAACTTACACAAAGCTTGATACAAACTTAGATTAAAACAACAAAAGATGAGAACATTGTGTTAACAAAACTTACCTCGTTCGACATTGTGTGTAAAAAATGTGTGTATTCCACTCTCGTGTTCGACTTCACGTGCCAAGGGGGACCAAATTTTTAAAAAAATAACAAGGAAGAGACCAAATTTTTAAAAAAATAACAAAGAGGAGGGGACCATTTTTTTTTAAAAAAATCGCAGGTGGGTGGGGCTGGTGGGGTTGTTCTTGTTTTTAAAGAAGAGAGGCGCAGTGTAGGTGGCGAATGAGATTTAGGGTTTCTTTTGGCTCCGCACTTGCAGTGCCGGACCGGCTTTAAAAAAAATTCGTCCGGAGCTGGAAACGACGTCGTTTTGGGTACGAGTGCGGTCCGCACTGGAATCGAGTGCGGACCCATGGCCATTTTCGTAATACGGGAGAGATTTTGGCTATTTTCTCAATTGGGTTCGTTGGAATGGCTATTTTCGTCAATTTCCCGAAAAAATGATGCCCAAACTTGAACTTAATCATTGTTATTTATTTTTTAAATAATTTAAACTGAACCACAAGGGTTGTGGCGTACTGGTTAAGGCCCCAGGGGATGTGGTGGAATATTCCATCTGCCCACGGTTCAAATCCAGGCGTACACAACAAATGTGGCCACTGAGGTTTAATCAGAGCTGATGTCTTACAGTCATAATTTTTCAAATGATTAGTATAGGCATAACTACGACACATTTAGAAAAACAAATTTTAACCTGTAAATTACATGTTTGGTACTTGTGGTTGCCTCCCAATATCAATTTTATCCTCTATTTTGAACTAATTATATATCCTCTATTTTGAACTAATTACATTTATAATCAATGTGATTGTCATTTTGTTTCGCTTTTAGACTTTTAGTCCATTAATTGCAATTAAAAGGTACGTTAACTTAAGGGTATTTTAGTATTTTGATCAATTTTTTTAATTTAAAATAAAACTCACACACACACACATATCTACACTATATAAACAGACAGAGACACGAATCGATTGACTGTCTTCTTTCTCAAACCCCGTCGTAACCTCCATCCTCCCCTTACTCCATCGTCGTCTTCCTTATGTTTATTTCTTTACTGGTTGTTTTTATTTCCCAACAGATAACATATTCGTCTTTACTCTCCCCAATTGTTGATGTATGAAGAGCCCTTGTGTTGCATTTGTGGGCTGTACTAGCATTTGAGAGAGTTGTACCCTTACAAACCCCATTCCCCAACCATGCCACCCTCCTCATGATATCTCCGGTGACAACCCCCACCAAATAGAGATTGTGAAATTACCAAATCCAAAACTCAAAACCCAAACAAAAATGGGTTTTATTAGAAAAATTGATGATAACTTTCGTTTTGCAAGGACTAACCAATCCAAACCTAAACAAATCAAAGATATTCAAACCCAAACAAAACAAAACAAAACAAACCCAAAGTTGTTGTTTGAATCTAGTTTGTGCAACTCTCAAAAGGGTTACTATATCACATACACAACTCCCCGACAAAGCCATCTCAAACCCCAAAATCAAACAAGATCTTGAAAAGTGCAACGCCCCAAAATCCGGGCTAATTTGAACCTTAAATTTCAACAAGTTATGATAACATAAACTTCAACTTTCATATATATATATATATATATATATAGCAAGTGCATTAACCACTAGGAGTGCATTTATAAGTACAGAATCCTTTAAATAACCTATTAATCTAATTATGTCACTATAATCAGATTAACTAAGTTATCTAAGCAATCCTTCAAAACTCCTTCTGTTAATTGACTTTTCTGCTATTCCAAAATGCTCGTCCCACATCCCTTTTTACCTTCCCGAGCTAGTACATGGTAAGAAAACATTATATTGAAACGATTAGGCCAACGCCTAGTGAGAACATTCGTTTCCACAATAACATTTGCAAAATCAATGTAAACACGTTATAACCAACCTGATTACCCTTTTCTTACCATACGTGTAACTCTTTTCCGTTAACACGATTTTCATCCAATCCCATGAACATGACTGACACACATTCCATCATTATATCACGTCTTAGAGCCACACTACGAATCTTTACTGATTCTAGATTAATACTCTTATTCTAGAAATCGCAATATACACATGCCCATTTCCATTCATATTGTAACAACCCAAATTCTAGTGGGTTTTAGAGTTTGGTGGTCAAAGTGGAATAAAAGAAAGTATTCTTGAGGGGCTGAATTGTCAATTGGTGAAAGAGGTGTAGGGCACAAATCCCTAGGGCAGCCCTCAATATCACAAATCAGTAGTGTGATTGTGTGTGTGGGCTCTTAGTGGTGGCGGCTAAGGAAGAAGGAAGAAGAGAAAGAAAGGTTTGAAGAGAAATCAAGGGAAAGGAAGAATCACGCTAAAATCTGCAAAGGTATTGCATCCTAATTCGTTCATCTGATTAGGATAATGCTTCTCCTTCTTTTGTTATAAGTCCTTAGGACTGATGTTGATGATTTCTTGAGTTTCACCATTTTTACTTGAAAATGAAGTTTTATGGGTTTGGTCTTTATGAATCGATTTTAAGAGATTAAAGTGGGATTAATTGGGTGTTTGGGGTTGGTGGATGAACCCTTATGGTTATCTAATCAGCTAATGGCTAAAATCGGGATTAGAAATCACTTTTAAGAAATTATTTTCGAACAACAGTCGTATCCGGACACCTTCAGTTCATGATGATATGGTGGTTTCCGGATACGGATGCTAGTTTCCGGGTAAAGCTCTATGGTAGTTTCCGGGTGGGTGTTTTTCCGAGTAGATCGAGTTACCGGGTGTGGTATCCGGACAAGTGTGGTATCCGGACAAGTATGGTATCCGGACAAGTATGGTATCCAGACAAGTATGGTATCCGGACAAGTTGGTATCCGGACAAGTGTGTGTTGGACAGTAGGTCGAACCGTTTAATCTGATCCGAATCTAATGCCCCTAGGTGTTCGACTGGTTTAGCTGGGAGGAATTTAAGAAGTGCGTTCTACGATAATCAAAGGTGAGTTCTCTCACTCCTTTTTATGACGTACCATTTTTACTGAATTTGGTTCCTTTATCGAGCATGAATTGATTTATAAAAGTTATGCATGCTTTCATGATTTACATGTTTACCCACAAACGAAAGATGTTTTATGTTTTCATGCATATGGTTTCAATGTATGTGTATGCTATGTGGAGTCGGTTGCACGGTGGGGACGGGGTACCTTGGGATCTCTGATCCCTTGGGCATATGGAGGTTAGCTTGTAGGTTGGAATTCGTTTTCTCCTACATGAAGGAACGGGGAGTCCATTTGGATTCTGGCGTAGACGAGAGGGTGTCCGTTAGGCCCCGATCGGAGTAGCTTATGCAATTCCCTGAACCCCGTGTTTAACCTTGGATGATGTTATGAGAAAGAAGTGAAAGTATTTTCTTTATGAAATGATATTTATACCGTGATAAATGTTTATGGAGGGAATTCACTAGACCTTTTGGTCTAACCCTCGCTTTTCAAAAACTAAACCATTTTCAGGTAAGCGCGCTATGGGTTCTTCTAGTAAGAACTAGGAGTGACTCAAGGAGGATTTGGAGACTAGAGCGACTCCAAGATTTTGAATGATGACTATAGATAGAATCTCGGCTGTGGACGTAGAGCCTTTCGCGGTCAATTTTATTTAGATCACTTTATTGATGATGTAAAGACAAGATATTTATGTAATGTGAATGCTTATTTTCTAGATGAATGCATGTTATGAAATTGGGATGTTACAAATGGTATCAGAGCCTTAGTTTAAGGGATTTAGGTGACTATTCGGGCCTAAACTTAAACTGTAAGATGAGGAACACAGCCGAGACATAGGATTGCCTCTAGGAACGATCACTATAAATGCGCTTAGGAATAAGGTGCCAAGGACAAACGTGTAAGGTAAGTTTGGGATTACACCTGGCCAGTGTAATTACGAACTTACAGGTACATGTGCGTGCTTACAATACCTTACTTATAGCAAATTTGTTGTGTCACGTCTAGCAAGGATTAACTATCGGTTCCTTTCAGTTTAGCGCTATGGCTGGGAGAACGTTGAGGAATAGGTCAGCAAGATCCCTGAGGGATAGACCAGGCTTCATTGCTTGGGGAAGTGTCATGTAAGAGTCATTATGATGTGATGTATGTAGACATCGTAGAGAAGAAACGTTGTGAAGAATGTTATGAGTCGTCTAGAGGTAGCTCTTCGTGGATTCGGAGAGGATGAATGTTTGAGTTTGAGTAAGACTCCAGTTTCGAGAGAATCCTAGTTATGGAAATTATGGGATAGACCAGTTGGGATGGTAAGATAGAACAGTGTCAAAACCTTGAAAGTATCAATGGAGCCCTGACTTTTAGCCAAGCTTTTCATTGGCAGAATAAATGGAATAAGATACTTAGAGTGAATTGAAAGCATGTAGAAGTAGAAAGTGAGATAGTCGATCAAAGCGAAAATAGTGTGAAATGGTTGAGTAAGTGAGATGTGGAACGCATGTACATCAAGTTAGTGCTTGATCGAGGGGGCGACCCTTGGTCGTAAGTGGAGTATCAAGGATAAGCTGCGTGAGTAAGCGGTTGACCTTGTTGAGTGAGTAGCCTTCTATTGCGAATAGAGTCTCATGCATAGCGTTCTTTTATGTAACATGAAATTTTCACGATTTAAAAAAAAAATAAAAACATAACTGTCAACTTTGAACAAAATGAGTCAGCTTGTACGAGTACACGTTTAAAGAAAAAGCGATTTCAGTTACGTCGCACATTGAAATTTTGGGCTTAACGATTTGCAAAGTATTCCACACTTTTAATGATAAGTTAAATTGTTACAAAAATGGTCAAGAAAATGGTTACCTGCAATTCACTTATACCAAAATGCTTATTGACCTTTTGATATCATACAATTGAGTGTGAGAACCGACTGGTTTACTTTGTGTCGGTAATTCTTTCAGAATGGTCTCATACGAAAAGATTTTCATGCAATATATTACTATCGTAATAACATTGTTCGGATTGAGCAAGATTGAGGTTCACGGGAAGATGCATGCCAACGATTCTCGAATCGTTGTGCAGGGTTTTGAAGTTATAAGAGTGATGGGGTCACGGGTACCCGAGTGTTTCTAAATGTTGTTTATTTAAAATGATAAAATGTGTAAAAGGATTTATTTACTGTATTGTCATGCATGGAGGCTATGAACCCACTAGGTCGTAGAGTATTACGTCTTAAGCTAAGGAAGAACTCCGAGAGCGGAGAGGCGTTGGTCAAGTCAGGGGAGAACGTATGTAGCTTTGGTATATGTGTTTAAGAGGAGAGTTGGACCTTGGAAGAGTCGGGAATGGATTTTAGTGTCAGGTGTATGAGGGTCTGTACCTTTGCTCGATGACTGAGAACACAGTTGCCGAGGGGCGATGGTGCCCGGAGGAAGGACTAGGAGTCATCAAGGTATTGGTTTTAGCAACTCTTTATGAGTAGTGCTGTGAGGCAGGAATGAAGGGTCCACGATGTGGGTCATGAGATTCGAAGGGAGCTTGTAATATTGATGTTACACGAGTAAGTTTCGAAATGGGGGCGACGGATTATAAAGTTAACTATGATGTGTAGGGAGGAATAGGTCCCGTACGGAACTCATGTTAAAGGATAGGTTAAGGAAGTAGTTAAGAGTTGTCTTTTGTTGTTGAAGTCGGCAACGGTGTGTGTTGGCCGAGGCCGAAGACTCAAACCAGATGAGTGTAAGTTGATAGAATATCTTGTAGAGGTGTTAAATTAGTAAGAGACTGTTGTTGTTGAATAGGCGTTCTATTTACGAGGCGAGGAGGGTCCGTAGAAGGACAAGGTGTGTAACACAAGCGGAGTGAGTGTATACTATACCAGTCTGTAAGAAAATGTGTCGTGTCTAAGAAAGGACTCGGGTCATAAAAGAGCTAGTTAGGATGTTCGTGTTTAAGCTAAGTGTGAACTCGTGAGTCATAGTTCAACAAGTTGGGAGAGAACTAAGTAGCGAGACAGACTCGATTGTAGTATACGGGAGAATATGAAGGAAAGTGTGAATTGTGTACGAATGACCATGAGGGACTTGGTCGGTAGTGTGATAATAGGAGTGGTGAATGTATGAATAAATAGTAGCGTCAATTGCCAAGATATCTGTGTCAGCCGGTGATGTAGTAAGGCGATGTTGGAAAGATGAAGGATTAGAAGGAAGTCCTTTTGGGATTTCGGATAGAGTGTACGTTTTGCAATCCCATTTGTTGAAGTACGTGGGTTGTAAGTAGGTGTGTATTTTGACTGTTATCGGAATGGAATGTCGGGGCAGAATTGGGTGATTGCCCATCTGTGAGACCAAGCTTTGTGGTTACGTATGTTGTTAAGTATATTCTTGAAGGCAGAGTAAGTTTAAAGAAGATGATGAATAGATTAGTCAAGCTGTAGTATAGTAGAGGAGACATCGTTAAAGAATGAAAATTGTTTCTTATGCGTGAGGGAATGATCCTAGAAGAAAATAGTTGGAAATTTTGGTTATGTTTAAGGAATGACGTGATGATGATTGTGGGTCGGAGTAGTAGTATGATCGTTAGTTGATTTGAAATATCATGATAGAGTATAAGCCTTTGGTTGGTTGATTTAAATTTTATAGATTTGTTAAGTAATGACGTTCTTTTGTTATTATAGGATGTGTTACAATTTTTGGGGAAGTGTTATTGAGACTAACACACTGATTGTTAAAGAATTATTTAAGGTAAATCTAAATAAGAAAGCCGGGATGACGGTATACATATATATCTGTCTGATTTTATGATCATAGTGGTTAGTCGAAAGAATTGTGGAACCCGAGTTTCGGGGTGTTCTTGAATTAATAGATCCGTTTGTAATAGGGAATCCAAGGGGGTGGATTATTAGAGTGAATAGGGGACGTTACTAAGGAACACACTTTGGGGTCATTGGAAGTTTAAAGAGGATGAGGGTTGTGTTAGTCAGAATGTGGTGGGATTGATGTGAAATCCTTAAAGAATGTGAATTGTTGCTTATGTGTGAGAGAAATGTCTGACAAGGTAAAAGTTGGAGATTAAAGAATGTGTAGTGACGTCGAACACTGGTCTTGTTTCAAGACGGCTTGGTTGAATGCCTTAAGATAAGACCTTGGTGCAACTGTTTGGTTATGTAAGTAATGAGAAAGCGATATCAACATGTGGAAAGGTCGGGAGAGAGGGGCAAGTAATGTGTGGTGAGCAGTGCTCCACGCTAACGTGGGGAAGGTGTAGATAGTATGTCGAGACAAGTGAGTAAATTGGAAGTAGTAAACTTGACAGTATTGCCGAAAGGTACAGTATTGTGTAGATTGTCTTTGATTAGTGTGCGAACCGTTGGAAAGAATATTGAGGAAGGAAATTGTGTAAGTTTTTGTGCAGGGAAGAAGTGGATGAGACAACTAAATGAGTTAAGTTAGTGACTTTGTGAGAAATGTGTAAACGACTTGGCCGTGCAGTGTTTAAGCTAGTGAGAATAGTATGGTGTGACCATGGTTATTCCTCCTAGTTGGGTGAGGGTAACCGGAGTTATGTTTTATGACCGAACGAACGTGGTAATCAGTGAGGATTTGATGTGTTTCAGGATAAGTTTAATTCTAGTAGGTGAACACTTCAACGTTAGGTTTGAAGGTTCCTACCCTGGGTTACGTACAAGGATGGAGTGATGAAGTGGTGAGGATGTAATAAATGGTTGACGAACTGTGGTCAAGGTGGTCCGAGAAAGGGAAATGTTATCCGCATAGTCGATTGTTGATTAGGAGAAGTAATCTAGGATTGCTTGTATTTCGATGAAGGAACTCTGGGTTGTGAGTTGCCGGGGCGTTCAAGTTTGGATTTGTGTCATGCGGTCAAGTGTGTGTCTGTCTCTTAGTAAATGAATCTCGTGTTGTGGCAGAGGATTTAGCCAAGTTCCTCCTTAAAGGAAGTGTTGATGCATGAGAAGCCTTAGTAAATCTTCTGTAGTCAAGATCGACCGAGTAGGAACAGTAGCCTACGAATTAGAGTACCGTAAGAACTGAAGGAAATGCACCCAAGGTTCCATGTTTCGAGTTTAATGAGGTGGTTGACTGAGTCATATATAGCTTTACTTTGGGAAGTGTCGGTTTTGATGTGGGCAAGATACCCGCATCTTTTCCAATGAGGAATTCCGGGGACGTTATTCTTTTAAGGGAGGAGTGTTGTAACAACCCAAATTCTAGTGGGTTTTAGAGTTTGGTGGTCAAAGTGGAATAAAAGAAAGTATTCTTGAGGGGCTGAATTGTCAATTGGTGAAAGAGGTGTAGGGCACAAATCCCTAGGGCAGCCCTCAATATCACAAATCAGTAGTGTGATTGTGTGTGTGGGCTCTTGGTGGTGGCGGCTAAGGAAGAAGGAAGAAGAGAAAGAAAGGTTTGAAGAGAAATCAAGGGAAAGGAAGAATCACGCTAAAATCTGCAAAGGTATTGCATCCTAATTCGTTCATCTGATTAGGATAATGCTTCTCCTTCTTTTGTTAGAAATCCTTAGGACTGATGTTGATGATTTCTTGAGTTTCACCATTTTTACTTGAAAATGAAGTTTTATGGGTTTGGTCTTTATGAATCGATTTTAAGAGATTAAAGTGGGATTAATTGGGTGTTTGGGGTTGGTGGATGAACCCTTATGGTTATCTAATCAGCTAATGGCTAAAATCGGGATTAGAAATCACTTTTAAGAAATTATTTTCGAACAGCAGTCGTATCCGGACACCTTCAGTTCATGATGATATGGTGGTTTCCGGATACGGATGCTAGTTTCCGGGTAAAGCTCTATGGTAGTTTCCGGGTGGGTGTTTTTCCGGGTAGATCGAGTTACCGGGTGTGGTATCCGGACAAGTGTGGTATCCGGACAAGTATGGTATCCGGACAAGTATGGTATCCGGACAAGTATGGTATCCGGACAAGTATGGTATCCAGACAAGTATGGTATCCGGACAAGTATGGTATCCGGACAAGTTGGTATCCGGACAAGTGTGTGTTGGACAGTAGGTCGAACCGTTTAATCTGATCCGAATCTAATGCCCCTAGGTGTTCGACTGGTTTAGCTGGGAGGAATTTAAGAAGTGCGTTCTACGATAATCAAAGGTGAGTTCTCTCACTCCTTTTTATGACGTACCATTTTTACTGAATTTGGTTCCTTTATCGAGCATGAATTGATTTATAAAAGTTATGCATGCTTTCATGATTTACATGTTTACCCACAAACGAAAGATGTTTTATGTTTTCATGCATATGGTTTCAATGTATGTGTATGCTATGTGGAGTCGGTTGCACGGTGGGGACGGGGTACCTTGGGATCTCTGATCCCTTGGGCATATGGAGGTTAGCTTGTAGGTTGGAATTCGTTTTCTCCTACATGAAGGAACGAGGAGTCCATTTGGATTCTGGCGTAGACGAGAGGGTGTCCGTTAGGCCCCGATCGGAGTAGCTTATGCAATTCCCTGAACCCCGTGTTTAACCTTGGATGATGTTATGAGAAAGAAGTGAAAGTATTTTCTTTATGAAATGATATTTATACCGTGATAAATGTTTATGGAGGGAATTCACTAGACCTTTTGGTCTAACCCTCGCTTTTCAAAAACTAAACCATTTTCAGGTAAGCGCGCTATGGGTTCTTCTAGTAAGAACTAGGAGTGACTCAAGGAGGATTTGGAGACTAGAGCGACTCCAAGATTTTGAATGATGACTATAGATAGAATCTCGGCTGTGGACGTAGAGCCTTTCGCGGTCAATTTTATTTAGATCACTTTATTGATGATGTAAAGACAAGATATTTATGTAATGTGAATGACTAACCTTCATCTATTCCACGTGTACATAACCATTAGTACCACACACATCAGAATAATGACTAACCTTCATCTATTCCACGTGTACATAACCATTAGTACTACACACATCAGAATAATGACTAACCTTCATCTATTCCACGTGTACATAACCATTAGTACTACACACATCAGAATAATGACTAACCTTCATCTATTTCACGTGTACATAACCATTAGTATTCCACACATCAGAATAATGACTAACCTTCATCTATTCCACGTGTACATAACCATTAGTACTACACACATCAGAATAATGACTAACCTTCATCTATTCCACGTGTACATAACCATTAGTACTACACACATCAGAATAATGACTAACCTTCATCTATTCCACGTGTACATAACCATTAGTACTACACACATCAGAATAATGACTAAACTTCATATATTCCATGTGTACATAACCATTACTACTACACACATCAGAATAATGACTAAACTTCATCTATTCCACGTGTACATAACCATTAGTGCCTATGGATCCATTACACTTACAACACCCCTGCCTAGTATTACACCAGCACAGTCTATAGGCCTAACATACTACCATTCAAATGTACGTATGTTCAAGCTACACAAATTATGTCTCGATTCCTAAATCATACCTTTCCATGATTAACAGAACCTGCAATTCTCCAATTTATCAAAAGTGTCCGGACAAACAGGGTTTTCCGGATAACTTAAACTATCCGGACAATTGGACTTTCCGGATAACTACAACTCACCGGATACATGCGTAATCTGGACAACTACACTTTTCGGACAATCATCTAATCCGGACAACACCCAGGAACTAGATCAACCCGGATACTATCCGGAAATTTACAAGAATCAAAACTTACCGGATACTTAGTCGCGTCCGGAGACATTCATCATCACGGTTTCCGGATACTACATTTTATCCGGAAACTTTCGACCTGTAGCTTAAAATCCAATCTAATTCGATGTCTGTTTGATTCAGCTCATTCCAGACCATCCCATACAGTTCATAACCAATTTATACAGCTATTTCAAGGTTTAATTTAACATATAAACACTGATTTGCACAAACCACAAATGAACTCACCTTTTAAAGAAGTTATACCCACTTTGCACAATCTGATTCCAATCCAATCTGCTGTTGATGATTCTGGAAATCAGTCCTACACACAGATTCGTTTACAATCATATAACTACAACAGATTTTATCAGCAACCAAGATCCATTCCTTACCAATTTTGAAGACCAAACCCTTGTTTTCCTTCTTTCTCCCTTTTCTCCTTCTCTGGCTTATCTCTAAACCGACTCAGACCAAAATGAGATATTATTCTCAATCTTTCAGCCTCTTATCCATACACACTTCCAATATTTACCACACACACCTCCAAATTCTATTATTTCCAAAAGTAGCATCCTACTTTAATCTCTTGTATTTTAACCCCATTGAATTCTAAAATTTCCATATAATTCAAGATTTAACCCAAAATACAAATAAATCCCAATTCTCATTTAAATTACTATTATTGAAAATTCAGGATGTTACAAAAAGTAACAGAAAATCATTGATGATAATTGAAACCCCAAATCAAAATCCAGTTCGATGTGATTTAGCGGTGAGGATGAGAGAGAGAGAGAGAGAGAGAGAGAGAGAGCGAGAGAGAGAGAGAGGGGCTGGGAAAGAGTTGGTGAGAGAGCTCGATCATGGATGAATAAACATAATGGTAACTACCTTCACAGTGGATCAAGGGTAAACAACAAGTCTAAAGAGGTGACGTTTTTGTTCTTTAACTTTCCAGAAAGTATGGAGGTGGGAAGCTTATGGAGGATTTTCAAAAGGTATGGAATGGTGTCAGACATCTATATGGCTAGGAAAAGACTCAGAAATGGTAAGAGGTTTGGTTTTGTTCGCTTCAGAAATGAAACAGAGGGCCTGGAAAATAGAATGAGCAACATCTGGATTAATTCGTATAAGTTGAGAATCTATGCTGCAAATACGGGGAAAGATCGAGAAACTAGAAGTATGCCAATGGAGAGAACAACAAGGCAGGGAGAAGGAAAGGAAGTAGTGAGGGACAGGTATTCATCATATGTAGAGGCAGTAAATCGTGGAAACAAGAATGGAGAAGAATCGACTTCAAGAGGCTATCCAATCGCAAAGGAAGAAAAGGAAGAAGTAATAGGGAAGTGGGAAGCAGATGACGAACTTCGAAACTTTTTACGATCTTGCATGGTAGGGTTCGTAAAGTCGTTGGACCACATTGGAGCAATCTAGAGGATTATATTAAAGAGAAGTCAGTAGGCATCCAAAAAATGAAATGGCTAGGTGGAAGACAAGTGTTGATTAAAGCAAGCGACGAAGAAACGGGTACAAAAATAATCCAGGATAATGGACATGGCCTTCATTTATGGATAAAAGATTTGAGAGCGTGGTCGGAAGGATTTAGACAAATCGAAAGGCTGGCTTGGATCAAGATTTCAGGTATCCCTCTTCACGGATGGAAAGAATCTAATTTCATTGAGGTGGTTTGTAAATGGGGAAAACCACTAAAATCGTATAACTGCAACCTAATGGATAGTGACAATCTAAACTGGGGCAAGGTCCTCATAAGTACACCAATAAAATCACAGACTAACGAACTAAAAAGTATAAAGATTGGCCCATTCTTTTATCGGGTTAAAGTGGAGGAGAAGGACTCTAGCCTCTCGGAAGAGGTAGAGATGGTTGAAACGAAAGAATCATTCTCGGGGTCACAGATCGGTGAAGAAGATGGATCGACTGTCCCATCGATCTGGTTGGGAGAAGGGATCGAGGAGACTGACAACGAGTGGGGAGTGGAAGATAGTTGGGTAGACGAGAATGAAAATCGGGATGGGTTCACGTCAGAGGAAAGGAAAACCGCCGGCGACACGCCCACATCTCCGACCACCGGAAAAGATGGAGAAACCGACACCAAGGCAGGAGACGAAGAGTCGCTACACTTGGGAAATAGGGGGAAAATTTAATGCTTAATGATGATGTCATTGAGAATGGCGACAAGAATTTGGCTCCTGGGATGTGGAAACAGTTGTTAAAGAAAATAAAAAGAAAAATGCGGAGAAGCAAAGTAATGTGGGGGGGTTTGGGTCGGGCTCAAAAAATTCAGCTTCTTTTAATAGCTTGGGGGATGGGCTTACCCAAATTGCAGATACGGTCGATCCAAACGAACCCAAGCCCATTGGAGGCCTAAATTCCAGAAAAGCAAAAATTGGGCAAGGCATTGGCTCAGATTGTGTGACTCGGGAGTTAGGGGAAGTGTCCAAACAAAACCCAATGGAGAATCTGCAGGATACTAAAGAAAGAAAGAAGAAGGCTAAGTCCAACAAGAAAGAAAAGGTAATGTCGCAGAAATCAAGTGAAAGAAGACAAGATCTCAGTGGAAATGGCAAAGGAATGGTAAGTTTTCACCTGGTAAAACAATTAGCAAGACAAAATAGGAAGAAGATATCATCGCAAGGGGAGATTCAATCGAAAAAAAAGATGAAAAAAGGGCAAACAGTACGACTACCTCGAATGAACTGGGGAGTAAAGATACATCAGAAAGTTTGGAAGATTTCGGCAAAAAGTTAGGAATGGAATGGAATGGAAGAAACAGATCAGAAAAGAAAGATCAGGAGTCAGATGAAAGCAATGGAGGAACTAAAGGTATGGCTTGAAACACAGTGTCTTTATGTTAGTTATTTCCCTAAATGTAAGAGGACTGGGATCGGGGATAAAGAAAGCGTGGGTAAGGGATATGTGTCGGAAAAACCAACCAGTTGTGATAGGGTTACAAGAGACGAAATCCAAGAGTTATACGAAACATCAGATTCGAAATCTATGGGGAAATGATGGTTTTGAATTTGCACAAACGGAAGCTAGAGGAAAATCGGGGGGCTTAATCACAATTTGGGATGACAGCCAATTTAAATGTAATCAAATTATTCAAGAAAATAATTTCTTTGCGGTAATTGGAAAATGGGAAAGGAAAACCGGATGGATAGGGTTGGTAAATATATATGGTCCAAGGGAAGTGGGAGATAGAAAGGAACTATGGAAGAAATTAGAAGACCTCACAGTGAGAGAAGAAATAAAGTGGTGTTTGTTTGGTGATTTCAACGATGTTAGGGGAGAGAATGAAAGAGCTAACTCGGCGATAAATCAAAGTGGAACGGTAGAATGCAATGGATTCATAGACAGAAGTAACCTAGTAGAAGTACCAATGATGGGAAGGAAATTCACACGGGTCAACGACGATGGATTGAAGTGGAGTAAACTTGGCCGTTTTTTGATCTCAAGCGAATTTGGGGAGATGTGGAAAAACTTGGGGGTAAAATTCTTCGAGAGAAAATGGTCAGATCACTTCTCGATCGGCCTCTTTGAAGATAAAGCCGACTTCGGGCCAAAGCCGTTTAAGCTCTACGATGCTTGGATGAAAATCGAGGGCTTTGATGAAATAGTGAGAGAAGCGTGGAACAAAGAAATTCGTGCAAAGAGACCGGATCGCATCTTTTGTGAGAAGTTAAAAAATGTGAAAAACTTAATAAAGGAGTGGAGCAAGTCTAATATTGGTAACACGGATAGAAAGTTGGAAAAGGCAAAGGAAGAAGCTATCAAGTTGGAAAAAGAAGCGGAGTCAAGAGGGTGGTGGATGGGGATGAAAATTCAAAGTTTTTTCATGCGGCAATCAAACACAAAGAGAGGAGAAATTTGCTTAGAGGTTTGACCACATCCGAGGGGTGGACGGATGACCCACCAAAGATTAAAAGGTACGCTCTCGAGTTTTTCAAAGGTAAATTTGATTCTAAACTAAATGAGGGTCCACGGTTCCATGGGGAAAAAGTCTCGAAAATTTCGGGGGAAGAGACGGTTAAGTTGGAAATGCCTATTACGGAAGACGAATTATGGGAGGCCATCAAGGGTTGTGAGAGTAACAAATCGTCGGGCCCGGACGGATTCACTTTTGGGTTTGTGAAGAAGTATTGGGAATCTTAAAATCGGATTTATTTAAGGCAATTGAATGGTCTTGGGAGGAAGGGGGCATTAGTCGGGGCTGCAACTCCTCGTTTATAACTTTAATTCCAAAGATTGACACTCCGAAAAATCTTGCGGATTTTAGACCCATAAGTCTAATCGGTATTTACTATAAAATCATCGCCAAAGTATTAGCGGAGAGATTAAAGGAAGTGATGGATAAGGTGATTAGTAACACACAAAGTGCCTTCATCAAAGGGAGGTACATACTCGATGGCGTCCTAATAGCAAACGAGGTAATGGATCATGTGCGAAAAGGTAAGAAAAGTGGGCTAATATTCAAAATCGATTTCGAGAAGGCGTATGATAACGTAGAATGGGAATTCTTGTTCGATACTATGGAGAAAATGGGTTTCGGATTGAAGTGGGTAAAGTGGATCAAGGCTTGCCTTCGGTCCACTATGGTTTCGGTATTAACCAATGGCTCACCAACCAAGGAATTTCCGATGAGAAAAGGTTTGAGACAATGGGATCCTCTATCCCCGTTCCTATTCCTCTTAGTCGCCGAAAGTTTACACGTTCTCATGGAAGAAGCAAAATGTCAAGGATTATTTGAAGGCATAAAAGTGGGACCAAACGAAGTTTCACATCTCCAATACGCGGATGATGTGATTTTCTTCGGGAAATGGAATATAACCAATCTTAAAAATCTTTTAAACATTTTAAGATGTTTTCAAATGATGACCGGTTTAAAGATCAATGTAGCCAAAAGCAAAATCTTTGGAGCGGGAGTTCAAGAAGAGGAGGTGCAAACATGGGTAAGGAGTATGGGATGTGGATATGGGACTTTTCCTTTCACTTATCTCGGTCTCCCGGTTGGTCTATCAATGAGAAAGTTGGACCATTGGAAGCCGATCGTGGAGAAAGACAAGAAAAGGCTTGCGTCGTGGAAAGCGAGACTCATCTCTTTTGGAGGTCGTCTAACCTTGATCAAGGCGGTTTTGGGTAATTTACCCTTATATTTTTTTTCTATGTATCGAGTCCCGAGAGGAGTGCTAAAAGAGTTAGAGAGGTTGAGATGCAATTTCTGGGGGGGGGGGGGGGTCGCAAGAGTGTGAGAGAAGGGGTTTGGTGTGGGTAAAATGGGTAAACACTCTAAAATTGTTTGAGAGGGGAGGTTTGAACATAGGAACTTTACACGCTTTCAACTTGGGTCTTTTGGGGAAATGGTGGTGGAGATTCAAATCGGAAAAAGGGTCGCTTTGGGTCTAAATTATAAAAGGACTTTTTGGCCAAAAAGGGGGGTTGGGGGTAATTTACGCGGCTGTTTTGGTGCAGGTAACTCTTGGTCAAACATAATTCGAGCAGGCGCGGAAATGGACAGCTCCGGGATGAATTTCACGTGCTTTTTCGGCAAAAAACTAGGGAATGGTGCAGACACAAGTATGTGGAAAGAAAGGTGGATAGGAAACACAACCATGCAAGAAGCCTTTCCGAGATTGTTTCGGTTAGAAGTGGATAAGGACGCAAAGGTGGCGGACCGTGGGGAATGGACAGAAGACGCATGGAGATGGAAATGGAATTGGAAAAGACCACCGCGCGGCAGAGAAGTCGGAGAGTTACAAGATCTAATCAACACGCTCCAAGGAGTGCAACCGGTAAGGGACTAAGAAGATAAGACGGAGTGGTATCTCGACGACTATAAAAGGTACAATGTTAAAACGGCTAGAAAATTTTAGAAGAAAATATGGAGGCTGGAAGCGGAAGTTCGACTCAAACGAAATGGTGCACAATAATTCCGAAGAAGATTAATGTTTTCTTGTGGAGAGTGAGACTAGGACGACTGCCATGTCGTGCAGAGTTGGATCGGAAAGGAATTGACTTAGACACCATACTTTGTCCAAGATGTGGAGATGAGATTGAAACAGTGGACCATGCTCTCGTGGGGTGCAAGGAGGTAAAGGAGACGTGGAATGCAATTAGAAAGTGGTGGAAGAAGGATCTAAAGGAGGTACGAGTGATAAATGATATTATAGGGGAGGATAACCAAATCGATAGCAAAACGGTGTGCTCGAATGTTTGGATCAGACTGAAATGGGTTTTCCTATATTTAATTTGGTCGGAACAGAACAGGTTGGTATTCAAGGTGGAAAAAGAGACATTCGGGAAGCTCTTTTCGAGTACCAAAGGATAATTTTCGAATGGATCAACCGAAGACTCCCAAAATCAACTTGGGATTGGACGAAGTGGCTCGGAGACCCATCAACGAGTTAACGAGTCCAAGTCGTTCTTCGACTAACCTGCAGGCATCATGGGTGTCGGTTGAAGTTGCGGGGCTTTGCAATGAGTCTGCAACTCGTAAACAGGCGGGTTCCAGGATTTGGTCGCGTCCCATGTTCTGTTTCGCTTTCTTTGTATTCGGAATTTTATTTTTGTTCTTGTTTTGGTGCTGCTTGTTCTGGTATGTTTGGATTGGTGTTCTCGTACTTTTTTGATGGTAATGGTAATCTTTCTTGATGTGCAAAAAAAATCCAGTTCGATGTAAATTGATCTAAAACCAAAATTCTCTCTCGTTGTTGCAAATTGAAACCCGACAACCCCTCTTTGTATGAGTGTTGGGTGGCCGAAGTTTAGCAGAGGAGGAGATGCAATAGTGGGGTTGGGTTTATAAAAAAATTGTTTTGTTTAAGACCATCCACATCCATGCAAGACCAAACTTATTTCTAAAGTGTTACATAGCTTTGCAATAACACCTCTCACATCAATGAAACACCAAACTCCTTTCTAAAGTGATTCATATTAACACATTTATATTTTATTTACTTATTTTAATAAATTAATATTACAAAAATACTAAATATATTTTGTTTATAATATAAATAATTGATTAATTATAATATAAATAATATAGATAATTTGTTTATATTAATGTATTTTTATTTTAGTAGTTTAAAGAAAAAATATTCCATAAAAAATATCATTTATTTAAAATAAATTGAGATAGAAAATTTAATAAAAAAATAATGTTCAAATAAATTAATCAATGAATTAAATTTAATAAAAATATTAATAATTAATGTTTAAACAAACTAATAAATATATAAAATTGAACAAAAATATATAAACTTTATCTATGTGGCATTTTGCAAGACATTTCTAAATTAGCAAGATATTTCTAATTAGCAAGATCTTTCTAATTAACCCGACTTTTTATATACATGGCATTGCTATGTCATCTTGCAAAGTCTTCTGCAAGATGGATGTGGTCATGTGGATGCTCTAAACTAAAATAAGAAAAAATGATTAAAGACTAGAATACCTATGTGTTAACCTATTTTTTTAGGGATTTTCTATCCCTACCCCCTGCCACATTTTCGTATACCCCCTCTCACAACATGTTTTTTTATTTTTTTATTTTAAATTTATATTTTACCCCCTTATACTTATATAATTAATTTACTTTATACCTTTTAGTTTTCTATTTATCATTTTACACTTTTTATTATATTAACACATATAATTGTATATTAACTAAAATACGTTAAAAAAATACTTTTTAATTTTAATAAGTTACACCATTATAATCGTCTCGTCGATACCTTCGAAATGAGCCTAATATTGAATTTTTTTGATTTAATTATATTATTATGCGTCATACGTTTACGTTATTTTTTTATATTGTTATTCGTCGATACCTTCTTATTTTTTTTATTTAATTATATTATTTCGAAATGAGCTCAAATCGATACTAATTTTCACCAACCTAACAACACTAACCCGAGGCAAAAAACTCAAATCGAGCCAACCCGATGTATAATCGATACTATTTTTCACCAACCCGCATATATTGGGTTGATAACGGGTTAACCCCAAGCCAAACCGAGCCAACCCGATGTATAATCGATACTATTTTTCACCAACCCGCATATATTGGGTTGATAACGGGTTAACCTCAAGCCAAACCGACCCAACCCGCCAAACCGACCCAACCCGCCAACCCGTGATGTCGCATTTATAAACAAAAATACTTTTTATTCCAAAAAATTCAATATTAGGCTCATTTCGAACGTATCGAAGAGATGATTATCATGGTGTAAATTGTTAAAATTAATACGTATTTTTTAACGCATTTTAGCTAATATACGGTTTTATGTATTAATATAATAAAGGTATAAAATGAAAATTATAAATGTAAAAGGTATAAAGTAAATTAATTATATAACTTCAGGGGTATAAACTGTAAATATGTAATTTGAATTTGGTATTGTGAGAGGAGGAGGTGGCCGACAAATGTACCAGGGGTATGAAATATGGCAGGGGTATGAATAGTAACACCTTTTTTTTTAACAGAGTTGGTTATAAGGGCCAAAAGAAAATGATAACAATAATGATATAAAAAAGGGAAATTAATTAAAATACCCTAAGTTTGACCATCACTTATCAAAATGCCACAAATCTCTCTCATCTTACAAAAATGCCCCAAAAATCCGCGATGGAGCCCGCGATCTCGGGCCCCAGGCCACGTGTCACCAAACTTTTCCCACTTTGCCCGCGTTGGTCCCTCAAGAATGCCCGCGGTCCATGTTAGACAACCTAAGGGGGGGTAAGGTTGTATTTTAAATCTTTTACTTTCAAAAAATTCTTTTTACAAATAAATACAGAATAAATAAAGCAGAGTATAAATAAATAAGTATACAACAATTATATAAACAGATATAATTTAAATGCACAGCGGAAATGTAAATAGATAAGGGAAAGAGAATACTTGACAACGATATTTTTAAAGTGGTTCACCAAACACAAAGTTGGCTAGTCCACCTCGAGAAAATAACCCTTCTCGGAGATCCAATACGAACGTGTTCTTTACGGTAGAAACACAAACCTTAATACAACAAACGCGAAACACTCTTCTTTGAGAGATTAATGTGGATCACTCACTCTATTCAAACACTTACAAGAGGGTATAATTTTAATATGAATAATCACTCTTGAATAAGGTTTATCACTTGGATATTTTTAGAGAGTTTGATCACTTGAGTTGTGTTGCTGATTCAACTAATCGAGAGATTTTAATCTGCTATCAACTCAAGATTTCTTACTCAAAAAATTAATTTTATCAGTTTAAGTGATTTAGTGTGAGTAAGAAGGCAGCAGAATAATAATCAAATGCTGAGGGAGAATTTATTGCTGAAGTTGGTGTGCACTTGAATGCTGGAGGTTGCATGATATTT
The DNA here is from genome assembly GCA_033807775.1 of Saussurea involucrata. Classification (NCBI taxonomy): domain Eukaryota; kingdom Viridiplantae; phylum Streptophyta; class Magnoliopsida; order Asterales; family Asteraceae; genus Saussurea; species Saussurea involucrata. The sequence continues at coordinate 180,754,011 of CM066320.1, read as the reverse complement.
ATACTGGATGAGCAACTGGGCATAAGCTTTCGCGGTATACCGGCAGCCCATCGCGGTATACCTGCGTCATAAAAAGGTACTGCAGAGGAGAAGGTCAACCCTGCAAAAACCAACGGTATAATGTACCCGCGGTATACCGCGTTGCACATGGCGGTATACCGCCTGAAAAAAGGTCTGACAAGGGAAGCTTCATATGCAGAAGATGTGATAGGTGAATAGTGACGCGGTATACCGCGAAGACCTTGGCGGTATACCGCCTGAAATTCTGTCCAATGAGAGCATGGCAACGCAGGGTTACAATCGGCTGATCACACTTCTTCAAAATGATGAACAGTAAAAGAGATTTTAAAAGAAATAACATATGTATATATATCAGCGATTTATATTTATTTAATAAAAATATATATATATATTATATATATATTTGATTCAAATATATTTATATAGATACGAAAAATCCAAGTGATAAAATATTTTAGGGTGTTTATCATTTTAAAATAAAATGACGAAACTCTTCAGACTTGGATTCTTCAGATAAAAAAAATTATCGAGATCATTTAAATATCTGCACACTCAGATAAAATATTAGATAACAAATAATGCGGTGTGTTTTGTAATCATCAAAATAAATATGGAGATGTGATTTTATGTGTACCAAAAATATATCACAATATTTAAAGCTGGGTACACTTGCACCAACAATCTCCCCCTTTTTGATGATGACAAACACAACGCTTAACACGAGAGCATACTCGGTTTCTCTCCCCCTTTTGTCGAAGCAAAAAGGGTTTAAGAAGGTCGCTTATGCTCCCCCTCGAAAGATGCTCCCCCTCAAAATATGAAATATTTGAGAGTTAGTATTTATCAAGGGTTATACTCAAGCATGCCTAAACCAAGTCTTAATTTAAAGAACGCCTTCTTGTTTAGAGCTTTAGTGAAAATATCGGCCAAATTATCTTCCGAATCAACCTTTTCCAGCACGATTTTGCCTTTTTGAACATTATCTCGTAAAAAATGATGTCTCAATTCAATATGTTTGGTACGAGAGTGTAAAACGGGATTTTTACTTAAGTTTATGGCACTTGAGTTATCACACATAATTGGAATTTTGGTTAGGTGTACCTCAAAATCGGTAAGTGTGTGTTTCATCCAAAGGACTTGAGCACATGCTCTTGCGGCGGCTACATATTCCGCTTCGGTGGTAGACAAAGCTACGGATTGTTGTTTCTTAGAGAACCAAGACACAAGTGAGAGACCTATAAAGGCACATACCCCACTAGTACTTTTTCGGTCAACAATAGATCCACCAAGATCGGAATCGGCGAAACACGTTACTTCTAACTCGGGTTTCTTTGCGTACCATAAGCCAAGATTAGTAGTACCTCGTAAATATCGAAAAATACGCTTGACAGCTTCATAGTGAGTTTGTTTAGGTGAAGATTGAAAACGAGCACATAAACATACACTAAACATAATATCAGGTCTACTAGCAGTTAAATATAACAAGCTACCAATCATACCACGATAAATCTTTTCATTAAAATCGTTTCCCTCCTCGTCACGAGATAATTGCAAATTTGTGGTCATTGGAGTTTCAACGGGTTTGACATTTTCAAAGTTAAACTTTTTCAACATATCTTTACAATATTTAGATTGACTAATAAAAATACCAGTTTCACATTGTTTTATTTGCAATCCTAAGAAGTATTTTAACTCTCCCATCATGCTCATTTCAAATTCGCTAGTCATTTTCGCAGAAAAATCATTACACAATTTTTCATTAGTGGAACCAAAAATAATATCATCAACATATACTTGCACAGCCACAATATCATTTTGAACATATTTCACAAATAAAGTATTATCAATTTTACCCATAATATAACCACTAACAATTAAAAAGGTTTTTAATCTATCATACCAAGCACGCGGAGCCTGCTTTAAACCATAAAGCGCCTTTTTTAATTTATAAACATGTGTCGGGTTTTCAAAACTTTCAAAACCGGGAGGTTGAGAAACGTATACCTCCTCATTTATAATACCATTTAAGAAAGCACTTTTAACATCCATTTGAAATAACTTAAAATCTTTAGCATTTGCAAAAGCGAGAAGCATTCGAATAGACTCCAACCTTGCAACCGGTGCAAAGGTTTCGTCATAATCTATACCTTCTTGTTGACTGTACCCCTTGGCAACTAAACGTGCCTTGTTTCGTGTGACTCCACCGTTCTCGTCTACCTTGTTACGGAAGACCCATCTTGTGCCAATAATGGTTTGACTACTAGGGCTAGGCACTAAGTCCCACACATCATTCCTAGAAAATTGGTTTAACTCTTCTTGCATGGCCAATATCCAATCCTCATCACCTAAAGCTTCATCTATGGTTTTAGGTTCTATGGTTGAGATAAAGGCATGGAAAGCACAATGGGTATGGATTTGTGATCTAGTTGTCCTTTGGTTTAGGTCACCTATAATTTGATCTACGGGATGGCCTCGAGCGGTTCTAAGGTTAGGATCATCTATACCTTGTGGAATAAAGCACGGAGGGGCATCACTAGATTCAATATTATTTGTGGAAGGTTGGGTACTTAAATCCAAGTTGCTAAGTTGTTGTGCTAAGACGTCTCCTTCACGGATATTGTCATTTGCTAAGGGTGCACTAGGTTTGGGAGGACTCTCGTCAAAGCTAACATTTAAGGATTCTTCTACTACCATGGTCTCCTTATTTAGGATTCTATAGGCTTTGCTATTCCAAGAGTAACCTAGGAACACTCCTTCATAGGCTTTAGGGTCAAATTTGGTTAAGTAGGATTTGGTGTTTAAAATGAAACATTTACAACCAAAAACTTTCAGGTGAGCTAGGGAAGGTTTTCTACCACGGTAAAGTTCATAGGGTGTCTTATTTAGGATACCTCTAATTAGGACACGGTTAAGCACATAGGTCGCGGTAGCAACGGCATCACACCAAAACTTTTGGGGAACTTGATGTTCGTTTAGCATAGTTCTACTCATTTCTTGCAACGTTCGATTTTTCCTTTCAACAACCCCGTTTGACTGAGGAGTTCGAGGAGCCGAAAAGTTATGAGTTATACCATGTTTATCACAAAAGGCACCAAATTGTACATCATTATCGAATTCTCGTCCATGGTCCGTACGTATGGAAACAATCGTACAACCTTGTTGGTTTTGAATTCGTTTTCCCAAAATTTTAAACTTTTCAAAAGCCTCATTTTTATGTCTCAAAAATAAAGTCCAAGTATAACGGGAATAATCATCCACAATAACCAAAGTATAAAAATTTCCTCCAAAACTTTGAATAGCCATCGGGCCAAAAAGATCCATATGTAAAAGTTCTAAAACTCTTTGAGTAGAAATAACATTTTTTGATTTATGAGAAACGTGATGTTGTTTGCCGACACGACAAGCATCACAAAAATGATTATCAAACTTTAATTTTGGCAGGTCACTCACAAGCTCCTTATTTTTTAAGTTTTGCATTAATCTTAGATTAGCGTGACCTAAACGCCTATGCCATAGAGTAGAAACATCATTAATAGAAGATAAGCATACATTTTCAGATACAACAGTTTTACAAATATATAAATTTCCTTTTACAAAACCATTTAAAAGAACTTTGCCATTTTTTATGATTTTACAAGAATCTTCTTCGAAGACAACAGTTGTATTATTTTTACACAATTGGCGAACACTTAACAAATTAAAATGTAAATTATCAACATGATTAACATTAAGAAATTGAACATTATTGCAAGAGACTGTACCTCTACCAATTATATTTCCTTTGGAGTTTCCTCCAAAAATTACCTGTCCACCATCACATGACTTATATGATGAAAAAAGATTATTGTTTCCGGTCATGTGACGCGTGCACCCACTATCGAGTATCCAGTCCATATCGAGGTCAATCTACAATAATGAAGTTGTAACTTTTATGGTCCCCATTTCTCGTGGGTCCTTGACAATTAGTTTCAATGTCAACCAACATGCATATATATAAAGTCAAACAGAATATATATATATATAATACATTACACAATATTAATATATATATATAATACATATCAAGTAAGACAAAAAATATATAATATATTAAACAACTTTAATATATAATACATCAAACACAAATATATATATATAACACATGTCAAGTCAAACAAAATATATATATATATAAGAATTAAAAAAAATTTAAATAAAATGTATATATATATGTGCAGTACGTATGTATATATATATATGAATAGTATAAAAAGTACAAATAACAATATTTTACTTATATATAATATATAACTCATATACATAGCACATTTAAAACCATAAACGCATACCACCGGGATTATCATTACTAAACATTCCTTTTGGAATCCATTTATTTACCATTTTAATTTTGCGATTATATTTATCATACACATAAAAACAAGCATTTACATTCGCATTATTATTAGGTTTAGAATATTTATCATGGTACATGCGAGCATACGGTTTTCTCGTATTATAATTTACATTATTTATTTTACGCACATACGGAGGTTTTTGCACATATTGATTTCTTGTATTTACTTTAGGTGATTCATAAAATCTTTTGATGGGTATACATGAACATTTATCAACACAAGTATTGGAACCAATGCCTTTTCTACAATTTATACGGTTAGGCATATTTAGCATGTTAAAAACTTTCTTATTACTACTTTCAAAGGCTTTAGCTAGCATGTTATCTTTTTCATATGAAGCACATTTAGCCTTTAAACAAGTAATCTCATTATCAAGAATATCACATTTTGTACAAATAATATTTTCATGTGATTTTTTATTTAAGCATGCAATTTCTTTATTTAAAACATCACAAGATTTACAAAAATCTTTTTCTCCTAATTTAGTTTCTAATTTAGCAATTATATCCATATCATTTTCAGATTTTTGTTTAACATTTTTTATTTCCTTTTTACATGCATTTACAGTTTCTTTTAACATAGCATTCTCATCTTGGTAACGATTTGCAAGAGCGGCCATTTTATGAAAAGATTCATATAATTCTTCAAGATTATTTTCATTATCACTTTCACAATCACTATCGTAATCCGAGTAAGAAGATTTTACCTCGTCGTCGCTTTCGGCCATAAGACAAATGGCTTGATAGTCATCTTCTTCTTCACTCTCGCTCCACGCGCCTCCAATGAAGGCTTTCTCCTTCTTCTTTTGGAACTTGTTCTTTTTCGGACATTCATTGGCGTAGTGGTCTTTGTCACCACATGAGTAGCAAAAGCCTCTCTTTGGCTTAGCTTTATCGTCTTCACTCGAGTCGCCATTTTTCTTAACTTTTTCGTCTCGTTTATGGAACTTACGACTTCGATTTTCACCACCACGACGGTAGTTACCGTTTCTTTGAAATCTGCCATTGTTAGAAAATTTATTATTATTATTAAGAAATTTGGAAAAGTTTCTTACCAACATGGCGACTTCATCGAGAGTTTCGGATGGATCTTTCGAGGAGCTAGCTTTCTCCTTTTTCTTCTCATCTTTTGGTGTTGAGACATTGAGAGCGATTGATTTCTTTTTAACTTGCTCCCGATCTTTGTTTCTTTTAAGTGCAATTTCATGCACTTTAAGATTACCGATTAAGTCATCTATCTTCATTATGGAAAGGTCACGGGAGTCTTCTAAAGATGTTATCTTTTGCATCCACTCCGAAGGAAGAGCTCGTAGGATTTTCCTTATATAGTCCTCGTTAGGATAAGTGCGATCCAAACCTTTCAAAGTAGTCACAATAAGGTTAAATCTTTTAAACATTGAGTCAATTGACTCATCTTGTTTCATTTCGAATAGTTCATAATCGTGAACTAAAATATTTACTTTACTAGATTTAACCTCCGTGTTTCCACGATGAGTATTATTTAAACTTTCCCATATTTGATTTGCAGTTTTATATGTATATACTCTTTCAATTTCGTCAGTTGTTAAAGCAGCATATAATATATTCTTAGCTTCAAAGTTTAAACAAAAATGAGCTTCATCAGAAGTAGTCCAGTCATCTATAGGTTTATCAATATAAACATCATCTTTCACAATGGTGGGTTTAAAATTCCCTTTTTCTATAATATTCCAAATCTTTTGATTTTTGCCACGCACGTGACATTCAAACAGCTCAGCCCAAATGCCAAACTTTTCAGTATCTATCAAAGGAGGTTTTGAAAACACGATATTAGTTTGTTGAGCCATTTAGAAGAATAAGAGAAAATTATGCAGAATATTTTTGAAAGACCTGCTCTGATACCAAATGTTAGACAACCTAAGGGGGGGGTAAGGTTGTATTTTAAATCTTTTACTTTCAAAAAATTCTTTTTACAAATAAATACAGAATAAATAAAGCAGAGTATAAATAAATAAGTATACAACAATTATATAAACAGATATAATTTAAATGCACAGCGGAAATGTAAATAGATAAGGGAAAGAGAATACTTGACAACGATATTTTTAAAGTGGTTCACCAAACACAAAGTTGGCTAGTCCACCTCGAGAAAATAACCCTTCTCGGAGATCCAATACGAACGTGTTCTTTACGGTAGAAACACAAACCTTAATACAACAAACGCGAAACACTCTTCTTTGAGAGATTAATGTGGATCACTCACTCTATTCAAACACTTACAAGAGGGTATAATTTTAATATGAATAATCACTCTTGAATAAGGTTTATCACTTGGATATTTTTAGAGAGTTTGATCACTTGAGTTGTGTTGCTGATTCAACTAATCGAGAGATTTTAATCTGCTATCAACTCAAGATTTCTTACTCAAAAAATTAATTTTATCAGTTTAAGTGATTTAGTGTGAGTAAGAAGGCAGCAGAATAATAATCAAATGCTGAGGGAGAATTTATTGCTGAAGTTGGTGTGCACTTGAATGCTGGAGGTTGCATGATATTTATACTGGATGAGCAACTGGGCATAAGCTTTCGCGGTATACCGGCAGCCCATCGCGGTATACCTGCGTCATAAAAAGGTACTGCAGAGGAGAAGGTCAACCCTGCAAAAACCAACGGTATAATGTACCCGCGGTATACCGCGTTGCACATGGCGGTATACCGCCTGAAAAAAGGTCTGACAAGGGAAGCTTCATATGCAGAAGATGTGATAGGTGAATAGTGACGCGGTATACCGCGAAGACCTTGGCGGTATACCGCCTGAAATTCTGTCCAATGAGAGCATGGCAACGCAGGGTTACAATCGGCTGATCACACTTCTTCAAAATGATGAACAGTAAAAGAGATTTTAAAAGAAATAACATATGTATATATATCAGCGATTTATATATATTTAATAAAAATATATATATATTATATATATATTTGATTCAAATATATTTATATAGATACGAAAAATCCAAGTGATAAAATATTTTAGGGTGTTTATCATTTTAAAATAAAATGACGAAACTCTTCAGACTTGGATTCTTCAGATAAAAAAAATTATCGAGATCATTTAAATATCTGCACACTCAGATAAAATATTAGATAACAAATAATGCGGTGTGTTTTGTAATCATCAAAATAAATATGGAGATGTGATTTTATGTGTACCAAAAATATATCACAATATTTAAAGCTGGGTACACTTGCACCAACAGTCCAGATTTCCCCCCTCAAGAATGCCCGTGTTGGCAGTTTTGGTCCCTGCCCGCATTTGACTTCCTTTGACCCCCGCGATCGCGGGCTGACGTGGCACGAACTTTGGCCAAAAGTGCCCCGCGGAGCCCCTCAACTTTGGTCGCGGTGCACATTTGGCCCCTGCCCGCGATGGACCAAATTTTACAGTTTTGGTCCCTGGAAATTTACACTTTTGGTCCCTGAAAATTTACACTTTCAACCCCTGTACTTAAACGAATTTTGCATGCTTTTACTGTTTTTTCCACAATTATTGTACTTTGAAGACCGATTTGTGGTTGAAATTCATTTGCATGTTTGAATCAATGTTAAATCAGTGTTTTTGGAATACCAGTTTGTGGATGAAATGAGAGATTGGTTGTCATCAATGTTGGTTGTTTCATTGATAAATAGATGTAAAATGCAAGCCATAATCCACACACCGATTTCATACTTCTTTCTTGATTTCTTTCTGCAATATTTTGTGTTTGAGATACTACTGAAAAAATGAGTTCATCTGTTGCAAAAGCTAAGTTATATTTCTGTTTTGATGGTGAATGGGAGCAAGATAACAATGAGTGGAATTTTGCTTATAAATCTAAGCATGGTGTAAAATTGCCAGTAAACTATACTTATCAGAAATTTCTTGCATACGCCATGCAAAAATGTGGAATCAACTCTTCTGCTGTTTGCAAGTTAGTGTTTAAAAATGGCGATGGGTCATTTGTGGATTTATCCAACGATGGGGATATCTCTACTTTTCTGCACTTAGCAGTCGATTCAGAAAGGCCCCCATTACTTTTTGTGTATCCCGGCGTATCCGACGGTGACAACGACGGTGACGACGACGGTGACGACGACGAAGACCTCCAAATAGAGCAGCCTGATTCTCAACAACAACAACCACCATAACCACACGAAGGGCGTACTGCTGGAGTTGCTGATGACGAAACCCGCGTTTTCAGAACGGGTAATTCTGAAATAGACAGATCAGACACCGATAATGATGATCACGAAGAATATACCCCTAGTAGAAAATCATGTAGTCAGATAAATGACTTTTTTTGATATGCCCCCTATTCTTCCAGACTCCCTTACCCAGACACAAACCTACGAACCTACACCTTATATTCGCAGTGAAAGGTTAAAAGCAGGCCAGATATTCGATTCGAAGGATCTTTTGGCAAGTCAGATCGGACTCAAGTTCTTGGAAGAGGGTTTCCAAAGTCACGCGCGGAAATCTGACAAAAACAGATACGTAGTTGAATGTGCTAGAGAAAAGTGTGAGTGGAGGTTGTACGTGATTCACACGGGTCCCAAAGGAGGGGCGATAATGATTAGAAAGTTGCACGACGTACACACTTGTACGAGGACGCAATTTAATCCCCACCACAAACAAGCCGGCAAAAAGACTTTGGATGCGATGCTGAAAAACAAATTTCTTGATGTTAGCAGGTCATTGCGTCCAAAGGACATCGTCCACGATGTTCACCGGCAGTTCGGCGTCACGATTGATTACCACCAAGCTTGGAATGCGCGATGCCATGCACTGTTTATGGTGAGAGGCACGTTCGAGGAGTCGTATGAACGACTCCCGACATATTTATATAATTTGCAGCTGCAGAACCCTGGTACTGTCACGCGGCTATGGACTATTCACGTCGACGGTTTGAGATGTGCTTCGTGGCCCTTGGACCCGCGGTACGTATTTTAACACGTCATATGTTTACACATTATAAACTATAACATTTACAAATGAAAACCACCTATGTTTTTGCAGATCCGCACATTTCTGGCAAATCTACGTCGTGTCCTGATAATAGACGCAGCCCATTTAAAGGGCCGTTACTTGGGTATGAAGTTCCTGGCGGTTGCCATGGACGGGGATAACTCCATCGTTCCAGTAGCTTTCGGCGTAGGCAAGTCTGAAACCGGGGACGAGTGGACTTGGTTTATGTCCATGTTGAGACAAGCTATCGGAGACCCGCAAGGGTTGGTGTTTATGTCTGACAGGGCTCCTTCCATAAGCGCCGCAATCTCTGCCATGTACCCAAACGCCCCTCACGCCATATGCTGTCGACATTTGGAGATGAACGCAAAATCCAAGGACAAACGTATTACCACCTACAAGGATGTCTATTGGGCGGCATGTAGAGCATATACAGATCGGGAGTTTAACAAGTACATGAATATGCTACGATATAGTGCCAACGAAGCAGCCAAAGTCTTTGACGAAGCTGGACCAGAGAGGTGGTCCGCGACCCATTTTCCTGGACAACGGTATGACATTCTGACCTCGAATAGTGCAGAGTCTGTGAATGCACTCTCCCGTTTTGCGCGTAGATGTCCGATTGTTAATCTTATGGACTACTTTCGGGCCTTTCAACAAGAGTGGTACCAAATTCGACGCCTAAAAGGAGCTGAGATACAAAATGCACTCACACCAACGGCAGAGAATATCGTTCAGTACAGGGCGCGTCGTGCGGCGACATGGCCGGTAAGAGCAATCGGGTATGGGAAGTACGAGGTGCATGATGACTATATTCACGCGATTGTGAATATGGAAGACCACCTTTGTTCGTGTCGCGAATGGGATAAATCTGGGTTACCGTGCGGCCATGCCATCGCTGCATGGGTCGTACAGATTGCAGCGACTTGGCTGTACCTTTCTTCACGTCCGAATATTACCGGAAAACATACGTGGAGGTAATAAACCCAGCTGGACCCCCTGCAGCATGGGTGTATCCACCCGACCCGCTTCCACCATGCTATCCACCTTTAATGGATAAGAACAGGGCCGGGAGACCGAGAAAGAACGACCGACGTCCATGACGTGGTGAAAGTTCGATACAACGAAGATGTACTCGGTGCCAATGCATAGGACACACTCGTGGAGAGTGTCCAAATCCCGCCCCTTCAACCGTGCCAAGCAGACATTCAGTCAGTCACACCCCGGGCCCGTCACAGCTTGAACCATATGGAACAAACACATATGATACTGTTGATCTAAACGCTGATTTGTAATATATATATATATATATATATATATATTCATATTATATATATATACACACATACATATGCTTCTAAATGAACATTGATAACACAGCTAGTTTGTAAATGATATATATATATTCATATTATATATACACACATACATATGCTTCTAAATGAACATTGATAACACAACTAGTTTGTAAATGATAAATATATTCATATTATATATATACACACATACATATGCTTTTAAATGAAAATTGATAACACAACTAGTTTGTATTCCATCCAACATGCTCTTCATCTTCAATCTTTCTGACCCTTCTTCAACGGCTTCTGCTTTTGCAACCACGTATGGCTACCAAAATCTAGCATCATTAACAAACAAAACCCCATGTTTGTTTATGTTCTCCTATATGAGAGCTTCGAAACGATATATAATGCGTCCAAAATGGAGTATGTGTGAAAGAGATATCGATACTCAAAGTTGAGTAATTGGATGAAATTAACAAAAACCAAATGAAGTAAACACTAAGTCAATCACAATACTTTAACAAAATAAGTCGTTTAGGACATCCCGGCCCCCGACATCCCGGTCTGCGTGACATTGATCATTAAAATAGTTACAAAATTAGGAACAAACATATAAAAAAACTGTTTTTATAAAAAATTGTTAAGGGTGTGTTTTTATAAAAAAATTGTTAAGAGTGTGTTTTTATAAAAAAAACACATTTTTAACAATTTTTTTAATAAAAACACTCTTAACAATTTTTTTATAAAAAACACGTTTTTAATTTTTTTTTTATAAAAACACATTGTTAACATTTTTTTTATAAAAACACACTCTTAACAATTTTTTTATAAAAGAACACTCTTAACAATTTTTTTATGAAAAAACACACTATAACAACATACACATTATAACATACAAATATCACATTCAAACATAAAACCATAAAACTATAACAATTTTTTATAAAAATACACTCTTAACAATTTTTTATAAAAAAACACATTTTTAACATTTTTTTATAAAAACTGTTTTTATAAAAAAAATTAACAATTTTTTTTATAAAAAAACACATTATAAAAACCATAAAACTATAACAATTTTTTATAAAAACACACTCTTAACAATTTTTTATAAAAAAACTGTTTTTATAAAAAGTTGTTAAGGGTGTGTTTTTATAAAAAAAATTGTTAAGAGTGTGTTTTTATAAAAAAAACACATTTTTAACAATTTTTTTATAAAAACACACTCTTAACAATTTTTTTATAAAAAACACGTTTTTAATTTTTTTTATAAAAACACATTGTTAACAATTTTTTTTATAAAAACACACTCTTAACAATATTTTTATAAAAAAACGCTCTTAACAATTTTTTTTATGAAAACACACACTATAACAACATACACATTATAACATACAAATATCACATTCAAACATAAAACCATACATATCATGTTAAACATACAACATATTCAAACATAAGTTATAAACACTCTAACAACCTACAAATCATATATCTTAACTTAAAATAACATACAAAAAATAACAAAAAACATAAAAGAAACATACCATAGAGGTAATACGAGACATCTTCACAAAACGCGAACGTGTTCCACACGACACAATTGAGAGAGTGAGAGAAAATTGAGAGAGAGTGGGAGTCAAAAATTGAGAGTGTTATAAAAAATGAGATGGAGCCGAATTGGTCCCCCCCCCCTCCCCATTTATAGTGCGGCCGAAGAAAAGAATAAGGGTTTTGGTCCTCAAAGTCATTTTAGGGTTAACCCTGTGCCGACACGTGACACTTTAGACCGCGATCGCGGGGGTCAAAGGAAGTCAAACGCGGGCAGGGACCAAAACTGCCAACACGGGCATTCTTGAGGGGGGACACGTGGCACTTTAGCCCGCGATCGCGGAGGTCAAAGGAAGTCAAACGCGGGCAGGGACCAAAACTGCCAACACGGGCATTCTTGAGGGGGGAAAGCTGGACCGCGGGCATTTCTTGAGGGACCAACGCGGGCAAAGTGGGCAAAGTTTGGTGACACGTGGCCTGGGGCCCGCGATCGCGTGCTCCATCGCGGATTTTTGGGGCATTTTTGTAAGATGAGAGAGATTTGTGGCATTTTGGTAACTCAAAGTTGGACTTTTGGCATTTTAATTAATTTCCCTATAAAAAATATGATTAATTTATATTGGTGAAAATATTTAAGGACATCTTTAACCCAAATACTAAAACTGGTGGGACCCATAAACATTTAAAAAAAACCTCAACTTCAATCCAACACTAAAAAAAACACGGATAATTATACTATTTATTAAATCAAAATAATTATACTTCAATTTATAAAAGTTGAATAGAATATTAATATAAATTTTTAGTAGCTTATTTTATTGGCCTCCAAATATAGAGACCAACTTTATTGACCTTTATTTTTTTGTGTTTTAGTGGTGGGTTGGAGATGAAAACACTTATTTTATTAGCGTTTTTAGTGATTGGGTTAAAGATAGTTTGATGATAAGACCTTCCGCAGGGACCTTGGGTTAGAATGGGTTGGCACGGGTTGGGGCTAAACACCATCGCACCCCTTGGGGTTGGCGCGGGATGGAACCCGCCCGGGTTGGGGTGTTAATTTTTTTTTTTTGAATTTGAGCCGTTGAAATATGGACGTTGGGTATTAATTTTTTTTTAATTATTTATATCCTATAAATACTAATATTAATCTATTTATTTTTTCACAAAAACAAATTTACTCTCAATCTCTCCCATCTTTCCCACTTATTTTTTCACACCACTAAATTTTCTCTCAATCTCTCAAACTTTTCTCTACTACAAAAACAAAATGTCTTCTTCATCAGTGAACTCGTCGGAATTTTATGAGTCGTCTTCGTCATCGTCGGACGGGGAAATTAATCTACCCGCGTATCGTCAAATGGATTACGATATTTTTCGTGGATTAATAACCAATGTTGTAGAAAGGCTTTTCGATCAAGATGAAGAACCAAGTTCGCCTCCATGACGGAGACGGAGGGGGACCGGATCAAGTTAGAGATCGTGAAGCTGCACACGACCGACTTGTTGCAGATTATTTTGCGGAAAACTGTAATTACAGTGACGAGTTGTTTAGGAGACGGTTCCGCATGAGCAGGCGACTATTCCTACGAATAGTGGAGGATCTTGAGCGAGAGTATAAATATTTTCAACAGGGCTGGGATGCTAGAGGCAAAAAAGGGTTATCTCCTTTGCAAAAGTGTACCTCGGCAATTCGGCAAATGGCGTATGGGATATCCGCTGACGGCTTTGATGAGTACTTGAAGATGGCGGAGTCAACTGCACGTTTATGCATACAAAAGTTCAGCAAAGGTATCGTCAATCTTTACGGTAAGCGATACTTACGTAAACCTTCTTATGATGATATTCAACGTTTATACGCCGCACATGAAACTAGGCACGGGTTTCCCGGCATGTTAGGAAGCTTAGATTGTATGCATTGGGATTGGGACAACTGCCCAACTGCATGGCGCGGGCAGTACGTCAGAGGTGATCATGGTCGGCCGACTATTATGCTAGAGGCAGTGGCATCACAGGATCTTTGGATTTGGCATGCATACTTCGGGGTTGCCGGGTCCAACAACGACCTCAATGTGCTACACCAATCGCCGTTATTTAACGATGTACACAACGGGAAAGCACCGCAGTGCCCGTTTCAAGTAAACGGAGTACAATACAAACACGGCTACTATCTTGCAGATGGGATATACCCCGAATGGGCTACCTTTGTGAAATCATTCAAATGCCCTCCGGATCAAAGACGATTAAGGTTTAAAGCCGCGCAAGAAGCGGCAAGGAAGGATGTAGAACGTTGTTTTGGTGTGCTAAAACAACGCTGGCACGTAATACAACACCCAACAAGATCGTGACACCCGAATAAAATACAAAAAGTAATGTACGCTTGCATCATATTACACAATATGATATTGGAAGACGAAGGTAACGCGATTTGTCGTTTCGATGAAAACGCTAATCAAGTTGATGAGGAGGACGACGAAGAGATTAGCGACCAACAATATGACGCTAACGTGTTAGAAGTCCGAAACCGAGAAACGCATCATAACCTTCGGGCGGATTTAATCGAACACATTTCACGGCTTCCAAGACAAAACGAGTAGTTATCATTTTTTATTTGAAATTTATGTATTTTTATTTTTTTTATTTTTATTATGTAAGGTTAAAATATTAGTTTGATTTATAAATTATAATATTATATATTATTACAAATTACTTATAAAATATTAATTATTTAAATTAATGGTAACAAAAATAAAAATAAAAATAAATAAAAGATGGGATGGTGGTGTGGGATGGATGTGGGGGTTTGTGGGTTAGAATGTGTTGGAAGGGAAAAATGATGTTGCGCTGATGTGGCAGTGAAAAAGTGTGGGTTAGAATGCGAATGGTCTAAGTGTCAATGGAATGGATCTTAATTCAAGGGCATCCACAATGGTCAAATTTTTTGAAAGACCTGAACAAAATAAAAAGTATAAAAATGTACTGGTCCCATCATATTATATTTTTCTCTTTTTTTTTTGCTCTCACAACAATTTCTTTAAATACTTGAGGAACCTCAAGTTGTTGATAAAAAACTCAAATTAAGTCATTCTTCAATGGTTCAAGTCATTTTCAAGTCTTTTTAAGCTTTCTTTAAACTACTATCGGAGACGTTATAAAAAAATCTATTTTAGGACAGCCGGATTGTTTCTTTTACCCTAGAAAATCAAAAGGGCAATGCTTTCATTGATTCATGGATTCAAAAACCACCCAATGGATTGAAGGCATAAAATAAAAGTCTCCACACTCCAAAAGATTCAAACTGCCAACACTAAAATAACTCACATTTTACACTTTTACCCCCACCCCACCCTCCCGCCCCCAACCCCTCTCCAACTTCGTTCATACCCATCCATATATAAATCTCTGACACAAATTTATAAGTTCACACATTTCTTCACTCATTCATTCATTTCCAATTCTTAACTCTCCATACCTCTCCTTTCATTTTCTCCTATTTCTCTCTAAAACATAATGAACAAAAGAAATAAGAACAAAATCAAAATCCATACACAAAACCAACAAAAAGAGTAGTAGCTGCTTTTGATCTCTCTCTCTCTCTCTCATTGAGATTGAGGGTTGTTTTCTTGATCTTTCAATGGCAATTTCAAAGAGTGTTGTCAACAACAAGAAACACCATCATCAATGTTACATATCAGTACCTTCTGAGATCATAAACTCTCTCTCATCTAACTCCCTCCATTCTCTCCTTGTTTCACCCAAAAAGTCACCTGCTGCTTCTGCTTCAAAGACAAGATCAAAGGTCCTCAAGAACCCTACAACATGGTTTTTGCTCCTTTTTTTATGTGGGTTTTTTGTTATGTTGAAGATGTGGTATAATTTTGACCCTTTTTCACCAAACCCATGTGGGATTATTCCCCAAGAACAGAGTTTAAGCTTAATCTCAAATGGGGTTTCAGTTTCAAATTCTCAGCTGAAAAGTGAAGAAACAGATGAAGAAGAAGAAGAAATGAATGGTTTTTGGAAGCAGCCTGATGGGCTTGGGTATAGGCCTTGTTTGGATTTCAGTCAAGAATATAAGAAATCAAGTGTTGAGATTTTGAAAGACAGAACAAAGTATTTGGTGGTGGTTGTTTCTGGTGGCATCAATCAACAGAGAAACCAGATTGTTGATGCTGTTGTGATTGCTAGAATCCTTGGTGCTGCTCTTGTTGTACCAATCTTACAAGTTAATGTTATTTGGGGAGATGAAAGGTAAAATTCATTCATCTTTTATTTGTTTTTTTTTTAAATATAAATACCTCTTATTTGATGTTAAAAAAACACAATCTTGAAACACCCTGTTGTTGATCTTGTAAGTTTTCAAGATTCTTGTGTTTCGAAACCCCAGTTCTCGAATTGTTTTCTTATTTTGATCGATTGATTTTCGTGCAATGTAGCCATTTGAGGATCCTTTTTAATCTTTGATTTGTTTCTGCAGTGAATTTTCTGATATATTTGATGTGGATCACTTCAAGGAAGCTCTAGCAGATGATGTTAGAATCATCTCATCTTTGCCATCTAACCATTTGATGTCGCGGCCAGTCGAAGAGAAACACACTCCACTTCATGTTTCGCCTCAATGGATCCGTGCCCGTTACCTCAAAAGGGTAATCATCGAATATATTATCCGATTCAAGATTCATAATGTTCACAAATGGAAAGATTCAAAAGAAAACCATAAATATTTTGAAAACCGTGAGAACTAGTATATGCATCGATGATGCATTCATTAATGAATATATACTATTCATTAATGAATATATAGTATATGTATTGGTTCTCACGGTTTTCAAAATGTATGGATCTGCTTTGAACCTTTCCCATGTTCACAAATGTTGTTCTTTGTCCCTTTGGTTTGTTTAAGGTTGTTTACTTAGTCAAATAGTTAACATGGATGATTACAAGATTCAAGTTTTGTCCAAAAAGGATCAAACTTTGTTGCATTTTAGTAATCTACGAGCCGTCCTTTGACACGGCAAATTGATTTTACATTTTGGGTTGTTTTCGTTTGTTAATACAGATGAAACGAGAAGGCGTCTTGTTGTTACGTGGTTTAGACTCGA
The DNA here is from genome assembly GCA_033807775.1 of Saussurea involucrata. Lineage (NCBI taxonomy): Eukaryota > Viridiplantae > Streptophyta > Magnoliopsida > Asterales > Asteraceae > Saussurea > Saussurea involucrata. The sequence goes on along the minus strand of CM066320.1, from coordinate 180,736,666 downwards.
GGCTTTCCAAGGATCTTCCTTCTGATCTCCAAAAGCTTCGATGCAAGGTATCATTAGAGCATTTCGATAAGTTTCAGGGGCTTTTTTTTCGATCTTTCCAATTATGTTAAAAACTAATTGGAGGTATCATCGGAGCGATTCTATACGGTTGTTTCTTTGTTTTAAGAAAAAATATTGAACTAATGAATCTAACGAATGCTATAAACTCGCTTAGGTTGCGTTTCACGCTTTGCGGTTTGCGCCACCGATTCGTGAACTCGGAAACAAGCTCACCGAGAGAATGAGAAGCAAAGGGCCTTATCTTGCGCTTCATCTTCGAATGGAGAAAGATGTATGGGTGAGAACCGGTTGTCTTCCGGGTTTAAGCCGGGAGTACGATGAAATAATCCGCAACGAACGAAAGCGTCGTCCCGAGCTCTTAACTTCAAGATCAAATATGACGTACCATGACCGAAAAGTCGCGGGTCTTTGCCCGTTAAATGCCTTGGAGGTTACTCGGTAAGCTTTTTTGTTGTTGTAAACCGCAAATTTCCCAATTTAAATCACTACAACAAAATTGATTTTATCATGAGCCATAGAGGCCCAAATTTAGTTTTATCATAAGCCAAATAGGCCCAAATTGGTTTTATCATAAGCCTAAGAGGCCTAAATTCTCTAATAAACTGTTTGTAAAGTGTTTTAGGTTTTAGGGCGTTTTTGAAATAAAATGTCTTATTAGCTTTTCTATAGAATGCCCAAAAACGTAAGACATTTGTTTTTTATTATAAATTTTCATATAATGTTATATAAAAAGACTAATAGGACGTTTTATTTCAGAAATGTGCTAAAAGCTTATTAGAATGCCCAAAAACGTCTTTTCAACTTATTGGAACGCATTTAAACAGGATGAATAATTGTTTGATCCTATAAGCGTAAGGCTATGTTTGGCAAACTAGCTGATAAGCTAGCTGGTAGCTAATAAGCTAGCTGGTAGGTGATAAGCTAGCTGATGAAAAAGTCATGTTTGGCAAAAATAGCTTATAAGCTTGTAAAATGACCAAAAAGGGCATATTCAAATAATTATCAATTACATATTTAATTATGTAATTAAAACAAATTTATAACAATATAATATGTTAATTAATATAATCAATGTAATAAAAGAAAACTTAAATAATATAATATGTTAATTAAAAGAAATTTAAAATTTATTATTACATATATACTATAAATTTTGAATTTGTTAAAATAAGTTTTAGAAAAAAATATATTTTAACTTATGATTTTAAATAACCTTTACATACAATATGAAAAGTAATCAAATAATAATTAAAAAATAATACTAATTGATAATTAAAATATATTCATTAATATTAAAAAATAAATAAAAATAATTTATATGATTAACAATAATTCTAAATAATTAAAATTTAATATCAATGTATAATTAAAATCTAATTTAATAATTTTTAGTTGATATTAATTAATATTTATTAATTAATTATAATTAAATTTAAAAAAAATATATATATATATATATTAATAATAATAGTTAGTAAATAATAAAAAGAGGCAATATTGGAATATTTACAAAAAGCTATTGAAACGCTACTTCAAGTAGCGTTTCAAAAAGCTAACTTATGGTCATCCAAACATGTACCAAAAAAAAATCTAGCGTATAAGCTAGCTTTTTTTTGCCAAACAATGCCTAAGTTTTATTAATCAGGCTATTATTTGGGGACATAATCTATAAAACCGATTTTGTTGTAATGAGTGTTATGATATCTACTACAAGCGGATGCATCTAGGAATATGTTCGTATACGACATCCATCTAATCTTTAACGGTGATACGGATTTATAGGCTCTTAAAAGCTCTTGGAGTGCCAAAAAACGGGCGGATCTTTTGGGCAGGCGGAAATCCGTTAGGGGGTCCGGATACGCTGTCACCATTAGTGGCGGAATTTCCTCATTTCTACAACAAAGAAGACATTGGGTTAGCTGAAGAGCTAGAGCCGTTTGCAAAGAAAGCCTCGATCATGGCTGCCATCGACTACATTGTGTCTGAAAACAGCGATGTGTTCATGGCGTCACATGGTGGGAACATGGGTCACGCGATCCAAGGGCATCGGGCATATGCAGGGCATAAAAAGACGATTACGCCCAACAAGCGACAAATGTTGACGTACTTTTTGAACACTTTGCTTCACGAGTCGGAATTCAATAAGATCATATTGGGCTTGCACCACGATTCCATGGGTCAACCCGTGCTCAGAACAAGCAAAGCAGGACGGGATGTCACTAAGTTTCCGATCCCTGAGTGTATGCGCAATGATTCTACTTCATACTGAAAAAAATTGATTCAATTTCGTTGGTAGCAACAAACAGAGACCTCGGTTTTGAGTCGGGATGATGGTATGAAGGCTTGTTCTTCAAAGTCGATTCAGAGGGGTATACTAGGGATTTTTGAATTTCAAAGTATTCATTGTTTGGTTTATTATACAGATGTATACTAGATTGGTAAGATGTAAATAAATGATACACTAATATATACAGAAAATTTTCATGTTAGTCACCTTTTGACATACATTATTAGTTGATTGTATCATGTCAGCCAATGATATCTGATAATTATACATCATTAATCCTTTATTATCAGATATAAAATAAGTCAAATTAGTTTAGCACCAGTGTTCAATTGCCCTTCAAAAATTTAGATTGAAAATGCATTTTTTGATCTTCAATTATGATTGATCCAAAGATCCATATCATTTCTTATGTTTCTCACCACAACTTCCTTTCTCATCATAATCCAATTGTGACGTACTGGTTAAAGCCCTAATATCCCATCTGTCCAGGGTTCTAATCCAGACGTACACAACAATTGTGACCACTGAGGTTTAATCAGGGTTGATGTCTTACAGTCATAATTTGCCAAAGGATAAAAAATTTGTCATCGTATTTGGTTAAATATGAACCAAAAAGACTGGTTTTTAGTTACCGATGCCACTGAGCCTTTGGTTTTTAAAGATGGATTTTCTGAAATGAAGAATCTCCTTTTGATGTTGTAATAGAAATTACAAAAAGAAATAGCAAAAGACAGAAAGGTGTAGTCTGGTCCCATTGGACCCAGTCCCATCCTTCTGGCTGTAGGAAACCTGGGTGGCAGGCAACATTGGTCCAACAACATGTGGGCATAAACCAGGGCTGGATTACAATTTTTTTTTGGTATAACCGTGGATTTCCGGACCAGCATACGCGAACCGATTAATCCTCGGGCGACAACGAATGGCCTGGAGTCATCGCATGTGAACCTCCATGTCCACAAGGGCTTTGGCAGTGTCTGGATTTAAACCCTGGATAGATGAGCTTCCACTACATCCCCAAAGACTTTACCAGTACAACACAACCCAAGTGGTTTGGATTACAATTTTCACATAATTATCTAATAATTATCCTTCAATAATTTTCATTTTCTTCGTATTAACATTCAATTATACCACAATTAATTTTATCAAAAACAAAAAAATATATACAAATATCGCAAACAATAAGAAAAATAAGAAGATAAAAAATGCATAAATTTATAACCAGCTTTATACTAATCTCCAATCTCCAATCCAATTTAGACCTAGATCGGTCCCGAGCCTAACCCAGCCTTGAAGAACCGCGAGTTTAAGGCCTCCTCTTAGCCCAGGTTCGCGATCGGGCTCAGGCCCACAACCTACAATCTTTGGAACAACCCAAACCCAAATCATGTAACCGAAATCCCAAATATACCACTACATGATCACCATACCAGAAGACCAAAAAAAACCAAAAGTAACATCCAAACAAAAATTCCGACTCAAATTTTGCACATCTTTCGCTCAGTAACCTTTGTGCACAGAAATCTGACTCACGAAGATCGTTTTTGTTCAATACCTTGAATCCATAAAGCAACCATCGGTCCACAATCTCTGGTTCTTTTGCCACGTAACGTCAAGAAAACTCACCGTTTGTTGTTGTCATTGTTCTCATGAACCCGTATCTGCCATTTGGATTAACCGTGAAGTCTCTTTGGAACAAGATTGTGGCCATAACGGTGAAAGAGCTACAACTTTTCCGATGAAGATCAGAGTTGGAGATGCCAATTGTTCTGATGCGATTTTATCAGCAAGATCCTTCAGCTCTGCCAAAACCTGCATGATTTTGCAATACATCATCACCAGATATAACCTCCATACCAAAATTCAAAACAAGTTTTGACCTTTTTGGTCAAACGGGCCATTTAGATGTGCTTACAATGCGTTGTTGTGGTGTGGTGCCACGTTCGACGGCTGCTGCTGGTGTGTCGGGTGGTAAACCATGGTGGATTAACTTTAAGACGAGCGATGGGAAAGTAGATAATCCCATATAAACAACCAAGGTCGAATCAGGATCAGCTGCGTTTTCCGCTACAAAAAGTGGATCCGCTCCTCCTTTTCTCGAGTGGCCGGTTAGAAACCGGACACTGTTTGCTACTCCCCGGTGTGTCAGTGGAACACCCAACTCCGCTGCTATTCCAGAGGCGGCAGTTATACCTATAAAAGCGTTTCCATGGTTGAATTTATATCCATTTAAGATACAAGTCGATCACTATTAGTGAAATGTCTAATATACCCTCCCCGTGATCTTGCTTGAAGGCGGGTTTGGTACATGAAACAAAACAGAACAAAAGCTTGTTGTCCAACGTTTGGCAGGACATTAGACCGGGGCCGCCAAAATAGGTGAAACAAAAATAAGAAGATGGGACAACATAGGTAAATTACTAAACTACCCCCATGCCAAATTAACACCCTAAAACCCTCTACAATTCTTTCACCTGCCTACCTCACTCTCACCAGTCTGACCAGTCCCCTTTGGGTACCAAACGCATAATTCCCACATTACATGACAATACGAATACCCGAAAGTCGTATGTTTGACATTAAAAGTCAAAGTCCGTTCTTATCAATTACCTGGAATAACTTTCACTTGAATGCCTTTTTGTTGGAGAAAATCCATCTCCTCTCCACCTCTTCCAAACACCTATATATAGAAATAGAACCCAATCCATTTCACAAATTAGCATCCAGCGAATCGAATTCTAAACACCAAGTGTTTTCAGTATACTTGCAAATGAAAAGCTCACCAATGGATCCCCTCCTTTGAGCCTCACAACATTTGCTCCAACTTCAGCAAAACTCAAAAGCAACTCATGAATCTCTTCCTGCATTAACGTTATTCAAACACGATTACAAAACGAGAATACATGACTAGGGGCAGGCTCAAATGAGAACCGTAAATACTTTGAGAACTTATGTTTTATTCATGATTAATGTCGTGATAGATATTCATGATGAAATTATTCATAATGAATATACATGATATCCATGATGAATATGCATGAAAATCCCCTATTGTTTCATTAACCTTTAAAAGAATCTATGTTGGCTCCAACTTAACCACCAATTTAAAAGACACATATCATGTTTTATCTTGCTTTCACATGAAAATCGGTTGAAAACAAGAAAAATGAAATGCAGCAAAATTTTCTAAGTGAACTTGAGTATGAATTTAAAAACCTATTTTGCTTGGGCAGTGACGGGCCATGTTTTTCATGTGGGTCCCACCTTTTTTTGAAAATAAGTGAAAATGCTCCATCATTGTGGATGCTCTTTCATGGTACTCAGCCTAACCCTAAGTGGTAATAACTGAAGGTTGCAGTTCTTATTAGCCTCCCTCCCCATTGGCCAAAGTAATTTCAAGTGGATGGTTTGTGAACCTTCAAGCCATTTAATTAAGAACTAAGTGCATGTTTCATTTGTGGGAGTTGGAGTTGGATTCCATTCCAATCCTCTGTTTGGTTTAAAGGAATGTTTGGAATTGAAATCCTACAAACATTGGATTTAGTGGTTGGTATTTCACAGGATTTCATAAGATTTGTTTGTACTTTGTAATGATGTTTTAGAATAAGTTAAAAACATTCATTTTGTAATAATCAACCAATAAAAGGTAATTTAATTATCCTTATAAAAATTTATAAATCGTCAATGAAGAATGGAATTCAATTCCATTCCAAATCCAACAAACGAAACACACACAAAAATTTCAAACCAAACGCCTCCTAAGGCATAACTAAACTGGCTTTCTTCCATTAAAGGATGGGCAACAGTCTATAAAAAAATTCGGGATTCTGGTGGACGTTTCATGTGTTTAATTACAACATTTTAAGCTAAAAACTCTTAATTACAACATTTTAAGCATTACAAACTGCTAATGTATAATTTTTTAATTCAATTAATTACAAGCTATTATGCATTGTGCACAACTTGTCCCTTCATGAGGTTGGTATAATTACATAGATGACATGAATTTATCTTTAGTAATATGGGTTGGGTTAATGTGAGACCAACCTGTTTTCGTGAGACCAAGAAATTAACACTAAACCTTCACAGTGATTCATTGTGAAGGTAAGAAAAATAGCAAACATTCACAGCAAAACACCGTGAAGGTTTACCATCACAGTACCTTCACAGTCTTTTGCTGTGAAGGTTTAGTGTTAATTTTTTGGTCTCACGGTCAAACAAACGGAAATAGTCTGGTCTCACATGATCTTAAGTCTTAGTAATATATAAAAACACTTATCAATTTATCATTTCGATTTTATTCAAATTTACGAAAGGGTCCTCTCTACATAAGATGCATACAACCATGTGTTTTACTCAGCAAATTCGTATTTATCCTTCACATCCATTCCTGCATTTATTCGAATTATATACACAACTAGTATACATTATATATAGCAAGAAAAATATCACTAACCTGTGTTCTGCTATGGTAGCCAGCAGTTTTGCCAACATAAAGAAGTTTAGCATCAGAACCCACCAAATCCATAACATCATTAGACACCAATCTATCATACAACACCAAATCAGCAGTCTGAATCACCTTCAAAGCCTTCAATGTCAACAACTCTGGATCACCAGGACCTGTGCCCACCAAGAACACATTCCCACATCCCCCTTTTCCTCCCTCCCCATCCCCACCTTCCTCTCTCTTCTCTCTCAAAACCCTAAGCAAATTCTTCAGCTCCGGAAGCTGAACAGCGATCTCGTAATCTCTAGTCGTGAAATTGGGGGGAATTTCAGATGGTGTTTGATCTAATTGGTTCTTGAACACCCATTTGTCCCTTTGGTATCGCTCGATTGAATGTTTTTCGGTGAAAGGGGAAGCGGAACATGAGGTTTTTGTGAAATGTAGGGATTTGGAGGGCTTTAGAGTGGGAATTTGGGGGTTTTGGAATTGGGATATTGCAGATGATGATGATGAAGGGAGTTTAGTTAGGAGAGCCATTGGAATCGAGAGAATTGAAAACAAAGGGGAAGAACACACATGAAGTCTAGTGTATATGTAGTTTCAATGGAAGAGAATTTGTGATTGAATTCAAAAAGCTTTTGGGCTAGATGAGAAGACAAACGGCATGGACAAAAAAGGGAGTAGCTTTTGGGGTTGCGAGAGAGGCGGCTGTGTTTTGACGGAGGAGTTTTTATGTTCTAAATGGCGTTAGACATGCGGGACGTTGTGGGCAAGCCTCAAGTCTTAAAAACTACGGTAAAGCCATGACGTTTTTAAGTCGTGACTTATGACGTCAGATTTCTAATTTATACATAAAACATGTGTTTTGTAGTGATACTCAACGAGTCAATTGTACTAAACAAGTTAAATTAGATTATATATTAAAAAATTTGCAAATAAGACATTAAAAACGTAAGGAAAAATCAAATATCACATTACGAAAACAGCGCATTAGACCATGATGTGTCATGGGCTTAACGTGGCGTGAGACACAAGCCTTGATGACATGGCGCGCCATGGCTGTTCGACGAGTTTTTTAGAACATTGAATTTCTTATAGAGTGTGGTAGGTTGCACGGTAAGGGGCGTGTTCGTCCAATCAATATGAACTAGATACGTATCCATGCGCGATGCGGCGCGAAGTATCTTGAATCTAAAGCCAAGAATTCGAAAAAATAATTTTTGTTTCATGTTCATATTTATTCGCTTTTAAATCGCATATCAGATGTATAAAATTAAAGGTAAATATGGTTAATTGGTCAAAAAAATTGAAAATATTCGTTCGATAGTGGGGTCTTCAAACCAAAAACTAAAGGTAAATATGGTAAATTAGGTTTTGATGAACGGCTATAATGGTATAATTTATAAAAAAGAAAACATATTTGTTTAATGTATTTTAGTTTATGTATGTTGATATGATAAGAATGTAACATGAAAAATAAAAGAAAAATGGATATAAAGTAAATTAAATAACTACTTATAATGGTATAAAATGTAATTTAGAAATAAAAAATAATTTTATTTTTAATTATCATGTTGAACGTTAGAGGTTTTAAAGCTTTTAAACTTGTACATGATGTATTGAGATTTGTACTTGTTAAAAATTCAAGAATAAACGTAAATGAAATTATTTTTAAAAGAGTATAATAGATAAATAAAGATAAGAGCGTAAAATGTACAAATTTAAAAAAAATATCAGTACGTCATTCTTGAAAAATCTTGATACGTATTTATGATATTTCACAATATTATTAAGTTAAAAAAATATTCAATAATAAATTTATTTTGAAATTATTGACGAAAATATTGTAATATTATAATTTGTAAAAAATGCATTTATTAATATGTTTTACTTAAATTATGATTATGTATTTTTAATATTATAAAGGTGTAAATGAAAATGAATCATGTAAGGGATATAAAACAAATTAATTTGTACATGTTCATGATATTTAATAATATGATTAAATCCAAAAATATTCAATATTGGGCTCATTTCGAAGTTATTGACGAGACGATTACAATGGTATAATTTTTAAAAAAAAGAAATGTATTTTTAATGCATTCTTGTTCATATACGATTATTTATGTTAATATGATAAGGGTGTAAAATAAAAAATGAAAAAGTAAGGATTAAAAGTAAATTGGATAACTAATTCTAAGGGTATAAAGTGTAACTTAATATTATAAGGGTGTAAAATGAAAATGAATAATGTAAGGGATATAAAACAAATTAATTTGTACATGTTCATGATATTTAATAATATGATTAAATCCAAAAATATTCAATATTGGGCTCATTTCGAAGGTATTGACGAGACGATTACAATGGTGTAATTTGTAAAAAAAGAAATGTATTTTTAATGCATTCTTGTTCATATACGATTATTTATGTTAATATGATAAGGGTGTAAAATAAAAAATGAAAAAGTAAAGGATTAAAAGTAAATTGGATAACTAATTCTAAGAGTATAAAGTGTAACTTAATATTATAAGAGTGTAAAATGAAAATGAATAATGTAAGGGATATAAAACAAATTATTTTGTATATGTTCATGATATTTAATAATATGATTAAATCAAAAAATATTCAATATTTGGCTCATTTCGAAGGTATTGACGAGACGATTACAATGGTGTAACATGTAAAAAAAGAAATGTTTTAATGCATTTTTGTTCATATACGATTATTTATGTTAATATGCTAAGGGTGTAAAATAAAAAATAAAAAAGTAAGGGATTAAAAGTAAATTGGATAACTAATTCTAAGGGTATAAAGTGTAATTTAGAAATTGAAAATGTTTGATTTTTTGAGAGAACGGAGAGAGGGGATTTCTATGCTTTTAGAGTTGTACATTGTGTTAAAGAAATAGTAATCTTGAAAAACTACTCTTAGAGCATCTCCAACAGCTTCCCCATAATTTCTCCAAAATGGGGAAACAAAAGCCAAAATCCCAAAAAAAATATACATTCATCTCCAACAGCTTCCCCATTTTGGAGAATCAAACATTAATTAAAATATTTCATTTATCTATTAAAATATTATTTCTCTCTCTACATATTTATTTTCAAAGTTTTCTATTGGTCCTCTCACTTGGTAATCATTTTTGGAGTGATCTCCATATTTGGAGAAAAAACCCTTCTCTCTCCAACTTTCTCCATTTTGGGGATAGTTTTGGAGAAGCTATTGGAGTACAATTTTAACCCAAAATCCTCATTTTCTCCATTTTCTCCATTTTGGGGAAGTTGTTGGAGATGCTCTTAGAAAATAACCGTTTTAGGCTTTTCATAAAGTAGTATAGATAACTACCGAAACATTTATGGTAATTTTTATAAAATAAAAGTGAAAATCTTTAAATAAATTATAGTATTATTTTAATAATATTTTATTTTAAAATATTAACTATTAGTTATATTATTAAAATATTATATAGTTTGGAAAAAAACTTGTTTTTTTAGATAAAATTCTTTCTTTGAAATGTATTAAATATGTCATTTTCTATATCTTAAACATCTATTTATATGACAGACAAAATAAGTTACGAGTCTTCTTAAACTCACTAAGTTACTAACAAACAAACTCTTAAGAAAAACCAACCATACGTCCCTTTACTTTTGTAAAAAATGAAATAAGTCAAAAAACTCGTATCTTTTTCCTAACAAGGCAAGGTTTGGCAAAAAAAAATACTAACTTATAAGCTATCTTTTTTTGTATATGTTTGAATGACCATAAGTTAGCTTATAAACTACCTTTTTGAAACGCTACTTGAGTTACTTTTGAGTAGTTTTTTGTGAATATTTAAATATTTGTAACACCCCGATATTTGGAAGGTATCGATATTTGGAAATAAATATGAAAAATAGGATTTTGGACTAAATCCTAGATTTTATAGTCTTGTTGGATGGAATTCAAAAACGAGTCCAACGGTTCTTTTCGAATCAAAATCGGAGCTAAAACGAAGAAGTTATGGCCAAAACAATTTTCGGTACATTTTGTGCTATAATGCCCGCGATTGTGACACTGTCACTATATCATGTCACATTCGTTGGATGCCAAACACTCTCGGTACATTCTGTGCTATAGTGCCCGCGATCGTGACACTGTCACAATCGCACACGGGCACCTGAGCCTTAAAATGCGATTTTTAGCCTCATTTCACTCCTCACTTCTCCCATTTCACTCCTTTCTCTCCCAAACCGAAACCTTTTGCCTCCATAGCCGGTTTTGAGCCTTTAAGCCCCAAGATTGGAGATTTCAAGTGTTCTTTCTTCATCTAAATTGGTTTTGGAAACTAAAGCTAGAATCTTTTCACTTCATCTTCTTCATCAAAGTTTTCTAGAGTTTCATCCAGCCCTTTTTCTCCATTTTGAGGATTTGGAGTTTGTGGTTCGTTTTGGTAACTCTAGAGGAGTTTTGGTTGGTGGATCCAAGTTGTGGTTAAGGTAATCTTCTCTTTTCTTCATAGGGTTTTGATATAACTTGAGATATTGATGTAAAATGTTTGGGGAACGATTCTAAATGGTTGAATATGTATGTTGATGGTTGTAAACTCATGGATCTAGGTTTTGGAAGATTTGGCTTGAGGATTCAAGTTTCTTCAAAGGAGCTCAAATTAGAGAAAATCTAGATTTAGCCTAAATCCAGCAAGGTGAGTTCAAGTTGCTTTGTGAAAACTTTGTACATGCCAAACATGTCCATTTTAAAGTGTTTATGTGTTTTACATAAAATTATCAATTGTTGAGTTATTGGTGGGTTTTGATTATTTAAAGTGTTTAACTTTAGTGTTTGTTAGAAATATGCAAAATGCATGTTATAGAATGTTCGCAGATACAAAAGTGTGGGTCATGGGATTTTGGTCATTCCCGTCCTTGTGGACATTTTAGAAAGTTTAAGCCTTTTGGCTTTGGGAAAAGATGTATTTTGGATTTGATGTATAACTCTTAAATATTGGTTTTTCAACGATTCATCTTACAAAGGTAAATCTTTTGGTATAAATGCGCTTGATGGGGCTTTAGGAAAATGATTTGTCTTACTCTAAAGTTAAGTTGAGTTACTCATGACTATGGAGCATGTTTCGCATAAACGTGGGTTATTTGCGTTTTGTTGCATTTATGACCTTTAATAATGGTCAATTGATTTTGGTTGAGCTTGTGGCTCGATTCATGACATTATTAAGTCTTGAGGACATTTGTCCGGTTTTAACAATGTAGTAAGGAAATTTGGGTGTGAGTTACATTTATTGTGTTTCCTTTGGAGAGTACATGTTTTGAGTGTGTGTGTGTCATTCAAGTGGGGTCATGTATTTTTAGATTGTAATGCATTGGATCCCTATGCATGTAAATCATTCATGTTTAATAGTGAGGAGTTTTGATATTCTCACTTTGGGAATTATGCCTGCACTGGCATTGTTGTTGACCCTTTTCTTGTGTGGAGAGGAACCGTTATGGGTTGTACTCCGGGGCTATGGGTTATTTGGTGTCTATCTTCTTGTGCGCGAGGATTTAGACCGTATGGGTTATATGCTCATATTTTGTTGGCCATCTTGGGTCACTAGCGAGTAGGCAATAAGGGACATTGAAGTCCTTGAGGTGTAACTCGTCTAGATTGGATAGACGATACAGTCTCGTAAGTCCTTGAGGTGTAACTCAACAAAGTAGGGAATAAAGGCATGTAATGATTTGAGGTTGTGATGTCTTGATGACATGGGAACTAAACCCGGGACTTGAGGTGTAATCCAATAACATCATAGGTGACCCCACTCACGTGTTCTCGTCGCCTTGATGGAAATGGGTCTCCCCCGTCATCGAAATGTGTTGTTTGGGTATTGAATTTTATGATCCATGTTTTCGGTGACGTTTATTATCTATGGACTTTTATTCATGATTTATGGGTTGAGTATTATGCTTCATCCGTGTTTGGGATGTTTTGTGTAACACCCTAAAAACCAGGGCCAATTTAAACCTCAAAATAAACAAGTTATGATCACCAAAATATCAGACTTTTATAACCAGAGGATCAAAAGTGAAGTTTTATGTACATAAATATCTAACTTGAATAATCTTACTAATCTAATCATAGCAACATAATCAGATTACTAGATTATCTAAGCTTGCGTCCCAAAAATCATCAAAAGAAGATCTTGATCCTTTAACATCTATAAGTCTGATTTCTTCCAGTTCCTGCATCTCACTTTCCCCGACTATTCCCCGAGTTTGTACCTGATAAGAAAATTTAATTTGAAACATTAGGCTTTCGCCTAGTGAGAATATTCAAATCAAATTAAATTTAACAACTAGAATATTAACAGATATGTCGAACCTGTTATCAACCATCTTACCGTACCAAAGCTCTTTTCAACAACAGGAATCCACCCAACTCCCATCCTTATGACTAATTCATCTAGTCGTAATAATATCAACAAGAGTTACTATAAATCATACCAGATTATAAGTAACTCCCATCCAAAGAAATTACAGTTTCTATACCTGCTTATTTCTTAGTCCGGAAGTAGATATTATGTAACACCCCAAAACAGGGGTTAACAAAAACTTCCATAAAACGGAAGAGTGGTACACATTACTAAAGTAAAAGTATACCTAATTAACATTACATAATCATTAATACAAAGGTTTAGTTAATTATAACTACTATTGGACCACTAGCTTATTTGATCACTACTATAGCAATCAAATATCAAAAGAATGCCGGAAAGTTCTATCATCAATCTTCCAATCTTTATCTCTCTAACAATGATCCCATGCTCACTACCCCGTTCTAGACCTTCTTGTGTCCGGAACCACTAAAATCTGTAATACATAAAACACATAACAAGTGTTAGGCTTTTAAAGCCTAAGTGAGATTTACACATAGCACATAGAGCATAATCATAGCATGTAGGAATAACAATTCGATACATTCACAAATTGGATTCCATGGAGAAGGTCCATATCGCTACCCAGTTACATCATAATCGAAGATATACCTTGATCGATACCCCACGGTATTGTCACAAGGCATAACACAACGGAAAACCCCACGGTATCCGAAGGTATGAATCATTTACACTTACCCCACGGTGTGTAAGAATATATCCTCCAATGCCTACTAGGTGCTCCTCCAATTATGTGAATACCAAATATATTAATCCAAATAAGATTCAAGCATATTTAACATATAACAATGGTCCAACCATTTAACATAATCAATACTACTTCCATGTAGTTCATTTACATCCATATGTAATAAATCATATTCCATATAATATCAACAATAAACATTCATGTTTACAATTCAATAATATGTCCATTTTGACCATTAAGCCATCTTTGCTTCATTAAGACACATATTAAGCCATCTTCATAATCACATACCAATGATGTATAATCAAACCCAAACCTTTAACACTAACATTTATCATGGCAATATAGTTAATGAAACACAATTAATCCTTCATTACTTACTTGAACTCTTCTTGTTTCCCTCTTAACCATTAAGAGCTTATACATCAAGATTTCTCATTAACCATACCAAAATCAAGATAAAGAATGGTAGATAAGTGTAATACAATCAATTAATTACAAGTTACTCACCTTAATTCTCCAATTGGTATACCCCAACTTGATGATTTGAACTCAAACACTCCAAGAAGAAAAATGAAGATATATTGCCCTAAATCAAATTTAATTGGTGAGATTCATCTAATTGTTGTTTGAATGGAATTAGGATTAAGAGAAGTAAGTTTACCTTAGGATTTGATGAAGAATCGCTTGAGAAAAGGATAGCAGAACTAAAAATCGGATTTGAGAGTTCTAAGTAAAAAGGGTGGATGACTAAGGGTAAAGAGGTGGGTTTAACCCCCTTTTGGCACGTCAGGTGCTCGACGCCGATCACCCGCGCCGATGCATCGGCGCCAACCCATCGGCGCCGGCTTCTGTTTGCCAAACATCTCAACTTCCACTAATTTAGTCGTAACTTCTTCGTTAAAACTCCGTTTTTACCCCGGAAAGTACCGTTGGACTCGTATTCAAATTACCCATCCAACTAATCCATAAAATCTAATATTCCACTTTATCATCTATTTTTCATTAATTTCCTTAAGGAATAAACTTACTGATTTCTATCAGGAGTTATCAAATAACAAGTAACAATCACGGAAATTACTTAGGAAATCAATTATAATTTAAGAAGTCAAAATATAAAGAAATATTAGGACTATTTTTACTCACAAGGAATTTTCGGGTGTTACAATTCTCCCAACCTTAAAACGATTTCGTCCTCGAAATCTATATCCTTTACAACCCAAAGTCAACCGACTCACTATCGACCAAAATTTAACAATTCCTAACGGGAATCTAAATTCCATCCACACGGTCTATAAAGACAATTCCTCGAACAATTGTTTATTAACAAAGTCCCTACACATACGTTGAACTTATGTATGAATAAACGTTCCAACCATAGAAAACTCCCAACCATACGACTTCAGTCGTCTCCCAACCTTAAAATGTTCTATACATCTTGATTTCAGTTTCAAACTCTAAATCAATTTAAGGTTCAATTAATACTGAGATCAACCGAATTTCTAATTTCAATTGTCCCTGTCGTTAACGACCATTTACATCCAAAGAGCTCTAATAGACTCCAAAATCCATTTCAATAATTAATCATCAAACGGACAGGTTCATTAACCATACTCAAAGATTAGTTCACTAACCCCACTCATCACAAATGAGTATCTTATGGTTACTACTACCATCACCATCATTCTTTTTAAAATCAGCTACAATTTCTCGATTACACTAAAGGTGTTTGGCCTTAAACCCAAAAGTTAACACCTAAATATCACCAACCTTTGCACTCTATCCAAACCCACACATGAGTTCCATTCACAAATAAAAATCTAGAAGGAACAAGGATTCATCTTTCATATTTCCTGAACCTTACTCCTTTCCTCATTAACCGCTCCCCAACTTATATTTGTAAGCCTCCTTAAAGTAACCGTTTATCATTAAACCTTTATCCGACTATTGCCTAGTCTTCCATACCGTCATCATCCACATCTCAATTTCCATATCTCAAAATAACATTAACGTGTGCTGCTTGAAAATCCATACTCACTTTAAATTGGGCATACTCACCACTTTTGAATACTTCAATATCCACAGCACCCATCACTACATCTATGACCCACACGTTTCTTCAGTATAAAGTACTACCATTTCCTCACATCAATATCATGCTACACGACCACATTGCAACCAAGCACTAAAATATTATATATCAAAGGTGATAATTCCATTGAACCTGTAGTATAACTACATTCTTAGGTCCGACCTTTCTATCATTACTTCCTACTTTAGCATGGAGTACTATCCTCCAATCATTATTTGTCTCTTTTTTTCCAACCTTTTCACATACCGATAACACTTTCTCATCTTTATTAAACTTCCTATCATTCAAAATCATAAACTTATTTAGCGACTCACACAACCACAATCACTTTGGATAAACTGACACTACCGCTCGACATTCTATTCCAATTATAGCCAAATCACTACACCATCTTACAACCACATATTCCAACAACTTTATTGACAACTAGTACTGTTCATCTGGAATCCCCGAAAAGACTTTCATCTAATGTTCCCTCTTTATAACTTCTTATTACTGGTTGACACATTCATCTTGACAATTAATGCCATTACTCATTCGTACATTCTCCACCCATAACATCTCACAGCAGACCAGATCCTTCATGGTCATTCATACACAATTCAAATTTACCTTCATACTCTCCCGTACAATTAACCGAATCTATTTCATTACTTTATTCTTCCCCAAATTTAGTTTAAACTACCACTCACGAGTTTCTAATTCACTTAAACTTACACGCTTATTACTAATTCTTTGTGATTCCAAACCATTATATATAAACAGTGCATACTCCATCACAAATCGACATAGTCCATACCATTACCAAGTTCGTACTTAATTCTTCATTCTATATAAACCATCTACACCATAAGTAGAATGTTCATCTACAACAATAGTCCTTCACTATTCTAACACCCCCCACAAGGTGATCCTTCGTCCTTTATTCTTCCGATTCTAACTTAACATTCATACATGATCTCAAGAGGAAAATCAATGTATTCACATTATGTAAACTTTATTTATAATATAATTCATGTAATTCCAACCCCTAAGCCTATGTCAAGTTAATTAAACGACGAATACCCTTAAGACTCAACCGAGTCCAAAACCAAGCCATCTGCTCAAAGGGTCTATTGATCATTTATCAATATCAACTCATGAAATTTAAGATACATCTAATCCCACATCATGCAACCCACGCTTCGAGTCATGATAATCTCACGACCCCTTTATTACTACTTTCCCATTGAAGTCATTTCATATATGTATCAATATGTACACGTATATACATCTCTATATACTCCACAATATATATATATATATATTTATATATATATATATATATTATTATTTTGCCATAGATCACTAGTCCCAAAGGTACTAAGAATACAAGGCCATCAAACTGTCCTCACACATAAGACCAATAGTTAAACCGACACTTATTAAAATGCGATTAAACATATAACACCATAATTATTGCACAACTACAATAAACTTCTAAAAGCGTATTTCGACCACCTAACTTCCACTTATGTAATAATTTAACCAAAACCTCTTCCACTCGTGATTTATTCGCCAATCACTCAAATCCCCACATATGGTGTTTCACAAGATATGTATTGCCCGCATTCTATAACATTATGTAACATTCTCAGTCCACCGTACACGATAATATTCGCTTTGCGCATACCCTCTGCATAACAGCATGCCGGTACCGCTCATGGTTTAGTTTCTGTCCGCACAGGCATACACGGGACACACCCAGACTGTACCCTGTGACAGGCAAAAGGCCTCATACATCTTACACAACTGCCGACTTCAATGTCAATAGTCGACCTATCGATACTTCTTTAATCTATTCATTAACAAGGACTGAACTTAATCCTTTCGACAAAACATAATACAATTTACATCTCATCGTCTTCATTTCAAACTTATTCGTGCAATACAAATATCGCAAGATCACCATAAATTCTTATTTAACGTCGAGGGTATTTCCTTTCTGTCTCATCACACTTCTCATAGTAATTTGCTAATTCCATCACCTTGATGACTACTAATCCTTCCTCCGGACACTACCGTCCCTTGTCAACTGTATTTCTAGTTACCAAACAAGGATATAGACTTTCTTACAACCAATGCTAAAGTCCACTTTCAACTCTCCCATTGTTCACCTTCCTCTTGAACACAATTACCAAGACTACAAACATTCTCCCAAGATTTATCTAACACCACTCCATTCTCAGAGTTCTTTCTTAGCTTATAGTAATATTTTACGACTTAGTTCGTTCATAGCCTTCAGGCATAACAACGTGATAAATAAATCATTTCACACATTTTCTCATCTTAACGAACAATGCTTGAAACAACTTGGGCACACAAGACCCCTAACATTCTCAAAACTTCAATGTATTGCACAACGATCTCGAGAACCGTTTGCATACAACTTAATCTTTCTCAACCAAAATGATGTTGTTACGATAGTAATATATAAAAAAAATATTCTCATACTATAAAAAGTTTTAAAAGAATTTTCCAACACAAAGCAAGCTAGTCGGTTCTTACTTGATATCATCAAGTTAATACTTTTGTTGGTTACAAAGGTTTTACTAGCCAACGTTTTCTTGGCCCTTTTTACAATTAACTTTTCATATATAAAGAAAATACGAAATATTTTGCAAGTTGCTAAACCCAAAATTTCATTGTGCATCAAAAATGAAATTGCCTCTTTCTTAAAATACACATTTGTACAAGCACCTCATTCTTGAATAAAAATTGTTATTTATGCATTTATTTTAAAATCAAGAAAACTCATGTAGCACACTCACTAGGACATCATGCATAAAACTTTACTCGCAAATAAAGGCTACTCACTCAAACAAGGTCAATCGTTGTACTCACATCACTTATCAATAACACTCTACTTCCGACTAGTGGTCGTCCTCTTGACCTTGTAACACTTTCTATCCATGCGTTCCACGGCCCACTTACTTAATCAGTTCATATTATTTCCATTTTGATGAATCGCCTTACATTCTATCTCTACACATTTCCATCCGCCTATTAAAGGTTACCTCGGCGGGCTCTCATAAGTCCCGTCAATTCTAGGTTGTCCTTCCAACCCCCAAATCATTTACTTATCTATTCTCTAAAGAATTAAAGGACCTTGGTGGCATATCCATTAACGATATGCTATAAACACAAAGGAATAACCATAAGAAATGGTTATATGAATATCGACATACTAAACGTACTTTACCGATCATTAGTCACTGTAATAATTTAGAAACAAGCATGCTTACGTAACAATATATTCATAATAACAGTAGCTAATTGAGATTGTGAATATATCATACATGAGAATCCTCATTACCGTTGTTACTGTACTAATTTCACATATTTCTGTCGATACTAAGGCCATCCCGTCTTAATACTTCTACCCAATCTCACGATTCATAACTTAATTCATCTCAGCTTAAGTCTAAGTACCTCCTCATCATACTTAGTTCACTTAAACTAAAGCTCTGATACCAACTTGTAACACCCCAAAACAGGGGTTAACAAAAACTTCCATAAAACGGAAGAGTGGTACACATTACTAAAGTAAAAGTATACCTAATTAACATTACATAATCATTAATACAAAGGTTTAGTTAATTATAACTACTATTGGACCACTAGCTTATTTGATCACTACTATAGCAATCAAATATCAAAAGAATGCCGGAAAGTTCTATCATCAATCTTCCAATCTTTATCTCTCTAACAATGATCCCATGCTCACTACCCCGTTCTAGACCTTCTTGTGTCCGGAACCACTAAAATCTGTAATACATAAAACACATAACAAGTGTTAGGCTTTTAAAGCCTAAGTGAGATTTACACATAGCACATAGAGCATAATCATAGCATGTAGGAATAACAATTCGATACATTCACAAATTGGATTCCATGGAGAAGGTCCATATCGCTACCCAGTTACATCATAATCGAAGATATACCTTGATCGATACCCCACGGTATTGTCACAAGGCATAACACAACGGAAAACCCCACGGTATCCGAAGGTATGAATCATTTACACTTACCCCACAGTGTGTAAGAATATATCCTCCAATGCCTACTAGGTGCTCCTCCAATTATGTGAATACCAAATATATTAATCCAAATAAGATTCAAGCATATTTAACATATAACAATGGTCCAACCATTTAACATAATCAATACTACTTCCATGTAGTTCATTTACATCCATATGTAATAAATCATATTCCATATAATATCAACAATAAACATTCATGTTTACAATTCAATAATATGTCCATTTTGACCATTAAGCCATCTTTGCTTCATTAAGACACATATTAAGCCATCTTCATAATCACATACCAATGATGTATAATCAAACCCAAACC
This sequence comes from Saussurea involucrata, assembly GCA_033807775.1. Taxonomy (NCBI): domain Eukaryota; kingdom Viridiplantae; phylum Streptophyta; class Magnoliopsida; order Asterales; family Asteraceae; genus Saussurea; species Saussurea involucrata. Next base: position 180,716,262 of record CM066320.1, on the reverse strand, counting down.
TTTAACACTAACATTTATCATGGCAATATAGTTAATGAAACACAATTAATCCTTCATTACTTACTTGAACTCTTCTTGTTTCCCTCTTAACCATTAAGAGCTTATACATCAAGATTTCTCATTAACCATACCAAAATCAAGATAAAGAATGGTAGATAAGTGTAATACAATCAATTAATTACAAGTTACTCGCCTTAATTCTTCAATTGGTATACCCCAACTTGATGATTTGAACTCAAACACTCCAAGAAGAAAAATGAAGATATATTGTCCTAAATCAAATTTAATTGGTGAGATTCATCTAATTGTTGTTTGAATGGAATTAGGATTAAGAGAAGTAAGTTTACCTTAGGATTTGATGAAGAATCGCTTGAGAAAAGGATAGCAGAACTAAAAATCGGATTTGAGAGTTATAAGTAAAAAGGGTGGATGACTAAGGGTAAAGAGGTGGGTTTAACCCCCTTTTGGCACGTCAGGTGCTCGGCGCCGATCACCCGCGCCGATGCATCGGCGCCAACCCATCGGCGCCGGCTTCTGTTTGCCAAACATCTCAACTTCCACTAATTTAGCCGTAACTTCTTCGTTAAAACTCCGTTTTTACCCCGGAAAGTACCGTTGGACTCGTATTCAAATTACCCATCCAACTAATCCATAAAATCTAATATTCCACTTTATCATCTATTTTTCATTAATTTCCTTAAGGAATAAACTTACTGATTTCTATCAGGAGTTATCAAATAACAAGTAACAATCACGGAAATTACTTAGGAAATCAATTATAATTTAAGAAGTCAAAATATAAAGAAATATTAGGACTATTTTTACTCACAAGGATTTCCGGGGTGTTACAGATTACAAATTTCTTTATGCTTATCTCTGAACTTCCTAAAATTGAAGATCTCAAATCTTCCGTCTGAAATGGGAATTACAAACTCGATGTCTGCCTATTCCACATTTCACTTTTCTCACCATCTTGAACACTGGCCCCCAAATGGGATTTAATTTATATCGCGCTTAACAACAAGGGCCCTCTGGTAATTCAAGATACACTCAACTACTAGAAATTACATCCCTTCGGTCAATGGTTGATAAACGGTTCCCATTAAATCGTACGAAGTGGCCCTCTGATGACCGGATGTCTATTTCTAGCTAACGCAACACAATAACTGTGTATCATCTCTCTTTCTATCGTATACTAAAATTGTACGATACATCATATATTCTATATGTCTATATACAGAATATTAATTACAACAATTATCCCCATTTTTGTTAATTAGCATCGGGGATCAACATCTCAAATGTTAACTATATGATCGGACTCATAATTAAGTCCCGTACAATTATTCATTTCATGGCTTTCGTATCACATTCTGAGTTATAATCATATAAAAAATAGCATATAAGTATTAGATTGCATTTCACATAAAAGCTTCAAACTGCTACTGAAAGTCCAAAATATTTCGCAAGCCACTGTAGCGAAAAGCTACACTTTTCGCAAGCCAAAGCTGCGAAAAGTTCAGAATTCGCAACCCACTGTTGCGAAAAGTTCAGAACTCGCAACCCACTGTTGCGAATTCCATCACTTTGCGCAACCAACTATTGCGAAATTCTCACTTTTCGCAAACACTGTTCATCCGTCTTCTTCATTAAGTCAGTTCATAAATTCATCTCATTAAGCCCACCATTTCTCAATTAAGTCATACCATCATGTTTAAACACCAGTATAACATATCAATTTCAATTCTAATTGCTTAATTTTAAGAAGATTGAATAAACTCACCTGTGTAATTTCTGAACACTGAGTTCTTCATAAAACTTGATTCTTTAGCTTAATCAATAGCTAAAAACAGAAATTAACCAATTACTTATCTTCCTTACAAGAAATCAGTAGGAGAAGTCAAGTTTCTTACCACAAATTCAAGCCAACCGCTTTCTTTCTTCTCTTCTTCTCGATTTCTATCTCTCTGACTCGTTTTTCTCTATCTCTCTCTGTTTTTCTTTTCTTTTAGAATGCAAAACAAAACTCAGTATTATCAAATACTGATTAAATCCTAAAGTGACACCTCATGTCATAAACATGAGTCATTACCCAAATAAACACCTTTCACCCCAAACTTTCAACTAAAGACAAATCAACCCTCCAAGTTAATTTTCTCAAAAATAAATTGTACCAAAATACAATTTATCTACTATTAATTACAACGGAATTTTCGAGGTGTTACATTTTGAGTAATTAGAGATTTATCCATGTTTTTATAATTGGAAATCAAATATTATTTCACGTTTTAAGTGAATTTTGGGTTTGAGCCCATTTTCGGGAATCGTTTTATATTAGATCTTTCATCACGAAATTTGTGTGCGTTGAAATATTGGTGGTTTGCATGTTTTCGGTGACGTTTATTATCTATGGACTTTTATTCATGATTTATGGGTTGAGTATTATGCCTCATCCGTGTTTGGGATGTTTTGAGTAATTAGAGATTTATCCATGTTTTTATAATTGGAAATCAAATATTATTTCATGTTTTAAGTGAATTTTGGGTTTGAGCCCATTTTCGGGAATCGTTTTATATTAGATCTTTCATCACGGGGTTTGTGTGCGTTGGAAAATTGGTGGTTTGCATGTTTTCGGTGACGTTTATTATCTATGGATTTTTATTCATGATTTATGGGTTGAGTATTATGCATCATCCGTGTTTGGGATGTTTTGAGTAATTAGATATTTATCCATGTTTTTATAATTGGAAATCAAATATTATTTCACGTTTTAAGTGAATTTTAGGGTTGAGCTCATTTTCGGGAATCGTTTTATATTAGAGCTTTCATCACGGGATTTGTGTGCATTGGAAAATGGGTGGTTTGCATTTAAAGTAAATCCTTTTGAACTCATTAATTAAATTGCTTCTTTCTCGTCTTACGAGTTATATAACCATGATAAAAACTCTTGAACTCACTAGGCGTCAGCCTAACCTTTTTATTTATCGGCATGTGCAACGGGTTCTGGTTGGAGAATACTTTTAGTGACACTATGCAGAGTGGAGTGCTAGATGCGTGTTCGAGAAGTAACTGACTTGGTGAAGTCTTCCGCGTTTTGGGAATAGCAACTTGTTTTGGGTTAAGTAACACCCGACCTTTGTAGTCTTGGTGTATTGTTTAGGTTATGATTAATGTTGAAGTTATTACATTTTAATATTGAGGTAATTCCAATGATGGTTTGTAGTAAGGATTTTATTTCATTTGTCTATTTAATCGAAGTTTTTATTTAGTTGCTATTTCCAATTTTGATGGTGTTACAAGTTGGTATCAGAGCTTAAGTTTGAGAGATTTAGGTGTGAATTTTGGATACATGTACTCAAACTAGCGTTCTTTTAAGTGAATGAGAGTGTAATTGCACCATTTGGCACTTTAAGATAGGATATTTTGAAATTGATGGAGTCACAAGAAACGAGAAATCACGTCTAGAGTAACAAGGATGATTATGTACGGTGTAACACCCTCAAAATTGGAACGAGCAACTAACTTTAATTTCAATAAAATAACCAAAAGAGGATAAAATCATCTCTACAGATCATCCATGAAAATACCTCGGAATTTAAACATCAAACCTCCCACAACAAATAACTTAAAACGGGCGATACTTAACACACCACGAGTTGCTAATCCCAAATGTGTGCGGAAGACTTCACTAATCAAAATCATCTCTCGTGCACTCTACTAGCACTCGCCACTTCACAGTGTAGCTAAAGTTACTCCCAGCCTGAGCCTATTGCACATGCCGACAAATAAAAAGGGTTAGGCTAACGCCTAGCGAGTTCAAGAGTTTTATCATGACCATATAAATCCATAAATCGTGAGTGATGCAATTTAAGTCATGAGTTCGAAAGAATTTACTTTAGGTGCAAATCACCCGTTTTCCAACTCACACAAATCCCGTGCTGAAAACTTTAATGCACAATGATTCTCCAAATGGACTCATTTCCAAAACCAACGTGGAAGGTGAAATAACATTTGATACTCAAATCGATTAAATTCATAAATAAATCTCCAATATTCCAAACATCCCAAAACATGGATAAACATAACCCATAACTCATACAACGTGGAGAAACAATTCACATAAATATGATACGTCACCGAAAACACAGATAAACACAAATACCCAAAACAACACCTTTCGGTGACGGGGGAGGCCCGTATACATTGCACGTGACGGAACACAAATGTGGGTCACCTACTATGCAATAAAACACCCACGTGGATTACTCTCGTAAACTGAGCTCAATCACTCCAGATCTATTGCCCGCGAGACTAGGGAGCCCCCAACTTCAACCACTCCAGGTCTATACATTGGGTCACTCCAAATCCACAACAGCACGTTTGGGATTACACCTTACTGCCCATGAGACGACGCCCGACCATATAGGTCCACGCCTTACTTATCATGGAACCCGATGCCTATCCCGTGCCAAACACATATGCAATTACACCTTACTGCCCATGAGACGACGCCCGACCATATAGGCCCACGTTTTACTTATCATGGATCCCGATGCCTATTCCGTGCTACAAAAGAAAAACTAACGTCTCGTAAACTGAGCTCAATCAATCCCGATCTCTTGCCCGCGAGACTTGGGAAACTCAAAGCCTATGGATCCATAGCTAACAAGGTCTAAAACATTACACGACCCCAAATGAATAAACAAGTGCATTCAAAACATGCAATTTCCCAATAACGTAAACCATGATCAAAACTCAACTTTGAGCTATCAAAACTGGACAATTGTCCTCAAGACTTAACAAAATCCGATACCGAGCCATAAGCTCAACTGACTCAAAAGATAATTCATGAAAAGTCATAACATGAGATTGAATGTAGCAACACACACTTTTGCCCATAATAATGAAAACCCGAAATAGAACCTTGGGTTGAGACAACTCCCTTTTCCAAAGGACTCACACCGTACATTTACAAATCGTCCCATAATGTACTAAATGCATGTTTCCAAAATATACACAAATGCATTTTCATAACAAGTAGACTCCATTTATAACATAAATCAATAACCCATTTTCATGTATGATTTATCTATCACATTTTCCCAAAAATTCCAAATGTAAGTGTTTTACCATATTTACAGCCATAAATACTTCAAAGGGTTAAAACCCACCAAATAATTCAACCATTGATAATTTTCATGAACCACAAGGGTGGTGGCGTGTTGACAAGGGCTTGGGGGGATGTGGTGGAATATCCCATCCACCCCGGGTTCGAGTCCAGGCGTCAGCATTCTGTGGCCAGGCTTAGTCTCAGACGACCGCTTTGTTTGTTTGTTTCCAAATTGCCAAGGATGTAGTCTAGGCAAAGCCTAGATGAACCTTATCAAAAAAAAATCAGGTAAAACACATAAGTATTTGGAAAAATAATACTTTGGCATGTACAAAGTTTTCACAAAGCAACTTGAACTCACCTTGCTAGATTTAGGCTAAATCTAGATTTTCCCCAAACGTAAGCTCCTTTGATGCAACCCGAATCCTTAGGCCAAATCTTCCAAAAACCTAGATCCACAAGTTTCCAACCATAAGCCTTCATATTCCAACATAATGAATCATTCCCCAAACATTTTATATCCAAATCCCAACTTATATCAAAACCCTAATCTTCACAAATGAAGAAAGAGAAGTTCACCTCAACCAAACACAACCAAAATCATCCACAATACCCCAAAGTAGAAAGAAGATGAAAATAACAACAACCTAGCATTTGAGTAGATGAATATTACCTTTATCCCTTGAATCTCCAAACAAAAGCTCCTAATCACCCACAAAAGCTCCAGGCTTCCTTATCTTCAACAATAGTGGAAAGTAGGTTTAGTTTGGTGAAGAAATGAGGAAGAAGAGGAGAAGGGTTTGTGTTCTTGAGGAAAATCGGCTGAGAGAGAGATTGAGTTAGGGTTTGGGAGTGAAAATGAGGAAAGAGAGAGAGGAAGGGCTTAAAATACCCAAATTAACTCATCAGACAGGTCGCGGAAGTCCGCATGGCCCTTCGCGGATGTCCGGCCTCGGCCGAACCAAAACCATCCCAAAACCTCTGTTGCTTCCACGGACGACCCGCGGGCTTCTGCGCATCGCGGACGTCCGGCTTGTCTCTCGCGGACGTCCGTGACTCCAATTTTGGTTCTCAAATTTTCGGGGTGTTACAATCCTCCCAACCTTAAAGAGATTTCATCCTCGAAATCTAGTTCTCACACAATTAATGGCCACCGCGCCCAACACATTCCAAGTTCCCTTGATTTCAACCAGGTTCAAATTTATTTCCCACATAATTGCCCACAGCGGCTTCTCGGTGTTACTCACAACAAATCCACGTTTAGGCATAAGATACTTACATCCAATTGAAGGCCTAATTTACTAGAGTGGCTTCCGACCACCAGACTTAAGTTGCCTCCCAACCTCAAGTGATCCATACTTTCCCAATGACAGATTCGAACTCCCCAATCACTCCACATCCACATGTTCTTAAATTTTCCCTTTCCAACCCAGACCAAGGTTTAATCACTACCAAAGTCAATCCAAACCTCTGAATCCCAAATGTTCCCGCTACTGAACTAGCATTTACTCTTAACGATTTCCATTAAACTCTAACACCGACGGTCATCACTGACCCATCAATTACACAACTCTAAGGATACTTCCAATTACCAATTATCCAACCGACAGATTCTTTTACCACGCAAGGAAGGTTATCCCACCAAATTCACTTATCACAATTGAACATCTTAAGATCACTACAACCATTTCCATCATTCCTTTAAAATCGGACTACAATCTTCCGATCATACTAACGGTGCTTAGCCTTAAGCCCAAAGGTTGACACCTAGTTATACCACCAAACTTTGAATCACAACAGACTCAACACCCGAGTTTCACTCGTCGAGCATTCTTACAAAACCAGGGTTATCAATATGGTGTCCACAAGGTCTTACACATCCATTATGCGAAAACTGACCAAAATCCACAACAAAATTAACAACAAGATGGTTACAACCAACCTCAAAATAAGATACCGCGAATCTAACCCTTCAGTTATAACATATGTCGATTCTACAAACAGCGCTACTTGGCCTACGGTATCAACACGCATTAAAAGACTCAGCCTTCCACCGACGAAGTTCTACTCACACTTACTTTTAACCGGGGTTACTTGACCTTTCCAGGGTCCTAATGAGTTCAAGGCTCTCAAGTGTATTATTTAACAAATATGCCAATCGAAAACTTTTTATAGAAATTTTCAACACAAAGATTTTCATATCAAGTTAACCGCACGCATAAAAACTACTACTATCAGTTAGGTGGTTGCGTAAAAATGGACACACTCGTCCCACATATGAAAATCATCTTGAAAACCATTTCGTCGAAATTTGTATCGTTAGCAAAGCGCAAAAGCACAACAAACAGCTTCTCTGAAAGAAACCGATACGGTCCTAGCATGGATTGATCTATGTAATGCACGTAAGGAAATTTTCCACTTTGAATAAGGTGCAACCAGAATGGTTTGTACGTACCTCAAAAGGAATTTAAACGACAACCGACTCCAGAATTCCTTTTTAACCATGAAATGACAGTGAATCAAGATCCCCCAATAAAATTCGCACACGTCAGCTTATCTCACAAAGACGGTAAAACAATTTCATAAATGTACTTGGGTTAAAACATAAAATGATTTGTGTCAGTTCCACGTCTAAAACAAAATCACTAAGTGTTCATCATTCGAAGATATTGACTAAAACGTCAAGAAGAAATCTCAAATTGAAGTATGTACGCAAACTTGTAACATTCTCTTAGTATTTTTCTTGAAACGAAATTACATGCATCAAATTGTTCATAACAAAATTTCAAAAGACGAAATTCTTTAAATCAGTATTCAAATTTCTCATCTAGTCATATAATGACATAAGAGTGAAACACTTCTGACAATACCCACACATTAATGTGTTTTCCCAAAACTTAGGAGAAAATAAGTGTTTGTAATTGGTTGTCACCAAAAAGGGTTTAAATCGACTTCGAATGTCGAATCATACAACGGTGCGTATTAATGTTCCAAAAATTTAAGCAATCCCACGCACTCTAGGTTAGGACAAATAATTTTCCAAAATTCCCATCACGGAGCATTTACACCAAAATTTTACACTCGCAATATAAAACGTTGAAATGACAATGTTTCAAATTTACTCGTTAGGATACTCAAAATACCCATTTTCTCCAAAACCAAAAAGGTTTACAATTTTCCAAAATGCTCATCAAACCAATGTTGACCGAAGTTCAATGACTCACACATTCGTGTTTTCAAAATGTACCGTATCGTAAACCGTGCATAAACCCCACAATCTTAAAACGTATCTTTGACCAAATGACCCCCACTCATGCAATGAATTAATAAAACATTTTCATTCACGATACATTTATCAAAGCTTTCGAGGGTTAGTGGCTACTAAATTATGCACACCCTTAGATCAATACCATGCATTTGCAAGAAAGGACAATAAAACAATCAACTAGTCGGGAGCACATAAAGCGTATTGTTAAGAAATACAATCAGTATGTTCTTTCATGCATTACTCACGTCACGTATAAATCAATTCGTACAATTAAATAAATTGCAACAAAACGTGCTAACACAATCTTTGAAAGAGAATTACGCGACATCAAAGTTCCAAAAACATTCTGGTTGGTCCCCTTATGGCATGAATAACACTTCTCAACAAAACCCGAGTGAGACAAAATACCCAATATAATCCAAAATTAACACATGCAATATCTAAAGTATGCATCTTACAAAGTTGCACTCACACGACCCAACACGTCGTAAAACGAAATTCCGTAAAACTCCACGGGCTCAATTGCCTCAACTCAACCAAATGGTGCCAAACCGTTCGCTTCCACAATCAAATTGCAATACGCAAAACCATGACTAAAACGCCAAAATTTCCATTAGATAAATTTTCCAATAAAACTCAACATAGATATAATGGAAGATAACTTTCCGTCCAAACCCTAACATACGTTGAGGAGATCCAACGTTAAGGTCATAAGTCGTAGTTACTTGTCCAACATCTTAAACAACATCAATAATATGGATAACACATTGCCCAAAAGTAACGTTGGACAATCAATGAAATAAAATAAGTTCCGGCGGAGTTTGCAACTCTCGCAATAAAACAATTTTCATGCATGTTCAAAACCACGATTTAAAATCTTGTGTGTGTGTTAACCATTTTCTGAGATTTTGTAACTCAATCCACAGGAGGATTCGAAACACAAGAAATAATTGATACAATTTATTTCAAAATAAACTGTGTGCATGAATTTAGTCGGCACTCAACGTCTCAACCCATACTCCTCCAAATCTCTCCGGTCACACTACCGTCATCCGGATGCTCACACATCTTAAGGCAAAGTTGGGAAATACATCGATTCACTTTACAATTCCTCCTGGAATTAAGGTCGGTTCAATAAGCCTACGGTTCAAATCCAACCATCAACTTTGACCCGAAACAGTCCACATAACACCATTATCATGCTTATCGTCACCCCGAGTGACTATTGCTAAAATCGTCCATCTATTCCAACGACTACTCGCTTAGAAATTTCTTCACTACCCCAACGGTCACCACATTAAAGTAGTTCAAGTATGCACATGTAACTAGTAGGTTCACCATAACACTGGCCAGGTGTAATTATGAACGTACCGTACCTGATTATCCTTGCTACTCTTGACGCAATTCTCGTTTCTAACGACTCCATCGACCTCAAAACATCCTATCTTAATGTGCTTAATAGTGCAATTTCACTTTCACTCACTTAAAAGAATGCTAGTTTGAGTCTACGTATCCAAAATTAACACATAATTCTCTCAAACTTATGCTCTGATACCAACTTGTAACACCCTCAAAATTGGAACGAGCAACTAACTTTAATTTCAATAAAATAACCAAAAGAGGATAAAATCATCTCTACAGATCATCCATGAAAATACCTCGGAATTTAAACATCAAACCTCCCACAACAAATAACTTAAAACGGGCGATACTTAACACACCACGAGTTGCTAATCCCAAATGTGTGCGGAAGACTTCACTAATCAAAATCATCTCTCGTGCACTCTACTAGCACTCGCCACTTCACAGTGTAGCTAAAGTTACTCCCAGCCTGAGCCTATTGCACATGCCGACAAATAAAAAGGGTTAGGCTAACGCCTAGCGAGTTCAAGAGTTTTATCATGACCATATAAATCCATAAATCGTGAGTGATGCAATTTAAGTCATGAGTTCGAAAGAATTTACTTTAGGTGCAAATCACCCGTTTTCCAACTCACACAAATCCCGTGCTGAAAACTTTAATGCACAATGATTCTCCAAATGGACTCATTTCCAAAACCAACGTGAAAGGTGAAATAACATTTGATACTCAAAGCAATTGAATTCATAAATAAATCTCCAATATTCCAAACATCCCAAAACATGGATAAACATAACCCGTAACTCATACAACGTGGAGAAACAATTCACATAAATATGATACGTCACCGAAAACACAGATAAACACAAATACCCAAAACAACACCTTTCAGTGACGGGGGAGGCCCGTATACATTGCACGTGACGGAACACAAAAGTGGGTCACCTACTATGCAATAAAACACCCACGTGGATTACTCTAGTAAACTGAGCTCAATCACTCCAGATTTATTGCCCGCGAGACTAGGGAGCCCTCAATTTCAACCACTCCAGGTCTATACATTGGGTCACTCCAAATCCACAACAGCACATTTGGGATTACACCTTACTGCCCATTAGACGACGCCCGACCATATAGGTCCACGCCTTACTTATCATGGAACCCGATGCCTATCCCGTGCCAAGCACATATGAAATTACACCTTACTGCCCATGAGACGACGCCCGACCATATAGGTCCACGCCTTACTTATCATGGAACCTGATGCCTATCCCATGCCAAACACATATGGAATTACACCTTACTGCCAATGAGACGACGCCCGACCATATAGGCCCACACCTTACTTATTATGGATCCCGATGCCTATTCCGTGCTACAAAAGAAAAACAAATGTCTCGTAAACTAAGCTCAATCAATCCCGATCTCTTGGCCGCGAGACTTGGGAAACTCAAAGCCTATGGATCCATAGCTAACAAGGTCTAAAACATTACACAACCCCAAATGAATAAACAAGTGCATTCAACGAATGCAATTTCCCAATAACGTAAACCATGATCAAAACTCAACTTTGAGCTATCAAAACTGGACAATTGTCCTCAAGACTTAACAAAATCCGATACCGAGCCTTAAGCTCAACTGACTCAAAAGATAATTCATGAAAAGTCATAACATGAGATTGAACGTAGCAACACACACTTTTGCCCATAATATTTCAAATTCATGAAAACCCGAAATAGAACCTTGGGTTGGGACAACCCTCTTTTCCAAAGGACTCACACCGTACATTTCCAAATCGTCCCATAATGTACTAAATGCATGTTTCCAAAATATATACAAATGCATTTTCATAACAAGTAGACTCCATTTATAACATAAATCAATAACCCATTTTCATGTATGATTTATCTATCACATTTTCCCAAAAATTCCAAATGTAAGTGTTTTACCATATTTACAACCATAAATACTTCAAAGGGTTAAAACCCACCAAATAATTCAACCATTGATAATTTTCATGTAAAACACATAAGTATTTGGAAAAATAACATTTTGGCATGTACAAAGTTTTCACAAAGCAACTTGAACTCACCTTGCTAGATTTAGGCTAAATCTAGATTTCCCCAAACGTAAGCTCCTTTGATGCAACCCGAATCCTTAGGCCAAATCTTCCAAAAACCTAGATCCACAAGTTTCCAACCATAAGCATTTATATTCCAACATAATGAATCATTCCCCAAACATTTTATATCCAAATCCCAACTTATATCAAAACCCTAATCTTCACAAATGAAGAAAGAGAAGTTCACCTCAACCAAACACAACCAAAATCATCCACAATACCCCAAAGTAGAAAGAAGATGAAAATAACAACAACCTAGCATTTGGGTAGAGGAATATTACCTTTATCCCTTGAATCTCCGAACAAAAGCTCCTAATCACCCACAAAAGCTCCAGGCTTCCTTATCTTCAACAATAGTGGAAAGTAGGTTTAGTTTGGTGAAGAAATGAGGAAGAAGAGGAGAAGGGTTTGTGTTCTTGAGGAAAATCGGCTGAGAGAGAGATTGAGTTAGGGTTTGGGAGTGAAAATGAGGAAAGAGAGAGAGGAAGGGCTTAAAATACCCAAATTAACTCATCAGACAGGTCACGGACGTCCGCATGGCCCTTCGCGGACGTCCGGCCTCGGCCGAACCAAAACCATCCCAAAACCTCTGTTGCTTCCGCGGACGACCCGCGGGCTTCCGCGCCTCGCGGACGTCTGACTTGTCTCTCGCGGACATCCGTGACTCCAATTTTGGTTCTCAAATTTTCGGGGTGTTACATACGGTACGTTCATAATTGCCCCTGGCTAGTGTTATGGTGAACCTACATGCTACATGTGTATGCTTGGGCTGCTTTGATGTGATGACCGTTAGGGTAGTAAAAGAGTTTCTAAGAGAATAGCCGTTAGAAGAGATTGATGATTATGGCATTGTCGTTTGGAGTGACAGTAAGTATGATGATTACATTAAGTGGACCGTCTCAGTTGGAATTGTTGGTTGGATTAGAACCATAGGCTTATGGAATCGACCTTATTCAAGGAGAACTTGTAAGGGTGACTGATGAAATCTTCGATTATGGCCTTAAGATGTATGAGCATCCGGGTGACGATTGTGTGACCGGAGGAATTTGAGGGGTGTGGTTTTGAGACGTTGAGGGCCGACTAAATTCATGCACGAAATTTGTTTTTAAAATAAATTGTATCAATTGTTTCTTGTGTTTCAAATCATCATGTGGGTTATGTTTCGAAATGTTGGAAAAATGTTTAGCACACATAAGATTTTAAACCATGATTTTAAGTATGCATGAAATTATTTTACTGGAGGTGATTGCAAACTTTGTTGAGACTTTCTTTATCTTCGTTGTTGTCTAACGCTATTTTTGGATGCTGTGATATCCACATCCTAATGTTGTTTAGAGTCTTGGACAAGTAACCGCGATTTATGACTTTAACATTGGATCTCCTCCACATATGTTAAGTTTTGGATGGAGAGTTACCTTCCATTATTTTGGTGTTTGAGCCTTATTGGGAATTTTTATTTCATACGAGTTTTGTTGAAAGGTGTCTCTTTACTTCGTGGTGTAATAAAAGAGAAATTTTTGGGAATGGTGACATTTTGGTCATAACCTTGCTTTATGCGATTTGATTATTGGAAACGAAAACTGTCGCACCACTTGATTGATTGGATGTCATTGGGTTTCATCGAGTTTATGGAAGTTTTGTTGGGTATTTCGGAGTTTTGTTTACGACATTTTGCGGCGCGTGGGTGACACTTTGCAATGTGCATACTTGAATTATTGTGTGCGTTTATTTATGGATTTTATCGAGTAATGTGTCTCATGCGAGCTTTGTCAAGAAATATTACTTTAGGTCGTATTGCAACCAAAAGAGTGGTTTCGGAGTTTTAATGTCACATGGTTTTCTTTTTGAAATTTGTTCTAGCATATTTCATTGCAACTTGTTAGGTGTACAAATTGACTTATATGTGGCGTGAGTAATGCATATAAGAACACAATGATAAGTTTATCTTAATGTTTTGCCTTATACACTTTCGGTTAATTGATTCGTTTGTTATCATTTCACGCAAATGCATTATGTCGATTTGTTGGTATTCATAGCATCGTAGCCACTATTTTTGGAACGTTTAATGTGCATCATTTGTACGACTTAAAGTTGAAGTCGACTTAAATTATGTTACGTGTCAACCAAATACATGCACTTATCGTTTTCTTAAGTTCTAAGAAAAATACAATAATATGTGTGAGTCTTATCAGAAGATTTTACTTCCATGTCATTATATGACTGAACGAGGAAATTTTGAAATTTGATATAATGAACCTCCACTTTTGAAATTTTGCATGTGTTATATGTTGCATGTTATTTTATTTCAGTAAAACTAATAGGAGAGTGTTACAAGTTGCATGCATATTCTGACTTGAGACTTCTTCACGATATTTTAGTCGATATTTTCAAAGGTTGAAAGCATGTTGTTATTTTGCTTTAACCTTGAAACCGACACAAATCATTTCACATTTTAACCAAGGTATATATATATATATAGATTGTTACGCCATTTTTACGAAATAAACTAACACATGTGTTTCTGTTGGTGAAGTCTATTCCATGTCGTTTTATGGTAAAAAGAGAGAATTTTGGAGTTTGGTGTCGTTTAAATTTTCTTTTCGAAGTTTTGTACGGACATTTTGTGGCATACTATTTTAATATAGGAAATTATTATACGTGCATGGCATAAATAAATCCATGCTAAGACCATAACGGTTCATTTTAAAAGTTGTTGAGCATGCTTTGCGTTTCGTTAGTAACTTGAATTGTGATGAAATAGTTTTCAAAATGATTTTTATATGTGGGACGAGTGTGTCTATTTTTGCACGACCACCAGGTACGTGATAGTAGAATTTTACTCGTACGATTAATTGTTATAAAAATATTTGTGTAGAAAAAATCGTATGAAATTTATGATTGCATATTTGTTGAGTCTTTCACTTGGAACCTTGAACTCATTAGGACCTTGGAAAGATAATCAACCTCGGTTAAGGGTGGGGGCGTGTAGAACCTTGACAGCGGAATGTTGGATTTTCCGTCGCATGATAGTACCGTAAGTCGAGTGGGACCGTTTGCAAGTCGGTGTACTTCTGGTAACTGAAGAGTGAGGTTCGCGGTATCTCCTGTTAATGCTTATGGTAACCATCCATTTCGACTGCATTGTTTTGGGTTTTAGTCAGTTTTTGCATAAGGGATGTGTAGGACCCTTTAGATACCGTGCTGATAACCTTGGTTTAGGGATATGCTCGACGAATGAAACTCATGTATGGAGTTCTGCATTGGTTCGAATCTTGGTGAGTTGGTTAGATGTCGACCTCCGGGTTTTGAGGCTAAGAACCATTAGTGTAATTGGAGTATTGTAGTCCAATCTCAAAGGATAATGGTATCGGTCGTAGCAATTTTAAGAAATTCAGATTGTGATAAGTGGATTTAGATGGATGACTTTCCTTAAATGGTAAAAGAATTTGTCGTTTGAATGATTGGTAATCGTGAGTATTGGAGTTGTAAAATCGATGAATCAAGGACGACCGTATGTTTTGGAGTTGATAGTACCCGTTAGAGTTAGGTGACAGTTCAATAGTGGGGACAATTTAACTTGGGAATTGTTGTTGTTTTCAGTGGCGGTCGTACTTTGGATAACTGGAGAAAGAGTTTATAAGCGTGTAGATCTAGACCGATTGGAAGTCGGGATCTACCGTTTGGGAAGAACGGATCACCTAAGGTTGGGAGGCAGCCGAGGTCTTGTGGTTAGAAGCTACTCTCGGAAGTTAAGCATTTACTCGGATATAAGTGTAATGTGCCTGAACGGACATTCGTTGTGAGTATCAACATAAAGGTTGGTCATAACAGTGTTGTCAAGAAGGAAGATTCGAGTTTTAGTTGGAAGCCGAGGGAACATGAAAAGCGTTGGGAGCAGAAACCTTTGGTTGTATGAGAACTAGATTTTGAGGACGAAATCTCTTTTAAGGTTGGGAGGATTGTAACACCTCGATATTTGAAAGGTATCGATATTTTAAAATAAACATGAAAATAAGATATTTGGACTAAATCCTAGATTTTATAGTATTGTTGGATGGAGAATTCAAATACGAGTCCAACGGTTCTTTCCGGAGCAAAATCAGAGCTAAAACGAAGAAGCTATGGCCAAAACAATTTTCGGTACATTTTGTGCTATAGCGCCCGCGATTGTGACACTGGCACCATAGCATGTCACAATCGCCGGATGCCAAAAACTCTCGGTACATTCTGTGCTATAGTGCTCGCGATCGTGACAGTGTCACAATTGCATCTCACAATCGCACACGGGCACCTGAGCCTTAAAAATGCGATTTTTAGCCCCCATTTCACTCCTCACTTCTCCCATTTCACTCTTTTCTCTCCCAAACCGAAACCTTTTGCCTCCATAGCCGATTTTGAGCCTTTAATCCCCAAGATTGGAGATTTCAAGTGTTCTTTCTTCATCTAACTTGGTTTTGGAAACTAAAGTTAGAATCTTTTCACTTCATCTTCTTCATCAAACTTTTCTAGGGTTTCATCCATCCATTTTGAGGATTTGGAGTTTGTGGTTCGTTTTGGTAAATCTAGAGGTGTTTTGGTTGGTGGATCCAAATTGTAGTTATGGTAATCTTCTCTTGTGTTCATCTATGAAAATTAGGGTTTTGATATAAGTTGAAATATTGATGTAAAATGTTTGGGAAACGATTCTAAATGGTTGAATATGGATGCTGATGGTTGTAAACTCATGGATCTAGGTTTTGGAAGATTTTGCTTGGGGATTGTTTCTTCAAATGAGCTCAAATTGAGGAAAAATCTAAATTTAGCCTAAATCTAGCAAGGTGAGTTCAAGTTGTTTTGTGAAAACTTTGTACATGCCAAAAATGTCCATTTTAAATGGTTTATGTGTTTTACATAAAATTATCAATTGTTGAGTTATTGGTGAGTTTTGATTATTTAAAGTGTTTAACTTTAGTGTTTGTTAGAAATATGCATAATGCATGTTATAGAATGTTCGCAGATACGAAAGTGTGGATCATTGGATTTTGGTCATGCCTATCCTTGTGGACATTTTAGAAGTTTAAGCCTTTTGCCTTTGGGAAAAGATGTATTTTGGATTTTGATGTATAACTCTTAAATATTGGTTTTTCAACGATTCATCTTACAAAGGTAAATCTTTTTTGTATATACGCGTCTGATGGGCGCTTTAGAAAAATGATTTGTCTTACTCTAAAGTTGAGTTGAGTTACTCATGACTATGGAGCATGTTTCGCATAAACGTGGGTTATTTGCTTTTTGTTGCATTTATGACCTTTAATAATGGTCAATTGATTTTGGTTGAGCTTGTGGCTCGATTCATGACCTTATTGAGTCTTGAGGACATTTGTTCGGTTTTAATAATGTAGTAAGGAAATTTGGGTGTTAGTTACATTTATTGTGTTCCCTTTGGAGAGTACATGTTTTGTGTGTGTGTGTGTGTCATTCAAGTGGAGTTATGTATTTTCAGATTGTAATGCATTGGATCCCTAGGCATGTAAGTCAGTCATGTTTAATAGTGAGGAGTTTTGATATTCTCATTTTGGGAAATATGCCCGCACTGGCATTGTTGTTGACCCTTTTCTTTTGTGGAGAGGAACTGTTATGGGTTGTACTTTGGGGCTATGGGTTATTTGGTGTATATTTCCTTGTGCGCGAGTATTTAGACCGTATGGGTTATATGCTCATATTTTGTTGGCCATCTTGGGTCACTAGCGAGTAGGCAATAAGGGACATTGAAGTCCTTGAGGTGTAACTCGTCTAGATTGGATATGCAATACGGTCCCATAAGTCCTTGAGGTGTAACTCGACGGAGTAGGAAATAAAGGCATGTAATGTTTTGAGGTTGTGATGTCTTGATGACATAGGAACTAAAACCGGGACTTGAGGTGTAATCCAATAACATCATAGGTGACCCCACTCACGTGTTCTCGTTGCCTTGATGGAAACGGGTCTCCCCCGTCATCAAAAGGTGTTGTTTTGGGTATTGAATTCTATTATCCATGTTTTCGGTGACGTTTATTATCTATGGACTTTTATTCATGATTATGGGTTGAGTATTATGTCTCATCCGTGTTTGGGATGTTTTGAGTAATTAGATATTTATCCATGTTTTTATAATTGAAAATCAAATATTATTTCACGTTTTAAGTGAATTTTGGGTTTGAGCCCATTTTCGGGAATCGTTTTATATTAGAGCTTTCATCACGGGATTTGTGTGCGTTGAAAAATGGGTGGTTTGCATTTAAAGTAAATCTTTTTGAACTCATGATTTAAATTGCATCTATCTCGTCTTACGAGTTATATAACCATGAAAAAAAACTCTTGAACTCGCTAGGCGTTAGCCTAACCTTTTTATTTGTCGGCATGTGCAACAGGTTTCGGTTGGGGAATAGTTCTAGTGACACTATGAAGAGCGGAGTGCTAGATGCGTGTTCGAGAAGTAAGTGACTTGGTGAAATCTACCGCATTTTGGGAATAGCAAGTTGTTTTGGGTTAAGTAACATCTGACCTTTGTAGTCTTGGTGTATTGCTTAGGTTATGATTAATGTTGAAGTTATTACGTTTTAATATTGAGTTAATTCCAATGATGGTTTTTAGTAAGGATTTTATTTCATTTGTCTATTTAATCGAAGTTTTTATTAAGTTGTTTTTTCTAATTTTGAGGGTGTTACAATATTGCCCTCATTAACATTAACTATTATTACAAGTAAGTATTAATTTTTTAAATTTAATTGTTATTAATTAATTAATATTAACTGAAAATTATTAAACTAAATTTTAATGTTAATTTTCAATTATTTAGAGTTATTGTTAGTCATATAAATTATTTTTATATATTTTTCGAATATTAATGAATATATTTTAATTATCAATTACAATTATCTTTTAACTAGTTTTTGATTATTTTTTTCATATAATATATGTAACGGTTATTTAAAATCATAAGTTAATATATATTTTTTTCTAAAACTTGTTTTAATAAATTCAAATTTTATAGTATATTTGTAATAATAAATTTTAAATTCTTTTCATTAACATGTTATATTATTTATTTATTTTACTACATTGGTTGTATTAGTTAACTAATTATATTGCTATAAATGTGTCTTAATTATATAATTAAATATTGTAATTGGTGATTCTTTGAAAATGTTTTTTTTGTCATTTTACATGCTTATAAGCTAGTTTTTATCGAACGTGACTTATTCATCAGCTAGCTTATCAGTCAACAACTAGTTTATTAGCTATCCGCTCGCTTATAAGTCATCAGCTAGTTTGCCAAACATAGCCTAAGTTGAAACACCCTGAAATTCACAATAAATTTAAACCTTAAATTATCAGAATTCACCACTATCATTTCAAACTTTTATTAACACCGGATGATTCACAACGGGTTTCAAACATATACAAGTTATCATAATTACCAGCTAATCTAATCCATGATCAATACACAAATCCAAAAGCACCACTCTGAAACATCTCGACACTCATCTCTGCTCATCCTTTCCCGAGTTATTACCTGGTAAGAAAAGTTTAATTTGAACGATTAGGCTTACGCCTAGTGAGAACATCCAGTTTTTTTTCTTTTCCAAATCAACTCTTTATAAGCTTTAAAACCAATGTCAAGCAAAGCATATAACCAACATCCAGTTTTTTTTCTTTTCCAAATCAACTCTTTATAAGCTTTAAAACCAATGTCAAGCAAAGCATATAACCCAACCTGATTTGCCACCATTCTTACCGTACACATAACATCCGGGAATCTTACTCGTTTGCATGAGAATGACAAACATAAAGTAGGTCATAGTCTCATATTCCAGAGCGCCACTACGAATCCCACAGATTCTAGATTATTGCTCATGTCAAGAAATTACAAGTAGCGCCATGCCTATTTCTTGAAGTGGAAGTAGGAATTACCATTAAGCGCCATACCTATCCCTTACCTTCCAACAGAAATCGGGAATTACGATTAGCGTCCCGCCTATTCCACGATTTCACATCATAATACGAAATGGGAATTACCATTAAGCGCCCGACGTATTCCTTATTTCAATCAACGAGAATTACCATTAAGAGTCCGGCCTATTCCACGTTCATCACATCATAACACTAAATGGGAATTACCATTAGAGCCCGGCCTATTCGCATTTATCAAATCAACGGGAATTACGATTAGCGTCACGCCTATTCCACATGATCACATAATACTAGTGCTTATGGATCCATTACAATTACTAGCATACGTGCATAGTTACTCGAACGTGCAAAACAATTCATATTATTTTCTCAAAGCTAAGAGTCCCAAATAATCTATCATACATGTATTCTCAATTGTCCCTCTTCAGCGACTTAGCACGGGGGTTCCGCTAAAATCTCCTATCTGGAACCCAAATCCGGAACTATCCGAAAAACCTATCTGGAAAAGCCATATTCGGGTTATCATCCGGAATCCGGTAAAACATCCGGACACTCATCCGGAATCCGGTACATTCCGGATCCGGTATTCTATCCGGACACCATCCGGAATCCGTACCTATCCGGTACCAAGTCCGGAACTCATTACGGAATCCGGTACCAAATCTGGTACTAATCTGGAATCCGGTACAATCCGGAACTCACATCTTCCGGACTTCACAAATTATACCCAGTTCAATCTTACTGTTTTCTTACCAATTCTCAATCATTCACTTAAATCTATTTCAAAGAGATACCATTCTTTCACAAAACCCATTCACATCAATTTTTATTAAGATAAATCAAAAGGATGAACTCACCTTAGGTTAGCAATTGAACAGGAAGTGCAATTTCAATTTACCCAGTGCTTCAAAATCAAATCTGCTCCTCAATGATTCCAAAACCTGAGTGAAATTCAAATCTTATTTATATCATCAATCTTAATCAAATAAGATTGGAAGAGATCATCAAATTCTTACCTGATGAAACTTTCATAAAACTTTCATAAAACTTTCTCTTGCTACTTTGCTAAACCGACTTCAGGAACCCAATTGAGATATTATTTCAATTCGTAGCTGACCCAAACTTTTTTTTTGTGTAAATTCAACTATCAACAAATGACTAACTCAACCTTGAAGTTTTATTTTTACAATTAGTCCAAAACTTTAACTAATTACTCTTTTGTCCCCTTCATATTAATATAATGAAAAATCCGAGGTGTTACATAAGTCCAATTTATTTGTATAGGTTTTCTTAAAACAGTTTTTTAACTGTTTGGGATGGTTAACTAAATTAAATAAAAGTGACTAAAAATTGTTGTTACTAATTTGGTAAAGAGAAGGAAAGTTTACTTGTAAAGCAAGATTTTTATTTTCTATTTTTGCGTTTATTTAAAAAAAACAATCTAAACTAGTTTCGTTTTAAAAATGAGTTCATTTACAAAGTAAGAAATTGCATTTTTAATCGGTTTCAAAAAAATTTGTAACCATTTTGGATCAATGTGAGACAATCACATGGTTACGGATGGCAAAAAAACCCGGTCCCCGATGGAGATCCGATACCCGAACCCGGTTTGATTGGGGATGGGGAATCCCCAAATTTGTTAATGGAGATGGGGTTAACTAAAGTTTATAAAAATAGTCATTCAATTGTTAAATTGACATTTATAAAGATATTTTATTTATATATATATATATATATATATATATAAGTTAAGTTTTGTAAACGGGAAAATCCCCGTTCTCCGATGGGGATGGGGACAGGGAAGGAATTTTGTTCCCCGACGGGGATGGGGATGGGAATTGCGATCCTAGTATCCCAGCTCCGTTGCCATCTCTACACATGGTCGATAAATGTAGATTGAATTGTTACATACTAAATATAGTATTTACTAAAAACAACACAACACAACTAAAACTAAATATTGGTTCTACGAGTAAAGTAAGGTTTAAAATAATCAAAAGTATTACGAGACTGATTAATGACATTAGCAATCGTCTTGTTGGTTGTTGCCAACGTATACTATCTTGCATATTTCAAGAAATAAGTCGCAAAATGATAAAGTACAGCGGTGATGGAAGGAACAGATGGTCTCTTTTATATTTCATCTGTCCAGGGTTCTAATCCAGGCGTACACAACAAGTGTGGTTTGAGGTTTAATTAGGACTGATGTCTTACAGTCATAATTTGCCAAGAGATTAGTCTAGGCATAGCCTAGGACACCCTTCCCAAAAAACATATGGTCTTTTAAAAATTTGATATAAACAGGTGTACATATAACCCGTTTCATTATACTATGATAGAAATTAAAGTATCAACTAGAATCCCGAATAATAATAATTTACCATTTCAAAGTCGCACAAACCCATATCTAACAACAACAAAAGTCGAAAAATTTTACGCTTTATTTACACGAATCTTCTGTCCTTCGAGCACCTGCAAACAGAAACATGAAGTTTTGGTGATATAGGCAAAGCTAGAGAACTAGAGATGCACAAAAAGCCCAAGCTGCCCCGAAAAAGCCCAGACCAAGCCTTAAAGCCCGATCAAGCCAAAAAAAATTCAAATCCCAGCGGGAAAAAGCCAGATGGGGCCTATTTTCACAACCAAGGCCCGACCCTGGCCCAAATAAGCCTAAGTTTTTTTTTTTGCTTACTGAGCTTGAAAGGCCCGGTTCTTGTGCAAGGCAGGATCTCATGGCTACGAGAGTACAATCAGTGAATGATAGGAACTTACAGCATCGTTAAAAGATGAAATGGCGGCTTCCACCTCCTCTTCTGTAGTGAACGAAACAAACCCGAACCCGCTTGATTTAGAAGTCCCAGGAACTCGGGATACTTTGGCACCAACAACGTTTCCCTTTTCGGCAAAAAAGCTTTTGAGCGAATCCGATGTCACTGTTTTCGCCAGATTGCCAACGTAAAGTTTGTAAGGGCTGTCAACGAATGGGGTTTCCTCCGCTTGGAGAACGGAAAAGCCGAATCCATTCAAGGGCTTCTCCGTTACATTTACTTTGATTTTACGCCCTCCAATTTCCTGTCCAAAATAAATATATATTACACCATCGATGTATAAATCCCACTCGAAAGTAGGGTTTGGACTCGGTGGGGGTTGAAATGTATGCATACCTAACCTAACCTCTACCTCTACCTATGTCAAATGTCTAAAATACCCTTCAATAATCTAAAAAAGAAGAAACATGTGGACTATAATTGATTAATAATAGGCAAATATGTAATTTCCACTGGCAAGCAAGAATATGTTGCTAGCCCATGAACAATACTAGATGATTCTATGAAGGTAAGCCGAAGAAGCCTTACTGTGCCATTTAGCTTCTCGATAGCAGCATTTGCATCATCAACGGTCTTCATCGTTACAAAACCGAATCGTCTACTCCTTCCCGAGTACTTATCATACATTACCTACAAAATTGAGTTGCACAAAGGTGTTACCTTTCAATTGATGTAGAAAAACGGCGTTTCGAAAAGAAAAAAAAAACAGGGGTGTTTTGTCATTTGACAGTTCAGTTGCAATTTAAGCACACACACAAAAAAAATCAAATTTGGCACTGAATAGCCACATTTTAGCTACAATTATGGTAAATTCACCATCTACTTATACTACATTCACCATTAGTTGTCATATTGGACTTCAAATGCCAAATGAATATATAAAATTTCAAATTTGATATGAATATACTTCAACTTTTAGGGACAAATCCATAACCACATCAAAAAGTACTAGTATGAGTTTGAAAAAAACAGAATTTTAAATCTGAAATAAACCAAACTAAACAAACTCGGTATATTCCACCAGGAGACCATTTAGTCGACTCAAATTGGTCACAAAGAAGTAAATTGGGGATTTTAAACACTTAACGATAACAAATATGGGTTGGCCTCCGCTTAATAGGCATGAGATCACGTGAGAAGTGTCATTTTTTGTGAGAAGTTTGAGAAGTACTTTTAAACCGTTGGATCACTTTTAATCAAATACTGAAATACCCACCCATGAATTGCGGCTTAAAAGGTAATTGATCCGGCATCTTATCTCGGTGTATCTCATCCTAATGTTCGTCCATTTCTCATCCAAAGGTTGATAAATGATAACCACTTCTAACGTTTCTCACCGGAACCCAACCCCAGCTTAATATAACAAAACAGTAGGATCATTTATAAGATGAGATAGTTCTTAAAACTTCATCATTCTAGTCCTCAACATTCTGAAATTCAAGATTATTTTAGCATAATTTCTATTTTAAATTCTATACAGTTGTTAAATTATCTTGAATCTTTCAAGAATCCATATCAATGTTTTAATTCAAGTCTAACAAGAAATTTGGCTTCAACAGTTAAATTCCTAAAATCCATTCAACATATTATATATTAAAAAACACAAATATCAAATACCTCAACTTTCTCAATGGCACCATGTTCTTCAAAAACCTTATGGAGTTCATCGTTGTTGGTTGTGCGAGGGATGTTACCAACGTACAGTCGTCTGGCCGCTTCCGACGACGGGTCATGCGTCACCACCGTCGCCGGCGTTTCCTCGGCGACAGAAAGAACTCTGGTGGGGTGTCTAGGGTTAGAAATTGTAAATCTGAGAGAGGTTTGAGAAAGGGTGGGGTTTAATCGAAGGGTGAATTTGGTTTGCTGAATTTTGAAGGATTTAGAGGTTGAGTGGTGATGAAGGTAACTGGTGGATGATATTATGGATGATGAGATTGTGGCCATTTTGAAGAACCCTAGAAGCTTTTGCAAATGGTGTTGGGTGAGGTGAGGTGAGGAGATAGTGAGAATGGCGAGGGGTTTATCCAGTTGAGCAGAAGATGAACAAAGACGTAGAGGATAGATTTTTCTTTCTTTTAAACAATAAACTAGGGTGTGATACAATTCTTTTTGAGAAATTAATTAAAATGCCCCAAGTTGACTAACGATTCATCGAAATGCCCTTTTTCTCTCTCAATTTGTAAAAATACCCTGAAAATCCGTGGCATGATCCGTGACCCACGTTTTTTTTTCAAAATTTGACCCATCCGTGGTCAAAGCCCGTGGGAGGGGTAAAAATCCGTGGCCAATACTTTTGTCCGTGGCCCACGGATGTTTTTACAAAATTTGATTGAATTTTGAATTGAATGTTACACTTTCAACCCCTATACTTATTTACTTAATTTACTTTATACTTTTTACTTTCATAATTTTAATTTTACATTTAACACATATAATCATTTATTAACTAAAATACGTTAAAAAAATACGTTTTAATTTTAACAAGTTACACCATTATAATCGTCCATTCGATACGTTCGAAATGAGCTTTGACCACGGATTTTTACCCCTCCCACGGGCTTTGACCACAGATGAGTCAAATTTTGAAAAAAATTCGTGGGCCACGGATCAGGCCACGGATTTTCAGGGTATTTTTGCAAATTGATAGAGAGAAAGGGCATTTCGATGAAACGGTTGTCAACTTGGGGCATTTTAATTAATTTCCCATTCTTTTTTCGTCAAGAAATACATAACTACTTTAAGAAAACCTAATTCATTAAGTGAAAACTAACATAATGCAATGTAACATAATATTGAATTGTTTTAGATGTAAATTATTTTGGTTGACCGTATAATCTATACTATCTTATAATGCATCTAACTTCCAAACACTTAAAAACAACCTCTAAAACTATATGTACCATCATTTAAAGCATAATTACTTAAAATTTAATATTGAGAAAACTTTCTCTCTCACCAATTCTCTTTTTGAAGCCATGTGGTATGTAATCATTTTGGGTTTTGAATGGCTCTCTCACCTATTCTATTTTTGAAACCAACAAACTGGAGGATGTAATCATTTTGGGTTTTAGAAATTGCAAAACGACTCATCGGCTCCATCCCCCTCCCTCCAAAATCCTCCGATTATAACCCATGGATTCAGTCACTTTTGGTTTCAAACATTTCTCACCGAATCACTGTCACTACGATTTCTCAGGTACGGTTTAGGTTTCAAAATCGTTTTTAGTTTCAAAATCGTGGTTTCAAAATCGTTTTTGATTTCAAAATCTGGTTTTGAAATCGATTTTGGTTTCAAAATCGATTGATTTTGGTTTTGAAATTGATTTTGGTTTCAAACTCGATTTTGGTTTCAAAAATCGATTTTGGTTTCAACTTATATATTGTTTCGATTTCTCAAACGATTGATTTTGGTTTCCATCAGCTGAAACCAAAAACCAATGTAACCACCTCATATTTGTAATCACAACCCTTAAAACTAATGAAAACAATGTAGCCACATAATATTTGGCTTAAAAACAATAGAGAAAACAATGTAACCACATAATGGAAGCAGCAGATGCCATTCCACCACCCGAGCCGCTGTCCCTGTCAAAAACCAACTTGTTGCACCAATAAGCACTGCTTAATGGGAGCAGCAGCTGCCATTCCACCACCCGAGTCGTTGTCCCTGTCAAAAACCAACCTGCTGCACCAATAAGCACTGCTTAATGGAAGCAGTTGTCATTCTGACTTTACCCGAATCAGCATTCTCTCACGGGCAACTTTATGTTGCGTTGTCAAGAGGGGCAACACATGAAAATACAAAGGTATTAGTAAAGCCTGCCAAAAAATTCAATCGTGTTGGAGTCTACATATCAAACGTGGTGTATCAGGAAGTTTTACGCGACTAGCAAGATACGAGTTATTATTAAACATTTTTTACAACTATTTGTATAGATTATAATCATAAAACTTTTATTACAGGACATGTCTTCATATGGATGCTTCAAGTGATACCTTAGCGTATTTTATAGGGATCGATTTATATTATAAAGATGATTATATTTTTATTTTGTGTAAACATGAATTTTGGTTTTTTGGTTAATTATGAATTGCAATAATCTAATAACAACAAAAACTTTTTGGTCAATCAACCATTATGAACTTTAAAGTTTATGAAGATCATAAACGTCATACTCTCAATTTACAGAAAAAATTGGCATCCCGCCGTGTAACACCCTAAAATCAGGGCTAATTAAAACTCAAGTTATAACAAGTTATGATAGAATAACATCCAAACTTTTATATAAGAAGTGAATTAACCATGAGGAGTTATAAGTACAAACATTGAATCCTTCAAATAACCTATTAATCTAATCATGTCACTATAATTAGATTAACTAAGTTATCTAAACAATCCATTAAAATCTCCTTTCGTTAATTGACTTCTCCGTTATCCCAAAACGCTCATCCCACGTCCCTTTACTTTCCCGAGCTAGTACCTGGTAAGAAAATTTAATTTAAAACGATTAGGCTTACGCCTAGTGAAAACATCCAATTTCAAATTAAAACATTAACAGTTTGAAAATATCCAATACATATAAACAAACATGTTCTCCACTGTTCTTACCATACACGTGCTCACCTCCATGACAGGATCATACCCGATCCCATGAGTATGACTAACATTCAGTATGTCATATTATCCCAATCAAGAGCCTACTACGAATCCTTATAGATTCTAGACTATTGCTCTTATCCAAGAAATTACAAGTTGTTTTATGCCTATTTCTTGGCTTGGAAGTAGAGATTACAAGTTACTTTATGTCTACCTCTGGTCTTCCCCTAGAAATCAAGAATTACAATTTACGTTATGCCTATTCCTTGATTTCTATACTATGAAATAGAAATTACAATTTCCTTTATGCCTATTTCTCATTTCATAACACCTTTACGAAATGGGAATTACAATTTACTTTATGTTTATTCCTCATTTCAGGTCAACGGGAATTACAAATTACTTTATGCATATTCCTCGTTTTCTACATAACAGTGCCTATGGATCCATTACACTTAATATAGATTCCTCATAACAAACAGTATGAGCAAATCGCATTTACACCACATAGATTCCTCATAGCAATCGGTATGAGCAAATCACATTTACAAATCTCTCATTCTTACCATACTTGTACTTGACTCATAATTACCAAATCATATTCAATCTCATGAGTAGGATTATCATTTAGAAAATCATATCATCATGTCCAACAGTCAACCACGAATCATTACAGATTCTATTTATCGGTCAAGCCTAAAGACTTACCTTCAATTACCGTACTTTCTTCTTGGAATAGAAACAGAAATAGCAATTATATATTGCCTATTTTTAATCCACCAAAAACATAGGAAACAACACTTACACTTCATCTAATTCATATTTCCACATTTCAAATACAAATAGCAACTCTACTTTGCCTATTTAATTATTCAACCTGAATAATATCAAACTAAAACAATCTTTAAACCTAACACACTACCATTCCATTGTAAGTATGTTTCAAGCTACTAGGATTGTATTTCAATTCCTACATCGTACCCTTCCAGAAGTCAGCAAAACTTAAAGTTACTGGATAACAAAAGTGTCCGGACACCTCATACTGTCCGGATATCACAACTTTCCGGATACTACAACTTTCCGGGTAATACATAGCTTTCCGGATAATACACATCTTACCGGGTACTTATCAAATCCGGATGACATCCGGAAACATACTCAATCCGGATACCATCCGGTATCTAATTTAGCCGGAAACCTTATAAAATCTGTTGGGTCACCAAGGATTTGAAATTGACTCACCGATGTTTTCCCTAAAAATCCTACTTAGAATATTTTTAGTTTGGTTCTTTGAATGACTTGTATAAAATAGCAAATGTTCGGTAAAGTCGAAGATCAACCGAAACCAAGCTTGAAGACTCTCTACTTGTGGAAAATAGAAGACTCTTCTCAACAAACAAACAAGTCATCACCACCGAATTGTCTTCACAATTTCGGTGGCCCTCATCACCACCGAATTGTCTTAACAATTTCGGTGGCCATCCTCACCACCGAATTGTCTTCACAATTTCGGTGGCCTTTCTTCTCCACCGAAGTGGCTCTCATTTCTCGGTGAACTGTCTCCACCGAAAAGTCCTTCAGATTCGGTGAACAGCTTCCACCGATATGCTTCTTAGACTCGGTAGGAACTTTGAAGAAATAGTACTTCTTTGCAGATGGTTATATATTCTTGACAATATTATCGGTGGAACTCTTTCGGTGATATTGTCTTGAATACTCATAAAGAAGATCATTTATTTCGGGACAAAATCTGATACAAGGCAAAAGTAACATTTTGTCTTATTATCTTTTTAAAAGATGTCCTTTCAGCATGGCTTCTATTCCTGGTTTCAAGAAAAAGGTGATAGTGACTTATCACCTTTTTAGAAGTCCACTGGTACTTTTCCAAAGACCATTGGTACGTTGCAAGTGACTTGAGGATAATAGTACCATGCATTTAATGCTCAGTACCTTATCCTCACTATAAAAGGAAGATGAAGACTCCATGCAAATTACGCTTTCTGGATTTCTCTCAGTGCAAGATTTTCATATTGCTTGATAACCTTATAGCCTTGCTCTTAGTGTTCTCTGCTGTATTGTTTAGTTTACTTTGTGAAAGATTGTTAGAATAGTTTATCTGTTCTTTTCTGCAACAGTCTTTAAGTTTCTTTGTGTAATTCTAGTTGAAAGATTTTCAATATAAAGAATTAAAATTGTGAAAATTTTGAGTATTGTATTCAAATCCCCCCCCCCCCCTTCTACAATACTTGTTAAGCCATCTGGGACTAACAAGTGGTATCAGAGCGGAAAGTTTAATCCCATAAACTTGATCTGCGATGGCTGCCTCTTCTTCTTCTATAATTGAAAACTCTTTTCAAAACAACTTTTCTGAGAATGGCTCCATAACCAAACCTCCTAAGTTTAATGCTAACAACTTCTCTTTGTGGAAGAGCCTCATGATGCTATTCATGGAAGGAGTGGATACTAGATATCCAACCATTCTCAAAGAGGGACCTATCATCCCCAGAGTTTGGGCTCGCTATGAAACGCAGAGGCCTGGTAAAGAAAATTTGGAAAAAGAAATCTCTAGTGATTCTGATGAAGAAAAATCCAGTGCTACTGGTCGTTACATCCTCAAAAATCCTAATAAATATACTGATGAGGAAAAATGTTTGGTCTCTCTCGACTCTAAGCTAAGAGCAATTATTGCACTCTCTCTTCCTGATGAGGTCTATCACTCTCTGGTTAACTTTGAAACTGCCAAAGAGATGTGGACCACACTGTGTGTACTGTACGAAGGTAATGTGGAAGTAAAGAAATGTAAAAAGATTGGTCTCATTAGAAAATATGAACTCTTTGCTTTTGAAAAAGGAGAATCTCTTCCTAGCTACTATAAGCGTTTCAACTCTCTCTTAAATGATCTGAAGTTATTGGGCAGAGTCTATGATAATGAGGAAGTCTTAAGCAAGTTCATGGATTGTCTTCCAGATTTTTGGGAGAATATATGTACTTGCATTAAAACTACCAAGGACCTTGAGTTCATGCCCTTAACTGTCCTTTATGGAACTCTCTTCAATTTTGAGCAACAAAGTTACAAATGAAATCTTTCATCAAAGAGATAAAGAGCTCTTCTATAGCTTTTGTCAGTGAAAGCTCCAAGAAATCTCAAAATGTTCCTAGAATCACCTATCCGTCATCAGACTCTGACAATGACAGCCAAAATAACTCTACCCACCAAACGGAGGCATATCTTAGTGATGCTGATGATGAAGGTGAGGAAATTATGGTTGAACATTTGTCTGAAGAAATGGCAATGATGGCTGGCTCTAAGAACAAATTTCGTCCTTTCATCAAATCCAGAAACTTTAGAAAATCTTCTACTTCCAAGACTTCTTCTGATAAGTCAAATGAAGAGTGCTTTAACTGTGGCAAGAAAGGACATTTTGCATCTGAGTGTAGGAGTAAGCGTGTTACTAAGTCTAGGAACCCATCCTCTGACAAATATTCTTCAAAGACTGAGAAACCCAGAAATAATCCTTTCAAATCAACCTTTTCCAAAAAGGATTCCTAATCCTCTTCCTTAGACCATCAGGAGCACGCTGAGAAGTATAAAGCCAAGTAAAAGAAATAGAAAGAAAGGAGTGAGGGTCTTGAAAGAAAAGGAAAAGGTTTAATGGCAGAAACTCATAACTGGGATGAAGAAGACACCTCTGACAGTGATTCTCACAATATGTGCTTCATGGCCATTTCTGAAGAAATGGAGGATTCTGACAAAGCTATCTCTCCAATGGCTCTTGTGTCGACTGGGTGCTCGACAGCTTATGCTCAGGTACATCCTTTTAATGATATGACTGATAGTGAAAAGATAGATGCGTATGAATCTTTAACTAAATACTTTTATTCTGTCAAAGATAGCAAGAATATAAAATCTGCTCAAGTGAAAGAACTCAAATCTGAACTTGAAATTTGCATGTCTAAGCTTAAAAGGTTTGAGGAAACCAAAGCTGAGCTTGAGGACTTAAAAACTATAAATCATGTGATTTCAAAAGAAAAGAACTCGCTTCTTAAGAAACTTAAAAAGGAGCAAGAGGTTGTAAGAAAATGGACAGATTCTTCAAAAAATCTTGAACAGCTCTTTCAAAGTCAAATCAGTGGAAAGAGCAAATTCGGTCTAGGATTCGACAAAGTCTATCCTGAAGTTTCTTCCCATGCACTTATTCCTATCACCAGTGTGTGGGATGATGCATCTGATTCAAGTTCTTGTGATTCCATCTCCTTAAATTCTTTAGATCTAGGTGAAGCTCGAAATTACGGAATGTTTATAAAAGCAAAAGAGGCTTCCTCAAATCAATTCATTGAGGAACTTGACTCTGATGAAATTTCAAAACTCATCCCTGATCTCTCAAAAAGATCAACCTTTGATGAAGCCTCATCCTCAAACTCCTCAAAAGTCACCTTGCTGAAAAAATCAAATCCCACCGATGTCAACACCGATGATCCTCTAATACCTCTCCATGAGTTATTAAAGTCTATTCACATAGATGAATACTCTGAACCTAAGCCCTCAAAGATTCCCAAAAGAGAACCTCAAGTTCCCACAAAAGGTTTTTCATCGGGAAATTGGTGGTCGAATCAGTGGCCATTTCCCATCCCAAAAGATTCACTCCAAAGAATTTTTCTGGTAACTCTTCTAGTCTTCCTATTCCAAGATCTGTTCTTTTGAAAAAGTCAAACCCCAAAGAATCATCCAACTCTCCAATCCACAACTCTGACAAAGGAATTCCTGGGTCCAAACCTTCTACTTTGTTCTCTTCTAACACGGTAATAAAACCTAATGTTAAAAGCCAAAACAGGAAAAGTGGTCATAGTGTTAAAAAGATTTTTATCTATAGAAAATTCTATAACTGTGGTGACACGTTTCACATGGCTAAGGATTGTCCCAAGGAAAGAATAGATAGAACCAATTCAAAGGACTCAGTTTCTTCTAACCCCAAAGGACCCATTACAAAATGGGTACCAAAGAACTAATCTGTGTGTGCATGCAGGTTTCTGAGCACCATCAAATATGGTATCTGGATAGTGGGTGCTCACGCCACATGACCGGAAACAAATCTCTTCTCATCAACTATGTGTCTGAAAAGGGTCCATCTGTCACTTTTGGTGACAACTCTAAAGGCTACACCAAAGGTTATGGAACTCTCACAAATGGATCTGTCACTTTCAATAAAGTGGCATTTGTTGAAGGTCTCATGCATAATCTTCTCAGCATTAGCCAACTGTGTGATCTTGGATATAAAGTTATCTTTGAACTTTGTATCTGTACTGTTGTGGACAAAAACTTCAACGTGGTGTTATCTGGAGAAAGGATGGAAAATGTCTATGTCATTGACATGGGACTGAGCAACAATTCATCCAATGTCTGCTTTGTGTCAGATGACACATCCAAAAGGAACTGGTTGTGGCATAAACGTCTCTCTCATCTTAATTTCAAAACTCTCCATAAAATTTCAAATAAAGAGTTGGTGACTAGTATGCCAAAGCTGAATTTTGTCAAAGAAAAGTTGTGTGATGCATGTGAAAAAGGGAAGCTCACCAAAACATCCTTCAAGACAAAGCAATGCTCTTCCATCACCCTTCCACTGCAGATGCTGCACATGGACCTATGTGGACCTGTCAGCACTCCTAGTCTAGGAGGAAAAAGGTACATTCTTGTAATTGTTGATGAATTTACCAGATATACCTGGGTCTCTTTTCTCAGGTACAAAAGTGATGCTACCGAAGAAATCATCAATTTTGTCAAGAAAAATGAAGTTCTGAATGGCCAACTTGTTCGGTCAGTAAGAAGTGATAATGGCACTGAATTCAGAAACAGTGCTCTTGAAAACTTCTTTACTGAGAAAGGAATTTCTCAGAACTTTTCTGCAGTACGAACTCCACAACAAAATGGAGTGGTGGAAAGGAAAAATAGAACTCTGTGTGAGGCTGCCAGATCCATGTTAAGTGAATCAAATCCACCTACCTATTTTTGGGCTGAAGCTGTTAATACTGCTTGTTTTACCCAAAACAGGTCGGTAATCTCTAAAAGGCATGATAAAACCCCATATGAAGTTTTCCATGGCAGAAAACCAAATATTGGCTTTCTTCATGTGTTCGGCTGTGTGTGTTTTATTCTAAATGATCGTGACAACCTTGGGAAGTTTGATCCCAAAGCTGATGAAGGAATTTTTGTTGGATACTCTCTTTCCTCCAAAGCATATCGTGTGTTCAACCTAAGGAGAAAATGCATTGATGAATCTATTCATGTTAAGTTTGATGATTTGAGATCCTCATCTCTTCCAAATGATGATGATGATGAACTACACAGATGGATCTCCTCATGCATCGATAATGCTCCCCAAACCAACTCCACCGATGCTTCTCCCATTCCATTGAACCCACCAATTCCTTCTACCGAAAATAATCAAGTTGGATCACCTTCTATATCTCCCACCGAAATTGACCATGTCACCACCGATGTACCTTTTCCCACCGACGCTCATCCCTCCACTGATCCCATATCATCCACCAATCCCATTGCCTCACACCGAACCTCTGATCCCACTACTTCTTCACCCCAAACACAAAACATTCCACCACCTTTACCTCCTGCAACCAAATGGACCAAAGATCACCCCATAGACCAAATCATT
Source organism: Saussurea involucrata (assembly GCA_033807775.1). Classification (NCBI taxonomy): domain Eukaryota; kingdom Viridiplantae; phylum Streptophyta; class Magnoliopsida; order Asterales; family Asteraceae; genus Saussurea; species Saussurea involucrata. Next base: position 180,682,377 of record CM066320.1, on the reverse strand, counting down.
GGTGATCAGCAAGCAGGTGTCCAAACTCGTAGAGGAGTTGGAAATATTTGTCTCTATGTGAATTTTCTCTCTTTTATTGAACCCAAAAAGATTGATGAAGCTCTCTCAGATCCTTGTTGGATCACTGCCATGCAAGAAGAACTTTCTCAGTTTGAGAGAAACAAAGTTTGGAGATTGGTTCCCAGACCCCGAAAGAAGACAATCATTGGAACCAAATGGATATTCAGAAACAAGATGGATGGAGATGGTACAGTTATCATAAACAAGGCCAGACTAGTAGCTCAAGGATACAGACAGGAAGAGGGCATTGACTATGATGAAACATTTGCCCCTGTTGCAAGACTTGAAGCTATAAGAATCTTTCTGGCTCATGTTGCCTACAGAAATTTTAGGGTCTTTCAAATGGATGTTAAAAGTGCCTTCCTCAATGGGGAACTTGCAGAGGAAGTCTATGTGAAACAACCTCCTGGCTTTGAAGACCCAGCTCATCCAGACTATGTGTACAGACTTGACAAGGCTCTCTATGGTCTCAAGCAAGCTCCTCGTGCTTGGTATGACACTCTTGCCAACTTCCTTCTAAAGCATGGATATTCCAGAGGTAAAATCGACAACACTCTCTTCATCAAGGAAACCTCAGGTAATCTCATTCTTGTCCAAATCTATGTTGATGACATCATCTTTGGTGCCACTAATGAATCACTTTGTGATGAGTTTGCTTCTCTCATGATGAGTGAATATGAGATGAGCATGATGGGAGAGCTTACATTCTTTTTGGGCCTTCAGGTCAAACAAACTTCAGAAGGAATTTTTATAAACCAAAGTAAATATATTCGTGACCTTCTAAAGAAATTCAACTTTCTAGATAGCTCTCCTATGAAAACTCCCATGGCACCACCTTTGAAACTCAATGCTGATCCTAAAGGTGAATCTGTGGACATTATCCTTTATCGAGGAATGATTGGTTCTCTTCTATACTTAACTGCTAGCAGACCGGACATTATGTTTGCCACTTGTCTTTGTGCACGTTATCAGGCCAATCCTAAAGAATCGCATTTAAAGGCTGTAAAACGGATTTTTCGGTATCTCAAGGGTACCTTGCACTTGGGTCTTTGGTATCCCAAAGACTCAGGTTTTGAACTAATTGGGTATTCAGATTCAGATTATGCAGGTTCCCAGATTGATAGAAAGAGTACTACAGGAAGTTGCCAACTTCTTGGTGGTAAATTAGTAAGTTGGTCCAGCAAGAAACAAAACTCTGTGTCAACCTCTACTGCTGAGGCTGAATATGTAGCTGCTGGAAGCTGTTGTGCTCAGATCCTGTGGATGAGAAACCAACTCAGGGACTACAATCAATTCTTTTCTAAAGTCCCAATTATGTGTGATAATTCCAGTGCAATAGCTATTGCAAACAATCCTGTTCTTCACTCCAGATCTACACACATAGATATCATGTATCACTTCATCAGGGACCACATTTCCAAAGGTGACGTTGAGCTGCACTTCATTCCCACCGATTTGCAACTTGCTGATTTATTTACTAAACCCCTTGATGAAACCAGGTTCAACTTTCTGATAAGTGAACTTGGAATGTGCAATCTACAAGAATAAAATGTGTTTTTATTCTACACCGATCTCACATCGGTGGACAAATTTCTTTGTGCTTCTACTCCGATTTCATCTCTACCAAAATCCTTACCCCGATATCACACTTTCTTCCCTTACCACCGAAACATCAATTCGGTGGAAACTTTCCCCTACACCGAAATCTCTTGTCACATGATTCGGTGGAATCAAGTCAACACCGAAGGTACTCTCTTCTCTTCTACCTAAATCTAAATTCGGTGGAATCTTCCATCACCGAAGGTCTTCTCCATTCTTCCACCAAAGGAAACTTCGGTGGTACCTTTGTGCCCTTTGTGCCCTTCGGTGGTACCTTTGTGCCCTTCCACCGAAATTCGAGTCTCACACCGACTCTCCATCGTCGGTGAGACTTCGGTACTGTGTCCACCGAATCATCACCGATTTCCTTTCTTCTTATCCATTACGATTCCCCATGCCTTCTTGAGTCTCCAAATACCTAAAAGTTGTCAGTGATGTGAGACCTTTCCCCTTCTAGCCGTTTTTCATCATTATTTTTTACCTTCTTCCGCCTCTATATATACTCTTAATCCCTAAATTTCTTTTCCCTCACTTTTCACTCACACGAAACCTGCAACCCTTCCTCTCTCTAAAAACCTTCAATAACCATTTCAATGGCATCCTCCAGATCCGCTGTTCCCACTCGATTCGAAGACCTCAAGTTCAATGCATGCAATCATGTTGCCCGCTTCGATTCCAACTCATCTCATCCTGAGTTCTCCTCGGTAACCAAGTTTCTCACCCGATCTCCTCTCCTCCATGCTTTCACCTGCAACCCTAAAATGAGCAAAATGCTCATTGGACAGTTTTGGTTAACCTGTGTGTACGATCCCTCAAACGAAGCCATTCACGCCTCCATTCTTTCCAATGAAGAAGGTGATCACGACCTTACCTTTGGGGTCGATGATGTTCGCCTAGCTCTCAAAATCCAAACCTTTTCTCGATATGATGATTTACATGTCGATACCATTATTGAAGACGTTGTTCAAACTCTTGGGTATGTTATTGATGATTCATCTAAAAAGGGCCCCGACACTCTCCTTCGAAGCAAAATGGGCGGCATATGGAATTTTTTCTTTGCCCACATTATACATTGTCTCTCTCGCAAGACTAGTGGGCACGATCAATCACCGTCATATATTACAAAGCTCGCTCATGCCCTCATCTTTCAAAGGAAAGTTGACTTCGCTCAATACTTCTTCACTGAACTTGTTGAGGTAATTAAGCAACCAAGGAAATGCTATGTTGCATATCCTCGTTTCCTCTCGATGATCATTCAACATAAACTTTCTAAAGCATTGGATACCGATCGCAACTCATCTACTCCAAGATTCACATATGACTGGTCGTCTCCGCTCGTTGGCACCAAAACTCTAAATGTTAAACCGCTCGCAACCGATCGCCCTTTACGACAAGGTATGATTTCTTTTGCTCTCTCTCCCGAACTACATTGGGGTGATGCGGAAATTCCCGGGTTTCGTCACCTGGAAATTCCCGAGGTCACTCCAAATGTCGTGGCCCCTTCTCCTCGTCCTCGAGTAAAGTCCGGTGGCGCTAAAAAGGAACATCAAAAGGCCACCGACACCTCTGCACCCGCTTCTAGAACCATGCCAACGAGAGAACACTCGACGGCTTCCCCGGTTCAAAAACCTTCTAAGCGGAGGCACTCATCTCCCCCCCCCCCCCCCCGAAATCTTCTCTAAAAAGATCTCGGGTACATTTGACTGAACCATCCCATTCTAGGGAATTTGTTAAACCCTCAACCGACTCCTCTGAGGTCTCTCAAAAGACCACGGTTGTAGAAAAGGAACTCCCTACATTTGCCTCTTCACCCACTTCTTCGGGTGAAAGAGATGACTTCGAGCCCTCTTCCCTCGAAGGAGTAGATTTGACACTTCGCGGCCTTTCACCCGGTCAGTTTATGATCGATGATGATGCACAACCCAATCAGGGTTCCCCCCCATTACATCCCCCCCCCCCCCCCCCCGAGAGATTTCTTTGATTTTCTTTTGGAGGACACTGGTTCTCCCCGAATCATCCCGTCCACCGAAAAAAATCCCACCGAGACTCCCTCACCAGCACATCTGGATTCTCCCCGGCGATCTCCTACTCCACACCGATCGCCCACCCCGCAAAGATCACCAACACCGATTCAGCAGGATTCTCCACCACCGAGAATTCTCTATCCCGATGAGTTAGCAGTTTTCCTCCCACATCGGCCTACAGAAACTGATCCCCTACGCTACCGATGTTCTTTCCCAGAAATCGGTGGTTATGTTTCCACACACCATGGCCAACACTCTACTTTTCTACAATCTACCATTTCCTTGATCTCCCAGGCCAACTCTAGAATTTCAACTCTTGAGACTAAGTTGCCTCAACTTCTTTTCAACGCCATCACCGATGCCCTTACACCAATAAATGAATCCCTTGATACTTTGTCTTCAAAGGTGGCATCCCTCACAAAGGCCTCCACCACCGATAAATCTGAATGGGAAATGAGCTTGGGTGATTTCTCACTGGTTCCCGATGCTATGTCTTCAAGCTTGGCCTCTCTTCACTCCAAATTCGATAAAGTATTTTATGAGATGGGTTTTAAGTTTCCGGCTGTGGCTGAGGGGGAGAAAACCACTACTACACCAGGAAAACTTCCCACTCTCAAGAAATCTACCAGCAACAAGCCTCCACCGAAAACCCCTTCTCCACCGAAAGCATCACCACCACCGAAATCACCTCAAAACTCACCAATTCATACAGGCACCACCGAATCCATCTCTTCACCGAAAACCAAAATCCCTAAGATCGTGGAAGTGATTGCATCATCTGAGGGGGAGCAATCGAGCAAAGCTCCCAAAGATAAAGGAAAGAAGGTAATTTCGGCCGAAGACTTGGCAAAGGAAGAAAAGAAGAAGAAAGAATTGGCTAAGTATGGGGCAAGACCTAAAGGTGCTGAAACTCTAAAACTCAAGCCTCTTCCTCAAACAGCTTTCACCGATCTCGGCCTTTCCCCTCAAGAAATTGAGGAAGCTAAACTTGCCCAAATAGCTTTGGATAAATCTAAAGCTCTATCCATGAAAGCTGCCGAAGAAGAAGCCGCCAAAGTGAAGTCCACTGATGCCATCCAAACTCAAAAATCGGTACTAAGTGCATTTGAAGAAGAAAAGAACGAAGAAATTGCCTGGTACAAAAGAACCATGCACCACCGAATGAGCTCAGCCACAATCACAAGTGCCAAAATTGCTACTTCCAGAGTCAACCCAAAGGATATCAGGCTAATCATTAACAGAGATGATGGTTCGTTGAAAAGCTTGACAGATGTCCATCTCAAGAATTTCGGCCTCACTAAATGGTTCGAAATCTCTCAACATCTTGTCAAAAGTTCAAACCCGAAGAAGGACACTTTCATCAAATGCATTGAAGGTTTGATGAATAGGATGAAGGAGATCAAAAGAAAACACAACATCATCCTTTCCACCGATGAAAGGGCCAAACTTCAATCAATGAAAGAAGATATTCGGGTTCCCAAGGTCAAGAATCCCATAGACAAAGTATTCAAAGAGATGGCATCTGAAGGAAGGATTCCAAATGTCAGCAACCTGAATCTATCCCTTCCTACCTCGGTACCACATCCCTCCACAACTCTGAGCCTTGCACCGATTCCGGGGCTTTACTTCAATGATGGTTTCGGTCGAAGATCCTTCTTCAGATTTGCTCAGATTTCCATTGCCGATACTCTGTTCCTTCAAGGTATCTACAACCTATTTCCTTACATTCCCGAAGCTCAACCCTTCTTCAAAAATGTGACGGATGAAATTAAACGGAGGCAAACCACCGAGAAATAGGTTCTCTCTTTTCTTTTGGTACTTGTAAAAAGTTTGTTTCTCATTTTGTAAAAATGTACGAGAAAACTTATCTTAATACAAGTATCTCTCTATTTGAATTTTATTTAGGTACATATCCTCACTTTCATTTACTTGTAAATATTGTACATAGTATACATACTCATACAAAAAGAAAAAGATCAAAAAGAACAAAAAGAATGGTCTATGTGAAAAGAACCCAAAAAGAGTAAAAAGGGTCAAAATGCACTTTACTTTTCAATACTCTTAAATATCCTAAGAAAGGAGCTCAAATTCAAATAGGGGGAGATTGTTGGGTCACCAAGGATTTGAAATTGACTCACCGATGTTTTCCCTAAAAATCCTACTTAGAATATTTTTAGTTTGGTTCTTTGAATGACTTGTATAAAATAGCAAATGTTCGGTAAAGTCGAAGATCAACCGAAACCAAGCTTGAAGACTCTCTACTTGTGGAAAATAGAAGACTCTTCTCAACAAACAAACAAGTCATCACCACCGGATTGTCTTCACAATTTCGGTGGCCCTCATCACCACCGAATTGTCTTAACAATTTCGGTGGCCATCCTCACCACCGAATTGTCTTCACAATTTCGGTGGCCTTTCTTCTCCACCGAAGTGGCTCTCATTTCTCGGTGAACTGTCTCCACCGAAAAGTCCTTCAGATTCGGTGAACAGCTTCCACCGATATGCTTCTTAGACTCGGTAGGAACTTTGAAGAAATAGTACTTCTTTGCAGATGGTTATATATTCTTGACAATATTATCGGTGGAACTCTTTCGGTGATATTGTCTTGAATACTCATAAAGAAGATCATTTATTTTGGGACAAAATCTGATACAAGGCAAAAGTAACATTTTGTCTTATTATCTTTTTAGAATATGTCATTTCAGCATGGCTTCTATTCCTGGTTTCAAGAAAAAGGTGATAGTGACTTATCACCTTTTTAGAAGTCCACTGGTACTTTTCCAAAGACCATTGGTACGTTGCAAGTGACTTGAGGATAATAGTACCATGCATTTAATGCTCAGTACCTTATCCTCACTATAAAAGGAAGATGAAGACTCCATGCAAATTACGCTTTCTGGATTTCTCTCAGTGCAAGATTTTCATATTGATTGATAACCTTATAGCCTTGCTCTTAGTGTTCTCTGCTGTATTGTTTAGTTTACTTTGTGAAAGATTGTTAGAATAGTTTATCTGTTCTTTTCCGCAACAGTCTTTAAGTTTCTTTGTGTAATTCTAGTTGAAAGATTTTCAATATAAAGAATTAAAATTGTGAAAATTTTGAGTATTGTATTCAACCCCCCCCCCTTCTACAATACTTGTTAAGCCATCTGGGACTAACAAAATCAATACTTACCGGGTATCTTTTTCTTGTCCGGAAACCTTCATTCAGAGGTTTCCGGATGATATCATTTTACCCGAAAACTTTCATCTGCAGATTAAAACCTCGATCCAATTTCATGTCTGTTCCATTCAGCTTATTCTAAGCACATCCATACAGTCCCAAAACAGTTTATACACACCTCTTAACATTTAATTTGACAGAAAACATAGATTTAAGCAAAAAGTGAATGAACTCACCTTATGGAGATAAAACCCACTTTTCTTGCAAAATCAACTTCAAATCCACAGTACCCTTTGTTTACACCAGTCTGGATTATTTTCTTGCAGAAGAAATCTTTTCTTCTTCTCTTCTTCTTCTTTTGCTTCCTGATTTCTTTCTCTCTTCTCTCCTTGCCATACCAAAACACACACACACACACACTTGCACAAAGCTAAGAAGTGAGCTCATCAAGACACCTCATCCCCTCACATCAAAATAGGGCGGTGATGGTATTAAATTTAATCACTTTTACCCAAACACTCCCTCCAAGTATCAACCTTTGGCAAGTTTAATCCCTTCATTTATAAATTAAAATTAAAGTTTACCCATTAACTTATTATTCCACAAAACAAATAACATAACTTATTCGGGGTTAAACTCTAAAATTAATCCATCATATAATAAATTATAATTTATCAATAAAACCCATCTTAATATTTTATACAAAAAAAATCGAGATGTTACACGCCGCATTGCGCGGGTAGCCAACTAGTAAAAGAATTAATGTTTCAATGTTAAAGTTAATTAAGCTTGTATATATATATATATATACACACAGTATTAAGCATTATGGTAGATGTATGAAAAAAAATGCTCCCAGTTTAACATATAAAGTTTGTTTTGCTACCTAGCTAGTTTATCCAACCAAATATGAATGACATATGTTTCAAATCAAATAATAATATAATAAGAAGTCATACATGATCTAAAATCAAGAATCTGATTAACTATAGAGTAAACTCTACTTTTGGTCCTTAAGGTATGAAACAAGAACCTATGGTTTCATAATTAGACTTTTCGTCCTCATGGTTTTGATTTTGCTCTGAAACAATGACCTGGCCACTAACTCCGTTAAAAGTCTCTGTTAGAAACAGGGGTATTTTCGTCCAATATAGTTTTATTCCTCTTTTTGCAATTCCTTTTGTTTTTTTTCTTAAGTTTATAAAAAACATCAAACTACAAGGACATGTTATGTAATTAGCCATATTATATATATATACACACACACACATATAAAACCCGTCCAAGTTTTGGTAAAAAATGTAAATAACTCACACCGGCCAAACCATCGCTTCCCCTTCTTCTCCGGTGAAACAGTACCGATGAACATCACTATCACCAACCCAAAAACCCACTCCGGCGAACATTACCATCACTGATAATCTGCTTCGATGTGTGTATCGTGTGTGCATCGAAACCACCATCATCTTCACCACACAGTGAGTGTGTGTGTGTGTGTGTGTTCATCATTCGTGCTAAAAACCACCATCCTCTTCACCACTGTATGTGTGTGTGTGTTCATCATTCGTGCAAAAAAAACACCATCCCAATCACCACGATGAACAACAAACATGAAACTGTCGACATTTTAATTTTTCAAAAACACTTTCTTGTTGATTTAAAATTCAATCTAATCACTTTAATTTGTTTAAAATCAACAACATTAACAACCTGAGAACAAAAAATCAAACCAAACACTCAAATGATTTCCAATTTCTTGAAAATTTTTAAGAAAAATTCAAAATCTCAAAAGGAGGGGAGGGTGGGTTTCGTCCCCTCTGTGTAAGATACCTTCGTGTTGAATCTGATAGGAGATAGGTTTTTGCTCTGAGATAGGTTTTTGGCAGCTATGGATCCCCTTTGTGTGATGTGTATATATATATATATATAGAGATATATAATAGTTAAATACATAATAGGTCCTTATAATTTGATGGTTTTTATAAAAGTAAGGAAAAACAAAACAAATTACAAAATGAGAGACAAAAGGGTGAAAAGACGAAAATACCCCTGACTCTAATGGAGGTTTTTAACGGGGTTAGTGGCCAGGGTCCTTGTTTCAAAGCAAAATCAAAACCATGAGGACGAAAAGTCTAATTATGAAACCATAGGTCTCTGTTTCAAAGAAATCAATATACCTTAAGGACCAAAAGTAGAGTTTACTCCTAACTATATAATGTAAGTAAAAGACCTTGAAAACAGAGAACATTGGTTAAAAAGAAACCCATAAATAATCTTTGTTCCAACACTCGGTGAAAACGAAAATAGCTAGATGCAATAGAGATTGTTTCAATGATTATGGAATAATATAGTGACACAAAGAATTTTTCCCAAAAGTTAAAAAGAAATCTCCATAAAAATGAATAAAGAGGACAAACCGAGGCTTAGTTTTATCACAAATATGAACATTTTAATGTTTTATAAGTTAACATATATAATAGATAGATAGATTTTATATATAGTTATATACATACATACACATATTGAGTTGGGTCGGGTCGGGTCGGGCCGGTGATCACCGTCCCTGTCCTCGCTCATGTCCCCGATATAAAGTTCCAGAACCTGATCCGAAAATTTCGGTTTTCAGTTTCACCATCGGTTTCGAATTTTTTTTGCCATCCCTACATGTGTATCGACCTATAATTCTACCCCCAAGAAAACTTACAATGAACCATATATTATGCCCCTCAAGATTTATGTATTACCCAATAACCCAAATCACCCCAAATAATGTCATTTTATATCATAGAAAAAATACAGCACATGTTTTTAAAACAACCTATTTTGTTATGGCTCAACCTTTCATAACTCAAACGTGTATACAATCTAATACTTTTCCACCCCACATGAGGGTCCATTAGCAGTCCACCAATTAGCAAAATAGGCCCGTCATCTACCATCTCATCCATATTTATATCATTTTACATAAAAGACTTGTACATCAATAACCACAACTCTTCCCTTGCCACACTCTGCATCACGAACATAACAACTAATACATCGACTTCTACCAACAGCTGAAACACCCACTAACAACAGTAACAAAGCATCCAAAACAACATTTGAAGTAATAGTTTCAACAACACAACCGTAACACAGGAGACTAACATCAACATCTTTATTCATCGAGAAGCCAAAAATAGTAGACACATCAACAATTATAGCATCAATCTTTAGAGCCTCGTAGATTTCAGCATCATCATGCCTTCAATGCTTCAAACAACAACAACTAGCATCTCGATTTCTATAACAAACCCTTAAGCGTCAACTTCCAGATTTTGATACCACTACCATATCACAATTGCTAAAGCTTAGGCCTTCTTCACCTTCCTAAATAAATTGTATACAAATTCATAAACAACAATGGATATTGGAAGCAATGCGATCAATGACACAAATCCTCTTACAAAAGAACAATTCAAATACAAAACAAATATTCTGTTCATTAACAAAGATATCTCATTCATCGAATCCTTGGCAAAAAAGAAAAAAAAAGAACAGTTCATGAATAAAGCAATAAAAGATAAAGCATAGATAATCAAATCACAATTCCATAAACCGAGATAAAGAATGTTGCACCTCATCTAAAAGGTATGTTTGGTAATTGAAGAATTGTGGTAAGTCCAATTTATAACAGAGAGAAAGAAGGTGTACAGCCAGCCAATCATCGATACAAGGAAATAAAAAGTTTTGCATTTTGAGTTAAACCTAAAACAAATATGAATGTATGCAAATTACCAAAAAAACCCACCTTCTAAGCAAACACACAATTTCATACAGGGGCTTTCATGTCTTTACCATATTAAACTATTTATAGAAAATCAAAAAACTGAGAAATCCTTCACCTCTAAACCCAACCAAAGAAAAACAAAACATTATAAAAGCTTGGATACCATGTAATCTCCTGGGTTAGGCACAAATAAAAATTCATATGGCTTATTCATCACAACATTACAAAATACATGTAAACCTATCAAGAAAATATGGACTTTATAAGGATGAAGATGCTTACAGGGGTTCTATCATATTTTGATTATTGGACACTGGAATCTCATGGGTTTGACACAAACAAAAAACACACATTCATCATTGATATAAGATCTAACTAAGAAAACAAAATAAAAATAAACAGAAATTACCTTCTTCACTTCAAAAAACATCATCAGACCATGAATCACAGTTCTTCCTTCATTTGTTCTATGTACAGTGGCGGACCCAGAAGTTTTCTTGAGCGGGTGCACCATTTAAGGCGTATCAAAAACCCGCAAAATCACGGGTTTAATTAGTGGCAAAAGTTAAAGCGATTTCATTCGAGGGAAAGCCAAATATGTCGTTTTTGGGTATTAATGTAAATTGATTTCGACCTTTTGAGTAACATACAATACTACGTCTTACGTTCGACATGTTTTTACTGGATTATGTTGTTACAGGAAACTTATTTGGTTTTTGGCTGATTTTATAATAGTATGTGACTTTGTTTCATTATATATCTAGAATTCCTAGTATTAAATTAGATACTTTGTAAATCAAATCAACTATACATCTTATTTTGTTTCGGTATTTGTCTAAGATTTCAATAATAATCAAATTAATAATTGAAAGAAAATTACAAAATAAAAACAAATCGAGAGGGAGAACCCATATTTTCGGGAAACTTAGTTATCAATAACATGATAAATTACAAGAGGGTGTGAGAATAAAGTTAATAAACAATAAGTGAAAAAAATTAAGAATTAATAGAGTATATAATGGATTTTTGGGTTGTGAAAACAATTTATGATTGATAAAGCTAAGAAAGAGTGAAAATAGAAATTTATTTGGTTATCTTGTTGGTAAGTGGGAATAGAACCCCAGATGTCCTGATCATGAGGCGCACTTTTTACATGCACCCAAGACCATCCCACCCATCATTCGTTTTGGTTGCAAAAATGGTTTCAAAATATTTTATAGCACTCTTAAAAATCAAGTGGGTGCACCTTTATAACGCATCAAAAATTTCCTCTCACGGTGATCAAGTGAGCGGGTGCACGGGACCCCTAAAGGGCCTTAGTAGGTTTGCCCCTGCCTATGTACGATCTTCCCTCAACTAAATCGCTACCATAACGATTCAGTCCCAACGACCGTCTAGAAAGCCCCAACAACCAAGCGTGAACATCCCCCAAATGGAACCACAAGGTTTGTGGCGTACTGGTTAAGGCCTTGGGGGGATGTGGCTCAGAAACCCATCTACCCCGGGTTCGAATCCAGACGTTGGCAACTTGTGGCCACTGAGGAATTATCTCAGGGCTGCATGCTTAGCAGTCAATCAGTGTCAAGGATTAGTTTAGGCAAAACCTATGATACCCTTTAAAAAAACATCCCCCAAATGAAAATCCTAATAAATACCCATCTTTCTTCAATGGGTTTTGTAGGGATTTTTTGATGGTAGATGAAACGTAAGACAGAAGACAGAAGGTTGGTCAGAGAAGTAAGTAAAATGAAGGCTTGGGAAAAGAAGAACAAAGATAAATCAATTTCTAGCTTTGAGAGGATGCCACGTCACTACACGTGGTTTTAGTTTTAATATATATATATATATATATAGAGAGAGAGAGAGAGAGATGCGGGTTCAAACGAGGAGCGTAACAATTTACGAAAAACGCAAGGAGCACCGCCCATGTACTGGATCACATGTGATTCACTATACAAAATCACATGTGATCCGTGCCCTTTGCCACGCTACTTGCAAACCGCGGGCCAAACCGCGCGCTTTAGAATTCTAATCACATATGATTTTGTATGTGAATCACATGTGATCCAATACATGGAAGACGTTCCTCGTAAATAGTTAGCGTTCTCGTTTGAACATTTCTCTTTCTCTCTCTCTCTATATATATATATATATATATTGATTTTATTTATACCCTCGTTTAACTTTTTACTATTTAACGAAAAAAATTGCATGAAATCTGTAGGATTTCAATTATGATTTTTTAAGAGGTGATGTTGAAATTTGAATTAGTTAGACTGTTTGTTTTTATTTGTTCACACATGTCTAAATATAGGCCCGTGCCAAGGTGTTCTACCGCACGGGGCCTCCGATCATCGGGGTGTAACACCCTCGAATTGGGAAAGAGCAACTAAATAAAAATTTCGATAATACATCCAAAATAACAGAATTTATTCCTATAAACTAATACATGAAATACCTCAATTTAATGTATATAATTAACCTGAACAAGTTATGACCCAAATTTCATTACAAGGACTAAAACCACATCGGATGTTACTTAACCCAAGTACAAGTTGCTAATCTCAAAGATGAATGCGGAAGACTTCACTTAACCAATTCACCTCTCGAGCACACTACTAGCACTCGACCTTTCACAGTGTCACTAGAACTACTCCCAACCTGAACCTGTTGCACATGCCGACAAATAAAAAGGGTCAGACTAACGCCTAGTGAGTTCAAGAGTTTATAACATGTGTTGGTGCAAGTGTACCACATCTCTATATATTTATATATATTTATTTTGATGATTACAAACACACCGTATTATTGTTTATCTAACAATCTAATCCAAGTGTACAGTTCTTGAAGAACACGAAGATTTTATCTGAAGAGTTCAAGACGGAAGATTTACGTTGTCATTAGTGTTTATAATTTATAATGATAAACACCCTAAAATAATATACCACTTGGATATTTCTAAAAACCATAATTGATTTTAATTAAATAAGGTTTTTTTGAGAAGATCCAGCAAGATTGGTTGCGTCCTGGAAGGTGTCTATTCTGACGCCGGTATACCGTGGAGAATGCCCGGTATACCGCGGGTACATATTGGCCGGTATACCGCGAAGGTACAGGCGGTATACCGCGGCAGGCGTGGTGTTTGTCTCTGATTGGTTGGAAGTACTTTTTCTGACGCCGGTATACCGCGAGTCCTAGCCGGTATACCGCGGGTACGTATTCCAGAAGTCAACTTTGCATGAGAGCCGTTGAGTGTCAGTGTACTTTTGTCTGCACGGTATACCGCGTGCATTTGGCGGTATACCGCGGATGCTTGTTTCCGTTGGAAGTGTTGCTATATAATGCATGCGATGGTGGAGAAGAAAAGACAGACAATACAGATAACAACCAACACCAACACAACAACTTACTCATCTGATCTCTCTCACTTATTTAACATATATATATTTTATAAAACCTTTTTTATAAAATATCCAAGTGATTATTATACAAGAGTGATTACCCATTGTGAGTTATACTCCTCTTGTAAGTATTTGAATAACGGGTGTGTGATCCTGTTTATCTCATAGCAGAGGCTTGAGAAACTATTACAAATTCCTTTGTATTTGGTTTGTGTTCTACCGTAAAGAATACATTTATTGGATCGTGTCGAGAAGTGTCTCGGCTGCTGGTTTATCACAGTTGGTGGTAAATCAGTAAATCTCCGTGTCAAGTATCTCTAACCTTTATCTCTTTATTTATTCCGCTGTGCTTTTAATTATATCTGTTTATATAATTGTTGTATATTTATTATTTGTATACTCTGATTTATTTATACTGTTTCTGTACTGTATTTATTTGTAAAAGAATTTTTGAAAGTAAAAGATTTTAAATACAACCTTACCCCCCCTAGGTTGTCTAACAACATGATTTAAATAATTCTTTGAATGAAAGTTTACGACATAGATTATGATTTCCAAAAGGGTTTATGAGAAGGATGCAAATGACTCATTTTCCAACACACCCAAAATCTATGAGAAAAGTTCCCAAACGGTATAAAGCGTTTTCCAAAATGAATTCCAATCCCAACTCACTCAAAACGTGAAAAAATCCATATTATGCGAAACCTTCAAACACGTTTGATGACAAAACACTCAACCCATAAATCATGGAAGAACAATTCATATAAATATAATACTTCACCAAAAACATGATACAAACCAATACTCACGCAAACGTAAAATGTAATGAAGTCCAAATACCATAAATATGGAAATGACCTGCTTCATTCAGACTTTAATATACATGGAGGGAAATCTAATATTAAAGTCATCAAGTGCAGTCAATCACACAAGACCAACGATAATAAAACAAAGACATATAATATCCCAAGTAATGTTGGCCGACGACGGGGGAGACCCGTATCCATTGAGAGTGGAGGAACACAAAAGTATGCCACTCGTACAATGTTAATCGTACGACACTTCACGACATAAAAGCCCAAGTGTCCCATACGACGTCTTTCAAGACACACCCAAAGAGACAGCTGACCTTAGCGGAATATTACTAAGAATACCACCAAAGGCTCGGCACAAGCGAAGATACAACCATGGCATTGCCCCGACATGGCGAAGGTCATAAACGCCCGTCAATCATACCTGACAGCTCAATCAGACTCAGCCCTCCTAGTGTACCCTTGAAAAGTAAAGGTCATAAAACATGGGGCCCGATCAAATCCCGCGACACCTAGTAGACCATCAAATAAAGACTGACTTACGTGCCTATGGATCCAATGCAACACAGTCTACGATAACATGCCCATCCCGGAATGACAAAAGCACCCGAGCATGTAAATATCAATAATGTGCAATAATATGCAATATGTTACAATAAATGCAAACCATAAATAAGACTCCACATTGAGCTATCAAAACCGGACAAAATGTCCCCAAGACTTCCTTAAAGTCAAATGCTCAAAACTCATTAGACCCATAAATAACGGTCCTCCAAATATGAAATGCATTTAAACATTGTTTAGGTAAACATATACCATAAAATCATCATTAATCCAAAACTCGTCACAGATTAATACAAATGGGTTCCCCGAAATGGACTCATACTCGGATGAGCCCCAAAGAGAACGAGATCCTAAGAGAACAAGTCGAAGACTTGTTAAAAAGGACTTTATACGAGAAAGCATGAGTCCGTGTGCCGTACCCGTACTCCTAGTGCCAAAGAAAAACAACCAGTGGAGGATGTGCATCGATAGTAGAGCCATCAATAAGATCACCAAATTTAAAAAAATTAGCCAAATTTAAATTTTTTAGCCAAATTTAAAATAACTTTTTTTCGGGTTAAAATGATGTAATTAACCAATTTTTAAAAGTTTGATGATTTATTTATTTAAAAAGAAAAATTTAAGAACTTAATAATTTAAAACAAAAAAATAGTTTAAAGAATTAACAATTTAAAATAAAAAGTTTTTTTTGGGGTTGCTTATTTAAAATAACTTATATTTTTATGTAAAACAATAAAAGTGCTTATTAGCTTTTGTGGTGTTAAAACGAAATTTTATAAAAAATGTTTAGATTAACTTATAATGGTACTAAAACATAATAATCTAATAATTTGTTATTTAGGGGTGTTAGGATTGCTTATACATGTAAAATAACTAAAAAAAACTCATAAGTTGTTTCAAATAAGTTAATAAATTAGAATAGAATGACTTATTAAAAACTGCTTATCAACGGTCGCAAAACAATATAAAACTACTTATTAAACCTGTCAAAATAAAATAAGTTAATAAATCCTTTATACATAACCAATCCCAAACACCTCCTAAACTTTTATGGACTTTTTCCTTGATAAAAAAAGGTATTTAGGGTTTTTGATAAAAGACGAGGCCTACCCTAAAACGAGAAAAATAACGTTTTTTTTTACAATTTATTTATATATTTTACTTACAGGCCGGGCTATTAGGGTTTCTTCCGTTCCTAGCCGACTTCAGGAGAGAGCCGCTGCTCTTCATCACAGTGACCACATTACAGGTAATGCGAAGGGTTTTGTTTGCTTTATGTGTTTAATTGCTTACAACCGTCAGCATTTTTACTCTGTTCCTGTTTATTTACTTGATTCTCATCGAATGTTTTACAAACGAATTATGTGCATTCAGGAGTAGCGTATAGTTTGGTTTGTATGTGTTTTTAGTGCTCGATAAGTTTTAGATCTTCACATTTTTGCAGGGTATAGTTGGTGTGATAACATTCTTCTGGATTTAGGAGGATTTCTGTGAATTGAGTAACATGTGAATTTGATTTTTGGGGTTCTGATAGCTCTTGAAATGTCGACTTGAAGCTTTTGTTTGAAATGAGGGGATTTCGAGTATAGTTCATCGTTGTGGCAATTCATTTGGATTGAGTAATTAGGTTTCATTCGTTTAAACCATCAAGGCTCACCATTTTGTGGATCTCTTCGTTTCTCTTTTGTTATGTAAATGACACTTGCAATCACTATCGAAGTGTGAATTAATAAGCCTAAATGTTAAGTAATCAAATTAAATACACAATTGTTGATTACTTTGTGTTTCTTAAACCATAAATTAAAAATATTTTTGCCTTATGAGTTATGATTGATATTTCAACTAATGCATTTGCTGTGGTTGAAATGCTGTTGATTATAGCCAATACCGCACAAGTATGTATTCGATGTTGGAAATAAAATACTTTGGTCCATGCCATTTTTCAGGTATATAGATAGTAATCAATGGCACCCCAGCAGAGGAAACCTCATGTGTGCAGGAACCCTGATCTGATCAGAGGTGTGGGCAAGTATTCACGGTCACAGATGTACCACAAGAGGGGTCTTTGGGCCATCAAGGCCAAGAATGGTGGTGCTTTCCCTAAGCATGAGAAAAAACCCGTTGCTGATGCTCCGGCCGAGAAGCCCCCAAAGTTTTACCCAGCTGATGATGTGAAGAAACCTCTCGTCAACAAACGCAAAGCCAGGCCTACCAAGCTCAGGTGTATATATAGATATATTGTAGTACATATATATATATATATGCTATGCATGTGTATGTGTATGTGTATGTGTGTGTGTGTATATATTGTATTGATTCAGCTTGTTATATGGCATATATTGTAGTACATATATATATATATGCTATGCATGTGTATGTGTATGTGTATGTGTGTGTGTGTATATATTGTATTGATTCAGCTTGTTATATGGCATGTATGTAGAGCTAGTATTACTCCTGGAACTGTGCTGATTATATTGGCTGGGAGGTTCAAGGGGAAAAGGGTTGTTTTCTTGAAACAACTTACATCTGGATTGCTACTGGTGACTGGTAATGTTTTTTTTCCCTTTTTCCCTTTTTCCCTATCGGATAGTTGAATAAACATCTTCTTTATGAGAAAGATTGTTGCTTGAGATAGTTTATATATTGTTTTTGTATTTGAAATCAGTATGAGTTCACTTCCATGGAACTGTATTTTGTTATGGTTTGTGCAAATGTTCTCTTCTCTTCTTATCCTTTTCAAATAAGGATTTCCATTGGAGACAGTTCATTATTAGTATCGTTGTATGCAGAAGAATCGAATATGACTTTTAAAAAAATACATTCGTCAATGATGTGCTTTTAACTTGTGAAAAATGAAGTTGGAACGATACTTTGACCTTAGTTATAGTTTTAATAGGTTTCACGGGTTCACTGCTTTTTTCATCTCAATGCGTGGTGCTTTATATATGGCTTGGTGCATTAGGATATTTAACGAAATGTTCAATAGTACTATATCAGTTTTGAAGTTAAAATGTAGTTTGTTGGACTTTCAAAAGTTAAACCATTTTGTAGCTTTGTTTATTTTTTGCTCCCAAGTAGGTTCTGATTTATGATTGTTCTAAAGGGTTATTATCGTAAATAACCACATAGCCACTTCTAATTTTTTTCTTCACAAAATAGCCAAGAAACTACAAGTCAACGCCGCAAGGCATTTTTCCTTGTGGTGCTGCAAGCTGCGAATTTGGCTTGCTTTTTGTGCGTTGACGCATTTTCTTGCGGCGTCTCAATTGATTTTGGCAGTGGGCCCACTTTCCGTTTGTAAGCGTAAAAAATGTCAGAGACCGCAAGGAAAAGTGCCTTGCTTCCTTGACTTGCGGTTTTTTGGCTATTTTTTGTATTCTTTTTTGAGGTGGCTAAAAAATAAAACTGTTTCCCCATGTGGTTATTTACGATAATAACCCTGTTTTAAAACTTAATATTGTAACTTGTATTCATAATTTCATATACGGTCTTTTTTGGCCTTTTTTGTAACTTGCATCCATATCTGTTCCGTTCATCCTTTTAAACCCGTACTTCAATTCTCAGGGCCATTTAAGATCAACGGTGTTCCTTTGAGGAGAGTGAATCAATCATATGTGATTGCCACATCAACCAAGGTGGACGTCTCCGGAGTAAATGTGGAGAAGTTTGATGACAAATACTTTGGAAAGCAAGTTGAAAAGAAGACGAAGAAAGGAGAGGGCGAGTTTTTTGAAGCTGAGAAAGAGGTAAGATTTTCATCTTTTTCCACTTCATACACAAACACCTATATAATTCGATGGTATTTAACTTGTATTAATTTATGTATAGGAAAAGAACACGCTCCCACAAGACAAAAAAGACGACCAGAAAACCGTGGATGCTGCTTTGATACAATCGATCGAGGCTGTTCCTGACCTGAAAAGCTATCTGGGTGCAAGATTTTCACTAAAGGCAGGCATGAAACCTCATGAGCTTGTCTTTTAGATGAATGGTTAAAATGAATTTTGTTTTCTTGATTATGAATGTGTCAAAACTCTAGATTTAAAGGCCACATTGTGTCAGTTTTCGATTGATGTTCAACAATGAGATACTCTTTCTACCATTTGTCTTTGAGCCTTTTTTTATGCAATTACATTATCTCTGCTTGTTTGTTTCTGGTGTACTTAGTAAGGGTGCGTTTGGTATGCAGGCACGATAGAACGTGGTAGTTTAGTAATTTACCAAACTTGTCTCGTAACGCTGTAATCTTCTGCATATTAAACGCACTCTTATGGGGGTTGGCATGTTCAAAAGACGGGAAAACGTTGATTTCTTTTGTTATTGAAAGGTTACATAGATATTGAAATCAAACATGCATCAAAACTAAAATAACAAAAAGATTTAGTAGTTGGCAGTCGTGCTTGATGATTTGATCGAAACTAGAGTAAACTATCCGATCGAGCAGGAAGTCTCTTGAAGAAGTTGCTGGGAACCGAGGGCAACTTGCTTCGAAATCTAGGATGTCTTAATGTGTACAATCCCCCGACTAACGCCACCACCCGAAAAGGAGTCATATAAAGAACCACTGCTGAACAAAGGCTGAAAACAACAAAGAGACTAGTGGCTCGAGGGTCTCGCCAGCTAAGCAACAATACTAGCCGCTCTCCTTGTGTAGCCAAATCTCCCACCACCGTCTGAATCTTCCCGGCTATGCTTCGGATCCGGTCGTACCGCATCCGAACCGTATCCAGCGGTCTCGATGTCGGGAAAGTGTCGAACTCTTCGTCGAGCTCGTCAGGGTGCACCGCCTCGGCCCACGAGAGTTTTGGGTCCATATGAGGCGGGTGTCTGGCTCGGAACCTGTAGTTCCAGAGCCCGATCAAGAACATGTAGAGACAAATGGTTGGAAGTATGAGTTCGGGATACCATAATAGGATAAAAAACAAGATGTGAACGAGAACCGTCGTGATCGGGTTTTTCCATTCTTGGACCTTGGTGAACCACCGGGTTACGGAAAATAAACCCGAAAGCAACGACATGATCCTGAAAAAGTTCGCTTTGCTTCTTCTCATACTCCACATGTGAGAATCCACATCTAACATGTACTCAACCACCTCTTTCCGCAGAGGTGGTTCGGCTCGACCGAGCCGAGCCGCCACGATGTTCATGGCTTGGAACCGTAACGTGTCGACTTGGTTGACCGTTAACGGGTTCAAGTAATGCATCTTGGGCAACAAAGGGCGGCCATACATGTACACCGTGTTGGCTAACGATAGTGTTGTGAACCGAACCGCGAGTTGGAGCTCACCCATCTTTTTCACCCCAGATGGGTGGAGTACGAGAAGCGGGTACGAATGTGTGTATATTCGATGAGCTTCAAGCGTTGATAACCGAATCCTTACTTTCCCTATTCTCGAATCTCGTCCAAAACCCTGTTTCTCGTCTCCCAAATGACAATTGTCGAAAACGCCCATCGTAATGACCGTGCATGGATCATAAACTTCCCACGTGTATTGCTCGTTCCATTTCGGATTGAGCGTGTCGAGAATCGTTCGTGTTCGAACCCATTTTTGTCCATACTTCGCCACACAATAAGCATCGGTGGACCCTCGCCGATCTTTCATCTTCATTGGGAGCAACCCTTGCGCACCCAAAATCCCGACTTCTAGAATCCCACACGGCGGCTTCCACAGTTGTTTTGCAGTCGGCCGTTGATCGCTTATGTACAACGTCGATTCATCGAGAACATGGTATCCCCCTTCTAAGCAAACCCTAATGTGCACTCGACTCGAAAACTTCATTTCACCGAGCCCATACTTTTCAAGATTGAACCATCGAGAAAGAACCGGCCGATGATCAAGCCGTTTCTCGAACATGGTCAATGGTAGGGTCAACGACCCTAGTACCTCGTCTCTCGAAGAGTGAACTCGATCCTCAATCGTAAGAACCAAGTGTTCCTCAAACGGCTCAGCAGCAACAAACACGAAATCTTCGTTCCATAACGGATTCATCGTCCTCACAGAACTTATCTTCGTTCTCAATACCTGGTTTCCGACTTGCACCTTCACGGAAACTTCCGGAACACGCGATCTATCGTTCGGAATAACATCCTGAGCTTCTAGAACGTTCACTCGAATATACCAAAGTTTAGGAGACACATAAACTTTTGATCGAACGTTAAAAACACCATCTCCTTGAGCAAATATCGCGTCCGAATGCCAAGCCTCTGGGAACGCTTCATCGGCTTGCGTTCCCATCCAAACTGCAACCATAATCTCTGCCGCGTGGCCCCGCCGGTCCTCCAAGTGGTACCACTGGGGAGCCAACGGACTATCCGGTGGGACCCGCGTCGGAACCTCGTTCAAATCAAAAACCACTTTTCCGATATAATCATCTCTTCCAAACATTTCCTTATCTTTTACGTAAACTTCTAAAGTTGACGATTGAACACGATCTTTTGAAAACGCAAACACCTGGTTCCACTCGGGGTTCGTTTTTTTCTCGAAGTGGCTCGTTCGGCCTCGGTAGTTCCCGAGTTTGACTTCGACATACGGGTCGGTGCCAACTGCAAGTTCCTTGGCCTTCACGACCCGAACGTAAAGATGGTGAGTTTGTTCGACGAGATCATATGTGCTTGTGGATCTCTCGGCGCCGTAGGGTCCACCCTGCGGCCATCGCTCACCGAGTTGTGGGCTTGTGTCTTTGAGCTCATAATCGGCTCGTTCGAGGGTTGGATTAATGGGTTCGTGTTGCATTTGACGGTTTTTTAATCGGATCATTTTGAGGAGTTTGTGTTATGAGATATGAGGATTAGAAGGGTTTAAGACCATGAGCAGCATCGTCTTTGATCTTCTTTTTCTTCATTAATTCTTTGCTTGTTGGAGAAGTAACACTCCATGCATGCATGCATGATGTGATTGTTACTTGCTTTGTAAGTAACATCGAGTTCTGATTCTGATGCATTGTAAAGGGGAGAATGGAGGCAAGGCATATACTTGAGCAAAATCTCTAAGTTTTAGTTTCTATTTAGTGCAACTAAAGCTTTTTTTCTCACTGTTCAGTGTTTTCCATTTTATACTAATGTGGTGTTTGAGTTTTTTTATTAATTTATTTCAGTATGATACCCGTAATAACAAGTTTTTAGTGTTTGAATGAAAAATACAATGTTTATATTGGTTGGACACCGGTAATAAATTACTTTATTTTAATTTATTCCGTCATAAGTTACACCCTTTTAATTTATTTGCTTATTTGTCAAACACTAAAAAATAACTTATCAGCTTATTACGTTTTGGTACCATTATAACTTAATTCAAACATTTTTTATAAAACTATGGTTTAACACAAAGTTGATAAATGCTTTTACAAATGTAAAAGCACAAGTTGTTTTAAATAAGTAAATCTCAAACACCACTTAATGGTTTTTATTTTTTTTATTTGGAAAGGTGTCTTAGGCTATGCCTAGACTAATCTCTTGGCGAATTATGACCGTAAGACATCAGCCCTGATTAAACTTCAGTGACCACAATTATTGTGTACGCCTGAATGAAAACCTTGAGCAGATGAGATATTCCACTACATGTCCCAGAGCCTTAATTAACCAGTACGCCACAACGTTTGTGGTTTTAATGGTTTTTGTTGTGCATAGCATACTAGCAATAGCATCGGTTGATTTTCATATCAACACTTTTCATGTAATCAAGAATTAGAGGTGAAGCTGGAAATTCTCAAACTGGTGCATAAAATAATTAGTTGATGTAAAATATAATAAATATTAATTGTAAAATTATGGTTTTATTTAAAATTGAGATATAAAGGGGTTTTGTCTTGTTTTTAAATGATCATTTTTTTTTTAAAATATCAAAAGGATTCAAACTTGCCACCTTTTTCGTATGAGATCGCCCTTCATACATCAATTTAAAGTGGACGCACCTTTAAGACTAATGATATTTACCTAGCTTAAATTTTTTTATTTTTTACAAAAATTACCATTTGGTTACTTGTGTCCCCCCCTGAAATCTACCAGGGACCCCATGTTCAGCAGCGAAAAACCAAAATGTCTCAAAATCAACCAAAAAAACCAAAATTAACTATCGAAATCGACTAAAAAAACCAAAAAATCCCAACGAAATCGATAAAAAAACTTAAAAATCTCTTAAAATATAGGCATAAAAAGCCCTCGAAACGTTGAATTTAGGCTAAAAATATATCGGGCAATTTCATGGACATTTAAGCTACCTTAAAAGGATCCCAGTAAAAAAAATTCCTGGATCCGCCACTGACAATCAGAATGATAGTTATTAGTTAGGATGACATTGGATCACTATATGAGAAACAACTCCTTTTGTTTTAGTATGTTTTGTTTTTTATTTCACGTGCCTCACAGTATTAGGATTACTGATAGAGGTCAACCTCGTAAAAAGATAGGGGTTCAGATCTCACAAAAGGTACGGACTAAGGAACGTGAAAAAGTATTTGCAGTATATAAATTATGGACCGGTCCATGATTGAGGTGAAATATTTATATAATTAGCAAGAAAAAGAAAACTAATTTAGTAGAAAGAGAAAAATGATATAAAATAGTTATAAACCTATAAAGAATTTCATGACGGCATATGCTCTAAAATGCCCAAAGTACAACCTTAAAGAAATCATTGATGATATGCTTTGCTTCATCGTGTATGTGCTTTTAGAAGACATTCCATTCTTGCTTAGACAAGAACAAATGTGGAAAAACTTTTTAAAAGATTGCACAAGTTGAAAGCATCAGGCAAAACAAACAATAATTAGTCTTTGTTTTTAATTTCATGTTTGTATTTGTTGGAGATATGTCCATTGACACAAAGTAGTTAATTATTGGCATTATCCTATTCGGTTGCTCACAAAGTCCAAACTAAAATTGCAAGAATTAAATGGTTAAGGCGAAAGTTTGTTAAACATCATAAGTGATGGTTTAACTAGAAAATAGAGGAAATTTTGAGGGACCGATGTTGTAAAATGAAGGAGACACAAGAGTAAAAGTGTCATCATTTTGGTGAGGACCACACTCCACCTCTCTCTCTCTTTTACCTAAGCATAAACCGATTCCCCCCTCCCCCCTCTCTCCTAATTTTCGGCCAATGTGTGTGTTTTGCATTTGAAAGAAAAGACATTTTTATCTCAAAAAGGCTTGAAAAAAAAGATAACCATTCGTTTCTCTAAAAGGTTCTTTCTCTAAGAGGTTTTTGGTGAGAAGGTTTTCTTGCAAGCATTTTGGAGCTTTGGGTGTGCACTTGATAGATGGATTCTCTCTTGGATCCTCCAAAGTCATCAAATGTATGATTTTATTTTCATCACTTTTCTAGTTGCTATCTAACTTATACAATGGATCCTCTCTTAGAAGAAGTTTGTTTTTCGTTTTTTTTTGTTATAAGCTTCCGTTGCATGTTTATGTCCAACAGTGGTATAAGAGCCACTTTAACAAGATTATAGCACTTTTCTCATCTTTTTCTTGAAGAAATCGACTTTGAATGTTTTTTTGTACACATTTTCGGGAAAAGATTTGTAAAGAACATGCAAAAGGATTTCTAAGGTTTTTCAAGTTTTAAGTTTTTTTTTTCTCCTTCTTGGACCTTCGGTTTTGACATGTATGTTGGAAAACGAAAGTTTTTTTTGGATGTGATGGTCCAATATTATAAAGATCAAAATTTCGGAATTTTTGTGATGGGTCCGAAAATACCAAGAGATTTTATCTTGTTTTGATATAAATTACATGATCGGTCCTTGTGTTATGTTGAAAATTGCACTGTGCGTCCCTAAAATGAAATAATTACGGAAAACAGCCCTATGGTTCACATTTTCACACGCTTTAGGTCCCTGAACCCTAACACCGTTAACATACATCTGTTAAGTAAATTTATTAAAAGGGTAAGTTAGTCATTTCATAATTTCTCTATTTTCTACTAAAATCACAAGGACCAAGAATGTAATTTACCATATTAAAAACAAATAATTTTATATATATAATTTAATAATTTGTTTTTAAATTTAAACAGAAAATAAGAAAAATAAGTAAATGACTATAATGCCCCTTTAACTAATATATTTAACAGAATCTTGTAACGGTGTTAGGGTTCAGGGACCTAAAGCGTGTGAAAATGTGAACCACAGGGTTGTTTTTCGTAATTATTTCATTTTAGGGACGCACAGTGCAATTTTCAACATAACACAGGGACCAATCATGTAATTTTCTCTAAAATAAATGAAAGAGGGATAAATAAGTTAAAGTTTTGAAAACCTTGTTTTACAAAACTAGTGCTTGTAAAATAAAAGAAAAAAGTTGCATTTTCCATTAAGTATGGATTTTTGGGTTTTGTTTTCCAAAATATTTTGATTCACTTGCATGTTGTTGTTTGGATGGTTTTGGCATGAAAACCATACTTACAAAACATAAAAGTGTGTTTGTGTGTTTATGTTGTTAATTTTTTTTTATTGCATAGAAACTTGCAAACAAAGATTGATTTTGTTTAAGTGCCAAAAGTGTATGTTTAAATCAATCTTTATCCAAATATGGTTTACAAGGATTTTAGCACTCCTTGTTTTGGTTCATATTTGTGTTTGTATAGATCCGGTAACAAGTGTCTTTCTTGACCCATGTGATTGTGATGTTTGGTTAATATTCGATTAATTATTGGTTTGTAATAATTTGCGCGACTTGCATGTCATTCATGTTATGTAAATGTATTTGCGACCTGCGTGTCGTTTCTAATTTTATGTATTTGTAAAATAGCATAGAATAGAGTGAGAATTTTTTTTCTTCCAATAATTGTAAATCGAAGACGGTGCAACCAAATGGGAGTCATGAAGAATGACGTTTTAAAGGCGGTCCATCCGAGCATCAAATGGTGATGGCGAGTTTAGTGGGAGACGGTCATGTTTTGGTTGTGTCCCTAGATTGGCCATGTTTTTCCCTGTCTTGGCTCACCGGAAAAACGCATAGGATTTGAGGCATTGTTACCGTTTTTGCTTGTTGTGGTTGCTTTATGAATTTTATAAATTTGTTTAGGCCTTGCATGCTAGGAAAATTTAATTTTAAAATAAATAAAGAATCACAAAGTTTGGTTAATGAGTTAACAAACTAACAAGCAAATGAATTTTAGCAAAAATATAAAAATTGTTTTAAAATGGTATAAAACAAAATTTTGCTAAAAGAAAGTTAAAAGTTTTAACTAGAAAAACAAAAATCCGTTTTAAGTAAATCAAACGTTACCCATGAATAAAACACACATTTGAACTAACCGTTTTTTCGGCGTGAGAAGTGCTAGAGCCAACGCGCCGGTTAGACATTAGGGATAATGATGTGAAATTCGCGAAACCCGAGAGTCTTGGGCCGAATGTCAGGTGTTTTTGTCATGGACGGTTTACAATCTAGACTTGTGATCCGCGACATACCCGTCACGAGAAAGGATTAGCGTTGAAGGGATTAAACATCCCAAATGACATAATGGACGCCAACGAATCCCACATGGATCTAAGAATTTCATTGATGATGAAATTGGTAAAATAGTTACCTACCTAAATAGCTTCTAGTTGCGATCCACGACATACCCGTCGTTGCTAAGAAGTGAAATATGGATCTTAGCCTTGTTAAATATAATTGTTTGTTTAAACGTTTGGGTAATTATTATAACAAGGATTATTTAATTCAGATCACTAAAATATATTTTTCTACTTTGATAGATGTCAAACAACAACACGAATTCATCGATTTCGAACTTTTGTTTGAAAGGGCTCCTTGAGAAGGACAAGCTCACGGGCTTGAATTTCATGGACTGGCTTCGCAACCCGAGGATCGTACTCAGGATGGGAAGGAAACAGAGAGCCACTGAGGAACCCCTCCCTGAGGCACCACCAATCGAAGCATCTCAGGTGACTAGGGATGAGTACGAAAAACGTCTGACCGAATCAAACGAGGTCGATTGCCTCATGTTAGCGACCATGGCACCTGAACTCCAAAAGGGTATGGAGAGCCTTGGGGCGTATGACATGCTAAACCAGCTGAGGGACATGTTCCAACAGCAGGCTAGGAAAGAACGGTTTGACACAGTTAGATCTCTGGTGGGCTGCAAAATGGCCCCGAGAAGCAGTGTCGGTGTACACGTTCTTAAAATGAAATCATACATTGACCAACTGGACCGTCTTGGTTTTCCCTTTATTCAGGAGCTTGCCACGAATTTCATCCTAAACTCGCTGACTAGTTCATATGGATCGTTCATTCTGAATTACAATATGAACAACATGGAGAAAACCATCATGGAGATCCATGGCATGCTGAAGACCTCCGAGTCTAACGTGGCCAAAGTTAAACCTGATGCTCCCGTGTTGGCCATCAGAGAATGAGGAGTCAAGAAAAAGAAGCCAAACCCCCCAAAGGCAAGGGGAAAGAGAAAGTTGGTCAATCCAACTCCAAGCCCAAAGGCAAGGGTAAGGGTAAGGCTAACTATGTGATTCCTCAAGCGAAAACTCCTGATGATGCAACATGTTTCCACTGCGGGGAGAAAGGACACTGGAGGCGTAGCTGTCCGAAATACCTGAAGGAGCTGAAAGAGCTCAAGGCTAAGGGTATGGCAGAACCTTCAAGTATGTATATGATTGAACTCCACAGCACTTCTGCTTCTAATTCCTGGGTATTGGACACAGGATGTGGTACTCACATTTGTACTGATGTGTAGGGACTAAAACGAAGTAGGAAACTAAGATGCGAAGATCTCGACCTAATCATGGGGAACAAGCATGTTGCTCCAGTTGATAGGATTGGGAATTATGAGCTTACTTTTGAATCTGGTCTGTCTGTGGTGTTATTGAATGTTTGCTACTCGGCCGAAATGGCCAGAAACATTATTTCTTTTAAAGCACTGTATGATGATGGTTTTAATTTTGTATTTGATGATGGGTCAATACTTGTGTTTAAAAATGAGTTACTTTATTTTAAAGCTAGTCCTTGTAATGGCATCTATGAAACCAACATCAGCTTAAGAAACAATAATAGTTCAATCCTTAATGTTGATTCGACTTCATCCAAAAATGGTTTGGATAAGACGTATCTGTGGCATTGTCGTCTTGGCCACATTAACAAGAAACGCATCGCCAAACTTCAAGCGGATGGGATTTTGGAATCATTTGATCACGCGTCTTATGATGAATGTGAATCTTGTTTACTAGGGAAGATGACTAAAGCACCATTCACGGGAAACTGTGAACGGGCCAAAAGTCTGTTGGACCTTGTACACACTGATGTGTGTGGACCGTTCAGATCACCTACAAGACACGGCGAAAGGTACCTCGTTACGTTTACTGATGATTTTAGTAGATATGGATATGTTTATTTGATTAAACGTAAGTCTGAAACCTTTGAGGTGTTCAAGACATTCCAGAACGAAGTGGAGAATCAATTGAACAAAAGGATTAAGATCCTCAGATCTGATAAAGGTCGTGAGTATCGTAGTCAAGAATTCAGTGATCATCTAAGAAACTGTGGAATTATCTAACAGTTAACTCCACCCGGGACACCAAAACACAATGGTGTGTCCGAGAGGAGAAACCGAACATTGTTAGATATGGTTCGTTGCATGATGAGTCGCACTACGCTTCCGATCAGTTTCTGGGGTTATGCCTTAGAGACTGCAACAAAAATCCTTAACCTCGTTCCAACCAAGAAGGTTTTCAAAACACCATCTGTAATATAGAGTGGAAGAGTCCCTTCACTAGCATATTTAAGAATCTGGGGTTGCGAAGCTTACGTTCGTCGTGAGACTCAAGACAAGTTAGAACCCAGATCAGAGAAGTGTTATTTTGTTGGATATCCTACTAGATCTTTTGGATATTTGTTTTACAAATCTTTTGAGAACAAAGTCTTTGTTGCTAGAAGGGCGGTCTTCCTAGAGAGGGAACTGATGTCTACAGAGTCCAGTGGGAACCAAATTGATCTTGAAGAAGTTCAAGAATCAACCAACATGGAATCCGATGTTGGCACTAGTTACCATCAAGAGGTTGTACAACCTGAAGATGATGGAGAATCTGACATTCAGCCATCACCTGTTCGCAGGTCTGATAAGGTACGTCAGACACCTAAAAGACATGATTTATTCATTTCTAATGGTGATGAGTCACTGGTAGATCTTGATGAACCTACCAGCTATCAGGAAGCCATGGCAGGCCTAGAGTCTGCTAAATGGAAGGAGGCTATGGCAAGCGAGATCCAATCCATGTATGATAATCAAGTATGGGACTTGGTTGATCAAACGCCTGACCTTAAAACAGTTGGGTGTAAATGGGTCTTCAAGAAAAAGACCGACATGGATGGGAAACTACACACGTACAAAGTTAGATTGGTGGCAAAGGGTTATACGCAAACTCATGGTGTAGACTACGATGATTATGATTATGATTATGAGATATGAGATATGGCAAATGGACGTAAAAATTGCCTTCCTTAATGGAAAGCTTAATGAGGATGTGTTTATGACACAACTTGATGGTTTTGTACATCCTAAGCATCCCACTAGAGTGTGTAAGCTTCAGAAGTCCATTTATGGACTCAAGCAAGCATCTCGTAGATGGAATCTTTATTTTGATGAGAAAATCAAGGAATTTGGTTTTGTCAGAAGTGAAGATTAACCATGTGTCTATGTCAGAACTAGTGGGACTATTGTAGTCTTTCTTGTAGCGTATGTCGATGACATACTACTCATGGGAAACAATGTCCCGACACTGCGAAGTGTTAAAACTTGGCTAGGGAATTGTTTTTCCATGAAAGACATGGGAGATGTGGCATACATAGTAGGCATCATCTATAGAGATAGATCCAGGAGGCTCATTGGGTTAAGCCAAAGTACCTACATAGATAAGATCTTGAAGAAATTCAAGATGCAAGAGTCCAAAAAAGGGTTCTTGCCTATGCAGCATGGCATGGAGCTGAGCAAATCTCAGTGTCCTAGTTCCACTGAGGAATTAGATAGGATGAGTCGAGTTCCATATACTTCGGCTGTGGGATCGATCATGTATGCCATGATTTGTACTATGCCTGATGTATCATATGCCTTGAGCATGACGAGTAGATATCAGGCCAACCCTGGCGAAGCCCATTGGATAGCAGTCAAGAATATTCTCAAGTACCTGAGAAGGACAAAAGACATGTTCTTGGTCTATGGTGGCCAGGAAGAGCTATGTGTAAAAGGATACACATATGCTAGCTTCCAAAGTTATAGAGATGATTCCTGTTCGCAATCAGAATTCGTGTTTTTGCTAAACGGTGAAGCGGTCACTTGGAGAAGTTCCAAGCAGAGCACTGTAGAAGATTCGACAACAGAGGCTGAGTATATTGCAATTAATGAGGTTGCAAAAGAGGCCACGTGGATGAAGAAGTTCATTGGGGATCTTGGAGTAGTTCACACTATTCATGATCCCATAGAGATCTTCTGTGACAACGAGGGTGCAGTCATCTTGGCTAAAGAACCCATGTCACACAAGCGTACACGACATATACTCAGGAATTTCATTACATTCGGAAGGTTGTCGAAGACAATGACATTATCATTAGTAGAGTTGACTCAAGTAGGAACTTGGCTGATCCATTCACCAAGCCCTTGCCTCAGACCAAGCATGATACTCATACTAGGTCTATAGGCATTAAAGTTGTTAGCGATTTAGCTTGACTATATATTTTAGTTGATATGAGATTTTGGAACTTAAACAGTTTACATTTGCATATGACATGATGATTATTATGTTGAGATCATAGTATGTGCTTGGAGCAATCATTTCATTGGTGTATCACTGTGTTTTATTTTGCATGTTTATAAACTTCCTTTGAATACTAGTTTATTGAAAAATCTCCACAGTCGTTTATTCTCCAAAGGAAGGGAGTAATAAATTAAGACTGATATGAAGTGTGAGTTGATTATCCATAGAGATGGATATGACATCGGATGCAACTACATTCATATGAACTTGAAAGAGATCAAGTTTTGGAACGACCAACACTTAGAGATTACTTCATGGTTTTTGTCACAAGTAATTTTAAGATGGTAATATCTTTTATCCTAGAGTGGAGATGCATGAGACTCCTGACACAAAGTCTGTTATGTTTTGACTATTCTCCAACGTTGTCCGTAATTGGCAGCTATAAAGGGACTGATCAAATATAACAAGATAGTGTGGAGGTCTATGTAGTCAAAGCAATTTGTTTCTTTTGCCTCATAGTAAAAGTGATATCCATGGGGCCCTTAATGATTTGGTGTTGACACTTAAATGTATGGCCATACTCAGACTGAATTGATATAGGATCAACTTTGCAGTCTATTTTAGGTCACCACAAATCTCTATTGAGAAATATAATATTGAACGGTCTGAAGATTGACAATATACCATGTCTTATGTTCATATGGATATCTAGAACAAAAGGATAATTGATCACATACCTATAGAACTGTTTCATACATTATGGTTTTGATTACAGAAATAGTGTCTTGAATGACACAATGTGCCATTATATAGTTATTGTGTCAAGTGCAAGTGGGAGTGGGAGTATGTTCGAGATATGTCCATTGACACAAAATAATTAAGTATTGGCATTATCCTATTCGGTCGCACACAAAGTCCAAACTAAAATTTCAAGAATTATATGGTTAAGGCGAAAGTTTGTTAAACATCATAAGTGATGGTCTAACTAGAAAATATAGGAAATTTTGAGGGACCGATGTTGTAAAATGGAGGAGACACAAAAGTAAAAATGTCATCATTTTGGTGAGGACCACACTCCACCTCTCTCTCTCTCTCTCTCTCTTTTACCTAAGCATAAACCGATCCATCTCTCTCTCCTAAGTTTCGGCCAAAAACGCACACACAAGTGTGTGTTTTGCATGTGAAAGAAAAGACATTTTTCTCTAAAAAAGGCTTGAAAAAAAAGATAACCATTCCTTTCTCTAAAGGGTTCTTTCTCTAAGAGGTTCTTGGTGAGAAGGTTTTCTTGCAAGCATTTTGGAGCTTTGGGTGTGCACTTGATAGAGGGATTCTCTCTTGGATCCTCCAAAGTCATAAAGGGTATGATTTTATCTTCATCACTTTTCTAGTTGCTATCTCACTTGTACAATGGATCCTCTCTTAGAAGAAGAAGTTCGTTTTTTTTGTTATAAGCTTCCGTTGCATGTTTATGTTTGGTATCTCTTCTTCTTCCAACAATATTTTAATAAAAGTTGTAAATTAGATAGAAAAATGTAACGACCCGGTTCCCAAACATACATCATATATCATACATACATATCATTAATTCATAACAAAAGATACATCATAGATCACGTACGGTCCCTTCAGTCTCAAAACTATACAATACAAGACATAAGCATTTTCTAATCTTCGTCAGCTATCAACCGCATCCTACACTTTATCCTTCCCTTTGCTATTAAAAGTTCCTCGAACTGGAATACATATTTTTAAAACAAAATGAGGGTTATACCAAACGGTCTAGTGAGATAATCTCTGTCAGTTTAGTAATCATTTTGTAAAACACAAATAAACAACAAGTATTTAAATACCAAGCAAGACTCGTGCATTGTGTACGTCTCCTCATTCCCATGGATATATTAATTGGTTGCTAGCCAACTAATAAATTTACTCCGCTGTACTAAAATACAGCCAACACCGCTGTCCCTCTGTACAGCCAATACTCCGCCGGTTCTAAGCCCGGCCAACGTGCTCTCGTGTAGTGTAATGCTCATATAAATAAATATAATATACACCTCAATATATCATACTTTATTTATAAACACGTCATCACATTCCTACCACATATTCATCTCATATATATATATATGTATTCCAGTTTGAAAACGTTTTTAAAGTAAAACTCACCTGATTGCTTATCAAAAACCCTTCAAAGCTTTTCTCCAAGCTATCCGATCTTTTACCCAAAATTCTCAGAATCTCAAAATCACTTCCAATGATTCCAATTTGAAGTCTTTACCTTGCTTCTTCTTCCTCTTCTTTTCTTCCCAAAACACACACACACACACTCACTGATATTTTCTAACTTCTGGAATATCAGGAAACACAAATGGATTATATCAAACCTAATTTACACTTTTGGCCTTGAACTATTCAAAAATGACCCAAAAACACCCTTAACTTTTAACTTAACCCAAACTTACCCTAAACATCCAATAAAAATTAAATAAACCAATAATGTACCCGGTTATTACAACATCTCCCCCTTAAAAGAATTCCGTCCCGGAATTCGGTTAAGCGAAAAGGTATGGGTACTTAGTTCTCACTACTACATCGAACTCAATCAAGGCCATAGGAAATAACTGAATGAACACTCCACACCCACCTATATCTCTAACACAATTATTAAATACTTTTCTAATGCAGATAAGCAACAAAAGAATGTAGACACAAATGTTCGGTTTACACCGAAGTCAAATAACACTTTAGCACGTGTAGAGTTTATTAGAAATATACATGTCTTCATCTCTATCCATACGTCGAGTCCGACTTGCCATTCTGTTAATTTCAACAAGGTTAATATACACGTAAGCACATACCCTATATAATAAGGTATTCCAGTTCAACATGTACTTGTAAGTTCACAATTACACTAGCCAAATGTAATTTGAAATTACCTTACATGATGTTCCTTCTACCTTCTATATTTAGCATCTCAAGGTTCTAAAATAATAGGGACATCCTACTTCACATGCAGTTTAAGTCTAGGTATGGATCCAAATACCTAAATCCCTTAAACTAGGGCTCTGATACCATTTGTAACGACCTGGTTCCCAAACATACATCATATATCATACATACATATCATTAATTCATAACAAAAGATACATCATAGATCACGTACGGTCCCTTCAGTCTCAAAACTATACAATACAAGACATAAGCATTTCCTAATCTTCGTCAGCTATCAACCGCATCCTACACTTTATCCTTCCCTTTGCTATTAAAAGTTCCTCGACCTGGAATACATATTTTAAAAACAAAATGAGGGTTAGACCAAACGGTCTAGTGAGATAATCTCTGTCAGTTTAGTAATCCTGTTGTAAAACACAAATAAACAACAAGTATTTAAATACCAAGCAAGACTCGTGCATTGTGTACGTCTCCTCATTCCCATGGCCATATTAATTGGTTGCGAGCCAACTAATAAATTTACTCCGCTGTACTAAAATACAGCCAACACCGATGTCCCTCCGTACATCCAATACTCCGTCGGTCCTAAGCTCGGCCAACGTGCTCTCGTGTAGTGTAATGCTCATATAAATAAATATAATATACACCTCAATATATCATACTTTATTTATAAACACGTCATCACATTCCTACCACATATTCATCTCATATATATATATATATGTATGACAGTTTGAAAACGTTTTTAAAGTAAAACTCACCTGATTGCTTATCAAAAACCCTTCCAAGCTTTTCTCCAAGCTATCCGATCTTTTACCCAAAATTCTGAGAATCTCAAAATCACTTCCAATGATTCCAATTTGAAGTCTTTACCTTGCTTTCTCTTCCTCTTCTTTTCTTTCCAAAACACACACACACACTCACTGATATTTTCTAACTTCTGGAATATCAGGAAACACAAATGGATTATATCAAACCTAATTTACACTTTTGGCCTTGAACTATTCAAAAATGACCCAAAAATACCCTTAACTTTTAACTTAACCCAAACTTACCCTAAACATCCAAAATAATAAAAATTAAATAAACCAATAATGTACCCGGTTATTACAAAAAACTAAGCTCATAATTGTTTTACGTTTTTTTGATAAACGAAATTTAGTTTATGGACATTTAAAAATGACATGTATATATTTTGAACTCATTGTTAGCGTATGTTAAAAGGTTAAATGGACGTTTTGATAATTTCCCACTTTATTTCCATGTTAGAAAGCAAACTCTTTCGTGCTTCCGTTGGATAAACAAGGAAGTCCGGATATTCAAGGTGTTCGGATTATGATGATCAAACTCACTGTTGTTTTCATGGAACCCATGCAGAAGTGTACGAATTACTTTTCAATCATTTTCTTTGCCTAAAAGTTGAAAACCTTCACAATTGACGAAATGAGTTCCTGGATCATTTTCCAAAACGTTTTTTTTTTGTTTATAAGGATCAGTTTTCAACAATAGGTACTTCAGTTTTTAAAAAGGAAAAAATCGGAAAAAAACTAGGGTACTATGATACTATTGGTACTACTACTATTTGAGTCACCTAGCATACACTCTTCAAGTGAGTGCCTCTTCCTAATAATACCAATCCTAAGAGCCCGTTTGGTGTACAAAATATGGAATTGAATTCCATCAATCTTCTATTTGCTTTGAAGGAAAGTTTGAATATGAAATCCCAGAATTTACGTGAAATACCACAACCGACGGATTTAGAAATCCCCTAGAGATGACTATCATTTCAAATCTAACTCCATGGATTTCAGCCGTTTCCGTCACATCTCTACCACGCCTCTTTCATAAAAGACACCTTAATCTCTCCATCACCTCTAAACAAACAAATTATTTATAAAACATACAAATATTAACAAAAAAAATTAAATGTCATTCCCAGATCTTACAAACCAAACGAAATTTATAAAAAAAATTGAAATTCAATTTCACTCCAATTTTATTGCCCATTTGATTTGACGGGATGTTTTTGAATGACATGCATTTCATGGAAAGATTTGGAATTGGAAGGCTTGCTTGGTTTGCAAGATTTATTCTTTATAAATAATTTATAAAACCAAATTATACCTTTTTGTTAAATTGATTATTACAAAATAAGTGTTTTTAATATATTTTAAATACTACAAACAAATCCTTTGAAATCTCACAAAATACCAACTACTCACATGGATTTCTAAATCCCATGTTTGTAGGATTTTACTGAAATCCCGAGATTTCAATTTTGAAATTTCTTTTTAACCAAACATGGGATTGAAATAAAATTCAATTTCGAATTCTACCAAATCCCACGAACCAAACGGGCAGTTAGACCCGTTTGATTTGCATGATTCAATTGGATTGGGTTTGAGGGAGTTTAAATTGAATTTCATTCCAATTCGATGTTTGTTGAAAGATTTATTGGATTTGAAATCCTGCAAGTGTAGAATTTTGAAATCCCAAAGGTGGTTGGTATTTCACGAGATTTCGTAGTATTTGTATCTAACAATGTTTTAGGATACATTAAAAACATTCTTTTTATAGTAATCAGTTAACAAAAAGGTAATTTAATTCTCTTTATAATTTGTTTTTATAAATATCGAAATTAAATCAATTCAATTCAAAATCCTATAAACCAAACACAACAAATATTACACAAAATTCAAAAATCCAAACCCCTAAAAAGTCATTCAATCTAACCACACCCTCCCTTACAAATTTTAAGGTTCAAGTTCAACCCTTTTTACTTATTTATTTTGCTCGATTGTTTTATAGAATTGAGAAATCCTTTTGATCTTTCCTTATTACTTATATATATATATATATATAGGGGAGGTATCCGTTGCAAACCAGTCAGTTTGTGCAAACTATACAAACCACTATATTATGAAACAATGGATGTATTTATGGATAATCATTATGATTCATTAATTAAGACTGCGATATATATGGAAGATGATAAGATTCATTCATTATGATCATGACTTTAGATTAGGAAACATAATAAAATCAGATATTTATTAGACTTGATCAACAGCTAAGATTGGTTTGTATAGTTTGCACAAACTGACTGGTTTGCAACGGATACCTCCCCTATATATATATATATATATATATATATATATATATATATATATATGGAGAGGTTCATTTGAAAAGTGTTAAATATATGAGAAATAGAGAAGTGATCTTAACCATTCATTCGGTCAAGATCGGCGGCTTTGACCGAGAAGCAGCGGATAATTCCTCGCGTGGCCTGCACAAGATAGAGGGGTACTTTAGTAAAATACGCGGGACGAGTTTATATATGAATCTATGTGATTCACATATGAACTATACGTTCATATATAAACCTTTGTAATTCACATATGAACTATTTTTAACTAATTCATATATGAATCTTTTGTGATTCATATATGAACCTTTGTGATTCATATCGGTTAATTAGTTCAAATGAGAATTAGTTAAAAAAAGTTCATATATGAATCACAAAGGTTTATATATGAATCAGTTAATTGGTTCAACTGATTCATATATGAACCTACAGTTAATTAGGTTCATATATGAATTAGTTAAAAAGAGTTCATATGTGAATTACATGGGTTCACATATGAACAAATAGTTGATATGTGAATCACACATGTTCATATATGAACTCGTCCCGTGTATTTGTAAAAGTTACGAAACTGCTCTTCTATTTTTGGAACAACCGCAACTTTTGACCAATTAAAGCCGATCATAACCAAATAAATGGCTAAGATCACTTCTCTATTTCTCATATATTTAGCACTTCTCAAATGAACCTAAGGCTATATATATATATATATTCTTTTCTTGATGAAATTGTTTCATATACTTGTGTTTTTTTTGTAAAAATAAAAAAGTTTCATCAGATTGAGAAAATACATGAAACAGATTCATTAGAATGAGAAAATTGCATGAAACTACATAAAAACACAAATATATGAAACAATTCCATCAAGAAAAAAATTATAAGAAACAATTTCATCAAATTAAATAACTTCATCTCTCCTCTCTCTCTCTCTCTCTATATATATATATATATATATATATATATATATTTAAGAACATTTTCAACTTGTAATGTTAATGTGTTATTCTAATTATAATAAATCAATAAAACTTTCTCATTTTTCAATTACTTAAAAGATCGACGGATTAATTGTAAATAAAACGTCTTTAATTTGTAAATTTTGAATCAACTTACTCTAAACGTAAAACAAATGAAAATTTTATATAAAGCTAAAGAGGAGCAATCTTCGATTATCAAATAGATGTTGAAATATCCAAATAAAAGAGAATCAATTCAAAGTATATCAAAATGTATTTAAGTATACTTAGGGGATGTTTACTTGTGACTTAATGAGTAAAATGGCTCAAAGGGCTTATTCGCACAATCATATTGAGTTGTTTACTTGTGACTTAATGAAAAAGTTACAGACTTAATTGCACATCTATGAAGGGTCTCTTGTCCCCATTAAGACAAATAAATTACATGGTTGCCCTTCGATGAAAAGACACACCACGTCTCCAAATCCCTGTTCACCATCTTCCTCTCCACACCTCTTGCTCCCATCACTACTTGCTATGGAGTTTCCCATCACTCCGACCCTCATCTTGATTTCTTCCTTAGTTCCTTTACCCATCGATCCCTTCTGCACCTTTCGCACTCCTCTCTGTTACTGATTTTAGGGTTCGATAACACACAACTTGAGCATATGGTTTGGAATCATTAACTTAACAATGTAAATGTCAATTTGTTTTTGTAATATTGTTTATAGAATTATTTTTTGTTTTCACATATATTCGAAATTTTAAAAATCCATTTATTGAATTTAGTTATAACTAATAAGTAAAATGATTGAGAAAAAAACATTACATACTCACATGGAGTATTTTATACATGACCTCCAAACTGTTAGGAACGACCCTACTTATATGGGCACTAGTGCACTACCACATGCTTGCCTTATGAATCGTTTGTGTTTTACTTGTGCAATGTCTTGGACACTGGTTTTCTGTAATGTCTTGAACATTGATGGAGTATATTTGATGAACAAGACATTGATTTCTCAATAAGATCAAACTTTAAATTGCATGAAGTGATGTTGAGCCAACAACATAATTTATTTCAATATTGAATGATGGATGTGATAATATGGTATCCTTGAAATTGGTTTCAATATTGAATGATGGATGTGATAATATGGTATCCTTGAACAAAGTTTAAATTACTTGATTTTAACATTATACAATATAATTAAAACAAACAACTATTACATTTTCATCATATTTAAATATGTATTAACAAAATAAAAGAATCCTCCAATTATATAGTTTTAAGAGTAAACTACGATTTTCTTCCTTGTGGCTGTTGTTTATAACTATTTTAGTCCTTGGTCTTTAAAATTTGTTTTTTTCGTTATTATGGTTTGCGATTCCTTTCGTTTTTCATCCTTAAGACTAATTCTGTTAAAGGGAGTACATTAAGTCAAGGACATTTATGTCTTTCTACTATTTTTGAACTTCTCCTTTTCAATTAAATAATATATATATATATATACACATTTATGTGTGTGAATATAGCTCTTTTTCCCGTCTTCTCTTAGCCACCTTCATCACCGACACCTCACACCCCCCTTTTCCGATGAACTGCAACCTCGTCTTTTTTTTTGTCTCAAGCAATGACAAGTGAAACTTCTCCTGTTCATAAATGTAATTTTTTTTGGGGGGGTCCACATGGGTGGAGTAGGTCAAGTTATATGTAATTTTACTATAAATGCTTTAATTTAATAAACTTAAAAAGAATAATAAATGTTTTTTTGAAAAGGACCAATTTAACCTTAATATAGCGGCCATTTATTAACGGAATTAGTCTTAAGGACGAAAAGTGAAAGGAATTGTAAACCATAAGGATGAAAAAGACAATTTTAGAAACCAAGGACTAAAATAGTTATAAGCAACAAACCACAAGGACGAAAATCGTAGTTTACTCTAGTTTTGATGTACAATATTTGATTTCCATATTATATTTACAATATTATGACGAATTTATCACGTCTCATGACACTACATTGTTATTTTAAAAGTTGTAGCCAAATATTAATTTTAGAAAATCTATCTACATTTTTTTTAAATAAAATGTTATACGTAATATAAATAATAAGCACACTTTGATAACCATTATTTTTAATTAAATTAATATTTTTCAAAGAAATATTTAGGAAAAATTACATTAAAATGGAACCAAGTTTGACATGATTCCTATTTTAGGGAATTAACTTTTAAAATCATCATTTTAGGGCTTTAGGTAAACTTTTCATTTATTTAGAGAGTAAATTACGGATTTGGTCCCTGTGATTTGGTGGTTTCTACGAAAATGGTCCTTGATCTTCGTTTATTACGAATTAGGACTCGACCTATGGATTTTTATAACGAATTGGTCCCTCTGACAAACGACCGTTTGTTTTTCTCCGTTAGAGCCACCCACGTGTTTTGCACACGAGGGTATTTTCGTCCAATCACTTTTGCACCCTTTTCCCCCTTTTATATGGATTTGGTTGCACACGAGGGACCAAAAGTCGTATCTTCTTCTTTCTTCTTCAATGGCTCCCCGTACGTGTTCTTGTGGAGCTTCAATTGTTGTTCGCACATCGTAGACTAGCTCTAATCCAGGGAGAAGGTTCTACAGTTGTTCAAGAAGTGTAAGTTTAATTTCCTAACCCCTAATGTCCATTGATTTTGGTGAATTATTCATAAGCTCAACTAAAATGATTTGTACATGGATCAAATTGTGGGTTTATTGCGTGGTTTGAACCACCGCTATGTCGTAGAGCTACAGCTGTTATACCTGGATTATTAAGGTCTAAGAACGCCATTGAAGAGCAATTGAAGAAAAAAGTTGTGGAAAATCGAATATTGAAGATATTGTTGGTGATCAGTTGGATTTTGTTTTTGTTAATCTGTTTTAACCGGATGTAAACCCTTGGTGGGTGGATCTTAATTGTGTTTTCCCAGTTGTAGTTGTTGTTTAGACTCTGTTGGTTATCAGTTAACATTTTGATGTAAACTTTATTGGTCATCAATGTTAAATCTATGTTTTTGGCAAGTTAATTTGCTTAGTTATTTACACTTTTTTAGTTATCAGTTAACATTGTGATTGGATTGTTTTTTTTCTTTGAAAATTAGGCAATATAATCAAATTAACAGTCACATGCATTGTGATTGGATTGTGTATGGTGGACAACATTGTATAATCAAATTAACAGGCACATACAAAACAAATAAGCCAAACAGATTTTAAACAAAAGAGATGCATTCATCCAACATTGTAACAAATAAGCCAAACATATTTTAAACATCCAAAAGGCACATACATTAATAGTTTACCACAATTGTTTTAACACAAAACATCCAAAAGGCACATACATCAAATACCAAAAATAAATACTTGTTTTTAAGTCAACACACAAACCAAAAGTTATGCACTTCCCATGAAATTGGCCCTTCATGTTGGTCTTTCCTCTTGTCCCTTACAACTCCTTGAGTTATTCCCTCTCTTTTTGCACTTTGCACAAGTTACAGTCTTGCCAACCCTTGACATTCTACATCCCTTTACAACTGGTTCACTTAATTCTTCATCATTCCTCCTTCTTTTCTTTCTTGGTCTTCCAACCTGTGTATGGTGGACTGGAGGTGTTAAACTGTTAATGTGAGAGGGCATTCTGTAACACCCTAAAAATCAGGGTAAATTTAAACCTGAAATAAAAGGGTTTACGCATCTAATATCCATAATATAAATGTTGTTAACTAGTGAAAATAATGACAAGAGTTAATTTACATCAACTTGTCGTCATCATAAACTCTTCACTCATCCCATTACTTCCCTGAGCTCATACCTGGTAAGAAAATATAATTTGAAACGATTAGGCTAACGCCTAATGAGAACATTCAGTTTCAAAATAATACTTTAAATCAATGTAAACAAGGTTTATCAAACTTGACTTACTCTCGTTCTTACCATACTCGTACTCATCTCATAATAACAACATATACTCGATTCCATAAGTATGACTATCCTTCAAAAGTCATAACACCGTATTCAATAGCCTACTACGAATCATCACATATTCTAGTTTATAAATCAAGCCTACAGACTTACATTCAATCGCCATAACCTTCTTCTTAGAATGGATACAGACATAGCACTTGTATATAT
This sequence comes from Saussurea involucrata, assembly GCA_033807775.1. NCBI lineage: Eukaryota > Viridiplantae > Streptophyta > Magnoliopsida > Asterales > Asteraceae > Saussurea > Saussurea involucrata. Next base: position 180,640,059 of record CM066320.1, on the reverse strand, counting down.
ATTGCCTATCTTTAATCCGCCGAAAACACAGGAAAACAATACTTACACTTCGTCTAATTCATTTTTCCACATCTCAAATATGAATATCAATTATACTTCGCCTATTCGTTACAATCAATATGAATAACAATTATATCTTGCCTATTCCTTCATTTCTACATGGATAGCGATTCTATTTTGCCTATCCAATCCTTCAACATGAATAACAATTATACTTTGTCTATTCAATCATTCAACATGAATAACAATTATACTTTGTCTATTCAATCATTCAACATGAATAACAATTATACTTTGTCTATTCAATCATTCAACATGAATAACAATTATACTTTGTCTATTCAATCATTCAACATGAATAACAATTATACTTTGTCTATTCAATCATTCAAGGATACACGGGAATAACAATTATACTTTGTCTATTCCTCCTTTTCAAGGATACACGGGAATAACAATTATACTTTGTCTATTCCTCCTTTCTACATGAATAGCAATTCTACTTTGCCTATTCAATAATATAAATAGCAATTCTACTTTGCCTATTCATTTCATTCCAATACAATAGGAATAGCAATTATATTTTGCCTATCCCACGTTATCAAATAAAACTAGTGTCTATGGATCCATTCCACATATTCGTATTCGTACAGAATAATGCTTAATATGAATTTCTCATATTATTTAGTAAAAGCAAACCTCCTTTATAGATCCCTTATATCACTTAGTATGAGCAAATCACATTTAATATGTCAATTTCTCATAATATAAGTCTAACCATCAATATCATCACTTACGGGTCCTTGATATAATTTTATATACACAATTTCCCATTAGCACAAATAGTTAAAGCTCGTATAATCGTCCATCCAAAACTCATTCAGGAAATACTTCTTTATAAAAATATACTTTACCGTAATTTAAATACTTTATAAAAGGGTAAGGTAAGAATGAACTCACCTGACAGCAGAAATGTCACTCTTTCTTTACTTCTTAAAGCTGTAAGAATTTCCGTCACCAACTTCACAAAGATCTGAAATACCCAAATACATATTGTACTGATATTATTTAACTGATTAGGACTCTTAAGACCCTAAATAATCAAAATCATCGACACTTATCGCAACCCACTACTTGCGACACAACACTTATCGCAACCCATTGTTGCGATATCCTCCTATTATCGCAACCAACTGTTGCGACATGTATCTTATCGCAACCAACTGTTGCGACATACAACTTATCGCAACCAACGGTTGCGATATGATCAATCTTGTCGCAACCCAAAGTTGCGACATTCATAACTATCGCAACTATCAACTGTTGGTCGCGAAGGGCTATACAAGTTTGTAGAAGGGGGGGGGGGGGGTTGAATACAAACACACAGATTTTACTTTTCTAAATTTTTTATTGATAAATCATTAACAATTTACAGCTTGTTGCGGAAACAAGATTAAGGATAAACCTAAATCTAAACAAATTGGAACACTAAGTTTCTTGCACTAAGAAAGAGAAGGAAATTACTAATAATAACCTATCTCAAGATAAGAAGGATGAACTTGTCCAGAGTTAGCAAGTTACTTCAAAATGAAGTGAGTTCTTCTTCTTATATACTGCATGCATTTAATGCATGGCAGTTTACACTTTACACGTGGCAGCAGCTGATTGGTTGCACGTCATTGACCTTTGTTGACAACCTTAGTAGCCGCATGTTTGAACAGTGTAGTATCAGAGTGGTTGTACGATTTCAGACAATAAGGAGATTCTTTTTGTGACATATCGTACGGAGTCGTGCAAGGGTGGTTAAGACAAAAGTACTTTGTACGGAGGACTTCATGATCAACTTTTCGTTGATTCAGCGGTTTATCATTCTATATCAGCGAATGATAAAGTTCAGCGATAGCTGAAGTCCTGTACTTGATACTTCACGTTGAGTGGACAAATCTGAGTCTTCGCTGATCCGCATCAGTTCATTAGGAGACTTGTCGCTGGTTCTTGAGCTTGATCTTCGACTTCAGCGTAGAACCTATGTTGACGTGAAACTTGTCTTCAGAGATCATAAGTAAACAACTAACTTATCAGCGATCACCATAAGGACTGAACAGACTCAGAGTATCATGGTGAACAATATTCGCTGAATGTTTAATCTAAAAAGCGAGAGTTCCTATCAGCGGTACTGTAAGATCTTAGTACTTATCAGCAATAGTGAAACTCTGATACATATTGTTTACTTACAATTTTCACTAAGTATATAAGAGAGGGTCATTATCAAATCACTGAGGGTTTGGATCAACAATCTCCCCCTATTTGATTATGATATAGCAACAGAGAAAATTGCTATTTAATGAAAACATAAGGATAAAAAGAACTCATAAAATATTTGTCCCTTTTACTGTTTTCTGGGATCTTTTCTGTACTTATGGAGTAAAGTACATTCGCTGAAATTTTTCTTTAAACTTTGTAAAGATTACATAGGGAAGTGGAAAAATTACAAGTACAGCGAATACAATTACAAGTACAAAAGAATAACTGATACAATAGAAGAATGAGGCGATCCTATCAGTTTATAAAGGTTCTTCCTTAATGAGAAGTTCATCAAGGGTCTTTGATGTGGGGATCATCCAGTCAGGGACATTTACTCCTTGATTCCTTTTGTTCAGCGCTTCTTAAAAAATCAAGGGTTTAAGATGTCGTGCCTGAATGTCGTTTTTGAAATCACACCAGTAGATGAGATCTTTCAGTTGTTCGATGGGAGTGATGGGAAGTTCAGAGATACGTTGAAAACGCTTTCGTCCATCCCAGTCAATAAAGAATATCCCGTAGGGTTTGCTTAAGACTTTCCCAGGGATGAAAGTCTCATCAGGAGGCAGAGATGTGTCAAGTGCAGAAAGGTCAGGTTCTGGACCAAGGACTTCAGCTAGAGAAAAACCAATACCTGTTTCGTTTCGTATCTGAGGACCATCTTCTGAAGATTTAGACTTTTTCTTTGCAGAGGCCCTTCTTTTCTGACTTTCGAGAGGAGGAGGAGGAGGAATATCCACACAAGAATAGACTAAGTCGATCTGTTTGTTTATCAGCTTTTCAACATGATCCTTGTACTTAGACTGAGACTTCTGGATGGCTAATATGATCTCCAACCATTCAGAGAGACCGTACTTCGTGATGGCTTCAGCATAGAATTTTCGTACTGTCCATTTTTTCTGAATATCTCGATTTCAGCGATAGAAACTTTGAGGGTTGATCTTCCAGCGATGAGTACCTTGTTGATTCTGGAAGTTCGATATCTGAACTGTACCTTTTCTTTGCACCAGGCTAAAGTAGATTGAGACACAGTCCTCTTTTCCTCAATGATCTTCTTTGCGTCTTCCCATAGCTGACGTTGAACTTCGATTGGAGTTCTTTTCAACTTTGGGTCTTTCACTGATTGTTGAGTGAGTCGGATGGCGAGTTTTCTGTCTTTTTCTTCAACTTCCCTTCTTTCAGCGATCAGACGTTCAGCTTTGAGGTGATCCTTGTATTCCTTTTGAGAAAGTTTGAACTTTGGAGGAACAGAAGGAAGTTGATCACGCTTCAGAATGATTCGTTGATCCTTGAACTTCTTTATTATCTCTTCTCTTCTTTTCTGATCCTCTTCACTTAGCTTTTGAGGAGCCAAGGAAGGTCTGTTTTTGTGAGAGAGCATCTTAACTAAGGAGGACACCTCCTACTTTGGCAAACATATGACGGTGGTGGAGATATTTGGTAAGAAAGATTACCAAACAAACCTTTAGCTTCTCCCAAATGGCAAAACATACCCCTAAGTTTCTATAATAAAATTAAAAGGTTGCTGCAGAGATTTAAGGTCTAAATCTGAAGGAAAAACAAGGTACTTATTCTATATAAAACCCTTTTCAAGTATGTAAGTTGATAAATAAAGTCTATGATTTGGGTTTTGAGGATTTATAGTTGTTTTGGGAAATCTGAGTTTATGGGTAGTTGTGGTTTATGGTTTTGAACATATCTGCACCTTTATAGCATCATGCATAGATTAAAAGTACAAATTCTGGGTTTTTAGGATAAACAGTAAACTGAGACATTCATCGAAGTCGCAATGGATGACTGCGATATTCAACGAAGTCGCAATGGTTGGTTGCGACTTGGTCTTGAAGTCGCAATGGTCGTTTGCGACTTGGCTTGGAATCGCAGTAGTTGATTGCGATTTGGGTTTGGGATCGCAGTAGTGGATTGCGACTTAGGATTGAAGTCGCAATAGTGGGTTGCGATTTCGGGGTGAAGTCGCAGTAGATGGTTGCGACTTGGCACTGTGCATTGCGATTTTAATTTACTTTTAGTAGGTTGCGATTTCAGTCGAGGATTTCATAAGTTTAGTTTTAAAAAGAGATATTTGGTATTTTGTGTGATTTCAGATTCTGTGAAGGGTGGTCATACGTGATAATTATCTTGGAAAAGCTTTTGTGATAAACATATCAGGTGAGTTTTACTTTAAAAGTATTTTACTGGAATACATTATATGGATAACAAATGTTTAATAAATTGTATGAATATGTCATACGTGGGTGATTATAATATATTGAGATATTATAATTACGTGAGTATTATATGGGAATATAATACGTGGTCAGGCTTTGGACCGGTGTGTTAAATTGGCTCGTAACCAATAAAGTTGGCCATTAGTGGAGAGATAAGGTGGGATGAGACATGTATGAGGCACCAATCTTGACTGGTATTAATTTACGTGTGATATACGTGTGTTTATATAAAGAGTATTTTATATAAATGAATTTTTATGATTTCCAAATGTCAGAGATTTTCTCACTAGACCCTTAGGTCTAACCCTCATTTTTCTGTTTTAAAAATATGTATTCCAGGTGGTGGTTCCAGTAAGACCAAGTGATTAGAACACTTGTTGGATAGCTTTTGAGGAGATGATCGTTAAGAAAAATGTGGATGTTTTGTACTTATAAATTTTGTTGTTAATTATTATGTAATTTAAAGTGGATCAAGTTGTACTGAATTTCTTTTTATGTTTAGACTTTAGTTGGGACCAAATGTGAAATATGAAGTACTTTTGTTGTAAACATGTTATGGATTATATGTTATATGTACTTTTGGATATGTAACGACCCGGTTTCCCAAACATACAACAAATAACATATATTGCATAACATCGTTACATTCATAAAAGAAAATTACATAATAATTCACATACGGTCCCATAGTCTCGAAACTACAAAATACATAAAAGCTTCCTAATCAACATCAGTCATCAAAAAGTGTCCTACTCTTTATCATTTCCTTTGCCGCTATAATTTCCTCGACCTGGAATACATATTTTTGAAAACAAAATGAGGGTTAGACCAAACGGTCTAGTGAGATAATCCCTGTCATTTCAAAATCGTTATAAAACCAATTTATATAAAACCTTTCGTATAAATACACATATATCAATCAAGACTCGTGTATCGTGCACAACTCCTCATCCTCATTCCCCATGGCCATATTAGTTGGTTGCGAGCCAACTCTCCGTTGTACAACAATTACAGCACCGCTGTACAATAATTACAGCAAACATCCGCCGACATAGTTCGGCAAGTGCTCTCGTGTAGTGTAATGCACATATAAATACAATATATAAATGTACCAATATATCATATTGTCATTTATAAAACCTTTCATCACATTCCAACCATATATATATCACATTTTCTTTTATAAAAATGTTACCACGTTCTAACCACATATACATCTCAATATAAACACATAATCACATCATGTATCATAATCTCAATCCGTACATATCCATCTCATATATATATCACATATATATGTATCCCAGTTGGAAAACGTTTTAAAGTAAAACTCACCTTGATCGCTTATCCAGAAACACTTCCAAGCCTTTTCCAAAAGATTCAGTCTTTCACCCAAAATCCACAGAATCTTAAACGAAATTGGGATGTAAAGCACGATCAAACGAGGTTCACGACGGAGTTGAACGAGCTCGAGTACCTATGTTAAACTATAAATTGTTATTACTTGAACAACATAAAACTCTCATCATAATCATTCTAATACTGAATTTTGGCTCTAATGGTATCTAAGCAACTTAAATTTCAAAACGGACAACCCGATACGCATTTCGAAACCTAAACTCAACACCATGCATAACCGTACGTGACAGCTCCTAAGCTCCTTCTTTTCGACCGTTTTTCTCATACTTAGAGACCAAACCAGATTATAGGATCTAAATGAAAATTGTTCTATAACCTCTAACGGTTCTACTCGAATTGGAATCACCTCATTTGAACCGTCGGTTGATTTTATACGGAATTTATAAAAACACAGAAACTGATCTGAGTATGCTACAATCAGTCCAGAAACACGTTATTTTGAGCTACTTAGAGTCAAAACTGGGTTTAAGGCCCTTCATAAGAATTGTAGAACACATTGAGTACCTTTCACCTGTAAAATTTGAGCTCAATCGGACTTACGGTTTGTGAGTTATGCGCTGTCAAAGTACGGACCTGCACATACCGTAACGTCCGATTTCCCAACTTTTCGTCATTCAGTTTTTACTAACCAAACTTCAACTTTTACTCAATTAAACATGTTCCAAATACAAATTAACATACTAAACGTCAAAATGGAGCTTAATGATTAATCTCTTAAGCTTAATCATGAAACTTTATTCTCTTAAGCATTTACCCGAACACTTGGTGAGCAACTAACCACATAACCACAAAACTCACCATTTTGATTCTAAACTTTACCCTTTTTAATCCTACCTCATTTCTGACAAAACCACACACTTCTAAACATGTCTAATAACATAATTTTTCAATAACACATCATAATCTAAACTTAAACCCAAATTGGAAACTAATCTCAAGAACTTAAACAAAACTTAATAACATTGGGAGAAAGTTATACCTCTACGAAGGATTTGACGAGATGATTCCGAATATGTAATTGTATCTTTGATTACTTGAACAGAACGAGAGAATTTTTAGAGAGAATATAGATTTTAGAGAGGGAGAGATATGGCGGTGATGAGATGATGAAGATGAACGAGAATTGTAGTTTACTCTAGAAATATCATTTAACATATATGTATATTATTATTTAGTTATTATTATTAATTAATAAAACTTTGGTTAATTGATACTTTTAGCCCCTCAACTATAATTGATTGACAATTTTAAATACGATATATATATTTCAGAGACGTTAAAGTACACCTTTTTTTTAAAGCGGGGTATTACACCAAGGAAGGTCTGTTTTTGTGAGAGAGCATCTGTTCTTCAGGTTCATCAGTCTCAGAGATCAAATCTAAGACTGGGATTATTTCTTCAGCGTTGGGAGCTGGGATTATTGTTGGTGAAGACGCAGCTGTAGGAACTTTAGCGATATCCTCAAACAGGGGAGAGGACTAGCTGAAACACAACGATCGTACGAGTAAGAACTTGGGTAGAATAGAGATATAAAGAATGTGGTTGTGTAGAGATGTTTTATGGAGAGGAGAGTTGATGATGTGTATAGATAGAGGATGGATGAGTGTAAGGAAGATTTAGTGTACCTGACAAACTGGCTTTGAAAGCGAGATCATCAGATTGTCATTTTCTTCAGCGACACTTTTTCCTTTGCCTTTGTCAGCTTCAGACGCTGAAGGCTTTGATTTGGTACGCTCCCCTGAAGGTTCGTTTATCACGATCCCTCTAAGAACTGTAGTCCTCTGAGCAGGCTTGACGATAAAGGAGTCATCATCATCATCGTCATCATCATCATTCTTTGGAGAAGAGGATGGTTCATCATCAGATAAGTCGATGGCTTCTTCATCTTCAGTTTCAGATTCAGTTTCTTCAGCATCTTCTTCGAGTTGCTCCCCCTCAGATACAGAGGTAAGCTTCTCGGTTCCCTCAGGGTTTTCATCTCCCTGAGGTCCAGCGGTTGTGTCTTCATTTGTCTTCTCACCCTCTTCAGTAAGGGTGAGGTCTTCAGTCTTCTCCCCCTGATAGATTCATCATGGGGAAGGTCTTCAGCGCTCTTCTCCCCCTTCCTCATGATGAGTGGGGGAGGAATGTGATGACTCAGCAGCTGGTTCTGGGTCCCTGTCTTCTTGGCCAGGGATCCCCACACAAATTTCAATCGCTGTTAGTCTGTTTTCTAGACCAGAAATAGCAGGATTGATCTTCACGAGTTCAGCACGATCCGCCATAGTAAAATGCGTTGGTGCAGGGGCAGGGGCGGTCGTGTTGTTCAGGATCTGCTGCATCATTGTCTTCATTGAAGTCACGTCAGTCTTCACAGAGCTCATGTCAGTCTTCACTGAACTGACTTCAGTCTTTACAGCAGACATATCTCCTTCGAGTTTTCCAACCGATGTCTTCAGCGTTGTGACCTCGTTGGACATGGTGTGAACTGATGTTTTGATGGAGAGGTAGTCTGTGTAGATGTCAGCGAGAACTTTGGCGAAGTCACCCAGAGTTTTATCAACCTTCTCCAAGTCAGCTTTGGAGGCTTTCCCTTCCACCACTGTTGTCAGCTTTGTAAGATTCTCTCCAGCGTTTGTTACAGCTGAAGAGTTGTCGGAAAGAGTAGTGGTGAGACCTGTCAGCTTCGTTTCCAAGGTCTTCAGAGAGGCGTTGATGTCTCCCAAATTAGGACCTGTAACATATAAGTACTTATGAACAGAGGAAAGCTCAGAAGTTTGGGGTTCAGTTACAGTGTATATGGGTTGGTGTATACCTGCAGGAGGGTCGACGAAGTCATCTAAACTTCTGTGACCTGAAAAATGTTCCATGTCGTCAGCGAGAGTGCGTATACGCATGGACGTTCCTACAGGTCCTGTATCATCTTTAGCTTCTGGAGGAATGACAGGTGCTCTAGTGACAGCTAGATTTGAGTCCAATTGAGTAGAGGGAGAAGCGAAGGTTGAGAATGTTGGTTGGGTGCGGAGTTCAGCGTTGGATCCGCTGAGAATCGCTTTTTCAGTCTGTGGAGAGACTGAAGGAGGTTGGGTAGGTTCCAAGTTTGTAACCTCAGCGTTTAGAGACGCTGAAGCTGGGATTGAATGGGTGGCTTGTTCAGCTGTGGCAGAGCGTACCACTGAACGTTCCTTCAGCTCTTCTAAATGAGCTGAGGAGTCTTCAGCAAGAGATTGTTGGGGTTGCTCCTTGGTTTTCTTAGTTCTTTTGGAACTAAGTTGGGTAGATGATTGTTTCCTTTTATGAGAAGGAATGGAGGTTGCAGCTTGGGTATCAGCGATGGGTTTGTTCGCTGAAGGAGCTGCAGAAGTCGAAGAAGTAGGGTTGAGAAGAGTTAAAAGTGTAGAAAGACGTACCTCGTTTTCCACAGGTTTGAAGTCGAGCACCTTAGGGACAACCTGAGAGAGTTTCAGGTCACCCTCTTTTGGGTAGTTGTCCTTCAGGCCTGTTTGGAAGACGACGCTGATGAATCTTGGATATGGAACCCATGGAGATCGGTCAACAGGGGAGTCTATTCTGAGTACCAGATTATCGATGCCCAGTCTATATGTAGACCTTTCAGCAAAGCATACCCCATTGCTTGTTGAGGTTGAGCGGCTTGATCAGAGGAGCCGGTCTTTGCAGTCATGCAGCTGATTAAGTGAGCGAAGATGAAATTCATCTCGCTGGGCATTTTAGATTTCTTGATCAGGGTCAACTTCTTCTCAGGATTCTTGTCCCTCCCAGTTTCCCATACATAGTCCATTGCATCGAAGAATGCAGTGATGACTTCCCTATCTGTGTGTTTCTTGTGGTCAGGGAGAGGAACAAAAGGTTTTTCTTTTGAGGCTGTGGGAAGGCTCAGGGCTTTGCGAATAATGACAGGGGTGATTTTTATAGTGCCATATTCAGTATCACAGAGGACGCAGTCTATTGTTTTTTAGGAGTCTTTGGTTGATGGTAGCTGAGAGTGTCTGGCAGAGTACCAGAACTGGGATAGCAGTAGCTGATGTGCAGGAGGTGTTATGGTCAGGGCTGTGGAGATGCAACAATTTTTCAGGAAGTTCACAGCATCATTCAGATGTGTGACTTGCTTTCGAGGAGGAAACTCGAGAAGCGCATAAAGGTTATTGGTCTTCGTCCAATCCAGTTCTTCAAGAGAGAACTTAACCTGAGGAGCCTTGATGATTTCCAATTCCTCAGTAGTATCAGCAGCAGTGTTCTCAGCGATGGTGTTCTTGGCAGAGGAAATGTCAGAAGATGCCATTTCTGTATATCAGTTCAACCACAGATTAACAAATAAGAATAATCTTAATGTGGAAAGATTTTCCAATAAGATGGTTCGAATTTTGTCCATTTCTTTCAGACAAAAATGTCTTAATGAAGATTAGGGTTTTTCTTGTTTTTGAAAAACGAAATGCAAACCCAATAAAAATCTTGTTTTCCAGTTTCCTTTGAGAAATAGGATTCTGGAAACGAATGTGTGAAGAACAAGTTTAAGATTTTGCGTTTAAACTTGAAGAACAACCATGAAAGGTTGTGTTCATAAAACCATGAAAGAAATGATTTCATTTTTGAAAAGTTCTTTTGTTTGATCTTGTAAAAACAAAGAATAAGATCATAAACAAGTTTAAGAAGTAGGTAAATAACAGAATTATTAACCTGGTTGGTTTGAAGAAGAAGAAGTTCTTGAAAAACTTGAGAGCACAAATGCAACAGTAATTCTTTCTTGCTTGGAGGAGAAGTTTTTCGCGTAAAAGAGAAATATAAACCCAGAATGTGTTTATATAGTGAGATTAGAGAGAGAGAAAAGCTCGAGTGGGAAAGTTTTTCATCATGACAGGGACACGTGTTTGCATTTGATTGGATGGTAAACGAAACGTGCAAACGTGTGTCAGAAAAAGAACGTGCCGGGGCTTATCCGTTGTAATGACGTCACAACTGTCCTTTCATATTCAGGATGTCTCTGAGGTTTTGAAAACTCAGGGACACTTTTGAAAACATGAAGCACTGAATAGAAATATCAGTGTTGGTTTTAGAAATTTCAAAATATTGCTGAATAAGAAAGAGATATTCAGCGATGCAATTTGTTTTGAAATCTTGCATTTACATGCGATTGTCAGAGAGAGAAAATCATACCTTGATATCAGCGAATCAAGTTTATTCAGAAAGAAAATGATAGAATGGGTTATACAAGTTGATTTTATCCTATCGCTGATCAGATGTAAACCGGTGAAGATTTTACTCTTCAAAGTTCAGCATTCCAAGCTCGCTGATGAGAAAGTTGAATCTTGTCTCATCAAGAGGTTTGGTGAATAGATCAGCTAACTGATAGTCAGTTGGGATAAAGTGAAGTTCTATATCACCATTCATCACATGATCTCTAATAAAATGATACCTGGTTTCGATGTGTTTTGTCTTTGAGTGTAGCACTGGATTGTTGGCTATAGCGATGGCACTTGTGCTGTCGCAATAGATTGGAATATTTGAGAGCTGTAGGTCATAGTCCAGTAGTTGATTTCTCATCCACAAGACCTGAGAACAACAACTTCCAACGGCTACATACTCAGCTTCAGCTGTGGAGGTGGACACTGAGTTTTGCTTTTTACTTGTCCAACTCACCAGCTTTCCACCCAGGAGCTGACATCCTCCTGTGGTGCTTTTCCTATCCAATTTGCAACCTGCAAAATCACTATCTGAATAGGCGATTAGATCAAATCCTGAGTCTTTGGGATACCAAAGACCTAGATTCGCAGTACCCTTAAGGTATCGAAAAATTCGCTTTACAGCGGTCATACGAGATATCTTGGGTTCAGCTTGATATCGTGCACATAAACAGGTTGCGTACATAATATCGGGTCGGCTAGCTGTAAGATACAAGAGAGAGCCGATCATCCCACGGTACAGCGTGACATCAACAGGAATACCATTAGTATCCTTGTCTAGTGTCAGCGGTGGTGCCATAGGGGTTTTCATAGCTGAACTCTGAGTTAAATCGAATTTCTTCAGCATATCTTTAACATACTTTCCCTGATTAATGAAAGTTCCTTTTTCATTTTGCTTTATCTGAAGACCAAGGAAATATGTTAGTTCACCCATCATGCTCATTTTATACTCATCTTTCATTCTATCAACGAAACGAGTACAAAGATCAGGGTTAGTAGAACCAAATATAATGTCATCAACATATATCTGAACAAGAATGATACGACCTTTTACTTTCCTGAAGAAAAGAGTCTTATCAATTTTACCTCACTCAAATTGTTCAATATGGAAATAAGTAGATAGAGTGTCATACCATGCACGTGGAGCTTGCTTTAAGCCATAAAGTGCCTTATCCAGTTTGTAAACATAACCTGGACGCTTAGGATCTGAGAATCCTGGAGGTTGTTCCACATAGACTTCTTCATTCAGCTTTCCATTTAGAAACGCTGACTTAACATCCATCAGATATACTTTGAAGTCTTTGTGTACAGCGTATGCTAAGAATAGACGAATAGATTCTAGTCTTGCTACTGGAGCAAATGTTTCGTCATAATCTATGCCTTCCTCTTGTCTGTATCCCTGAGCAACAAGACGAGCCTTGTTGCGGGTTACAGTTCCATGTTTGTCCAACTTGTTTCGATAGACCCATTTAGTGCCTATCACTGTTTTGTCAGTTGGTCTTCGAACAAGTTTCCAAACTTTGTTTCTTTCGAATTCAGTCAACTCTTCTTGCATGGCACTGACCCAGTTTGGATCTTTGAGGGCATCATCTACTTTCTTTGGTTCAGTCAGAGAAATAAAGTTAACAAATAAACAAATATTACCTGCACTTCGTCGAGTCTGAACACCAGCGTTTGGATCACCAAGAATTTGATAAATTGGGTGATTTACAGTCCATCGCTGAGCCGGAGCGTGAGACCCTGACTCAAACTGAACTGGAGGAGCTGAAGATGAGGCTTCAGCAACCTCTGGAGTATCAGCCAAGAGAGGAATGGGTGCAGTTGTCATTGTATTCACTGATTGCTGAGAAGTAGATGGAATGTCTGAGACATTTGGTTCAGAAGCAGGTATAGTGTTTAAAGGAACAGCTGAGACCCATGATGTTTCAGCTTCACTATTCTGCATGTTTGGAATGATATGACTATCACTTTCAACTGTATGAGTACGAGGAGTGGGAATATCTTCTGAATCATCAAGATGAGAAAACATCCATTGATTCAGTTCTTCAGTATCAGCGGACGGTTTAGAGTTCGCTGAACGGGATTCGTCAAACGTGACGTGAATAGTTTCTTCTACAGTTTGTCTTCTTCGATTGAAGACTCTGAAGGCTTTGGAGACTGAGGAGTATCCAAGAAAGATTCCATCGTCAGCCTTAGGATCAAACTTTCCAAGGGCATCTCTGTTGTTCAGTATGAAACACTGACATCCAAAGATGTGAAGAAAGCTGATTGAAGGCTTTCTCCCATGAAAAAGTTCATAGGCTGTTTTATTGAATCTTTTGACTATCAGCGACCTGTTTTGCGTAAAACAAGCAGTGTTGACAGCTTCTGCCCAAAACTGAGTAGGCAGGTGAGAATCGATGAGCATTGAACGTGCAGCTTCAATAATTGTTCTATTTCTTCTTTCAGCGACACCATTTTGTTGCCGTGTTCTCACTGATGAAAAGTTGTGAGAAATACCCTTACTCTCAAAGAAGGAATCAAGAGAACTGTTTTTGAATTCAGTCCCATGTTCACTCCTTATTGAGCGAACGGTCAAGTTGTTCAGGGTTTCCATCTTCCGAACAAAGGTGATGAGTTCTTCAGGGGTGTCACTCTTGGAACGGAGAAACATAACCCATGTATAACGAGAGAATTCATCAACTATGACCAGTGTATATTTCTTTCCAGCGATGGATTGTTTGTTAACAGGGCTAAACAAATCCATATGGAGAAGTTGTAGAGGGGATGACACTGAGGAGACTTGCTTTGACTTAAAGCTTGCTTTGGTCTGCTTCCCTTTCTCACACGCTGAACATAAAGACTCTTTGGCGTATGAGTGCTGAGGTAGACCAGTGACTAACTCTTTTGAAGAAAGAGTGTTCAGTGTCTTGAAATTCAGATAAGAAAGCCTCTTATGCCATAGCCAGTTGACATCAGATGAGGCATTTGAGAAGAAACATGAGTTCTCAGTGGTTGTTGAGTCCATGTTTATTACATAAACATTTTCCAAACGATAACCGCTGAGAGCTATCTTCTCCTTTTTGTCAGTGACAAAGCAGGATTCCTTGGTAAAGATTACCTTGTTATCCTTATCGCAAAGCTGACTTATGCTTAAAAGATTATGCTTCAGCCCTTCAACATATGCGACTCTTCTGAAGGTTGTTGTACCATTAGAGAGTACACCAAACCCTCGGGTATGTCCTTTTCCATTTCCTCCGAAAGTCACAGAGGGACCCTTCTCTTCCTTGTATTCAGCGAGCAGGATTTTCTTTCCAGTCATGTGTCTAGAGCATCCGTTATCGAGATACCAGATACCCTTCTTAACCTGCATTACAAAGGAATATTAGTTTTTCTTGGGTACCCACTTAACCATGTGTACACGTTTGTCAGTGGAAGTAGTTGGAATGGAAGGTTCAACAATCTTCGCAGCATTTGAAGATTCAGCTTTGTCAGTCTTCACTTTAGTTAATTTCTTAACCTCAGTGGTCTTCTTTGCCTTGGGGGCAATGATCTTCACCTTAGCTATCTTTTCAGCTTTGGTGGCTGTGAGGCACTTACTAGCAATATGACCAGTGAGTCCACAGTGATAACATTTCCTATAACTAAAAGTAGTTCTAGGACCATTTGAATGCTGAGCTTTAGATTTTGAATTAGAAGTACCAGCACCAAGTAAGCTATTGGCTTTTGAAATGGGAGGAACATTCAGTTCTTCGGATTTCTTACCAGAGACATCCACTCTGATTCTAGGAGTAGATCGCTGAATAGATCCACGCTGAGTAGATCCAGAGATCTGATTCCTTGATCCAGAGGAATGAATCACTAAGGCTTTAGAAGCATTCAGCTTAGGTACTAAAGTACCCTTCTGAGGATTTTGGTTAAAAGCAATTCCTTTACCTTTATCTTTAAAGACAGAGGTAGGTTTTGGATAAACCATTTTCTCTTTACCTTTTGAAGAGGTAGAAATTTCCTCAGGGATAGGCGGTCTAGAGGAGGAACACTGAGAGGATGAAGTATCAGCGACTGAGGATACGAAAGTTCCAAATAAGAGCATGGAACGATCAGTGGTTGATTCTAGATTATCAGCTTTGTAACCAAGACCACGTTTATCACTCAGGGGAATCTGAGACTTAATTATCTCAGTGATCTTTGTTGAAGAATTACACCATCCTTCAACAGTAGCTTTTTCAGCTCTTAATGCAGCGATAGCTTCTTCGCGCTCGATTTTGACTAGCTGATTTAAGTGCACTTGATCTTTAAAGTCTTCTTCAATTTTAGAAAGATTTTCTATTTGAAGGTGACAGTTTTTAAGCTGTTCAGTGAGATCAAGGTTTTGATTTTCAACTATAGTTTTGCCATTCATGGCTTCATATAAACTTCTAGTCAAGAGATCAATTTTACGAAGACTATCAACTTCATCAATATTTGCAATATTTGTAAAGAAGGAAGGTGATACCTGAATAGCAGAGGTTGAAGTGGAGGGTATGTCTGAACTTTCTTCCTCATCTTCAATCTTGGTCATAAGACAAAGATTGGCTTCATCATCTTCAGAGTCAGATGATGATTCTTCTTCATCAGAGGCAGCCCAATCATAGTTGGCCATCAGGCCTTTGCCTTTCTTCTTAAAGCTTTTCAGCTTCGCATACTTTTCTTTCAGCTTGGTATATTTGTCATCTTTATTCCTGGGAATAAAGGATTTCTTGGGAAACACTGAGTTTCTCGAAACTTTCTTAGACCTGCACTCGTTAGCGAAATGTCCTATCTTTTCGCAGTTAAAACAAGTAGCAGTAGCCTTATCAACAGGAGCTGATGATCTTGGCTTCTCAGTAATGGAAAGGGGTTTGTTCTTTCTGAACATTTTCTTTTTGGCGAATCTCCTGGACTTTTTAGTGAGGAGAGCCAAAGATTCATCATCATCTGAAGAGTCAGATTCTGATGACCTTTCAGAGTTACTTTCTAACTGAGTGATAGTGACCAAGGGTCGCTGAGTAGAAGGTTCCTCTGAGATTAAAGCAACAGGGGTGCTTTTGGAATCTTTTACAAGATTCTTCTTAAGATGACTCGATTGCTCATGATTCAGCATCGTGCCATATAAGGTAGCAAGGGTCATTGATCTTAGATCATTTGACAGCTTGAGACACATAGAATAACTGTCCCAGCTTTCAGGTAAACATTCTAAAAACTTTGTCAGCACTTCAAAGTTAGAATATTCCTTACCAACAGTTTTTAGATCTATTAATAAACAGTTAAAACGTTGGTGAACTTCAGAGAGAGTTTCATTCTTACCACATATGAAACTTTTGTACTGTCTTACCAGGTTGATCTTTCGAGAGTCCTGAACTTTAGAAGTACCTTCATACTGAACACATATTGTGTCCCACATAGCTTTTGAGGTTTTCAGGTTCATGACGGAATGGTAGACTTCGTCAGGAAGAGCCATGGATAGTATGGATCTGGCTTTTGTGTCGATAGCCACTTTCTTCTTATCTTCGTCAGTCCACATATGAACTTCCTTGGGTATCAGCCTTTCTAGAATAACAGGTCTATTCTCAGCGGCTGGTACTGCAGCATCAATTCTTACAGGAATATATGGGTCGTTTTCAAGATAATAAAGCACAGTAGGGTCTACACCTTTTAAGAAGAGAATCATCCTATTTTTCCATAGATTAAAATTATCTCTGGAGAATCTAGGGGGTTTTGCAAGAGAACCATTGTCGATATAATTTGTGTTTGTGTTGGTAGCCATTTTCAGAAATAGCAAGGAAGAGAAATCTTAGTATAGATCAGATCTTGTTTATGAGATTAAACAAATCTGCTCTGATACCACTTGTTGGTCCCGAAGGGCTATACAAGTTTGTAGAAGGGGGGGTGGGGTTGAATACAAACACACAGATTTTACTTTTCTAAATTGTTTATTGATAAATCATTAACAATTTATAGCTTGTTGCGGAAACAAGATTAAGGATAAACCTAAATCTAAACAAGTTGGAACACTAAGTTTCTTGCACTAAGAAAGAGAAGGAAATTACTAATAATAACCTATCTCAAGATAAGAAGGATGAACTTGTCCAGAGTTAGCAAGTTACTTCAAAATGAAATAAGTTCTTCTTCTTATATACTGCATGCATTTAATGCATGGCAGTTTACACTTTACACGTGGCAGCAGCTGATTGGTTGCACGTCATTGACCTTTGTTGACAACCTTAGTAGTCGCATGTTTGAACAGTGTAGTATCAGAGTGGTTGTACGATTTCAGACAATAAGGAGGTTCTTTTTCTGACATATCGTACGGAGTCGTGCAAGGGTGGTTAAGACAAAAGTACTTTGTACGGAGGACTTCATGATCAGCTTTTCGTTGATTCAGCGGTTTATCATTCTATATCAGCGAATGATAAAGTTCAGCGATAGCTGAAGTCTTGTATTTGATACTTCACGTTGAGTGGACAAATCTGAGTCTTCGCTGATCCGCATCAGTTCATTAGGAGACTTGTCGCTGGTTCTTGAGCTTGATCTTCGACTTCAGCGTAGAACCTATGTTGACGTGAAACTTGTCTTCAGAGATCATAAGTAAACAACTAACTTATCAGCGATCACCATAAGGACTGAACAGACTCAGAGTATCATGGTGAACAGTGTTCGCTGAATGTTTAATCTAAAAAGCGAGAGTTCCTATCAGCGTTACTGTAAGATCTTAGTACTTATCAGCGATAGTGAAACTCTGATACATATTGTTTACTTACAATTTTCACTATGGTTTGATAATGACCCTCTCTTATATACTTAGTGAAAATTGTAAGTAAACAATATGTATCAGAGTTTCACTATCGCTGATAAGTACTAAGATCTTACAGTACCGCTGATAGAAACTCTCGCTTTTTAGATTAAACATTCAGCGAACACTGTTCACCATGATACTCTGAGTCTGTTCAGTCCTTATGGTGATCGCTGATAAGTTAGTTGTTTACTTATGATCTCTGAAGACAAGTTTCACGTCAACATAGGTTCTACGCTTAAGTCGAAGATCAAGCTCAAGAACCAGCGACAAGTCTCCTAATGAACTGATGCGGATCAGCGAAGACTCAGATTTGTCCACTCAACGTGAAGTATCAAGTACAGGACTTCAGCTATCGCTGGACTTTATCATTCGCTGATATAGAATGATAAACCGCTGAATCAACGAAAAGCTGATCATGAAGTCCTCCGTACAAAGTACTTTTGTCTTAACCACCCTTGCACGACTCCGTACGATATGTCACAAAAATAACCTCTTTATTGTCTGAAATCGTACAACCACTCTGATACTACACTGTTCAAACATGCGGCTACTAAGGTTGTCAACAAAGGTCAATGACGTGCAACCAATCAGCTGCTGCCACGTGTAAAGTGTAAACTGCCATGCATTAAATGCATGCAGTATATAAGAAGAATAACTCACTTCATTTTGAAGTAACTTGCTAACTCTGGACAAGTTCACCCTTCTTATCTTGAGATAGGTTATTATTAGTAATTTCCTTCTATTTCTTAGTGCAAGAAACTTAGTGTTCCAACTTGTTTAGATTTAGGTTTATCCTTAATCTTGTTTCCGCAACAAGCTGTAAATTGTTAATGATTTATCAATAAACAATTTAGAAGAAGTAAAATCTGTGTGTTTGTATTCAACCCCCCCTTCTACAAACTTGTATAGCCCTTCGGGACCAACATCAACCTTATCGCAACTATCAAACTTATCGCAGCTAACTGTGTTCATCCTTGTCTCAACTCACTGAAAACGTAATTAAGTCCAAATTGATACTTTTAGGCTATGCATGCATCTATAAATTTGCAGATATGCTTAATATCATTTATAGAAACAGGTTATAAACCCAAATATTCTATATCTTTCCAAAATTATTATAACTCAAAATATAACCCATTATAAAACTTCATAATCATAAAGGAAATATCTTAAGAGTAATTATACCTTTGATTTTCTTCAGTTTGTACTTAAACTCCAACTAAATTAATCTGGTATTCTTCTTCTTCTTCTTCTTCTTTTCTCGGTTCTCTCTCTCTCTCTCTCTCTCTCTCTCTCTCTCTCTCTTCTTTGCACCGTGAAACACACACACACACACACACACACATGTAACATAGATAAATGAGGAAGATAACTTACTTCCACCTATGTAGATGAGGTGGTGGATGATTCACCATTTAACCAAACAGCTCCCTCAACTATCATCATTTGACCAATTACACCCTCCAACTTATAAATTAAAAATAAAGTTTACTCCTTACTTAGATTCAATAAAACCCATCACGTAATTTACTCGAGAATAAACTCTAAAATTAATCTATCAAATAACCAAATCATAACTTATCAAATAAATATACTCGAATTATTTAATAAACCAAACGAAATCTTTTATATAGAAATCGAGATGTTACACATTCACTCTTTGGCCATTCCTCCCTCCCATTCAAAGGGCAAACCTTGTACTCATACACTGATTTCCAAGTAGCCATTGTGTAATTGTCATGCACCCAATTTTCTGGAAGCCCAACTTGTTCTCCATTAAGAGCCATATGCCATAATGTGGCCACTGCATGCCTACATAGGATGCCAGACAACTCCCACTTTCTACATGAGCATACCTTTTTAGAGGAATCAACTACATATTGATCTTGCCATGGACCATTAACCTGATACCTGTCCCCTCCATTCCACTTGACAACATATTGTGCAACATCTTTTTTTATCTTCTCCAATATCTTGGTAGCTGCAATATCTTAGTAGTTGCGGGTGTTAGATACCCATCACTCCTTGCAATTAGTTTTTGAACAATCAATATCCTCTTCATCAAATACTTATTTATGTACTCCAATGCTTTTATGATTGGTTTGTCACGACCTTCCACAAGCTGTCTGTTAAAAACCTCGCACATATTGTTTATCAAAACATCACAGTGAGCCCTACCTGTAACAACATACCACAATTTAATCTTATAAGTGACTTGTAACTAAACAACATACATACACTTCAATCTTAAAAACATGTACCTGTGAAGTGTGCTCTAGCCAAATGAACAGGAGGTATGTCTTTTAAATACTTGTAAGATTCTTTGTTGACATTCTTCAAGTCTTCCATGCAATTGTCAAACCTTGGTACTGTTGTTGTTGTGTCACACTTCCACAACAATTCCTTGTACAATTTTCCCTTCCAATTCTTCTCCATGTTGTCATGTATGTGTCTCAGGCAGAACCTGTGCTCTGCACAAGGAAATACCCTACCTAATGCTGGAAGAATCCCCTGCAAACAATTATATAGACATTAGTCTAACTCTATAATTATATAAACAATTAAACATACACTAGAGTAGGGTATATCTTTTGCTTATCACTAATGAAAGTGAAATTAGAATTTCTGCCCAAATCAATGTCATCTCCCAAGCATTCCAGGAGCCAACTCCATGACTTAGTTGTCTCTGCCTCTACAATAGAATAGGCAAGTGGATAAATTCCTTGGTTGGGATCAACACCCACAACTGTTAGGATTTGGACTAGATAAGGGCCCTTCGTGAATGCTCCATCTGGACCAAGCAAATCCTTCCTACATGTTCCGAATCCTTGTTTTAAAGCACCCAAGCAAATGTACAATCTTTTGAACTGCCTTGTTAATGACTCTGGATTTGGCTCAACCTCCACTTCAAGCTTCATTGTGGTGCCTGGGTTGGCTCTCTGAAGTTCTAGGATGTAGTCCCTCAATCCCTTGTATTGCTCTGTGTAATCCCCTTTGACCATGTTTTGTGCAATAACATTTGCCCTATAAGCCTTCATGTTAGAAACACCAAGTGAGAATTTCCTTTATAGTCCCTCAGCCAAAGCTTTAAGTGGAATTTCTCGGTTTGGAATAATGGTTGCTGCAACCTCTTGAGACAGGAAGGTTGTTGTGCAATGCCTCACATTTCTTGTCTGAAGACAAGTGTGATTATCAAAGTAGGTCTTGACCACCCATGTCTGATCCAGTTTGACTGTGGAAACCAACAAAACCCAAGGACAACTTGGCCCATCCTGTGTTGACCCAATGCTTCTACCCTTTCATACAACCCTGATCCTCTGATTATCATTTTTTATTATACACAGATCCCTTATTGACTCAATGGAATGCAAAGTAATTGCATGTCTTACCTCTTCCTTGGTTCCAAAATTCTGCCCAACATAGAAATTCCCTTTATTAGCTTATGTTTGTTGTTGTTCCTTTCTATGCCTGTGCAAAGACCTTTTCTTGCCACTCTTATAATCAAAGTCCTCACTACTGTCAAAATCCTCCATATCCATTGGATCTACATCATAGAATTCCTCATTCTCACACATGTTTTCTTCCCTATCCACTATGTCACCATCACCTACATTTGACTTCCCCTTCTTCTTGTCAATAACATCCTATTCAACATCACCCCGTACCACTGTATCACCATCACCTAACTTTGACTTCCCTTTCTTATCACTAATAGTTTCTTCTAGTTCCTTAAAAGGATCAAAGTCATCTAAGTCACCAACCATGAACTCACCTAACCCAACCATGTCATCCCCAATACTATTCCATTGTTCACTCATCACAAACTCTTCTTCAACTATCTTGTCACCTTGATCACCACTTACAAGTTCACCCATCACAGGCTGTTCTTCACCCATCACAGGCTGTTCTTCACCCATTATAGGCCCTTGCTCAACCATCACAGTCTCTTCACCCATCCCATGTTTCATACCATTCAAGACAGAGTCTTTTCTTGCAAAATGATGTATCTATTGTTGTATTCACTTCACTAGGTACCTCATCAGGGATTTCTTCAATAACAACTTGACTAAACTTAGGAGACTTGAAATAAGTAGTCAAGGTGGTAAACCCATTTTCAACATATATGTTAATGAGTTTATACCTACTGGTATACTTCAACAAATTCAAAATATCTTGGTCATTGCCTAGAGGTTCAAGACCAAAATCTAGGTCAAATTCAA
Organism: Saussurea involucrata; assembly: GCA_033807775.1. Classification (NCBI taxonomy): domain Eukaryota; kingdom Viridiplantae; phylum Streptophyta; class Magnoliopsida; order Asterales; family Asteraceae; genus Saussurea; species Saussurea involucrata. Next base: position 180,617,921 of record CM066320.1, on the reverse strand, counting down.
GTTTTACAAAGTAGTAATACATTGGATGTTCACCATCATACCCTAAATCTACCATCATAACATCAACTTCATGCACACTCAACTCATCACAATCTACTAAGTCAACATAGTTAATCTTACCGTTAATGTACTCCCTACCTAGCGATTTTGTAAAAACCCCACCATGGTGAAGCTTCATTAATATAAGATTCGGATAATGCTCTGTAAAAAATAAAAAAAGTGATCATCTACTCAACTAGAAAACAATGTAAACAAATAAACAAATTCATCATCTACGTACCATAAACAAAATGTATATCAAAGTCTTCGTTGCTAGTTCAAATGCTCCACATCGCAGGGACCATTGGAGATGAAGGTGATTGAAGAAGCTTAATTATGGAGAAGATGAACATGGTAAACCATAGGGCTTTGTCTGAAATAAGGGTTTTACCCAATTACCCATAACCAAATCGGTATAAAAGAGAGGGAAAAGGGAGCAAAAGTGATTGGACGAAAATACCATCGTGTGCAAAGCACGTGGGTGGCTCTAACGGAGAAAAACAAACAGTCGTTTGTCAGAGGGACCAATCCGTTATAAAAATCCATAGGTCGAGTCCTAATCCGTAATAAACGAAGATCAGGGACCATTTTTGTAAAAACCACCAAACCACAGGGACCAAATATGTAATTTACTCTTTATTTAAGCGTATGGTTAACCGGTTTAGTAGGTAACCGATTACCTTTTTTTTGTCATTTTAGTATTTTATTTAGTAATTGTTTTATTGTACAACTTGAAATGCAATTTGTACAAGCTCTTGAAGCTTGAATGAAGAAAAAAAGACACGTCAACAACACAATGAGTTCATTGGCATACACATTCCCGACCTCCCTTTTTTCCGACATTTCTCCGGCCACCACATCCTACGCTACGCCATGTAAGTTTTTCTCCTCCTTCATCGTTCTCCTCCTCCCCATTTCTGGCCACTCACCACCGTCCGTTCTTTCCTTCCCATACGCCCTATTCTCTCTTATGCTCTCTCCGACCACACTGCCACCAGAAACCTTCAAAAACCAACAAAACATGCCACCACAATTTCAAAGAGCAGATTTGGAGCCTCCCTTTGTTTACTCACTGTGACTTTCGATTTTATGTATGTATATTTTCAAAACACATATCCGGTATCGTATTTTAATCTTAAGTTAATTATTACATGTTATTTATTGGTAGATTCAAATCTGAAATCGAACCCACAACCTAGGTTTGCATTTGTACTCACTGGTGCCTTTAACCATTATCGATGGTCCTGGTAAAAGTAAAAAAAATGGATTGTCGCGGGTGAAGTGCCATTTATGATGGTCCGTGTTGAGAGTAACAAGAAAATGGATTCTTGGGTGAAATGAGATTGATGATGGTCTCTCGTTAGAGTAAGAAAAAAATAGATTGTTGGGGTGATGTGAAATAGAAAATGTGATGATGGCCCTTGGTGAAAGAAAGAAGAAGATGGATTTGGGGCGATGCAGATGGTATTTGGGGCAGTGATGGAGGTAGGTCAGTTTAGGGACGAAGATGAAACTCTTGGTTTTCATTTTTGATTTATACGAGTGAACAAAGAAAATATGCCATGTCATTAATTCTTCTTATTATTTTAATTATGATGTGGAATCTTACTTGGTATTTACCTAGACCATGTCATCCTTAGCAGGTCAATAGGTAGAAGAGACCCTTAAATACATGGAAAATTTGCTTCAAGCCCTTAAGGTAGTGTTTGGTACGCAGACTGGATGAGACAGAACGGGACAGAACTGGATGGGACGTGATTGGACTGGAGGAGATAATTTTAATCTAGGTTACGTTGGAAAAAATGGGTATTTTAGTAATCTTATGTTTTAGTCCCATGTTGTTCCACCTATTTTGGTGGAACAAAAAATCTTAAGTTTTGTCCCATGAAAACTTGTTTTTGTCCCATGTTGTCCCATGACATACCAATCATGGGACTATTTTTTTTTGTCCCGTCCCATCGAGTCTGCGTACCAAACGCACCCTAAGGGTGCGTTTGGTATGCGGACATGATAGAACAGAACAGAATGGGACTGGACAGAACAGAACATGACAGAACAGATGTTCAACGTTTGGTAGACAGAACTGGACATAACAGAACAAATAACATTAGATAAAATACAAATAAATAAAATTTAAAGAATGAATAAAATACAAAATAGAAAGTGTATTTGATGTTTTAGAAGAGAATTAAATTTTATTTTGAGGTTATATTGGTAAAAACATAAGTCTGTTCTAGCTTGTTTCATGGGTTGGGGGTGGAACAGACATGTTCCAGCTTGTTCCACTTTGTTCCTGTCTGTTCCACATAAAAGTTCTGCCAAACATGGGACAGTGATCTCTGTTATGTTAAGTTCTGTCCTGTCCAGTGTACCAAACGCACCCTAAATGATGATTTTAAAAGTTCGTTCCTTAAAATAAGAACCAGATCAAACTTTGTTCCATTTTGATGCAATTTTCCCAAATATTTAATAAATAATTAATCATTCATTTAGAAAAATGTTTTTATCCGAACAGATGTTTGTACCGAGAGGAAAAATAAAAATGCGATTGGTTTTCGTATTTACCAAATAGCCCCTCCTTAAGTATTGGGGAAAATAGACGGAAACTGGCCCTAGAAGCTTCCGAGGGTTACCGACGTCGACGCATTTTGATTTCATCCCTGCGATTAGGGTTTCTGTAGGGTTTACCAGAATCCCCTTTTACTCACTCACGATAATACTTTCGAAATTCGTTGTTAGTTTCCACAAATTATCAGACCACAAATGGTTTATTCTAACGGCATTAAACTCTTCTCATGGCTTGCTCGCCGCTCCCACTCTCACGATCTCGTATGCATTCTGTTTCCCTATCATCGGATTATGCAGGGCGATTTGCATGGGCGTTTTTTCATATGTTTATTGTGTGTGTTTGTGTGTTTTCTTGTATATTTTTCTGATCTTGTGTGTTATGTGATCGTTGCGCAGTTGTATGGATCGCTGGTTAGAGGAGGTTATAGGAAGTTTGGCTCATCAATTCACAGTCATTACAAGATACCTAATCGTCAGAATCATAGATATGGTAAATCTCATGGGGAAGAAAAAGAATTTTTTATTTTTGCTTAGCCAAATTTTATTTTTTTGGAGTTTGTGTGTTTTCTGTATATATAACAGAGTGTTGTTATTTACTTGCAGTAGTCAATCCGAGATCTTGGTCACATCTTGGAACAAGTAATGCATATTGTGGCAAACCTAGGTCGATTCATGGCACATGTAAGTCGCTTTTCTTCTGCCTTTTTATTAGTATTTGAAGTAGAAGCCTTTTCTTATACCCAACTCATTGGCTGTTTACCAAATTTTTCATTAAGTCCTGTATGGATAAATTTGTCTTTCTGCATAAATTTGTCTGTTTACATAAAATTATGTTGTTGTTTACTTTTTATTCTGAATTACCTGTCCGAATAATAAAATTGACTATTTTACCCATGGGTATGACCGTATGAATTATGCATTCATATCAATCACGATCTATCCATTTTATTTGAGATCATACATGATACATGGATCATTGTAAAGAAAAACCAAGCTCTCTATCCAACATGAGTTTTCTCTATATCAACATCTTGAGACCATACTTCACTGGTGAATGTTGATCCATATGGATCTCATACTCAAGAACCAAGTTCTCTCTAAATCCAACAGGAGGATTACTGTTGCAACAGAAAAATAAGATCCATGGACAGAAAAATATATCGATTACCTTTTCAAGTAGGATTACTCCTACAGAAAAACCTTGGACAAATTATGTACAGAAATCGACGTGCAGGAAGAAATAAAGAATGTAGAGAAATAGGTGTAGAGAAATTATGTAAAGAAAACCATTAGAGAAACCGATGTAAAGAAAGAAAGAAACAAACAATATAGGAAATCGGTGTAGAGAAATCATGTAAAGAAATCGATTTAGAGAAACCGATGTAGATGAATCGGTTTAGAGAAACCGATGTAGATGAATCGGTTTAGAGAAACCGATGTAGATGAATCGGTTTAGAGAAACCGATGTAGATGAATCGATTTAGAGAAACAGATATAGAGAAATCGATAACTCGTAGATGAAAAGGATGATCGCCGGAGATTGAGAAAGGTGCACGGCAGCAGGCTGGTCTTCACGACGGGGGAATGATAAAGTTTAGAACTCAGGAACAATTCAATGAAAAGAAAATTGGTAGAAGAGGAGGTTGAATGATTATAACTAGGAAACGAGAATTACAATTGAAAGGAAATAACAAACAGGTCCAGGGAGCACCTCCCTCTCTCATAGCCAACGCTAAGAGCCAAATCAAAATAACATAATTATTCTCAATGCCCCTCTCCACCTTATTCCCGCTCTTTATTGATACTCCTCAATTCTCTTGGAACTAAATGGGCCCAGCTCCCTTCTCACTCTGTTTGGGCCTTCTAGAATATACGGTCACTAGTTTAGGCTTAGGTAAGGATTGTAACAATTTAGAGGGATTCGTATCATTACTCCCTCCTTCTAACAAAGTCTTGTCCTCAAGACTTGTTTCTGGAAATTGACCCTGAATTGTAGCTGCATCTTCCCAAGTTGCTTCTTCTTGGGTTAATCCTTGCCACCTTACTAACCACTGTTCCACCGCCTTTCCGTCTTGTATAATGGAACGCACTGCACAAATTTCTGCTGGGATTGGTACATTTGTAGTATTTAATTCCAACTCAGGCGGTAAAGTTTGAGTCACTCCAGACGACACGACCGCTTTCTTAAGTAATGACGCGTGAAAAACTGGATGTACCCGAGGAGGTAAATCCAGTTTATAAGCAACCGGTCCGATTTTTTCTATAATTTTAAACGGTCCAAAAAATCGCGCAGCCAATTTCTGATAAATCCGCCTTGCCACCGTCATTTGACGATAAGGCTTCAGTTTAACATACACCCATTCCCCTACTTGAAAATTCACATCTCGTCGTTTTTATCAGCTTGATCTTTCATTGTAGCCTGCGCCTGAGCCAAATGCACCTTCAGTTGTTTTAAGGCCTCATCGCGATCCCGTAATTCTTGCCCAACAGCCTCCACACGGATCTCCCCAGGAACAAACTGAATCACCGTTGGTGGTTTGCCGCCATACACGACTTCAAATGGAGATCGACCCGTGGAACCCTGAAAAGTTGAGTTGTACCAGAATTCAGCCCATGGAATCCACATGGCCCACGACCTTGGCTGGTCGATTGCAAAACACCGTAAATACGCCTCTAGACAACGATTGATCACTTCAGTCTGACCGTCCGATTCCGGGTGATAAGCCGAACTCATGTTCAACGTAGTGCCTTGCAGTCGAAAAAGTTCCTGCCAGAAATGACCAAGGAAAAGAGGATCACGGTCACTAACAATAGACTTGGGAATTCCGTGGTGTCGAACAATTTCCCTTATAAACACGTCTGCTATTGTTTTGGCTGTATACAGATGTTTGATCAGAACGAAATGGATGTACTTAGACAGCCTATCCACTACCACCATGATTGCATCAAAACCTTTGGACTTGGGCAATCCCAATATAAAGTCCATTGATAAATGCTCCCAAATTGTGTCCGGAATATCCAATGGCTGTAATAACCCATTAGGAGACGTCGAACTTGCCTTATACCGCTGACAAATGTCACAAGACTTTACAAATTCTTGCACCATCGCAATCATACCGGGCCAATATAAGTTGGTCGCTAAACGACGGTATGTCCGATAATAACCCGAATGCCCTCCGGTCAACGAAGTATGAAATTCCTTTAGAAGAGAAGGAATTAACGTCGACGTACGAGGAATTACTAACCTATCTTTATAATACAGCACATTTTGTTGAACCGTATACCCGGGGTGTGCATTTGGGTCGATTGTTATTTCTCTGATGAGTTTTTGTATGCCCGGATCTTCATTAGCTTCCTTTAATAATTGTGCCCCCTGAACCCAAACTGGTTCCGAAATGAGTGATGACAACTCCCCATCTTCAGCCCTGCGCGACAAAGCGTCGGCAGCCCTGTTTTCGCGACCCGGTTTGTACATAATATCAAATTGAAAACCCAACAACTTGGCCACCCAATTTTGCTGACCCGGATTTGTAATGCGTTGTTGCAACAAGAACTTGAGGCTTTTCTGATCCGTGTACACGCAAAATCTGGTACCTAATAAGTATGAACGCTAGTGTTGTACGGACAGCACCAAAGCCATTATCTCCCTTTCATAAGCGGACTTGGCTAAGTTCTGTTCACTAAGAGCCTTACTAAAATAAGCAATGGGTCGGTGTTGTTGCATTAAAACCGCCCCTATCCCACGACCAGAAGCATCACACTCGATTACGAAAGGAATTGAGAAATCCGGTAAGGCCAATACCGGAGCTGTAACCATGGCGCGTTTTAATTCATCGAAGGCTGTTTGAGCCTCATTATTCCATCCAAACGCATCTTTCTTAGTCAAATCGGTTAGCGGTTTGGCGATACTACCATAATGACGTATAAACTTTCGGTAATACCCCGTAAGGCCCAAAAATCCACGTAACCCTTTTACTTGTTGTGGTACAGGCCAATCCAAAACAGCTGATACCTTCTTAGGATCCATAGCGACTCCTTGCCCCGTTATAATATGCCCCAAGTAATCGATCACCGTTTGTCCAAACGAACATTTTTTTCTATTTATCACAAACTGATTGGTAACTAAAACTGACAGAACGGTACGTAAATCATCCAAATGTTGTGGCCACGAAGGACTGTAAATAAGGATATCATCAAAGAATACAACCACGAATTTCCACAATTACGGTCGAAAAATGTCGTTCATAACGGCCTGAAACGTGGCTGGAGCATTGGTAAGGCCGAAGGGCATTACCAGATATTCATAGTGACCGTCGTGAGTACGAAACGCGGTCTTATCGATGCTATCGGGCTTCATGCGGATCTGATTATAGCCCGACTTCAAATCCAGTTTTGTTAAAAAATTGGCCCCTGTCAATTCATCAATAAGCTCCTCCACAACGGGAATCGGAAATTTGTCGGAAATAGTCGCTTTGTTAAGCGCACGATAATCCACGCACATTCGCCACGATTGGTCTTTCTTACGAACCAATATCACTGGACTCGAGAAAGCACTCTTGCTCGGTCGAATCATTCCTAACGAAAGCAACTCCTTCACTTGTCGTTCAATTTCAGCCTTTTGAATATGTGGGTACCGGTATGGTCGGACACAAACCGGCCCTGATGAATGAATTAGGGATATACCTTGGTCATATGTTCGACTTGGAGGAAGACCCGTAGGGTCTTTAAAAACTTCCACAAATCTGTCAAATAGAAGTTGTAAGTCATATTGTTGGGATTGTGTTAGATCATCACTTGAGTTTCCCGACTCCACCACTTGTAAGCCAATCGATGAGTGATTACTATTTTCTCCCAACGACAACCACGTGTGAAGAGAAGCCTTGGCTACTTCTGAGTTCGACAATCCTTGAATGAATACCGATTTTCCACCAAAAACGAACCGCATCGACTGTTGACTCCAATTGTGGACCACTTCCCCCAATGTTTTGAGCCACTCCATCCCCAATACCATATCCAAATGTCTCATTTCAAATAATAACGCATCAATCGAAAAAACACAGTCACTAATTACGACATTTAACTCCGTACAACGTTGATTAACAAAAATCATATGACCATCACCTAACTGAATATTAATACCAGAGAAGAATTTCGAAGAGAGTCCCAATGCTGTAACTAATTTTCGGGACACAAAGTTGTGAGTTGCGCCACTATCCACCAAAATCACAATCGGAATTCCAGAAATTTCACCTTCGATTTTCAACGTTTTCCCCTTGATTTCCGAACTGGCTAACGATCCATGATATTCCAACACCGAACAAAGTCCGACTGGTGGTCCATCTTCCAGTCCTCCTTGGTTCTCGTCTATTGGTTCCATGGCTCTAATTTCTCCCTCTTCATCAACAATGTCATCGTCAGCTAATAAAAGAACTCTTAACTTCCCCTCTGGACATTTGTGAGCTGGTCCAAAAGCTTGCCCGCAACGAAAACAGAGACCCTTCTTTCTGCGATCCTCCCACTCGGTACGAGTAAGAGATCGAAATCCTCTGTTACGATTTTTCATCGTCGAAGACTCAGACGAGACGACAGGAGTAGGTCGTATTACGGTCGAAGGTCGTATTCCATCAGGGCGAGATGGTGGGCCTTTGTTAGTAAGCCCATTGATAACAGACCCTTTAAAGTCAGGACGGCCCATATTGGAAAGAGGATCAGAACGTACAGGCGGCCCAGTATTGCTCCCATAACCCTGATAACGGAAACGGGAATGGGAGACACTGATTTGCGATGGTCGTAACATCTCCTCAACATCTTTGGCCAAGTACATGGCGTCCAGACGAGATTGAGGTCGATGAAGACGCGCCCAACGCTTCACCTCATCTCGTAATCCCGCAATGAAATATCCCAAAGCTTGGGATTCAGGTAATCGAGGGACCAAGGACAAGAGATATTCGAAATCTTCAATGTATTCGTGGATAGAAGTTACCTGCTGAATTGTTGCCAACTGCTCATATGGATTCTGAATCTCCAAACCACTGAATCGCTGCAGCAACTCCTTCGTCAATTGATCCCATGATAACTGGTCATAGATCTCCTTCACGATGGTAAACCAATGTTGAGCGACCTCAACCATACTCAATTGAGCCAACGGATCTGCAAATGAGAAGGAATAGCGTGGATCTCAAAATAGAGTTCCGCCTTTTTGATCCAACCCTGAGGATCGAAGCCAAAAAACTCGGGCAATTTCACCTTCTTAGCTGCCCATGGAAGATGATCATTCCACAAGTGTTCACCCTCCTTATGAACGGAACTGTTGGATTTCTGTGGAGGCGGTAATTCCCATGGATCGTCCATATGCAAAACACCAGAACGATCACCTGTATCTCCACCAGATTGCTTACCTTGTTGCTTCACCCAATTCATCACAAACTTACGAAATTCAGCCTGTTCCACTTGATCCGTTTCCACAGATTGTATTGCCAATTTAATCTCAGTCACATCTGACTGAAGTCTCTGGATCTGTTCGTCATGCTGATCCAGTCGATTTTGTTGAGATCGTGTTTCCATTGAAAAATCCGGCAGATCAGAGGTAGGTCGGACCAATGATAAGGTTTAGAACTCAGGAACAATTCAATGAAAAGAAAATTGGTAGAAGAGGAGGTTGAATGATTATAACTAGGAAACGAGAATTACAATTGAAAGGAAATAACAAACAGGTTCCAGGGAGCACCTCCCTCTCTCATAGCCAACGCTAAGAGCCAAATCAAAATAACATAATTATTCTCAATGCCCCTCTCCACCTTATTCCCGCTCTTTATTGATACTCCTCAATTCTCTTGGAACTAAATGGGCCCAGCTCCCTTCTCACTCTGTTTGGGCCTTCTAGAATATACGTTCACTAGTTTAGGCTTAGGTAAGGATTGTAACAATTTAGAGGGATTCGTATCAGGGAACATCTTCACGATGGGGGAGCATCTTCACACCAGGTACGGCTAGGGTTTAGAGGAAACAGAAACAAAGAGAAATCTAAAAGAGGCGTGTTTTTTTAGAGGGGTAGAAGAGGTCATTTTTGTGGCTTAACCTGGACAACACACCTTCAATATCTGACCGAATAAGCCTAATTCTTTTTCATTAAGCCCCAAGTAAACACCACTATATGGCTGTCCGAATAAGCCCATTCAACCATTAAGCCCATTAAGTAAAAAATAAACAGCCCCTCAGTTATCTAATCTGTTTCCGAAACAATTTACTCTTATTTGACAACCAAAGCAATAGATAAAAAAGCTGACATTTCTTTTATGTCGTGTCAAGTTCTGGTATGTATAAATATTTTAACTCTTTTTTGTTGGTAATGGTGACCAGAGAGGTCAGTAGTTGTAGATTTGTATTTTGTGGTATGACCCAATAATGAATAGTGACAAGAGTTACGTAGGGTAAGGTAGCTGCGACTGTACCACCACTACTAAGAAGGGTAATAAGATACATGTAGGTTTAGTGTTCTAATATATTCATGTGGATGCGACTTGAGAGGACTAGGATGACTTGCATCGAGGTTCCGTGTCCACAACCGAGGACAAGAATTGTTACAACTTACAAGGGGAAGGAATGTAATGGTCAGGAGCGGGGTGTAATTGTAATTCAAAGCTGTGTTTGAGAATAAGGGAAATCGTTTTGAGTTTTCCTATAGAGCTGTTGTAATTTTTTTTCTGCATGAAACCTAAATGCTTTTTGAGCATGGATACATGGAAGAGTAGATGCACTTGAAACCTGTACTCACCAAATTTACACTAAAAACCAAGACGTTGTCTCCACTTGTCACTTTAAATTGTCTGCACTCTGCATAAATAAAACAATATTCACTGGGTTTCGAGACTTTCAACCTCTCAGCAGCCTGAGTATAGAAACATTGTCACTTAGAACTCTTTTTTATGGCTTTTTTTTGAATTTTCTAATCTCTTGTAACCTGAATGGTATTGTTGGTGGTATGAGCATACAAAACAAGCAATGTAATTAGTAGCTCAATTGTATTCTGTGTAGTTCCTTTCTGCTTAGAAGTCGATCCTTCTATTTCGTTTGGAACCATCATATTGAACAATGCTCATCACACGAGATAACATATTTTTTCCTTTATTTATTCATCCAATTGATCTCTAGTCAGATTCCTGATGGGAACTTGTTTGACATTATTCTAACTTATTTTTGATTTTATGGGCTGAACTTAACCCACTAGATGGTCTCATGATTGGACGCTCTTTCCCGCTTTTCTGATCTACTGGATCATTCTCTTGTTGATGACCCATAATCAAGCCTATGCCTATCCTTATTGGTCCGCTTAGGTTTTAATGCTGTGATCCCTCATCTATTTTTCTCTCTCATTTCTCTTATTAACACTGTCAAATAAAGGTGTCTCCTTGAGTGAGGAGTTCTTCATTTTTGCCACTCTCACTTTCCTTTAATTGTCCTATAATTATTCACTGTAGACAGCTGGTGTAACCACTTCAAATCTCTAATGGGGTTACTTGATAAAGAATCCTAAAGTTAGATGAATCAGATCTCACATGGTATCCACAAAACTAGCAACAGCTCCTCTGCCCCCATGGTGGCTAGATACAACATTGCTTGTTTGCTAACATCATAGTGTGAGGAAAGCTTGTGGCTTTTTTTCACCCACGACTTGGCATTTCTTTCACTTCTTGGGAAACCAATTTAATAGACTTGAAAATTCTCAGATTCTCAGATTAATCTCCAATACCAGGGGTAGCTGGTGCCTGGTGGTTTTCTCAAATTTCTTCCCAACAATGTTCCTCTCATTGATTTTTTTTTCTGGTTATGTGACTGAAGCACACTTCTGTTTTCTTCAGCATTTAGCCAACTTTATCATCAAACTCTTGTTGCAAAGAAGTTTGCAATGCAACTATGGGTTTTTGCAACTGGTTCTTTTGGGGGAGGAGGGAGGTGATTGGACCGGGATGTGGGAGAGGAAGGGGGAGAGAAAGAGTCAAAATGTTTGTAGTTAGAAATCTTGGAAGTTGTATACTGATGCCGAACAGGAAAAGTCAATACAACTTTCCTCTTTTCTCTGACCATAGTAACAAACTTTTTAACAACTCCGGACTTACTATGCAGGATGTAGTAATATCTTTTTCAACAATGCATTATTACAATTCGCTCCTTGGTCATACAATATTTCATTTTCTGTGTGTTGAATTTCAGACTGGAAATTATAAGAATAAAGTTTTTTTAGGGGGGTTGGCTTAACAGTTTTTGTAGTATTGATAGATTTCTGTGGGATTCTGAAAATTTTCCGGTTGCTTGATCATTGACCTTCTTATGTTCACCAGCATTCATGGCATCAAAAGATTACTACGATACGCTTGGAGTCGGTAAGAATGCAACTGGATCTGAAATCAAGAAAGCCTATTATGGGGTTTGTATCTTTTTCATGACTTTTCTGTTTTCTTCTTCTGCAAATCTTTTACGTGAGTGGAAGTATTTGCATTTATTATCTTTGTGAGTTCGTGTTGTTTGGTTTGCTGTGCTGTGAGTCTATTAAGTAATTATCCTTTTCTATTTGGAATTTGCAGCTAGCCAAGAAGTGGCATCCAGATGCAAATAAAGATGACCCAGAAGCAGAAACAAGATTTCAGGAAATATCAAAGGCATATGAGGTACTAAGGTGTTGTTTATTTGATATCTCTTTCTAGTTTCTTTCTCGTGTTCCATTGAAGGTGGCAACTTTTTTATTATTTGAAAATGTGAGAAATATGTCGTATTATATTAAGAACTTTATCCTTCCTTATTTCATGGTAATGGTAACAACAAAAATGTATACCTCACCTTTGAAGCCTACGAGAGCTGTATGAGAATACAAAGTGAACAAAGCTCATAAATAGCTATACTTGTATTGCTGCAGGTTCTGAAAGATGAGGAGAAACGAGCACAGTATGACCAGGTTAGAATACTAGCTTTGTCTTCTAAGTTACCTACTAGTGTTACTTTTTTAAGAGTTTCCGCAGAAATTGTCTTATGGTATACTATGTTTCATGTATTTTTATTAATATGCCTAGTTATTCAGATTTGTTTATATATAGTGTAGTGCTCATATGTATAACACGTGCAAAATCTTACAAATAGACATGTAGATATAACTAAAATGCTTCTTGAATACATATACATCAGTTTTGTAGCACCTTATTTGTTCTTGGTTTGCATATGGTGGTTTTGCGCTCTAATGTTTTTACTTTATTGCTGCTTTTATTTGATAGACCTGATGTTTTTTTGTAACATTGCTATATCAGGTTATGTTGCTCGTATATTGTTTAACAACTCTAGGTGAAGGGGTTAAATAATCATTCATTTTGGTAGCATGAGGAACCACTCAGCTAGTAGTTCTATCCTTATGCGGATTCACTTATCTTTTGGAATACCGAATACCAAATTAATTTGATTATAGGTGTTGGCATAGTTTTAATAATCCCAATCGGGACTCGAGGCGTTTTCCCTTTGCGAGGCGAGGCGTAAGCCTCGAGGCGGTCTGAGGCGTAAGCCTCGAGGCGTGTGTATATATATATATATTTATATATATGTGTGTGTGTGTATAAGTATAATACAGAATATATACACTAAATATCTAAACACAAATTTTATGAGTGCATGCAAGGTGGAAAACATAATTCCATACCAAAAAAATTCATAAATACTAATAATAAGCAAAATGATAAAACAGAAAATAAGAAAACATAAATACATTAAACATTTAAACAAATACAAAAAACAGAAAATATACATACTTAACACACATATATAAATGCAGAAAATATACATAAATGCAGAAAATATACATACATACACAGATATATAAACACAGAAAATATACTTAAAAGGAAATATACAAACAGTAAATATACTTGCAGAAAATATACAAACAGAAAATATACACACTTACACAGATATATAAAACAAGAAAATAAATAAAAGTACAAGTTAAATTTATTTTTTAAAGTCATCAGTCTCTCACCAAAGTCTCACAAAAAACAGAAAGTCTCTCACCAAAGTCTCACCAAAAACAGAAAGCAGCTGAGGCTTGCGCCTCACCAGCGTCTCACGCCTCAACGCCTCGAGGCACCGCCTCACCGATTGAGGCTTAAGCCTCATCCAGGGACCATGAGGCTTAAGCCTCAGGAGCGGTTTTGGACCGCCTCGCCTCGAGGCGTAAGCCTCAAACGATTTTGAAAACCATGGGTGTTGGTTGTTAGTTCTCGAGCTAGTTTACATTATATAATGGATCTGGGTTCTGCATATAAACTTCACTTATAAATAATCAAAGGTTATATTTTATTGACTTTAAAACCAAACTTAACGTGCCTGGTATATCCCCCTCGAAAATGGGGTCTGGGAGGCTGACATGAGTTTTGGAGCGTAATGAGATAACATAAAATTTGCCTATAATATTTATTGAGTATATTGTTAGTAAAGGTATAGTGATGATTGCTGTATGGACTTCTGGAGTGAAGCCTATTTGTTTTAGCTCCTGGTTGTAAACACTGTCTTCTATTTCTTCTGAAGTAGCTGAAACGTTTTTATTTCCATTGCAAGTTAAAATGGCTACATGATTTAGGAAACAAGTTAAATTGTACAGATCTAACAAATTTCTCATATGGGGATTTGAGCTTTGTAAGTGGGTTACTGGTTTTTACACGAAAAATTTAAAGATTGTTGATTTGTAGTCCTGGTAATATATAGTTGGTTAGAAAGGTAAGGAATTTAGAAACACATATTTGAGTTTTTTCTGTCTTAAATCCAATCATACTTCTAATCTGCTGTAGTTGATCATAAGATTGGATTAATTCACTAGGTCCTCACTTCCCACTTTATTGAAATATAAGAGTATTCAACTAACCACAAGGGTTGTGGTGTCCTGGTTAAGGCCCTGGGGGATGTGGTGGAATATCCCATCTGCCCAAGGTTCGAATCCAGGTGTACACAACAATTGTGGCCACTGAGGTTTAATCAGGGCTGATGTCTTACAGTCATAATTTGCCAAGGGATTAGTCTAGGCAATGCCTAGGACACCCTTCCCAAAAAAGAGAGTATTCAACTAATTTCATCAACACTTTGAGTTTGTTCTTGCTCAATCATAGCTTTGATGAAGTGTTAGGTAGTAGATTTCGGAAAAGGATGGTGTTTTTGGATGGTGGTAGTATGTTGATATATCTGGAACCACGTGGTTCTGGAGGCTGGCCATGATGGATAATGGTACTCGATGCTGGTGGTTATTTTGTTGAACAAGGTGAAGGTGAAATGCGAGTTGGGAGAAGGTGTTGATGAGTTAAATTAATCGATTCGGACTGTCTGGAATATGCTGCAGAAGTGTGCCATGTGGTTCACATGGTAACTTCATTTTTTTTTTAAAATGGATAAAATATTAATAGGTGCAAGTGTTGAAAAGGACTATGTTAGTGGTTTTAAGAACTTGAAGTTGGTAGTTGGTGATAATAGGTGCAAGTATTTATAAGCTTTTGCCGCATTGAGTTTGTCGGTTCTGAAGCATTGTGGTGTTAGTTGAAGATTATTGATGTACTGTTCTTTTTTGTTATTGCTATAAACTAGCTATTATGTTGTCATACATATTAACTTTATATTTTTGTACATTGTTCGCTTGATTCTGCATCCCTTATTTTATGTTTTTCTCATCGGATCCGTGGCTGTATAGCTTGGCCATGAAACTTTTGAAGCAAGTGCTAATGGTGGAGCTGGTCCAGATGCTGGTCATTGGCGCAATCCATTTCAGGACCTTGGCGATGTAAGTTGTAGATTCTTTATGTAAATGAGCTAATCATTGCCTTTTAGTTATTTCCTGTATCTCTGATAGAAATTCAAGTTCGCTGTGATCACAGTGATTAAGTTGTGTATAAGAAGTTATAACAATCATTATTCAAGGCATGTACATGCTAATTTGAACTTAATGTTGATCGCTTTGTTTTTGAGTTCCATGCAAAATTATATTAAGATATATACTCTTATTCTTGGATTATAACCCTTGTATTTTTGTTATCAGATATTTGGTTTTGGCCCATTTGGTCGCAACTTCACTGGCAAGGATGTTAAGGTTTTGATTTTTTCATTCTTTTGGTGTTGTTTATGCATTTGATTTTGGCATGTGACGTCTTAAAAAAATTCATCATGCACAGGTATCCCTTGAACTTTCTTTTATGGAAGCTGTCCAAGGATGTACCAAGAATGCAGTCTTCCAGACCGAGTTGCCTTGCGAAGCTTGTGGTAAAAAACACACTTTTAGTTCGTTGAGTTTGTTACTTTTGTGTTAGTCTTGGAAGGGGAATAGTATAGTTTCTGAACCATGTGTTTATTTCTTTTCATTTGTAGGTGGAAGTGGTGTTCCTCCTGGAACAAAACCTGAAACCTGTAGGCGCTGTAAAGGAGCAGGCATGGTTGGTATCATGCCATTTTATTTATAAGTTCTCTTAATGTTGATAAATATCCAGGTTAACATGTGGTTTTGCATCTTCTACAGACAATCAGTCAAACTGGTCCATTTAGAATCCAGGTCACTTGCACACAATGTGGTGGAAGTGGTAAATATGTCAAGGTATGTGGTAATATTTTCTAGAAATTGTAGTATCTGATTTTTTTTCCTAATACATTATAGTTAATCTAGTTCATCTTGATAGGGTTTGTGATCTGTTGTTTAGTTTTTCTATCTCTAAACTAAAATCGTTTTCTTAGTTACCTGAAAGGTAATCTGCAAAGCACCTAAAACATGTTATAGTACATGCAGCCATCTATTTACTTAGATTTCTGCTTTTTTTGTGGTGTATATAATTTCTGAAATAGTTGAACTTATGACTTACAAGGCTGGTTGGCTTACAGAGCTTATGCAAGTCATGCAATGGCCAGAGGGTGGTGAGAGGACCAAAGTCCGTGAAATTAAATATAATGCCAGGTATTTTGTTGTTATGATTTGTCTCGTCATTGTTTTTGTATATTGGTGAATGTGGAATTGGATGAATAATCAGGGTTACAATAGTTTTTCACTTTTTTCTTTTTCTTATAAATCTGTTTTATTTGATTCCTACATGATAAAAGTAAACGCGGCACTTGCAGGGAATTCGGACTCTTAATTCCATTACTTTATTCAACTATTCTGATTTCATTTTGTTCATGCACAAAAGAAAGGACAATCAGCTTATATTTTAAATTAAAATTCTTAGAGTTCTAACATGTTGTTTGGGTTATGGAATGACAATTAAATTACTTTGAACAGTTTCTTGTTTTGAAGAATAACAAGTTCGATACTAACTTCCTAACTTTTTGGTGACATTTAACATCTAAATGTCTTTTTTCTTTTTATTTATTTCAAGGAGCATTGTTTTATAATCAATCTTACGTTCATATGTATAATCCTGATTATACTTCACATAAATACATATAATTTATATAAGCAATTGTTATCTACACAATTGTATACCTGTAAAGAAGGACACACATCCTTGGATTTTGAGAGTTCCCAAGCCCTGTTAATTGCATCACTGGATCTACATGTTTTCTTTTTAATGCATATGCGAAGTTATTTTTTATATCATAACAGATATGGCTTGAATATGCTTTTTAAGTCACAGAGACTTATTTTTTATATGGATGCCTTAATAAGGTTAGGCTTGGGAAATCTGTGGGTGAAATATATTTGTCAACTTGTGTTGAGATGTTCTACTCCAACAATGTTTGGCTTTCAACTTCTATGTTCAAATATGTAAATGAACTTACATTTTTATTTAAAATTATCAATTTATCAGCTTATGGTCTGGTATTATGATGTTTCTTGACTCATTCATTGTTTGGAATATGCAGGAGTGGATACAAATGAAGAATTAAGGATGTCCAGAAGTGGTGGAGCAGATCCGGACGGCAACCAGCCTGGTGATCTGTATGTTGTCATCAAGGTATGTTGAACTTACATGGCTACTGGTTTAACGATCCATTGCTTATATATATTTATGTATGTATACAGGCAAGTATGTATATACTTGCATGTGTAAGTATATATGTACATACATGTATATGTATATGTATATTCAGATGTGTATGTGTATATAAAGAAACATATATATGTGGAATGTATAACACGCCTATGCATATGCATAATATATATGTGTATACGTATGTATAATGCCTCAAATTTGAAGCTTCTTTAATGTGTTACTGAATACCATGATAACTTTATAGGTGCGAGAAGATCCTATTTTTCGGCGAGAAGGACCAAACATTCATGTTGATGCTGTCCTGAATATCACTCAGGTAATAATGTACTTTGGAGAAAAAGTCATCAAGCGCAATGGACTTTGAATTGTAGAGGAAACTTAGCTGTACTCTTCAATTCCATTGCTATACTATACTAAAACTTAGGTGTGGAAATACTTTTGACAGTTGTTTTTTTGTCAGTAATTGATCTCTTGTATGTCATATGATACTTTTAACCCATTTTGTGTTCTTCATGCAAGATGGGACCTAATTACATGATGGTTTTTTATTCTCCTGCAGGCAATTTTGGGAGGGACTATTCAGGTCCCAACATTAACGGGAGATGTTGTTCTTAAGGTTCTTTTCACATCAACTTTGTTATATGCATATGAAAAAAGTTGTCATTGACGTTGTATTGTCATACTTTGTTACTCTTTTTTCAATTATTTAATTTCTATTTGCAGGTTCGTGCAGGAACCCAACCTGGTCAAAAAGTAGTTTTAAAGGGAAAAGGTGCGACAAAAGTAGTTTTACATGATGGTTTTTTATTCTTCTGCAGGCAACATAAGTTTTTTTTTTCTTTTCTTTTCCTGTTGATCTGTTCTCTGTTATTTTCCTAGTAATGCAAGTTCTAACTAGGAGTTTGCAATTTCTTGCTATATCTGTTATGTATATTGGAATCCTGAAAACAAATGCACCATTTTTTGTAAATTGTTAATTATGAACTTATTTTTGAAATAAGCTACTTATGCAAGTTGATTGGCATCAGTTGTCTTTGGTATAGCGATGGGGTCAGCATTAGGGTGTAGGCTTATTATTAAAGGCTGTCATGTTTGTTTAAACCTTTTTCATTGGTTTCTCTCATCGCACCTTTATTGTTTTTATTGGTGTTATTTTATCTCTTGTTATGATCACTTTAGTTTGTTCATGTGTATACATACAAGTTCAAATAAGCTTGCACAACTAGGGTCACATTTGCCTTCGTCTATCTTGCTGACAGCTTATCTTGTATGAAATTAGAATATGAAAATTAGAAAACATGGTACTCAAATATTGTGAGGAAATCTTTTGTAGAGCATGTTAGCATGGGATTCTTGTGATTTAGGCGTAGTTGTGAGGCTGTAATGATAAGATTAGGTTGCTGTCTTTTTTGTTTTAATCACTTTTATATATTTGCTATATAAATATATTCATCAGGAAACTAACTGACTAATTTGTCTAAGGTTCATTTTTCTTGTGGGCCTAAGGAACCTTTTCATTGTTCTCTATCAGGAATTAAAACTAGAAGTTCTTACTCATACGGAGATCAGTATGTACACTTCAACGTCAGCATCCCGACGTATGTTTTCTTGCTCTATTCCTCTGCTATTGATTGTCTTCCTGCTATGTTCGAGTTAAATCAGTTGAAATTTTCCACATTATCTGTGCCTCTATATGGTGCGTCTTATGTGTATTATTATTGCATACCTTTTAGATGCTAAATATCACTACAGTAGATATCTCTAGGATCTATAATCACTGATTTTTTTTAGAAACATTCTTGTACTAATTCATCTGAATATCTGTTGTAGTGAGCTCTTGTACCGCGCTCTCATCTGAATATATTCATCTATTTACTAACAAGTTGCAAATATTACTTGCTGTCTGGGAGCTCATGCATGCATCTATCTCAATCTTAGTTAGTGATATGGATATCTTATGCCTATCATGTTAACAACGCATTCAGCATCTTCTAAGTAACATATGTGCGACATTTATTGGCACAATATGATCACATGTGAATATCACAAGATGCATTATATCTTCTAAGTAACATATGTGCGACATTTAAGGCTCTTGAGGGACTAATAATAGGTGGTAAGACTAGCAAATAAATACAAATGTTTGTCAAAGCTATTGTTTACCGTGAAGATGATAAGAATAAAATATAAAGAGGTAAATACCCAAGAATTATCCTTACAATTAGGACACAAGCCTTAAAATCATTTTAGTAGTAATGATAAAAGTCAATAAATAACCTAACAGTAATCAGAATATTTTTAAGATAATAATCTAGCAGTACTAGATTAAAGCTAAATAAAATCATGATTAATTTACCCTTTGTTATAATCAACCACTTTCTACTTTTCATCATGGTTCATTTCAATATTATGCTTCTGGTCAAATGGCTAATGACTGGTGTGTGATGTTGATGATGTTCTTTTGTGTTAAAGAACATCAAATGTGCTTAGCTTTAGCGAACGATATGGTCCAAAACTCCAAATAAGTATTTGTTGGGGTCACTAGTTCAGTCAACCCAATAATATAAACACCACATTTTCTGGCCTTATATAAGAAAAACAAGACATTATGGGGACAAAAATGCAGTTTCTGTCCCAATAAATTGTTGGACCAAAACTCCTGGAGATGGGACGTGATTGGTAAATTAGTAAACTGCCCATGTCAAATTAATACCCTAACACCCCCCTTATGAACGTGAAAATAACAAGCTAAGAACTATAAGGTTGCAGATCCACTTTGACCACGAAAGGAATAATATTTTTGTGAACAAAATTTGCACCTACCTGTCTGATTTATTTGTTATGTGTGTTTAATAATTCAGGAACTTGACCGAAAGACAGCGTGAACTGATTGAGGAGTTTGCAAAAGAAGAGCAAGGTGAATACGAGAAAAAGACAGCAGCTGGAGCTTCTAGTTAGTGCTGCACACGCCAGTTAGCAAAATCAGGTATAACAAAAGGGAGATTTCTTCAGTTATGTGCCTCTCGTCTTTAATAGATATAAAGTCCCTTTCTGGAGGATCCAAAGTTTTGATGGGAAAGTGTTGAGCATATTTCTCTTACGGACGTTTTAAGGTATGTAATGAATGCCAAAAGGACATCACATCATTTATGGTTGAAACTCTACTCTGCCATCCTTTTGTTCTTAAGCATTGTTGTATATATGATATTGATATTCTTGTCGGTTATAAGCTAATAATCTTTTAGCGATGTGAAATGGTTCCGGAGTCTTGACTGAATTTGATGATTTTTGTTTGCATTTTCATTCATTGATGCTCTTTCAGACAAATCATTAAAATTAAGAACCTTTGTAGGACTTCTATTATAAAGTTTAATTGTGGAATGTTTGTTAGAACCTCTGGTAAGGTCTTTTTATATTTTCGTTTTTAAACTCTAAATTTGTGGTGCGAGATATTGGGTTTGTTGGTTCGGGTTTGTTTGGTATTTGCTACTGGGTTTGTTTGGTATTTGCAAAACGGCCAGTTACGACTAGCCTGGTTAGGGCTGACCAAGTGGTTTTGACTCCGTTGTAGACCTAGTAGGCTCGGACTATTCATTTGGTACATGAACGGGACAGGTGAGGATTGGACATGTGAGAGTGAAGTAGGTGAGCAAAAGAATCATGTAAGGTTTTAGGGTTTTATATTGACAATGGATGCTTAGTAATTTACTCAACTTGTTGTTCTACCTTTTTTGGTGGGACAACACATTTTTGTCCCTCAATCTTGTCCCAGTTTTAATGTTGCGTCAAACGATGGACAATATGTTTTTTTTATCCTATTATGTTTGCTCTTCTTCTGTGTACCAAACGTACAAGTCTAATCCTGGAAACAAAGCAATATACATAATTTAGTTCAAATAAATCGATAAAATATAACCACCAGGGTTGTGGCGTACTGGTTAAGGCCTTGAGGATGTGGTGGAATATCTCATCTGTTCAGGGTTCGAATCCAGGCGTACACAACAATTGTGGCCACTGAGGTTTAATCAGAGTTGATGTCTTACAGTCATAATTTGTTAAGGGATTAGTCTAGGCATAACTTAGGACACCCTTCTAAAAACACAAAAAAAATCGATAAAATATATTTTAAAATAATCAAATGGTGTTTTTTAGGTATGATTTTGTAAAACTATAAATGAAGTAGTTGGTCATGACATACGAGTTTAACAACTGTTTCCTCAACAATGCCAATGGTGCCGAGTTGAAGGCTTAGGAAACCCATGAACCAGGTGTGAGTATGGCTTACTTACATCACTCCATGCTATACATACATACATACATATGTCATTACATCTATATCTATATATATATATACATCCAAAATCCATCTAATACCCTCCATGAACGACTTTCCTTTAAACACAAATATCATATATATTAACTACAAGTTTTAGAAATCGATCTTATATAGCTATGGAAAATAATGGAAAGATGGTGATGGTGGCGGCGCTTGTGGTGGTTCTAGGTCTGTTGGCTCATGGGACTGTGGCGCACCCTTGTGGGAACACTTTTTTCTCTGCTTTGGTGCAACTGATACCTTGTCGTGCATCAGTTGCACCTTTTAGTCCCATCCCGCCAAATGAGGCTTGTTGTACTGCGATCAAAGTACTTGGCCAACCTTGTTTGTGTGTTCTTGTGAACGGTCCTCCTATTTCTGGCGTCGATCGTAGCATGGCCATGCAACTTCCGGAGAAATGCAGCGTCAACTTCGAACCATGTACCCACCCTATATACGTACATATGCATACATATATAGGGGAAATTAAGTTCATTTAGCACTCCGTAAATTTTTAGAAGCGTGAGAACCAACTATTCACGAATTATCCATAATGAATATTATTCATCATGAATATCATGAATCTTCACATGTATCTTCATTATTCATGATATCTGAATCATGATACTCATTATGAATAATTATAGAATAGTTGGTTTTTATGGTTCTCATATGAACTTGTCCCTTTGTATTATATATTGCTGAATTTTTATACATAAATATGCATTTTTAACGCCGTGTATGTGGTTTAGGTGAAATCGAGAAGAAGAAAGAGTGAGCGTATGCGTCCGAATTTGATAGCTCGATTGATGAAGAATTCAAGAGAACTAATAAACAGAGTATCGAGTGTGCGTCTAGCCCGCAAAATAATTATTTACGTATTGATTTTTATGGTGCTATAGTCTTGGCATTGATCTTAGGTTTTCTAGTTTTATTGTTTGAGGGTAGCTAAACCTTTAATGTTCCTGCTAGATTTCGCTCGCTAGTTAATGTTATTATTTATCATAGAATTTGATTTAAGAATTCAAGCGTTAATTCGTGTCACACATCTATGCAACACGTAAGAACTTTGTCATAACGGATACGAACGCACGTGATTTCGTGCAGGAGCCATGAGGAGCAGTTAAGCACGTTGTGTGGTTGCTGACTACGAGCGTGGTTTGCTGATCAACAATTTCTAGACCGATTTCAAACGGAAGAAAATATTTATTAAATAAAATTAAAGCCAAAATTTTGATCACAAAGTTCTTGATCCATTTTGGGTCATCCAAACATTGCATCTAATCCTCAAATTAAAAGTACAATGTTTTGTCTAATTAACACAAACTAAATCATTTACAAGATAGCCATCTTTCGGCCATGAGTTTTTGAGGATTTTCAGTGGGTACCTGCTGATTCGAACACAAATCTGTACAGAAAAACCAAGCTACATTGTCGAATCCGGCTGTAATTGTTTGCTTGAACACTTGCAGCGGGATTGAGCTTCGTTCAAAGTCTGCAAAAGCCCAAAACAAGAAAATCCATGAGAATAAGATAAATTGAATGAAAACTTGAAAATGTAACATATCTTGTTTGATTCCTATAAAATGCAACGTACTTTCAAAACCTTCATTTTGGTACCTCAGATGTGATATCTCAAACATTTAAGACCAAAGTAAGTTACATAAAACGGTAAAGATTTTGAAGGTACTTCATGCAAAATTGGAATTTGATCAAAGTACGTAGTTTTCCAACAAAAAAAAGGTAGAAACTTCGAGGTAAAGATTTGATCTTGGTGGTGGTTGTATACCTGCAGTTCTTTCTGGAGGTCTTTAATGTACTCAACAGCCATATCTAGCATATCTGCTGTATTAGTTTGCTGCAAAATAGTTGAACCAAAAATGTGAGTTTCGAAATGTTTCTTTTTGTTTTCTTCGTGTTTTAATTACATTCGGTGTTTGAAGAACTTACCTTGTCCATGTTAGGGAAAAGTTCTTGAAGCCTTTTGATTCTTTCGCTTATTCGGGTTCTCCTCACCTGAAAATTGATTGATGCCCAAATGAAGGTAACTTAATATCAATTTTAGATAACAGTGATCATATATAACTAAGATCAAGATTACAAATATACCCTCTCGGCAATGCTTCGTGGGTGTGTAGCGAATCCTCTTTTCGCACGTGCTTTCCAAGGGACCGATGATTCTTGTTGAAAATGCAAGATGTTTTCGACAGCAGAAATTTCTGAAGAAGTTTTTGGCAAGCTCATATGGTGAACCAAACTAGGAGTATGGTGTCCAGCCTCTCCATTCTATAAAATACAAATATGTTCACACAAACCAGAAATGATTAGAAACTAACTCCATTAGATTACTGTTCAAAATAGCTCTTCAGGAGATGAAAAGAGGTTATAAAATATATCAACAGAGGCACAAAATGTCCTCGACTCTGGACAATTTGCTCTGATATCATGAAAGAATATATGGAACCTCATTTGATTACTCTCCAAAACATTAGCGAGGAGAGAAGTAAGGTTCCAACACACATATATATATATGTATTATAGCGGAAAAATGGTGTACAAATCTAAGCAGATTATGATGCAAATTGCAATGAAGCATTCTTGAATCAAGATGTACCTGTTCCATCTTCAAACCATCATCTCTGCTCCTCTTCAAGCTACCAAAGGTGGAATCATGCAAATCACTATCGTTTTCAGCTATTTGGGGCAAGAATCTTGATGAAGTAGATGGACCTAATGAGAAACTGATGTGTTTATTCAGTGAAGAACGCGGTGAACTGCCTTTTCTCACATCTTTCAAGCCAGAAAAACCTGATCAGTTTCAACATCAAAAGTAACCAGTCTTAATCATTTTACTCTTAACCTTGAATTCTCTACCAAGAAATTAAGATCTTATGGAAAAGCAAAAAAGTCAACTACCAATTATCAGTGTCAACGGCGAACACTAGTATGAACTCTGATGAATTGTACAAGTTGAAATAAACAAAGAAGTTGATAACTTGATATTGATTGTTTACCATTTTCAACGGTCAAGGAGGACAGAAATCCATCTGGAGAACTACTCTGTCTGATGAGATTCGAATTTGTTGAACCAGAATCAAAATTATTTTGATTTGTATAACTATAATTACTGTTGTTGTTAGCCGGTGGAAAATTAGGCGCTCGCCGTGAACTGCCACCGTTCATCGCAGCCGTTGACGGAAGTGGAATATTCTGAACCGTCGATTCTTTCCTTTCATGCTTCGAAACCGTTGACGACGACGATTCAAACTGTAGAAAGTCACGTGCGTTAGATTCAGATTTATTTTGTTGCGATTGATGTCCGGTGAAGTAGGTTTCCTCCGTCTCCGGCGAGGCGGTTACCGGATCTGGAAACTCCTCATCTCCATTATCTTCGAGAAGATTCGAGAAGAATGAGCTCGGAGTTGAACGATACCGCAATAAGGAGCCGTGATTCGAAGCATGATTCTCGTCTTGTTGACGCTGATTATGATTATGATGCTCGTAGTTAGGGTAAGGATCTAGAGAAATCAACTGTTTGATCTTCGCGAACTCTCCGTCGGCCGGATGTTTGAACGTTGACGAATAGAGTAAAGAATTCATGTCTCTGGAAATCGCATCCGAAGAACCACCACCACCACCGCCGCCGCCGCCGTGGCCGTACATCTTCCAAAAATCTACAAGAATCTAAGCTTTGATTTGGATTTGGAATGAAAATGGGGTGATGAATGGATTGGAGGTGGAAAGCAAAGCAGAGGCTGCGCAGACGCAAATAGAAAGCTGCGGACTTTTTTTGTTTTGTTTTGTTGTTGCCCTTTTTTAGCTAAGCAATTGGTCTTCTTCCTTTTTTGGAAACCTATAAACTCTTTTTGTCTTGATATTAATAAATGTTACCCATTTTCTGTGATAAATATCTGATCCTTTTGACTCGTTAATTAACATAAATTCAAGTGGGGTGTAAAATTTTACTATCTTAAAATTGGAGAAATATTTATATAAATGATTTAATTTATTTTAAAATAAATATTCAATTTCAAAAGTAAATAGAGTAAACCTAAAATAACGAAAATTGTCCCTAGAGTTCATTTATTACAAATTAGCCACTACTGTTTGCATTTTGGACCGGTTTTGGTCCCTCTCACTAACATAGGTTAACCCCCATCTATTAAATGAAGGGTATTTTAGTTTTTTTCTTTATATCTCCATTTTAATATTAATTGTTTTTATTTTTGAGTTTTTTTATGTTGACTTTTCACTTTATACCTTTTTGTTTTTCCATGCTCCTCTCTTCTTCTTCCCCAACCCCAAACCCACATCCATACATCTTCTTCCCCAAACCCACATCCATACCTGCAACTAAAAACATACTAATGTTTAAATTACACACTTAAAACACACACACACACACACACACACACACACACACACATATATATATATATATATATAGTGCGTTATTATGAAAACCTACCTATGTTTGAAAACTTTGAAAACCCCCTTCAACCAATCTGTTGGGAACTGAAGATTTGCTAAGTATCGTTAGTACTGCCAGAACAACGTTAGTACTGCCAGAACAACGTTAGTACTGCCAGAGCAAGGTTAGTACTGCCAGAACAACAATACTACTGCTAGAGCAAGGTTAGTACTGCGAGTAAAAGTTAATGCTGCTGGAACAATGTTAGTACTGCTTGTGCATAACGATGTTAATACTGCTGGTGATCATAATTATGGAATGCGAGAATGTTGGAGATAAAGATGGAATGAGTGAAGATAAGCATGAAAGAATATTCTGAAGATCAATTTTGTTTTGATAGTTATCTTGTAATTATTTAGTATAAATAGATGTTGATAGATAACTATTCGGAAAAAGAGATTGATCAGAATTCGTTTTTGTTTTAGAGAGAATTAACCTCAAGGTTTAGAACCCTATTTCTAGAGAAGTAGAAGTCGTCTTGTTGAACATGTTCAACAAGATTGAGGTTTGGTTGTAAACTTGTGAGTTGAAGTATTGAATACAAACAGATTGTGTTTTCTGATTAGTTGTTCATTGAGTGTGTTTGAATTAAAGTTCTATTCCGCAAGATTCTTTAATTCTGATATCTAAGTATAATTATTCTTGTTCGGAATCGATCCTGACAAGTGGTATCAGAGCTTGGTTTCTTAGAAATCTACAATCATTATGGACAACACAGTTGAATCAAACAGTACTCTTGTTTCAAAGGTTCCCATGCTCAGGCCTAATGAGTTTGACATGTGGAAGATTAGAATCAAGCAGTATATTTTGCTTACTGATTATTCCATCTGGGATATTATAGAGAATGGTCCATGTGCTGAAGGAAAGGTTGGACCAGATGGCAAACGACCCCTCCAAAGACTGATGCAGAAAGAAAGGTTAGACAAACAGAGATGAAAGCCTTAAGCACTCTGCTTTTGGCTATTCCCAATGAGTATCAGCACCAATTTCATCACTGCACTGATGCTCAGATTTTATGGAATGCATTGGAAAAGAGATTCACTGGTACCAAGAGCACCAAGAGGAACCAGAAGGCAATTCTTAAGCAACAATATGAAAATTTTACTTCTACAAAGAATGAGTCTATGACTCAAACTTTTGATAGATTTAATAAGTTGATTGGAGAATTGGCTACAGTTGGAGTTAGTATGGAGGCTGATGATGTAAACAGGAAGTTTCTAAGATCATTAGGTGAGGAATGGACAATGTATACTGTGTCTTTCAGACAGAATGACCAGTTAGAAGATAAAGAGCTTGATGATCTTTACAATGATCTTAGGGTATTTGAAGCAGAGGTTGAAGCCAAGAAGAAGCCCTCAGGATATGTGTATAATGCTGCACTCCTATCAGCATCAACCGATTCTACTGCTAACCCTGAATCAGTTAGTACTGCTGGTGGAGTCAATCAGGAGAAGGCCAATGATTCTGTACTAGAAGCTTTCTTTTCTAGTCATGTTAACTCCTCATTAATTAATGATGACTTAGAACAGATTAATGCTGATGATCTTGAGGAGATGGATATCAAGTGGCAGATGGCTATGCTTTCTATGAGGGTGAAGAAGTTTATAAAGAGGACTGGGAGAAACAACTTTTCCCAAAGAAGAGAAGATGGTGCTGGGTTTGACAAGTCTAAGGTGGAATGCTACAAGTGTCATAAGATGGGACACTTTGCCAGAGAATGCAGAGGTGGAGTATCTCAAAACAACCATCAACAAGCTCAGACTGGAAGCTTCAACCAGAACAGAAACTCTGTTCAAGCCCTTGTTTCTCAACAAGGAATGGGATTTGATTGGAGTGATCAAGCAGAAGAGGCAATTCAGAATCATGCACTCATGGCAGAAGTCTCAGATCTTCCTACTGAGGTAAAATCTAATCTCTGTTCTCAAGCTTGTATAGACACTGTGAAAAGGTATAGAGATCACAACCAAGGAATGTGTGATGACCTTAAGAGATTAGAAAAGGATAGAAGAGATTATGTAGTGATTGTTGAGAGGTTTGAAGAACAAATTAAGGCTTTTCAAGCCAATGAACTTCAACACTCATATGATACAAACTACTGGAAGTGGGAAAAGAATGGTCTGGAGTTCCAACTGAAAGAGTCTAGGGAGGAATGTGAGAAATTAAAAGGAGAACTTGAGAAAGTAAAACTTGATGTTGAAAAGTTTTCATGTGCTTCTAAAGTCATGGACACCATAATAAATGCTCAAATCCACAGTAAGATGAAACCAGGCATATGGTACAATGCCACACCCCACCCTACAACAACACATACATCCCTCCTAGGTCAGACCTGTTAGAAACCATGGATAGGAAGGACTTACCTGAAGGAGCTACTAAAGTAGATCCATTAGATGAAGTTGTTGTTGAGGATAAAACTGAAAAAGAAGAGTCTAAGAAAAGGAACAAGAATGTCAGTGGTGAGATCCCCTTAGAGAATTACATCAAGACTAATGAGGAAGGTGGAAGTCCCTGGGATAAGAACAATGAGATGAAAAGATCTGAAAAAGGAAAGGGAGTTCATTATACACAGACCACTGTTGTGAATTCCAATACTTGTGAACATTGTTCTTGCAAGAATTCTCAAAAGAATGAGCCCCAAAAACATGATAAAAAGAGGGGAAATCAAAGAAACTGGAATAATCAGTGGGCTCAAAAACAAGGAGTTGATCTGCAAAGGATTAACAGACCAAAACCTTGTTTTATCTGTGGCAAATTGAATCACCTTGCCAAACACTGTTATTTCAATCCTATTAACCAAAGGATAAATTTTCAAAGAACTTTTCAAAAATCAAATGGTTATAGGAAGCCTGTAAGGAACCACGTGGCTAAGAAACAAGCTAAATCCAAAAGCCACATGAGGAAAAAGACTGAAAAAGAATGTGTCACAATGTGGGTTCCTAAAAGCACTAGTGTTAGTACTGCTGCCTCAGATAGTACTGCTGCCTCAGATAGTACTGCTGCTAGCAGTGTTAGTGCTTCTAACACTGTTAGTACTTTTTCTAGAAGCAATACTGCTGCTAGCAGTGTTAGTGCTTCTAACACTGTTAGTACTTCTTCTAGAAACAATACTGCTGCTAGCAGTGTTAGTACTGCTAACACTGTTAGTACTTCTTCTAAAGATAATACTGCTTCTAGTGTTTGTGCTGCTAGACCAATCATCTTGACAAAGTACTCCAGTACTGAAGTTCCTCAGGTTGAAAAACTTATCCAAACTGAATGTAAGTACTTTGATGAGCAAGGGAGACCCAAGACCACTTTGGCTTGGGTTCCCAATAAAAACTAATTGATTTATCTTATGTGCAGGGCAACCAACAGCTCAAGGGGAAGAGCATCTGGCATGTTGATAGTGGTTGCTCCAGGCACATGACAGGTAACATGGCCTGCCTCAAGAATTTCAAAAGAATTGATGGCGGACATGTTGCTTTTGGGAATAATCCTACAGGAGGTAAGATAAGTGGTAAAGGTGATGTATCAAAAGGTAAGATGACATTTGAGGATGTTTACTATGTTGAGCAATTGAGATACAACCTGTTAAGTGTATCACAGGTCTTTGACAAGAAACATAGTATATTATTTACTGATTCTGAATGCATTATTCTTGCTCCTGGATTCAAAGTAGTTGATGAAAACATGATACTATTGAGAACTCCTAGAAAGGATAATGTGTATTGCTTAGATTTAGAAAGTGTTTCATCTGATTCATCCCTAAACTGTTTGGTATCAAAAGCTTCAATGGATGAATCATCACTTTGGCACAGAAGGATGTGTCACATGAATTTTAAAACAATGAATAAACTTGTTAAACATAATCTTGTTAGGGGTTTACCATCAAAAGTTTATTCATGTGATGATCATTGTGTTGCTTGTCTCAAAGGCAAACAACACAAAACTTCTCATAAGTCCAAAGAGATAAACACTATCTCAAATCCTCTTCAGTTGTTGCATATGGATCTGTTTGGCCCTACAAATGTCATGAGCATTGGCAAGAAGTCATACTGTTTAGTTATTATTGATGATTACTCTAGATTTACTTGGGTATATTTTCTGAGAACTAAAGATGAGACAAGTGGACTGATCAAATCTTTTATTCTTAGAATTGAAAACCAATCAAATCAAAAAGTGAAAGTCATTAGATCAGATAATGGGACTGAATTTAAAAACCTTGATCTAAACACCTTTTGTGAGGAAAAAGGAATTGAGAGACAATACAGTGCTCCTAGGACTCCACAACAGAATGGTGTTGCTGAGAGAAGGAATAGGACACTGATTGAGGCTGCTAGATCTCTGTTAGCTGATTCAAAATTACCCACTACTTTTTGGGCAGAAGCAGTTAATACTGCTTGTTATGTCCAAAACAGAGTTTTAGTAATAAAGCCTAAAAACAAGACACCTTATGAGCTTTTTCAGAAAAAGAAACCATTTATTGGATTTTTCAAACCATTTGGGTGTCCTTGTACAATTCTCAATACCAAATCTCACTTAGGTAAGTTTGATAGCAAAGCAGATGATGGTTTTCTTGTTGGTTACTCATCTCAGAGTAAGGCTTACAGAGTGTTTAATACCTCTTCTAGAATAATTGAAGAAAGTGACAATGTCAAATGCAATGAGAACACACCAAATCCTATTGGTTCTGGTCCTGATTGGCTATTTGACATTGATTCACTCACTAATTCTTTGGGTATCCGTAGTGATGTAAATGCAGGACAAAGGGATGCACCACCATCAGATCACAGAATTCAGTCTGTGATATTTCCACTCCCTACCATTGATCCTGTTGACTTCTGTGAACAAGAAAAGGAAGCTGAACCCATTCAGAATGAAGAAGAGAGAAGAATAGAGGAAAGTCAGCCTTCAAGTCCAAATTCCAGAGAGTCGGAAGTGACTGAAGAAGCTGAAGAAAATCCAGACTTAATCGAGTCAAATCTGGATGTGAACTTACAAGAGGAATCTGGTCATCCATCAAGAACTCAGAAAAATCATCCTCCTGAGTTGGTAATTGGAGACATTGCTTCTCCCATGATGACTAGGAATCAAAGCAGACTTCAAGAGCTACAAGATCAGCAAAATACAGTTAATACTGTACTCACTTGCTTTCTATCCCAAATTGAGCCCAAAAAGGCTTATGATGCTATGAAAGATCCAAGTTGGATAGAAGCAATGCAAGAGGAGCTGCTAAAGTTCAAGCTACAGAATGTTTGGAACTTGGTGGACCTTCCAAAAGGTCATAGGGCAATTGGCACCAAGTGGATTTTCAGAAATAAGAAGGATGAGAGAGGAATTGTGATCAAGAACAAAGCCAGGCTGGTTGCACAAGGGTATACTCAGGAAGAGGGTATAGACTATGAGGAAGTCTTTGCTCCAGTTGCAAGGATTGAGGCAATTAGGTTGTTTCTAGCCTATGCCTCATTTATGAAGTTCAAGGTCTACCAGATGGATGTAAAAAGTGCTTTTCTATATGGGACTATAGATGAAGAAGTGTATGTCTGTCAACCCCCTGGATTTGAGAATCCATTGTATCCTGACAGAGTGTACAAGTTAAAGAAGGCACTTTATGGTCTACATCAAGCCCTAAGAGCATGGTATGACACCCTGTCTACCTATCTCTTGGAAAATGGATTTGAAAGAGGAATCATTGATAAGACCTTATTCATTAAAAGGGAAAAGAAGGACACCCTACTTGTTCAGATCTATGTGGATGACATTATCTTTGGATCCACAAATGATCACATGTGTAAAGACTTTGAGGAGTTAATGTACAAGAGCTTCAAGATGAGTTCCATGGGTGAACTTACTTTCTTCCTTGGGCTTCAGGTGAAACAGAAGAAGGATGGGATTTTCATATGCCAATCCAAATATGTGAAAGACATCCTGGATAAGTTTGGATTATCATACTCAAAGCCAGCAAGCACACCAATGGAGACACACAAACAGATCAATGCTGATCTTGAGGGGGAGGATGTGGATGTCCATCATTACAGATCAATGATTGGATCACTCATGTATCTCACAGCCTCTAGACCAGATATTATGTTTCCAGTATGTGTATGTGCCAGATTTCAAGTTACACCAAAGCAATCACACCTTCATGCAGTCAAGAGGATATTTAGATACCTAAGAGGGCAACCTAGATTAGGTCTCTGGTATCCTTATGAATCATCCTTTGATCTACTTGCATACTCAGATAGTGACTTGGGTGGAGCTAACATGGATAGGAAGTCTACTTCAGGTGGATGTCAGTTTTTGGGTGCAAGACTAGTATCTTGGCAGTGTAAGAAACAAACCACAGTGTCCTTATCTACAACAGAAGCTGAGTATATAGCTGCTGCAAGCTGCTGCTCTCAGGTTCTATGGATACAGAATCAGATGTTGGACTATGGGGTAACATTTCTTCACACTCTAATCTTCATTGACAACAACAGTGCTATTAGCATTGTTAACAATCCTGTCAAACACTAAAAAACAAAGCACATAGAGATCGGGTATCACTTTATTCGAGATTGTAATGAAAAGAAATTAATTCAAGTTGCTAAAGTTCATACCAATGACCAGTTTGTTGATCTATTCACAAAAGCTTTTGATGTGGGTAGATTCACTTTCTTGGTAACAAGTGTGGACATGATCAACCTTGAATAAAGTCATGATTTTCAGTTTTTATACCTGTATTTCCTTCTATATTTGGTACTACCAACTCTTCTTCTCAGGATCTTCTGTATGACTCAGATTGACAAGTGCTGAAAAGTTACTACTGCCAGTGCATAGTTACTACTGCCAGTGCATAGTTACTACTGCCAGTGCATAGTTACTACTGCCAGTACATAGTTAATACTGCTTCGTACTTAATACTGCATGTGTCGTTAATACTGCTTTAAAAGAAAAATTAGGGCTACTACTGCTATAAATACCTCTTTCAGCCCGCCAAAGTTCATAACGTCTCTTTGAATTCTATTCATCTCTCTCTCTTTCTAACTATTCTCTCCCAAGAATCTCTATTTTCTGTCAAGAATCCTCAGGTACAATGGAGTTTATCGACGAACACAACGAGATTGCCATGCTCCAGAAGCCAAAACAGTCCGCAGGTTTTCACGACATTGTGGATTTCCTCAAGAACACGCATATATCCTATGCCCTAACGGTGACCCCGACAATCTACATCGAGCATCAGAAGCAGTTCTGGGAAAATGCCACCGTGGTGTCTGAAGATGGGCAGAAAATCATCAAAACAAGGGTGTGTGACAAACCCTTGAATGTTACAGAGGAGCTTATTCGCATCACTCTTCGATTGGATGATGCCTCAGGTATGACGTCTATTCCTAATGACGATCTATACTCAACTTTAACGAGAATGGGGTATGAAGGTCCCATTGGAATCTTTAAGTTTTTCAAGTCTAAATTTTCTACACAATGGCGATTCTTTGTTCATACCTTAATGCATTGCATTTCAAAGAAAACTACTGGATGGAGTGAGTTTAGCAGTACCATTGCTTATGCCCTGGTCTGCTTGGCCACTGCCAGGAAGTTTAATTTTTCACAAATGATTTTCAATGATCTTGTGTCAAACCTGGAATCCAAAAAGCGTTTTTATATGTACCCAAGGTTTGTCCAAGCAGTGATTACTCAGGAATTGACGGATTTGCCTCAATTTACTGAGGTATATGTACCTAAACCCCCTAAAGGAAAGGTCTTCTCAAATATGAGAAGAACTTCCAGGGACTCGGAAGGAGTTGACACTCCATTGTTCTCTACAATGATGGGTGTGTCCCACACACAAGAAGGTATGGCATCAGGGTCAAGGCCCTCATTAGACCAACCCACTGATAGCCTAACCCCACCTTCAATCACCAAAGAAATTCCTCAGTCCATTCTTCAAAGACCCACTCCTCACATAACCAAAAAGTTTACAAGAAGAATGGTACACAAGGCTCCTTCCCTTGATGTACCTCCTACAAGCCCAAAGCCTTTAAGCCCGCTATTGGAGCATTCTCCAATAGAGAATATCGAAAGGGAAACCACAGGGGTGTCTCCCAACCCCAAGAAGGTGCTCACTAAGGAGAAGGTTGAGCATGTGAGTAGCAAGGCTGCCACTACTTCTGCTAGCACAGAGAAGGACAGTGGTAACATAACTAAGACCTTCCTCACGGCAACTCGGAATGAGAAATCATTCAGAGGTCCCAGGTGCTAAGAAACCACGGGGGTAGGCAGTGCTTATGCTAGGCAAAAGACACCTACTAAAATTTCCAGTGATCCTTTAAAGGAAGTAAAAACTCCTAAACAAGGTGAGGATAGATATACATATGAGGAATTGATGGAAACCATTGCCAATATCAACACAGATGTTGTAAGTCAGCAAAAGGAGATAGACGGACTCAAGAAAGTGGTCCTATATCAACAAACACAGCTTGAGAAGCATAAGAAGCTGATTACAAAGTTGATGCACAGGAAGAAGAAAGCTCAGTATGTTCTTAAAAGAAGAAGCACCAACAATGATGCTCCCAAAAAGGGGGAGTCAGAAGCTGAAGTCAACATGGA
The DNA here is from genome assembly GCA_033807775.1 of Saussurea involucrata. Lineage (NCBI taxonomy): Eukaryota > Viridiplantae > Streptophyta > Magnoliopsida > Asterales > Asteraceae > Saussurea > Saussurea involucrata. The sequence continues at coordinate 180,582,970 of CM066320.1, read as the reverse complement.
GAGTGCACAGGAAAAGGGGGAGAACGAGTGTGTTGAAGAAATTGCAAAAGAAGCAGAAACTGATCATGCAGCAGAAAAGGTTAATGCTGCTGAAATTCAGAAAGAAGCAGAAACTGAACCAACAGCAGAAACGGTTAATGCTGCTGAAATCCAGAAAGAAGCAGAAACTGATCATGCAGCAGAAACGGTTAATGCTGCTGAAATTCAGAAAGAAGCAGAAACAAAGGAAGCAACAGAAACTAAAAAGCCTACTTTGGAAGAAGTTGAAGTTGCAGAGGCTTTGATTAAAGCCAAACATGACACTCCTAAAAAGCAAGAAGAAACTCTGGGTGAAAAGCTGGTGTCACTAAAAAGAGCAAGAACCAAGTCTATAGCTACCAAGAGAAAAGTTGTCAAGAAACCTAGGGTAGAACCAGTGGTAGAAGAAGAAAAAGAAGAGGATGTTCCAGAAAAGAAAGATGATACAAAGGTTGCTGAAGAAGAAGTAGCAACTCCATCAGGTCAACCAAGTAATGCTCAATGTGATATGTATATCACTATGGTTGATACTGATCCAATCAAAGTTGACCCATTATCTTCCATGCCTCCTGAGATCATCTTCTGGGATACCTTGGTAGATCAGAGAAATGAGTACATTAGAGTCAAAAGAGCAGATGGGAAGTTTGAGGTCTGTTCTACATGGGGAAGACTTATCAGAATGTGCTCTAGATCTGACGTAGAGGAGATGTACAAGGTTGGAATGAAGCTGTATGGAAATATGCTGAATGAGAAAGGGATGTCTATCACCAAAATGGTTCTTGAATACCTGTGCCTAATGTTCAAACCAGAAGCAGTTCAGTATATGATAGAAAGAAATTTTCAAGCCATTACCAACTGGATGCTCATTGAAAAATGTGGAGTGTATGTCATCACACTGGACTATACATATCATGAGTATTATTTGGTGGATGTTGCATACAAGCATAGCAAGAAAAGGTTGAATGGAATGCTACATGCTAAGTTGGCTTGCAACAAGGATTCTGAAATGGGAAGATACTTGGTGAGAAGGATTATCAATCAAAGCCTGGGTTTGAATCCTGATTTATGTGTTCATGATTAGGTTTTGGAAGCATCATCTGAAGAACTTGACTTCTCAACCTAAAAAGTCAAGTTAGGGGGAGATTGTTGGGAACTGAAGATTTGCTAAGTATCGTTAGTACTGTCAGAACAACGTTAGTACTGCCAGAACAACGTTAGTACTGCCAGAGCAAGGTTAGTACTGCCAGAACAACAATACTACTGCTAGAGCAAGGTTAGTACTGCGAGTAAAAGTTAATGCTGCTGGAACAATGTTAGTACTGCTTGTGCATAACGATGTTAATACTGCTGGTGATCATAATTATGGAATGCGAGAATGTTGGAGATAAAGATGGAATGAGTGAAGATAAGCATGAAAGAATATTCTGAAGATCAATTTTGTTTTGATAGTTATCTTGTAATTATTTAGTATAAATAGATGTTGATAGATAGCTATTCGGAAAAAGAGATTGATCAGAATTCGTTTTTGTTTTAGAGAGAATTAACCTCAAGGTTTAGAACCCTATTTCTAGAGAAGTAGAAGTCGTCTTGTTGAGCCTGTTCAACAAGATTGAGGTTTGGTTGTAAACTTGTGAGTTGAAGTATTGAATACAAACATATTGTGTTTTCTGATTAGTTGTTCATTGAGTGTGTTTGAATTAAAGTTCTATTCCGCAAGATTCTTTAATTCTGATTTCTAAGTATAATTATTCTTGTTCGGAATCGATCCTGACACAATCAGATTTTTTCTTAATTATTATTTGATAATTATAATTAAGAGGGCATTTTTGTCATTTGACTAATCCTTTGTTAATTATGGAATTTCTGATAATTACGATTTCCTTATTGAATTTCATATTATTCCTATTATCTAGGGAAACTAAATATTCTGGATGATTCTTCTTCTTCGTTCTTGGCAACCACAAACACACAAACCAATCATGTAGAAGAGAGAGAAAAAAACCCTTCGTCGGCGGCGATGCCACCAACCGGTCATCCCCAATCTCTGGATCTTTCTCGCTCTTCGATTTCTCGATCCCATTTGTCTCCTCTAAAAGCCTGTTCATATCGCTTTCCAGACTCTCGATTCTCGCCTCCATTACGACCCTTTCTCTACAAAATCCATCCATCTCTTTCCCACCAACCTCCGCCAGTTGATTCACATGTGAAGTCACAAATATTGACACCAATTCCTTCTCAATCTCCAACATCAATGCTTGTTCGGCCAACGCATCCATATGCGACTGCAACGAACCGTTATCCATCACAGACCGATTCAACTCAGATCCATATGCGACAGAAACCTGCAACCCACGATGAAACCGACGATGACCGAGAGGAAATTTGGATGACCGAGATGAAACCGACGATGACCGAGATGAAACCGACGATAACCGAGATGAACGGATGCGAACCGGAGATGAACCGGCGATGAACGGAGATGAAACCGGCGATGAACGGAGGTGAACGGATTGTGTTGCTTTTTCTGGGTTTGATTTTCACATGAAACGGCGATGAACGGAGATGAAACCGGAAGTGAACGGATGCGAACGGAGATGAAACGGAAGTGAACGGATGCGAACCGGAGATGAACCGGCGATGAACGGAGATGAAACCGGCGATGAACGGAGGTGAACGGATTGTGTTGCTTTTCTTGGGTTTGATTTTCACATGAACCGGCGATGAACGGAGATGAAACCGTGATTGTGTTGATTTTGTTCTTCAATTTTAGATGTGTTTTCTGGGGTTTGTTAAATTTTTGGGTTTTGGGTTCATGGGAAGATGGGAAGAGATTGCAGTGGACATTTTGAATACTAATTGAAAGTGTGGTGATACCACCAACCACGTGGCCTTTAAAATAGGGATTTATCCCCTTTCCTTTTTTTAAATGACTCATGAAATGTCCAACTTACCCTTCCACTACCAATTTCGTTGGATAAAAAAAATTAAAAAAAATTAGTATTTCCATAAATATATCATTTTCATCTTAGCCGTAGATGGTTTGATCTATGGTTGTAAGGTGGGTTTCACATTTTTCAAATTAGAGTAGGTTTCTACATGAAACTGCCTCTCTCTGTCTCTCTGTCTCTCTATATATATATGGGTGGTATCGGGTACAAACCAACTAGTTTGTACAAACCCGTACAAACTCAATCTACCTTCATGAATTTGCAATTTTTTAAATTTGGCTTCATGAATCTATATTTTGCTTCATGAATATAAAATTTGGCTTCATGAATATATAATTTGGCTCCATAACTTCTTTTTTATTTATTTATAAGGGTATTTTAGGGCTCCACCGGAAAATATAGATTCATGAAGCCAAATTATATATTCATGAAACCAAATTTTATATTCATGAAGCCAAAATATAGATTCATGAAGCCAAATTAAAAAAATTGCAAATTCATGAAGGTAGATTGAGTTTGTACGGGTTTGTACAAACTAGTTGATTTGTATTTGATACCCAGCCTATATATATATATATATATATATATATATAAACACATAAACACACATAAAATATATACACACACAGTATGTATATATATATATATACACGCACGCAAAAAATATATATATATATATAGGGGTTAAATCATGTGAGAACCAAAAAAAGATTGAGGACCATGGGAACCGATCTAAGCCATAATTTGGTTTTGGTCCCATGGTTATAATTAAACTTTTGATCACATGGTTATAATTAAAAGATTGAGAACCGTGAGAACCAATCTAAGCCATACTAGATTAAATCAATTAATGGTTTAGATCGGTTTTCATGGTTCTCAACCTTTTTACGGTTCTCATTTGATTACCGTCATATATATATATATATAGAGTATATATATATGCACACATTTAAGATACATAGTATATATATATATATATATATATGCACACATTTGAGGTTTACTCAAGGGTTATTCTAAACCCATCCCCGCAACTTTGTATACCTCTCTCCCTCACATCCCTTAGTTTTTAATTTTTTTAATTTAAAGTTACACTTTACACCCTTAGACTTTTTATTTAATTTACTTTATACCTTCTAGTTTTTTATTTTTCATTTTACATTTCATTATATTAACACATATAATCATATACTAACTAAAATACGTTCAAAAAATACTTTTTAATTTTAACAAGTTACACCATTATATTCGTCTTGTCGATACCTTCGAAATGAGCCCAACATTGAATATTTTTTGATTTAATTATATAATTATATATCATATATATACTACATAAAACGTAGTTTTTAACATATATATATACTATATACAAGCATGAAACGACACTTAACGTTGAAATTTAAGTCGTATGACTTTTGATGCTATACGTACATGTCTCACAACTACTAACATTTCACGTCCCCAATTATACAAAGCACCGAGTTACATTTTATACCCTTTAGAAATTAGTTATTTAATTTACTTTTAATTCCTTACTTTTTCATTTTTTATTTTACACTCTTATCATATTAATATAAATAATCGTATATAAACAAGAATGCATTAAAAATACATTTCTTTTTTTACAAATTACACCATTGTAATCGTGGCCTTTTGGATTTAATCATATTATTAAATATCATGAACATGTACGAATTAATTTCTTTTATATCCCTTACATTATTCATTTTCAAGAATGACGTATCGAGATTTTTTTTTAAATTTGTACATTTTACGCTCTTATCTATATTTATCTATTATATACCTTTAAAATTATTCCATTTACGGTTACACTTTATACCATTATAATTAGTTATTTAATTACTTTATATCCATTCTCCTTTCATTTTACATCCTTATCATATAAACATACATAAACTAAAGTACATTTACTTTAATGGTCAGATTCAGGTTATTCATTTTTTGGGTTTCGGATTGCTTCAGGTTGGAATGATCAGTTTCGGGTTAATGTCGGTCGGATTCGGGTATTATTATAATACGAAAAGTATTTATAAATTCAATCGATTTTGAGGATGAATTCAATCAAACGAGAGACTGATGAAACCGAAAATAAGGTTAAAATTTTAAAAACATTTTGACCGACTATAATTTACGATTTCTAAAGATAATTAGATAAATAAATTTGTTTATATAACATTTAAAATATATATTTATTTTTATTCGGGTTTTCGGACGGGTCGGGTGTTCAAAGATGAAATGAAACAAAATAAACAAAATTTTTAAAATATATAATTATCGAACGAATATTGTTTCAATTTTTTTTGACCAATTAACCATATTGACCTTCAAATAACGTATCGAAGAGACGATTATAATAGTGTAATTTGTTAAAATTAAAACGTATTTTTATGTAGTATATATGATATATAATAAAATGATTAAATAAAAAATATTCAATATTGGGCTCATTTCGAACGTATCGAAGAGACAATCATAATGGTGTAATTTGTTAAAATTAAAACGTATTTTTTAACTTATTTTAGCTAATATACGATTTTATGTGTTAATATGATAAATGTGTAAAATGAAAATTAGAAAAGTAAAAGGTATGAAGTAAATTAATTAAATAATTTTAGGGGTATAAAATGTAAATGTTTAATTGGTTTTTGGTTTGTGAGAGGAATAAGGTGGCCGACAAAGGTGCAGGGGTATACAAACTGCAGGGGTAGCCTTAGCAACCCCCTTACTCAAATATATATATATATATATATATATATATATATATATATATGGAAATTATCCATTGCAAACCATGCAGATCATGCAAACTTTGCAAACCAACCACAACCATTAGATTAAAAATAATTAATTAGTTTTAATATTAATATTCAAGGGTATTTCGGTAATTCATGTTATAAGCAGATATTAATGATTGATTAGATGATCTCGTTTTTTTTGGTAACTGCCTTTTTTCTAGGGATTCCGACTAATTAATTAGTATACCGTGTTTTTATGGTTATTCCTGAATTTGCTTCTTAATCACGTTCATCTCCCTCAACAGAACACCGATTTCGTAGTTTGTATCGATGGAAGATTCGTACTCAATGAATGAGCAGTTTGTTAATGATGTTTTTGGTTCCTGTTCCCGTGTTCGCGACGAAGAACCGTCATTCGTCGACGGAGATTCTGTTGAATCGCCACTGAAAACTGTTACCGGCGGCAAGTTTATCGGCGATAAACAGCCCGGTGATTCTGTTGATGATGGTACCGATTAATGTTTTTTTATTCAATAATATGTAATTTGTATTTTGACTTCATGCAATGTGTCTTTGATCTTCGTTAGTTTTCTTATATGTTGTTGCAGGTTTTTAATATTTGTTGTTTGTAAAGCTTAAAAGTATTTTTTCTGTGATGTTTAATGATTGGGTTTTAATTAGTTTGGTAAACACATCAATCGTATTTATATGGAATATAATTTGAATCATTTTTATTATTTCTTAATCTTATTTATGATGTTTCTGTATATATCCGGTTTATTATTATAATCATTAAAGCAATTGTGTTTTGTATTTAATATGGTGTGTTATTATTATTATAGCAAATCATTATAATAATGTAAATTTTTTTTGAAAGGCAAGCAACCATTATATTCAACTGCACAAATTTACAAATGTACAATGAACAAAACCAACAAAAAACGACCTACAACGAAATCACTACACTCCCACGAAACAAAACAGACCCTACATCACCTTTTTTCAACAACTTACAGCCCTGCCTAGCTTAAGCCAATTGCAACCGTCTACCTAGCTTAAGCTAATTAAGCCTTCCATTCAGCATCAGGTCAGACACAACCCAGGTCCATGCGCCTCCCAAACGGCCCCTGCACCTGATGCCAACCCCTCCCAACTTCATCGCTTCGATACACAACAGCCGATTTACCGTCCCGACCAGTCACTTAACAAGCAGCCCCCTGGCAGGACAGCAGCTTAATGGGTCAGCAGCTGACCCCGGACAGCCACATCCAAATCTTCAGTCACGAACCAAGCAGCCAAGGCCATGATGTTGAATGAATATGTTATGTATAATGTAAATCTCTAGTCACGAACCAAGCAGCCAAGGCCATTACTTCTCGTAACCCTTGCCGAAGTCCCTATCTCAATCCTTGAACCTGTATCAAATAATCATTCTTTTTTAGCCGTTCCATGCACTAGACTAACAAAGTATGAATATATTAATTATTCTGTAAAGGTTATGACAAAGTCCCAATCATGATTGATTGTGCACGTACTTTACTAAATTCATGATTTTGTTTCAATATGAATACATCATAATAGGATTCTGTAGTGTTATTTAAAAAATATTAATCATGATTAGTGTATTTCATATAATTGAATTGACTGCCAAACATCATAATGCCAACACTTACTAGAATTTATTCTACTGGCTAGAAATCACTTTGATTGTTATTTTCAGATTCATAAGCATGATTGAATTAATTACACTGATGCCTACAATCATGATTATCCTACAATATGACTACCACATAATTGTATTCATGATTTAATATGAAATCCTTCAATCATGATTATCCTAGTTCATGACAACCACATACTTGTATTCATGATTTGATATGAAATCCTTCAATCATGATTTTTTGATGCAGTATGAAGTCATCTACATATAAACATTATACTTTCAACAATTAGCTACTCAAATATTTCTCATTCATGATTCCTATGTTTATGCAACAAATAAACAAGTTATTTTTTTTGAAAAGCAAACCATTTCATTATCACAGACAATACCAATACATAGAGTTCACTTACATATTGGTAAGAGGTATAAGCCTAAATGCAGGCTTGCAAGGAATAAACCATGCACTTACAACAGGAGCATCATAAACACTATACAACTTAAGACCAAAGACCAAAAGACCAAACGCCAAACTTAAGACCAAAAATAAGACCAAAATAAGACCAAACTGTGTTCTGTAATTGTACCCGATATGTGGAGAAAACAAAACTGCAGCCACAGACAACACCGCTGCTGAATCCAATCAGCTGTTGCAGACCCCAAACAGCTAGTGACTTCAGCCAATGTCGATACACGCCGTCCGCACCTTAACCTTAACACCAAAAAAGAAGGATCCCAAACAGACCCAAGACTCGGATTACAAACGATTGAAACGCGCCCGGACGAACAAGACCCAAAACCGAGAGAACACCTCGCCATACAGTAAATCCCTCTGTTCCGAACTACATAACAGTGACACAACTTTTTTGTCAAATACCCATAAGCTGTTAAATATTATTATCCTTCATGTTGAAACTCTAAAATCTGCTTCAAAAAATCATGAATGGTAGTCTTTTTTTATGCATTTCCTTCAATAAATATTAAAAACCAACTACTGCAATAGTTTCTTCTACAAAGTTTGAAATTTTACCCCAAATCTAAAAACCCTAATCAATCATAGTGCCGGTGTACATTACCTTCCAAAGAATGCTCTGAATCTTACCCAGACGTTGGAGGATCTGGTGATTGGTATCTTTTCTGTTGCTCCGATGAATTTTCCATTGTCACTTTTTGCTCTTCGTCTAGGTCGACTAACACAGGGTTATCGGCTGTGTTTTTGAAGTTAGAGAAGGAGGTCTTCAATCGTATCCTTTCGCTGGGTCTCCTAACTATTTATACAATCGCATCATCTTGATTAAAGTGGGAGAAGATTAATGAATCAAAATCATTTCAAGAAACTAGAATCGTACCTCTATTTGGATGCATGTTAACCTTTTTCAGATTTCTTCACTGCAAAAAACCCTCTGATGAATAATTTTGTTTCAAAACTTGATCGATTTTGGTTAATGGAAACCGTTCATATTTGATCGGCGTTATAACCGGAAATAGGAATCCCAGATTTACAGCGATATCTTTTCTGATGATTGGGACGTGTTGCATTTGACATTTTTACCCTCACACGGAGTAGACATTCATGAAAATAATTCCAAAATCACTAGTAATTACAATATTGCCACCACTCTGTTAATGATCGTAGATTAAAAAAATCAAGGGTTGTGATTAGTTTGTATAGTTTGCATGAATGGTGTGGTTTGCAATTGATACCTCCCCTATATAGTGTGTGTTTGTGTGTTTTTAAGTGTATATATATATATATATATGTATGTGTGTGTGTGTGTGTTGTGTTTATATATATATATGTGTGTGTGTTTGTGTGTTTTTTAAGTGTGTTTATATATATATATATATATATATATATATATATGTGTGTGTGTGTGTGTGTTTATATATATATATATATATATATATATATGTGTGTGTGTGTGTGTGTGTGTGTCTATGTGTATTAAGTGTTTATATATATATATATATATATATATATATATATATATATATATATGTGTGTGTGTGTGTGTGTGTGCGCGCGTGTGCGCGCGCGTGTGTGTGTGTATGTGAAATTCAATTAAGTGTTCTATATATATATATGTGTGTGTGTGTGTGTGTGTCTATGTGTATTAAGTGTGTTTATATATATATATATATATATATATATATATGTGTGTGTGTGTGTGTGTGTGTGTGCGCGTGTGTGTGTGTGTATGTGAAATTCAATTAAGTGTTCTATATATATATATATATGTGTGTGTGTGTGTGTGATGTGTTTATATATATATATATATGTGTGTGTGTGTGTGGTGTGTTTATATATATGTGTGTGTTTGTGTGTTTATGTGTTTTTGAAGTGTTTATATATATATAAGTGTACTCCAAAGTACTAAGATTAAGCTACAATTGGACGTCGCGTCCCCCGCAAAGCTTTTGAAGATCCGGGAACTTATTCTGGATCTCCAAAGCAGACTGGTTCCTGCTTTCCAAGCGAGAGATGCTTTATTGAAAGCTCTCGCCCAATGGGAGAGGGACCAGACGCGTGATCCATGAGGTTGGCCGCCCAGCGTCGGCTCTACAAACTAACAAGGGGTCGGTCGCGAGAGATAGAAGGGGTGGTCCGACGGGTAGGCTGGAGGGGGCTCGTCAGGGGGAGCAAATCGAGAAGTCCTTATATATATATATGTGTGTGTGTGTGTGTATGTTTATATATGTATGTGTGATGTGTGTGTATTAAGTGTGTTTATATATGTATGTATATATATCTATATATATATATATGTGTGTGTGTGTATGTGAAATTTAATTAAATGTTATATATATATATATATATGTGTGTGTGTGTGTGTGTGTGTGTGTGTTTCTGCAGGTTGGGTTAATGGGTTTGGGAAGAAGATAAGAGGGAGTAGGGGAGGGGTTGGGTAGGGTGGGTGGGGTAGTGATTGGTAAGTCAAAAAAGGACGATAAGACAAAAAATTGGAAAAAGACTAAATTGCCCCTGAACTAATTTTTTTTATTTAACATCCGTTAGTGAGAGGGACCAAATCCGGTCCAAAATGCAAACAGTAGTGGCTAATTTGTAATAAATGAACTCTAGGGACGATTTTCGTTGTTTTTTGCAAACCACATGGACCAAAAGTGAGGTTTACTCAAGTAAATATTTAATTGTTTTCCATATTTTGGTGATCCCTGAAAACCAAACGTCGATCCAAGAATTATCTCGACATTGATATCATATGATTTTCCTTTTTTGAAAATCACAAGAATTATAGGAGACGCACATGAAGGTTCAAAAACGACACTCAACCCGGAACACAAGTCTATCGTATGGATTGTCATCCACTCATCCCAAAGAGGATAATAATCCTTCGATGAAGACCTTACATAAAAACACTTTCAAAAAATAATTGGTTCCCTTTTCAAGAGAATGCCTCAACATAGCTTGACGTTAAATATGTACCTGAAAACCTTCTAGTCAAGATTGTCATTTCATTTCTCATAACGAACCATCACTAACTCAATCTCAACATTTGATACATCACATTGATACCGGGATAAACATTGAACCCTTACTTAATCATTTTCCCCAACACTCAAGATAGGGAAACCGTTCCTAGAGAGATTTTATGTAACACCCTCAAATTTGGGAATAACAACTAAATAAAAACTTCGATAAAATTTCTTCTACAAAACCATCAATGGAAATGCCTCAACTTAAAAAACATAAAAATTTACTCCAACAATCAATAACTTAAATCACACTAAACTAAGCAAGGTCGGGTGTTACTTAACCCAACTATCAATTGTTATTCCCAAACATAAATGCGAAAGACTTCACCAAGCTAAACGTTCCTCGGCCACACAACTAGCACTCAAACTCTTCACAGTGTCGCTAACGCTATTCCCCAACCGAAACCTGATGCACATGCCGAAAATAAAAAGGTTAGGCTAACGCCTAGTGAGTTCAATAGTTTTCATCACTATATAATAAATAAAACAGAAGAAAGATTTCTTAAATCACGATTGTCAATAAGTAACAGTTTAGAATGTATAGTGATGTCTTTTCCAAAAGTCTCACCTTTGTGATAAACGTTTAGATAGAAATATACCAAAACATGGAACTAACCCCATACTCACGCAAAACATAAATAAGATATAAATCCAATTACCAAATACATGGAAGTATGTGCATCATTCAAACCTTAATACATGTGGAGGGGATCCGGTATTAAAGCCATCAACTGCAATTACTCGTACAAAACCAACGATAGTAAAGTATTGATATTTCAACATCCGAAAATAATGTTTGACAACAACGGGGAGACCCGTATCCGTTGAGGGTGGAGGAAACACATGAGTATACCACCCGTACAACGTTAATCGTACAATACCTCGCAACTAGACGTCCAAGGGTTCCTACGACTTCTCAACAAGTTTCACCTCAAGAGACAATTGACCTTAGTGTCTATCCCCAGGATTCCACCACAAGGCTCAGAACACTTAGGACTACCTCCAAGGCATCCCCCTTCAGAGCGGCGAAGGTCCTAGTGCCTACCTCCAAGGTAGCACCTCCGGACTCAACCCTCCTAGTGCCTACTTGAAAAGTTAAGGTCATAAAACATGGGTCCCGAGGTCCAACCCCGAGATACCCAATCGACCATCACCAAAAGACTGACTTATGTGCCTATGGATCCAATGCAACACAATCTAAACTACATGACTCCAAAGAATGTCCAACATCTTTAAACATGTAATTAATAAATAAATATGTCTCAAATGCATATAACTTCGAAAACTCAATATAGAGTAGTTTACATCGGACTAAAGTCCTCATGACTCATTTAAGTCAAACCGAGCTAAAATGCTCAAAATCCATTTGACCAGCAAATAACGGTCCTCAAATAATAAATCACACTTAAACAACGTTTATGCCAACACGTACCTCAAAGATACGATTAACCCAAAACTCAACATTGATTGAGACAAACGATTTCCAAGATAGACTCATACCCTTATATTTCCAAAATGCTTTGTAACACGATGACATGCACTTTTTCAAATAGTTTATAAAACCGTTTATACCAAAATGCATAAATGTAACACCCCGAAATTTCCATTGTAAATTAATATGATATAAATTGTATTTTTGGTACAATTTAGTTAGGAGAAAATTAACTTGGAGGGTTGATTGGCAATTATTTGGAAGTTTGAGGTATAAATTGGAAAATGGGTTAATGACTCATGCTTTATGTGAGGTGTCACCTTAGGAGTAAATCAGTATTTGATAATACTGATTTTCTGTGGTTGGTTTTCTAAAAGAAAAAGAAAAGAAAATCAGAGGAATAGCGAGAGGGAGATAGAACGAAGCAGAGAGAGAGATAGATTTTTGAGAAAGGAAATCGTTTGGTGATTTTTGTGGTAAGAATTTAATTTCTTTGTTAGTATCATTCATCTCCACAGATTTTAATTATAGTATTCTGTCCAGATTTGATTAAGCTGTTGATTAAGCCTTTGATTTTGGAAGAACACTGTGTTCAAGAATACCCAGGTGAGTTATTCATTCTTATTGAAATTAAGCAATTAAAAGTGATTAGAGATATGTTATACTTGCATATAATCTCAGTGGTGTGGTTTAATTATGAAACTGGTAAGCCTATTGAGTTAAATAAAGAACTGAATCTGTAGAGAAGACGATGAACAGTGACTTTTCGCAACAGTGGGTTACGAAAAGTGAGGTTTTCGCAACCAAGGGTTGCGAGTTCTGAGGTTTTCGCAATAGAGGGTTGCGAGAAGTGAGGTTTTCGCAATAGTGGGTTGTGAAAAGTGGAAGTTTTCGCAGCTTTGGCTTGCGAAAAGTGTAGTTTTCGCTACAGTAGCTTGCGAAAAGTTGTTGACTTTCAGTAGTACTTTGAGGCTGTTATGTGACATACAATCTGATATGTAAATGCTATTTGTTATATGTTTATAACTCTGTTGTTGATGTAAAAACCATGCTATGTTAAATTGTAAGGACTTATTTATGAGTCCGGAGCTGTAGTTAAATATTGAGATGTTGATCCCCGATGCTAAATGGCAAAGTAGGGATAATCGTTGAAATTAATATTCTGTATATAGTGATATAGAATATATGTTGAATTGTATAGCTTTAGTATACAATAGAATGAGTGATGATACACAGTTATTGTGTGGCGTTGGCTAGAAATCTACATCTGGTCTAGTGGGCATATAGTACGGTATAATGAGAACCGTTTACTAGCTGGGGACCGTTAGGATGTAATTCTAGTTGTTGGAGTGAATCTTGAATCATCTGTGAGGGTCTCTGGTGGTTGTTGATCGCGATAAAAAGGAAATCTCATTTGAGACCAATGATTCAAGATGGGGAGGAAATGAAATGAGGAATGGCAGACTCGGAGTTGTAATTCCCATTTCAAGCGAAAGATGAGATATCTTTATTGTTGAGGATTTGACATCCTAATTCAGAAAGAAGCAGGTTTGGAAACTGTAATTTCTGGGAGTTAGAGTTATTTATAAGTCCGGTGGGATTTATAGTAATTCTCGTTGATAGTATGATGACTAGATGAATTAGTCATGAGTAAGGGAATAAGTGGATTCCATTGGTCGATAAGAGCTTGGTATGGTAAGATTGTTGATAACAGGTTTGGTATATTTGTTAATATTTTTGTTGATTAATTTTAATTTGATTTGGATAATCTCACTAGGCGAAAGCCTAATGTTTCAAATTAAACTGTCTTACCAGGTACTGGCTCTGGGATATAGTTTGGGAAGTGAGATTTCAGTTGAAAGGAATCAGACTCGGCGATAACGAAGGATCAAGATATTCTTTTGAGGACTTTTGGGACGAGCCTTAGATAATCTAGTTGATCTTATTGTGATGTATAATTAGATTGATCAGACTATTTAAGTTAGACGACTTTGTGTATATATAGAAATTTACTTATGACCCTTCGGTTTATAAAAGTCTGATATTTTGATGATCATAACATGTATATTTTGAGGTTTAAATTGGCCCTGAATTTTAGGGTGTTACAGTATGGTATCAGAGCTCTAGTTTAAGCGAACTAAGTATGCTGATGAGATACTTAGACTTAAGCTGAGATAAATTAAGTTATGATTGTGAGAGATGGGTAGAAGTACTAAGACGGGATAGTCTTAGAATTGACGGAGATATGAGAAGTTGGTATGGAGACAATGGTAACGAGGATTCTTCTGTATGATATATTCACAATTCCAATTAGCTACTGTGATTATGAATATATTGTTACGCGAGCATACTTATTTCTAAATTGTTACAATGACTAACGATCGGTAAGTACATTTTGTATAGGGGTATGTGCATAACCATTTCTTATGGTTATCCCATTAGGTTATAATAGAACGATGGTGATTATACCACTAAAATCCTTTGGAGGACAGATCGGTAAATGATTGGGGTTGGAAGGACAACCTGGAATTGGCGGGACTCATGAAAGTCCGCCAAGGCAACCTTTAATAGGTGATTTGATATGTGCAGAGATAGAGTATGAGATGATTAATTAAGACGGAATTAGTATGACTTGGTTGAGTATGGGGGCCATGGAATGCATGTATAGCAATTATTATAAGGCCGAGAGGGCGACCTCTGGTCGGAAGTAGAGTGTCAATGATAAGTTACGTAAATAAAAAGATTGACCTTGTTTGAGTAAGTGGCCTTCATTGCGAGTAAGTTTTGTGCATGGTGTTTTAGTGTGTGTTACATGAGTTTTCTTGATTTCAAACCAAATGTATAAATAACAGTTCTATTCAAAGATGAATTAGTAGTGCAAGTATGTATTTAAAGAAAAAGGGCAATTTCAATTACGATGCCTAACGAAATTTTGGAGTTTAGCAACTTGCAAAATATTTCATACTTTACATAAAAAAAAAGTTGTATGATAGCAAATAGGTCAAGAAAGTGTTGATCAGTAAACTTTTTATAACCAACAAAAGTATTGATTTGATGATATCGTATAAATGAGTCTGAGAAACGACTAGTTTACTTTGTGTCAGTAAATTTTAAACTTTTGTCGTATAAAAAGATCTTCGTATTACTGTTGTAACAACATCTTTTGGTTGAGAAAGATTGAGTTTTACGAAAATTTATATACAAACGATTTTTTTTGAGATCGTTGTGTAGTACATGGGAGTTATGAAAATGATTGGGATCGTGTGTGCCCTCGTTGTTTCGAATGTTGTTTATTTAAACGAGAAAAGAAGGGATTGAATTATTTATTATATTGTCATGCATGAAGGCTATGATCTCACTAGGTCGTAGAGTATTACGCTATAAGCTAAGAAAGAACTCCAAGAGTGGAGAGGTGTTGGATAAACCTTGGGAGAAAGTTTGTGGTTTTGATAAATGTATTCAAATGAGAAATGAACAGTATGAGAGTCAAAAGTGGACTTTAGTGTCGGTTGCATGAGAATCTGTACCCTTGTTCACTGACTAGGAATATAGTTGACGAGGGACGGTTGTGTCCAGAGGAAGAATTAGGTTCAGTTAAGGACCTTAAGGTTAAGAAAGTGTCGACGTGTCAAGTATTGACTTTGAAAACGATAGTTGTGTAAGGTGTATGAGGTCTTGTGGTCTGTCACTGGGTACGGTCTGGATGCATCCCGCGTATGCCTGTGCAGGTAGGAACGAAACCGTGAGCGGTACCGGCATGCTGTTATGCAGAGGGTATGCGCAATGTGGATATTATTGTGTATGACGATTGGGGGATTTTGGATGATTGTCGAATAAATTATTAATGAAAGAAGTTTTGATTAATTGTTATACAAGTGAAAGACATGTAGTCAAAACGCGCTTCTAATATATTATGAGTGTGCAATAATTTTGATGTATTATATATTTTAAAATATGGACATATGAGTTGAGAGATTTTGGCAAATTTAACCATGTAAAGTTTTGAGTATAAACCTTTGATTTAGGGCCGATGGTCAATAAAGGAATCAAAAAGGTAAAGAGTTTGAGTAACAATGTATTTTGGTTTACGAAATCGTATGAGTGGCACATGTTTAAACCAAACGAATATTTTGGCCTTAAAGGCTTGATTTATATTCAAAGAAGTCTTTTGAATGTTTGTCAGTTTTAATGACTCGAGATGGAGTATTGGATGTATTATATGCTTAACTGCATTGTATTTGAACCAGTGACGGTTTAAGTGTTGGTCTTAGGTGTGAAGACTGTTTGATATTTTACTTGTTCTTAGTATCTTTGGAACTAATGAACCTGGGCGTATTATATATATTGGGGAGTATGAAAAGAGTTGCATTTACGTGTACTTGCAAATGAATTGATTTCATTGGGAAAGTAGCAATAAAGGGTCGTAAGATTTTCACGCCTCGAAGCGTATGTTGCATAATGTGAGTTAGATGTATTTAAATTGCGTGAGTTGATATTGATAAATAATCTTTAGATCATTTGAGTAGATGATTCGGTTTTGGACTCAGTTAAGTCTTAAGAACTTTGACCCGATTTGATAAGCTTGACGTAGGCTTGGGGTTGAACTTGCATGGGCAGTATTGTAAATTTAAATTTATATGACGTGAATGCATTGGTTATCCTTTTGGGATCATGTATGAATGTTAAGTTTAAATCAGAAGCTTAAAAGTTGAAGGATCACTTTGTGGGATTGTTAGAACAGTGAAGGACTGTTGCTTTTAGATAAGTGTTTACTTACGATGTGGAAGATTTATAAAAGATGAAATATTAGAGATGAACAAAGGGGGTGTATAGATTGTGTTGATCTGTGAGGGATTGTACCCTGTCTATACAACGTATTGGAACCACAAAGAGTTAGTAAGAACGAATAAGTTCAAGTTAAATAGAAAATCGTGAGTGGTAGTTCAACTAAAGTTGGGGAGGACATATTTAGTGATATAGACTCGGGTATTTGGGCGAGAAAACAGGATTATAAAATTATTGGTGTGCGAATGACTATGAGAGACATGGTCAGTGGTAAATGTTATGGGTGGAAAATGGTACGAACGAGTAGTAGCATTAATTACCAAGATACATGTGCCATCTAGTATGAGACGTGATGTTAGAAAGAGGAAGTATCCAAATGGAAGTTTCAAAAAATTCCGGTTGGAAGGTACTATTTGTTAATAAAGTTGATGAAGCATGTGGGTTGTAAGATGGCGTGGTAATATGGCTTATATCGGAATAGAATGTCGGGGCAATGGTGAGTGTTTATCCAAAGAAATTTTGATGGTATGAGGTGCCAATTAAGTTGTATTCTGAATCTCTGGAAGTTTAATAAAAATGATGAGTATGTCGGCCAATGTGGTGTAGCGGAGGTAAGGTCGTTAAGGAATATAAGTTGCTCTTCATGTGTGAAAGAAATGTACGAGAAATGTATAGTTGAAGATTTAAGAATGGTAATAACTTCGAACGGTAATGTCGTTTCAAGATAATTTAGTTGAATGTTTTAAGTTAGAAATCTTGGTGAAACTGTTTAGTTATGTTTCGAAATGAGAAAATACTATCGGTATGTGGAAAGTTGGGAGAAAGAGATAACTAATACTTGAAATATAGTATTCCATACTAACGTGGGGAAGCAAGGATAGAAAGATTGGACTTAAGAAGGTAGTTATACTACAAGTTCAATGGAGTTATACTACAAGTTCACCCCGAAATTTCCATTGTAAGTTAATATGATATAAATTGTATTTTTGGTACAATTTAGTTAGGAGAAAATTAACTTGGAGGGTTGATTGGCAATTATTTGGAAGTTTGAGGTATAAATTGGAAAATGGGTTAATGACTCATGCTTTATGTGAGGTGTCACCTTAGGAGTAAATCAGTATTTGATAATACTGATTTTCTGTGGTTGGTTTTCTAAAAGAAAAAGAAAAGAAAATCAGAGGAATAGCGAGAGGGAGATAGAACGAAGCAGAGAGAGAGAGATAGATTTTTGAGAAAGGAAATCGTTTGGTGATTTTTGTGGTAAGAATTTAATTTCTCTGTTAGTATCATTCATCTCCACAGATTTTAATTATAGTATTCTGTCCAGATTTGATTAAGCTGTTGATTAAGCCTTTGATTTTGGAAGAACACTGTGTTCAAGAATACCCAGGTGAGTTATTCATTCTTATTGAAATTAAGCGATTAAAAGTGATTAGAGATATGTTATACTTGCATATAATCTCAGTGGTGTGGTTTAATTATGAAACTGGTAAGCCTATTGAGTTAAATAAAGAACTGAATCTGTAGAGAAGACGATGAACAGTGACTTTTCGCAACAGTGGGTTACAAAAAGTGAGGTTTTCGCAACCAAGGGTTGCGAGTTCTGAGGTTTTCGCAATAGAGGGTTGCGAGAAGTGAGGTTTTCGCAATAGTGGGTTGCGAAAAGTGGAAGTTTTCGCAGCTTTGGCTTGCGAAAAGTGTAGTTTTCGCTACAGTAGCTTGCGAAAAGTTGTTGACTTTCAGTAGTACTTTGAGGCTGTTATGTGACATACAATCTGATATGTAAATGCTATTTGTTATATGTTTATAACTCTGTTGTTGATGTAAAAACCATGCTATGTTAAATTGTAAGGACTTATTTATGAGTCCGGAGCTGTAGTTAAATATTGAGATGTTGATCCCCGATGCTAAATGGCAAAGTAGGGATAATCGTTGAAATTAATATTCTGTACATAGAGATATAGAATATATGTTGAATTGTATAGCTTTAGTATACAATAGAATGAGTGATGATACACAGTTATTGTGTGGCGTTGGCTAGAAATCTACATCTGGTCTAGTGGGCATATAGTACGGTATAATGAGAACCGTTTACTAGCTGGGGACCGTTAGGATGTAATTCTAGTTGTTGGAGTGAATCTTGAATCATCTGTGAGGGTCTCTGGTGGTTGTTGATCGCGATAAAAAGGAAATCTCATTTGAGACCAATGATTCAAGATGGGGAGGAAATGAAATGAGGAATGGCAGACTCGGAGTTGTAATTCCCATTTCAAGCGAAAGATGAGATATCTTTATTGTTGAGGATTTGACATCCTAATTCAGAAAGAAGCAGGTTTGGAAACTGTAATTTCTGGGAGTTAGAGTTATTTATAAGTCCGGTGGGATTTATAGTAATTCTCGTTGATAGTATGATGACTAGATGAATTAGTCATGAGTAAGGGAATAAGTGGATTCCATTGGTCGATAAGAGCTTGGTATGGTAAGATTGTTGATAACAGGTTTGGTATATCTGTTAATATTTTTGTTGATTAATTTTAATTTGATTTGGATAATCTCACTAAGCGAAAGCCTAATGTTTCAAATTAAACTGTCTTACTAGGTACTGGCTCTGGTATATAGTTTGGGAAGTGAGATTTCAGTTGAAAGGAATCAGACTCGGCGATAACGAATGATCAAGATATTCTTTTGAGGACTTTTGGGACGAGCCTTAGATAATCTAGTTGATCTTATTGTGATGTATAATTAGATTGATCAGACTATTTAAGTTAGACGACTTTGTGTATATATAGAAATTTACTTATGACCCTTCGGTTTATAAAAGTCTGATATTTTGATGATCATAACATGTATATTTTGAGGTTTAAATTGGCCCTGAATTTTAGGGTGTTACAATAAATCATCAAATAGACTTCACTTGTACAATAAATCACCAAAAGAACACATTTATGAGATTTACTCGTCGAAATATTTAGAATCCAAATATGAGTATTTCATAAGATTTATCAACTCAAAATTACCAAATATGAAAACTTTGACATTTACCGATAAATACCAAGTAAACACATTATTACTTCAAAAATACACATTTTGGCATGTACATAGTTTTCACAAAGCAACTTGAACTCACTTTGGTAGATTTAGGCTAAATCTAGATTTTCCTTAAATTGAGCTCCTTTGAAGAAGCTTGAATCTTCAAGCTAAATCCTCCAAAACCTAGATCCATAAGTTTCCAACCATCAAAAACCATATTCAACCATACAAAATCGTTCCCCAAGCATTTTCATCAATAATCTCAACTTATACCCAAAACCCTAATTTCCAAAAATGAAGAGTAGAGAAGATTACCTTAACCTTAACTTGAATCCACCAACCAAAATACCTCCAGAATCACCAAGATGAACCACAAACTCCCAATCTTCAAAGTGGAGGAAAAAGGATTGGATGAAACCCTAGAAACTTGATGAAGAAGATGAAGTGAAAGGGTTCTAGAAAGGTTAAAGTTCATAAAAATGGTGAGGGGTTTGATTTGGAGAAGAAAGATGAAGAGGAGAGGGAGGATTTAGGGTTTCTTGGGGAGGAAGAACGGTTTTGAGGGAGAGGGAGAGTTTATTTTGAGTTTGGAAATGAAGTGTGAGAGATGAGAAGGTTTTCTTAAAGAAAAGAGGGAAAAATCCCGTCAGACCTCATGCGGACGTCCGCTTGATGTCCTATGCGGACGTCCACTTGCACCCGGACTCCAGTTTCTGTTTCTTCCGCGGAAGCACACATTTGGCTTATGCGGACGTCCGCTTGAAGCACCATGCGGACGTCCACTTGACATAGTTCGTCTGGTTTGTCGCCCGATCACTGTTTTGGTCATAACTTCTTCGTTTTAGCTCTATTTTTGCTCCGAAAAGGACCGTTGAACTCGTATTCGAATTCCTCATCCAACAAGACCATAAAATCTAGGATTTAATCCAAAATCTTATTTTCCATATTTATCTTAAAAGATCGATTCTACACTGATTCGAAATTGTACTTATCCGAAAACTACGGGTGTTACATTTCATAACCACCTTCGATGGTGCAAAGCGCTAGTATAAACCTGAACATGATACTATTAAGGTGAATAAAGGCGTTGCCTCTTCCTAGAACACAATAGATCTGCTTACTATTGGGTGGCTCGAAACCATGGTGGAGAGTTTGTTCGGCTAAGGAGGGAAAGTCAGTACGGAAGAGTGGAATCGAGTGTAGCAGAGGCAGTAGCACTTAAGGAGGCCTTGAGCCGGCCAGAGCAAAGTTGCTAGAGCAAAGTTGCTTGAGCAACGTGGTTGTGAAAACTGATTGCCTTACCGTGATCCAAGCGTTACAGAGTGATCAAACAATGTTACCTTCTTTTGTCTCAATCATCCAAGACTGCAAGCTAATAATTCTTGAAAGACTTCGAATAGTTATTGTCATTTTTAATTTTTTATCAGACAGTCGGCAAATACGGTTGCACACAACATTGCAAGGGAGTCGTGTTTTTATTCCGATTGTAACAAAGTGGAAATCTTTTTACCTCAAAAAATTGTTTCGATTCTTTAATGTGATCTTCCTGTTTTAATAAAATAAAATGGTTAAATTAGATTCTTAAATTGATCGACTGGCTTGTGTTAAATTTGAAAGATTTATATAAACCAACGAGTGAATAACTGAGAGCTCTTATTAGATCATCTCTAACCCACCACTAAAAACACAAAAATAGTGATATTTTCATCTCCAACACAGCACTAAAGAACTAAATAAGAAAATGGAGGACAATAAAATAGACCTCTATATTTGGAGACCAATAAAATAAGCCTCTAAAAATATATATTAATATAATATTAGGTTTTATAATTATATACCTATATATTGATTAAAAATTTAATATATTAAGATGTTTATTATTATTAGTGTTTTTTTAGTGTATGATTGAAGTTGATAGTTTTTTAATGTTCAATGGATGCATAATTTTTAGTGGTTAGGTTGAAAATGCCCTTAGATAAGGTATATACAAATATTTATTTACTTATCTGAAAAATGTACAATTTTTTTGTTAAAACTAGCCACTGTTATTTAAATTCATAATTTTCTTTTTGTTTCAAGGGTTTGTAATTTAAATAAAGAATTAAGTTAGAATTTTTTTAGTCATCTCTGACTCGCTGCGGGTCAGCACCTTCGAAAGAAATGGAGGACTTCATTCAGTAATATTAAACTTTTGAAAAAAGGCTACATTTAACTTCAATAGTATATTAGTTATAGTATTAAAATATTTAATACATTTAATAAAAAATAATTATTTTACATAAAACATTTAATTTTGACAACTCTGAATTATTAAAAATCATTTCTTTCTGTTAAAAATTAATTTTATGGAGCTTTTTTGGAGAAACAAAATACCAATTTTCATTTACATTCTTTATTTTAAAGAAAATAATACTAATTTTTATGGACCTTTTCTTGATTTTCTTGTACCATTTTTCATTTATTTTTGAATAATCTATTATTAAAAAAATAGTACAAAATTATAAAAAAAAACCTTAAAAAACCATTGGGAGATGCTTTAAGAAACTTATCCGAGTCAATTCCCAAAATGCCCATGAATGTTGGAGGTAATCACGGGTAGGTTTGGGTGCAAAGAACCTGCCAAAATGGTTAGAGTTGTAATTGCGGCGGCCCCAAGTTTTGTGAGTGAGTCGCCGTCTGTTTTATGGTGGTTTCAAGTAAAAATATCAAGGTTCTAAAAAGCGCGTTATGGCGCGTCATAACGTCGAGGCGTGGTCTTGCTGCCACGTTAAAGCCCGTGGCGCGACTCTGAGGCGTAGCTTGCAGTATGGCGTGTTATGGCGTGTTTGAGGCGGGTTACGGCGTGTTATGGCGCGTTACGGCGGCTTATAAGGCGTGTTTGAGGCGTGAATTTTTGTTTTTTTTTGTTTTACTTGTATATAAATTATAGCTTATTAAGTTAAATATTAATGATTATAATTAGTCACTAAAAACGTGAATTCATTAACCACAAGTTGAAGGTGAGGAAGATTTGTGTATGATATCTATTAGAATTTTAGATTAGAGATGTATGAATTATGAAACCATTAGTAAAACATTCTTTTTGTTATGATCTATTGATATCGTTTTTGTAAACTTTGTATATACGATATAAAATTATCAATGTATGGTTTCTTTTGCTTATAGTTTTATATGAATTTAATTTGTTTAATCATTGTTGTTCATGACATTGACACAAACATCTATATATAGGGAAGGGTTCAATAGAGAAGTGTAAATATTTAGAGAAATAGAGAAGTGATCATGTCCCTTGGATTAAATGATCAATGGTCAGAATTTGAAGGGTCAAATGCGTTGCATTGAATAAATTCGCGTCCACAGTAATTAATATAGAACGTATAAGGGGTATTTTCGTAATATGCACATCTACATCAAAATAGGCGGCAATTGAATCATAACACTACACAATACTACTCATTACACTATTTTATCAAAAACCGTACGAAATTATCGACAAAATACTCTCCAAAACCCTCATTCATCACCAAAATCATCAAAAATCCATCTCTGATTGATCGTAAATCTGTAACAAATGGCAAAAACTCAAAAGTCAAAAGCATTCTACAAATCCTGAAGATGAACCAGCAACAAATCCGATTAATGAAGAAAATCCGAATACAGAAGATGAAACGTTGATTACGATTGTTAGAGACGGTAATTTATACATATTTATTATAAAATGTTTGAATGTTCATCGTTATATATAATGAATCTATGTTTAAAAACATGATGAAACGATTTAGAAATTTTTTAGGGTTTAAACGAAGTTCATAAATGATGTTTTGTTTTTTCATTACAGCGAAGAACAAGACAGCACTGCCGAAAATAAAAATAAAACGAGCCAAAAAACCAAAAAACAACAGCAGGTATATTCGTTCATAAATGAATGAATCATATTTTTTGAATATAGGGTTTTGATATGAAAACATTCATATATGAATGTTAAATAATAAATAGTTCATATATGAATGTGTTTAATGTTTGTTGGTTTATTATAAGATTTTACTCCAGATCTAGGGTTTAGATCTAAAAAACATTCATATATGAATTTTAAAATATTTTAAAATTCATATATGAATTTTTAATATTAGATTGTTCATATATGAATATTTTTCAATAGATCTAGGGTTTGAATATTGGAAAGTTCATATATGAATATGAAATATTTCTTCGTTTTTTAATATACTTTTAAATCGATCTAGGGTTTTGAATATTATTTCAAAGTTCATATATGAATGTTAACAATACTCGAAAGTTCAAATGTGAACGTTCATATATTTGTAACAACCCAGTCTAAAATGAGACATGCATAGTGATAAATAATAAGCTTTACAATACTGGGTCCCAAAATTTCTTACATAAGTCTCAAAACCTTAGGTTGGCGGAAACAACCTATACACAACTGAGAATAACTACCATTAAAAGTATGAGTGGCACTGTCTCTATCTGCATATGTGCTCTATCCCGCGCTTGCTCACCTACCGAAGCCTTCTACTATTTGCTTACTTGAAAAGATTTAGTTTGGAAAAAATGCGAGGGTTAGACCATGAGGTCTAGTGAGTTCCCTCCTGACAGTTCTCAAAATCGTTTCAAAACAGTTTATAACTTTCAAATATCTTTGCATAAACTTTCACATAATTTTTTCATAAAAACTATCATATGACTTCACATAAAACTTCCACGGATAAATCCGCCCCCGTAAATGGCACCCTGAAGTCACTCGAAAGTGACAACGAGTCAGTCTCACGCTGCCTTACTGGATACTCTCTTCCATGGCATAAACGGGTCACACCTCCCGGCATGAGCTGGCGGGTCTACCTCCCGACTTAGCCAGTTTACGTCTAACACAATGTATGCATACATCTCATATAAGCTTTCAATAAACTTTCATGCAGTTAAAAGCATAGGAATAAAACATGGTATTTCTCATCATGTACTTACTTTAGAAAAACACGTCAAAAGCACGTATTTATAGTTAGAAAAACTCACCTGATGCTCTTACTTCTCTTTTCTAATCTGTTCCCGACTTCCAATCGATCTTCCTGAATGAATGGACAAAACATAAGCTGATCACCCAACTGTTCGGATACCACTTCTCGGATAACACTACTTTCCGGGTAACACTACTTTCCGGATGACTCCACTAACCGGATACTTTCTACTTACCGGACACTTGACTTACCGGATGCTAGACTTATCGATTACCCTCCCGGAAACCCTCAACATTGAGACTTACCGGATACTTTTTCCGGAAACTCTCAATCATTGAGACTTTCCGGACGCCACGCTGTGACGAACAACAGAGGTAAAATCCACGTAAATCCCTTTAAACGATACGATAAAGCGGTAAATAACCACACAATCGATCTATAACCAATTCCCGCAATGCTTTACTAACTAGACACGATTTAAGGCAATTAAATCTTCCTTTAGAGTCTCAAATAACTTTAATAAGTAAAAACCCTCAAACATCCCAACAATCATCAAATCAATCCTAAATAGAAATATAGATTTGGGATTACCTGATAGATTACTTGCAATAAACGAACTTCCAACACCACTCCTTCTTCTGATTTCAAAGATGGATGACTCTCTTCTTCAAATGCTCAAGAACCACCAAAAACCCTTTTCCTCCCTTTCTCTCAATTAATCAGCCGCCAACAACAAAAACTCTTCTAGGGTTTTGTGCCCCAATCATTTGGGTTTTTATACCCTATTCCTATTTACAAATTATCCCCTCAACTTTCAGCTTTATTAAACTTTTCCACAAGACCTTAAAACTCTTCCATATTGGTCACGGTTATTACAACACTCCCCCCTCAAAAGAATTCCGTCCCCGGAATTCCATTATCGAAAAGATGAGGGTAATTGGACTTCATGTCCGCTTCCACCTCCCAAGCAGCCTCTCGTCCCTTATGATACCTACACTGAACTTTTACTAGACGAACTTCTCTATTCCTTGATTTCCGGATCTTACTGCTCACGATTTCAATCGGTTCTCCTACGTAAGTCAACTCCTCATCTATACTGATGTCCCTCAAAGGAACAACCACCTCGGCATTTGACAAACGCTTCATTAAGTCCGAGACATGAAATGTCGGATGAACACTCTTTAATTCTTCTGACCAGTCTAACTTGTATGTCGCTGCTTTAACTCGCTCACTAATGACAAAAGTCAACTTCTTATCGCCTGCATTTCTTGCAAGGTCGCCATCATCTCACTTCTCACATCGGCTCTCCACAAAAGAGACGTGCATCACACTATGAATTTCTTCTCAAATTTTCATCGAGTACCTCAAGATCACGCACTATCTATTCAACTTTCATAACTTTGACGAAACCGCAGACTTAGTCCACCTTACCTTTCTCTCAAACTTCACGGCTCAAAAGCCTTATGTTTTTCAACCCAACCACTCAGTTCTACTCGGTTGCCTCAAACCGTTCAGATGGGAAACATAACCGCACCTCATACTTTAAAACCGCCCTCGGCGAGTCCCCACTTTGCTAAAACGTGCCATCTTGCACTATTTACTTGCAACCTCTCCGAATACTATACTCGCTTAAATACCACCTGATAATTCCAGGGCTAGCCGCGCCTCCATTTGCTCGATTCCGTCCCCACATCGGGACTCACGGTTTTACAACACGTCTACTTACGGTCTATCGTACCTCTTTACTTTCTAAAAAGGAGGGACTTGGCGGAAGTTCCCCGCCACTACAACGAGAATCTAAAACCAGGAACAATCACTCACTTAACCACTTGGCACAAGGCCACACTTGCACATCCCGACGAACTCACACCTAAAAGTTCCCTCCCCGGGTTACATGTAATTCTAGATCACTTCTTCCAACCGACATACGTCTATGCAATTCATAATTCCTTCCCGAATCACATTGGCTACAACTCGACAACTAAATCGTACGTTCTCACCCCTTCATCATTTCACACTTAACGTAACTAAAAGTAGGAAACTTCTATAATCTCTCATTGGAGTGATCACCTATCCACAATGAACTTATTCAGAAGTCACAACGATTTCTCACTGCATTCTACAAGCGTCCAAACATATATGACAAAACTTCGGTTACCCTCACTCAACAAGGAGAATTAACCATGCTCACACAAAACTTCCGTTACCCTCACCGAACGACCAATTCGTTCGAACATTTCTCTTAACATCACCAACTCAGCTCATTCAATTGTCCTTTTTCCACTTCTTTCCTGCACAAAGACATGCATGAATCTTTTTTCCTCTATACTCTTCCTAGGAGTTCACACACTTACTGATGACAATCCACACACACTAATCCACCTCTCGGTGTTACTGTCAAGCTTACTACCTCCAACCTACTCACTTATTCCGACATACGATCTTCACCTCCCCACGTTAGCGTGGAGCACCGCCCACTAACATTACTTGCCCCTCTCTCCCGACCTTTCCACCTGCTGATAACACTTCCTCATCACTATACATAAACAAACAGTTGCACCAAAATTCTAACTTAAGGCATTCAACCAAGTCATCTCGAAGCGACACTAGTGTTCAAAGTTACTACACATTCTTTGATCTCCAACTATTATATTCTCGGATAATTCCTTCACGCTTAAGAAACAATTCACATCCTTTAAAGATTTCGCATATACTACCATCCATCATCTTCTTTAAACTTCCAAAGATTCCAAAATATACTTACTTAGCAACTCAGACAACCAAAAACACTTGGTTTCCCACTTGGGTAACCACCCACCACCGCTCCGACATTCTATTCCGATAACAGACACATCACACGTCAACTTACAGACCACGTACTCCAACAATTGATTAACAAATTGAACACCTCATCCGAAATCCCCGGCAAGGCGTCCAACTTGTGCTTCCTCTTTCTAACATCACATTACTACAACACCAGCTGACACATTTATCTTGGAAATGGATGCCACTACTCATCTGTACATTCTCCACTCAAAATATCCCACTGCAGACCATGTCTTTCATGGTCATTTGTACCCAAATCAAACTTGCCTTCACATTCTCCCGCATAAATAACCGAGTCTATCTCGCTACATTGACTCTCCACAACTCTAGTTGAACCACAACTCACAAGTTTCGAAATAACTCAAACATACTCATTTCTTGTTAGCTTTTTACGATTCCAAACCATTACATAGACAAGGCACAATCTCTCCCAGGTTGACATGACCTATACACTCACTTCGTTTGTGCTAAATACTTTATTCTTTACGAACCCTCCAATCCTCGTAAGTAAAACGCTTAACCGAAACAACAGTCTTTCACCATCTTAACACTCCTACAGGGTGCTCCCTCAACCTTCTGGTTCAAGCCTTGGCCTTCGCCACCTTACACGGCTGTCGACTTCAACATTAATAGTCAACCTGTTGATACTTTCTTAACCTATTCTTTAATATGGTTTCCTTACTGAACCTAATCCTTCCAACATATCATAAACAACTTCATTTTCCGACGCCCTCATTTCAAAACTAACTCATGTAACATCAGTATTACCAGATCACCTTAAGACTCTTAATCGACGTCGAGGATATCTCATTTCTGCCTCATCACACTACTCATAACGAGCTGTTAATACCAACACCTTGACGACTTATAGTCCTTCCCCTGAACACAACCGTCCCTCGATAATTGTATTTCCAGTCACCGCACAAAGGTACAGACCCTCATACAATCGACACTAAAGTCCACTTCCGACTCTTCCACTGCTCACCTCTCCCTTGAACACAAATACCAAAACTACAAACATTCTCCCCTGATTTATTCAACACCTCCCCACTCTAGGAGTTCTTTCTTAGCTTAAAATGTAGTATTCTATGACCTAGTGAGTTCATAGCCTTCATGCATGACAACGCGATAAATGAATCATTTCACACTTTTATCATTTTAAAGAAGTATCACTTGGAAACAATTTGGGTACACATGACCCCAACATTCTCATAACTCTGATGCTCTACACAACGATCTCGAGACTCGCTCGCACGCAACTTTTCGGTAAAAACGCAATCTTACTCAACCAAAACGACGTTGTTACGACAATAACATTTTGAATGAAAATCTTTTTATACGACAAAATTCTGAAAGAAATTACTGACACCAAACAAATCGGTCGGCTCCCACATTCATTTATATGACATCACCATTTCAGTACTCATTTTGGTCATAAAGTTTTGCTGGCAACGTTTTCTTGACTTTTGCAACAATTTAACTTATCATGAAAAGTGTGAAGTATTTTGCAACTTGCTAAGCTCAAAATTTCATTATGCGACGCAAATGGAATTGCCTTTTCTTTAAATATACGCTTGCACACGCCGACTCATATTCGATCAAATTTGATATTTACACATTTACTTTACTTATGAAAAATCTCATGTACATATGTACGAACTCAATGCATGAAACTCTACTTGCAATTTGAAGGCTACTCACTCAAACAAGGTCAATCGCTTTACTCACGCAACTTATCATTGACACTCTACTTTCGACCAGTGATCGCCCTCTCGGCCTTGCAACAACTTGCTATACATACATTCAACGGTCCACTTACTCAACTATTTCATACTATTTTCGTCTTGACCAATTCATCTGACATTCTACCTCTACCCATTTCAATCCACCACGAGTACCTTCCCTTTATTGATTTTGTCACCGACAAGCTCGTCTAAAGAGTCAGGACTCTAATATTCCACTCGCTCCTGAATTGACACTTTCAAGATCTCGACATTGTCCTTCTTACCATCCCAACTGATATACTTCACGATTTCTACAACTGGGATTCACCAGAACTGGGAGTCTTACTCAAAAGAAATCATTCATCCTCTTCGAATCCACGAAGATCTACCTCTAGACGACTCATAACATTCTATACAACATTCCGTCTCTACCGATGTATACATACATCACATCATAAATGATCTCTCACGATACTTCCCCAACAATGGGTCTCAATCTACCCCTTAGGGATCTTGCTGACATTCTAGATTGATGGAATACGACATATGAGCTAGCATAAGACTATAACTTTGGAATAATAAGGCAGATTAAGCACATACATGTACCTGTAAGTTCACAATTACACTGGCCAGATGTAATCCCAAACTTACCTTACATGACTGTCCTCGATACCCTATTAGTCCTATTTCTACAATAGTGCCCTCCTAACGCATTTCTTGATTCTCAGTTGTGATTTCTACTCCCAAAGTTTAAGTTTAGGCCTGTCCGGTCACCTAAATCCCTTAAACTATGGCTCTGATACCAATTGTAACAACCCAGTCTAAAATGAGACATGCATAGT
Organism: Saussurea involucrata; assembly: GCA_033807775.1. NCBI lineage: Eukaryota > Viridiplantae > Streptophyta > Magnoliopsida > Asterales > Asteraceae > Saussurea > Saussurea involucrata. Next base: position 180,552,484 of record CM066320.1, on the reverse strand, counting down.
GATAAATAATAAGCTTTACAATACTGGGTTCCAAAATTTCTTACATAAGTCTCAAAACCTTAGGTTGGCGGAAACAACCTATACACAACTGAGAATAACTACCACTAAAAGTATGAGTGGCACTGTCTCTATCTGCATTTGTGCTCTATCCTGCGCTTGCTCACCTACCGAAGCCTTCTACTATTTGCTTACCTGAAAAGATTTAGTTTGGAAAAAATGTGAGGGTTAGACCATGAGGTCTAGTGAGTTCCCTCCTGACAGTTCTCAAAATCGTTTCAAAACAGTTTATAACTTTCAAATATCTTTGCATAAACTTTTACATAATTTTTTCATAAAAACTATCATATGACTTCACATAAAACTTCCACGGATAAATCCGCCCCCGTAAATGGCACCCTGAAGTCACTCGAAAGTGACAACGAGTCAGTCTCACGCTGCCTTACTGGATACTCCCTTCCATGGCATAAACGGGTCACACCTCCCGGCATGAGCTGGCGGGTCTACCTCCCGACTTAGCCAGTTTACGTCTAACATAATGTATGCATACATCTCATATAAGCTTTCAATAAACTTTCATGCAGTTAAAAGCATAGGAATAAAACATGGTATTTCTCATCATGTACTTACTTTAGAAAAACACGTCAAAAGCACGTATTTATATTAACATTCATATATGAACATTCATATATAAACTTTCCAATATTTGTAAGTTCATATATGAACCTTCAAAAATCTGAAAATTCGTATGTGAAAGTTCATATATGAATGTTAATATATTTCGAAACTTCATATATGAACATTCATATTTGAACTTTCTCATATATGAACGTTCATATATGAACATTCATATATAAACTTTCCAATATTTGTAAGTTCATATATGAACCTTCGAAAATCTGAAAATTCGTATATGAAAGTTCATATATGAATGTTAATATATTTCGAAACTTCATATATGAACATTCATATTTGAACTTTAGAATATATGAACGTTCATATTTGAACGTTCGAATATATGAATATTCATATTTTAATATTGAATATAACAAATTTAATGAACGAATGTTTTTTGATTGATTTGTTCTTTATAGTAAATGAAGAAGAAAGAACAAAGACAGTTGAAGTTCAAGTTAATGAAGAAGAAAGAACAAAGACAGTTGAAGTTGATGTTAATGAAGAAGAGAAAGGTAAAAAGAAAGAAGAGCAATCAATGGCAATAGTTTTATGTATGTAATCTATCATAAATAATAATAACAATATATATTATCATGATGCTTCATTAATTATATTGACAAATATCTATAAACAGATACAGGAAAAGAATCAAAAAGACCAAAAAGAAGACGAAAAGAAACAAATCTAATTGATTCCGAAGATGATTTGGAAAAACCTCCACAGAAGATAACAAAGAAGGCAAAAGATCAGGGAAAACAAACTTTGCCAGTAATAAAAGTTCGAACATCTCCTAAGCCACTTTATGAAGCACTTCAGGCATTAACTAATGAGCAAAGAGAGTGCATTAAAAGCATGGGATTTTAGGATATCTTAGAGATGAAGATGGATGGAATCCCATCAAAGTTAGGATTCTTTGTTGTTGATTTTTTGAAATGTGATTCAATGGAGATGGTAATTGGAGATCACAGGCTGGAAATAACTGAACAATCAATCCATTATATGCTTGGTTGTCCTATATTTGGAAAGAATCTATTTGAAGAAGAGTTTATTACAGATGACAGTGAAATCTTGGTGAACTGGAGGTCACAATTTTCAACCAAAATAATCCGACCAACAGATCTAAAGCAAAAGATAATTGACAGCAAGGAAGCAGATTTCAACTTCAAGTTGAACTTCATTACTCTTTTCTGCAATACCATGGCCGAAGGATTGAAGAGTGGGACGTTGAATATGACTGTATTGAATTACATACATCCAGAGACAGGTGTATCAAACATTAACTGGTGTTCATATATTTTTGAGGGTTTGAAAAACATCAAGAAGGGTTGGGTGAGAGACTCTAACAAGAGTTTCTATGTTGGATCTATAACATACTTGCTCGTAAGTATAATATAACATTTTTAAATCTAAAATATATCTTACAACAATGTATTAATTGATTCTTATTTGCAGCTATTTTATGTTTATAATTTTGAATGTGAGGGTGTGCATGTTCAAAGATATTTACCATTGATCAAGATGTGGACTGTAGAAAGATTGAGAAGAAGAGAGGGTTATGAAATTGATCAAGGTGGATTCATTAAAGGAAAGCTGATTGTTGAAAAAGAACCTACTGAAGAAGAAAAACAAAATGTAAGTATAATATAACATTCATATTCATATTTGAATATGAATATGAATATTCATATATGAATTCATGTATATATGAATTCATGTATGAATTCATATATGAATTCATATATTATAAACTATATGAAAGTTCATTTATGAACTCAAATATGAAAGTTCATATATAAAAGTTCATATATGAAAGTTCATATGTGAGTTCATATATGAAAGTTCACATAAGAAAGTTAATATATGAATGTTCATATATTTTGAAAGTTCATATATGAATTCATACATGAATTCTTATATTATAACCTATACATATGAAAGTTAATATATGAAAGTTCATATATAAATGTTTATATATTTTGAAAGTTCATATATGAATCTTAGCATTTATGAATTCTTATATTATAAACTATACATATGAAAGTTAATATATGAAAGTTCATATATGAATGTTTATATATTTTGAAAGTTCATATATGAATTCATACATGAATTCTTATATTATAAACTATACATATGAAAGTTAATATATGAAAGTTCATATATGAAAGTACATATATGAAAGGACATATATGAAAGCTCATATATGAATTCATACATGAATTCCTATATTATAAACTATACATATGAAAGTTCATATATGAATGTTCATATATGAACTCGTATATGAAAGTTCATATATGAACTCATATATCAAAGTTGATATATGAAAGATCATATATGAACTCATATATCAAAGTTGATATATGAAAGATCATATATGAACTCATATATGAAAGATCATATATGAACTCATATATGAAAGTTCATGTAAGAAAGTTCATATATGAATTCGTATATGAAAGTTCATATATGATTTTTCATATATTAAAGTTCATATATGAACTTTGGTATATAAAGTTCATATATGAATTCTTATATATGAATTCATATATGAAAGTTCATATATGAATATTGTATACTTCATATATTAATTTTTATATATGAATTCATATTTGAATCTTATATACTTCATATATGAATCCTTAATACTTTATACTTCATATATAACTCTTAATTTTTATACAAATCGTAGGTTGTTCAGAGTATGATAAGAGACAAAATGAATTGTTTGATGTGTGACTCAATGATCCTAGATCAGGCTTTTGAAGAATCTTTTATCAATTTCCCTGGTAATGAAGTAGTTAAAAAAATACAAAGAAGAGTATAATGAGTTCATGAACAGAGGAACAAAGAAGAAGAATTTGGAAAGTGAGATATTAGTTGGAGTTGAAGAAGAAGATTTCTTGGTTAAAGAGAATCTAAACCTGGTTACGGGTATAAATGATGAATTGTTCATGACACATGTTACACAAACAATCAGGATGATGACGGATACAGATGAATTTTGGGAAGACCCACAAACTCATGGGGAAGTTGAAGTTGTCATGAAAAGTTATGAAGCATCAAAAGAAGAGAAGGAGAACGACAAAGAGAAGGAGAAAGAGAAGGAGAAGGAGAAAGAGGAAAAAGAGAAGGAGAAGAAAAAGAATGATGAAAAAGAGAAACAGGAGAAAGAGAAAAAGGAGAAAGAGATCGAGAATAAAGTGACTGAGATGGAGAGACATGAGAAGGAGAGTGCAACTGACATGCAACATGAAGTTACAACAGAAAACACTTCGGATGTTGTGAAAAAAATTGCAGCTTCATATGTGAATGATGGACCTAATTACAGTTTGGGGTTCTCATCACAAGAGGAAGAAGAGAAGGCTGAGAAAGAAAAGGCTGAGAAAAAAAAGAATGAGGAAGAAAAAGGTAAGGAAAGAATGAGAGAAGAGGAAACAAAGGCAGAGAAAGGAGTGAGAGAAGAGGAAGAAATGACAGATGAAGAAATGACACAAGAGGAAGAAAAGGAAGAGGAAGAAGAAAAGAATGAAGGTAAGAGAGAAATCAAACTGCCAGAAAGCATGAGGTCACCTTATGTTAACAGGACTGTTTTGATATCAAAATATTTCTCAATGACTGAAAAGAAGCTTGGTAGATGGTTGTTTGCACTGACCGGAGAGTGGAGGTAAGTCACACCTTTAATATTATATATGTTATTTTAAAAAGTTAATGATGTGCATATATGATAAATTTTATTTTATTTCATTGTCTTATAGCGAGACGATCTATGAAACAAGGGATGGGGATAATATGATAAAGGTCGCTGCACAAAGTTTAATGCCAAACACATATGTAGTGGCCAATGTCGTTGATACATGGGTTGCTCTATTGAACACAGAAGAAGCATTAAGAAGCAACCAATCCCCACATAGATTTTTTCTCAACACAGCCATAATGGTATGTCAATAGTTATATATATTTTTAGCCTAGTTCATACATGTATAACTTTTAAATGGGTTTGTTTTCATATATGAATGATTGTCACTTGTGAACTTTATTTACAAAAATCTGTTTTCATTCATATATGAATGATTTGAACCATTGAGTTCATATATAAACATGAATTGAATATGAATCTTAGCATATATGAATTCTTATATTATAAACTATACATATGAAAGTTAATATATGAAAGTTAATATATGAATGTTTATATATTTTGAAAGTTCATATATGAATCTTAGATTATATGAATTCTTATATTATAAACTATACATATGAAAGTTAATATATGAAAGTTCATATATGAAAGTACATATATGAAAGCTCATATATGAATTCATACACGAGTTCCTATATTATAAACTATACATATGAAAGTTCATATATGAACATTCATATATGAACTCGTATATGAACTCATATATCAAAGTTGATATATGAAAGATCATATATGAACTCATATATGAAAGTTCATATAAGAAAATTCATATATGAATTCGTATATGAAAGTTCATATATGATTTTTCATATATGAAAGTTCATATATGAATTCTTATATATGAATTCATATATGAAAGTTCATATGTGAATTCCTATATGTGAATATTGTATACTTCATATATTAATTTTTATATATGAATTCATATTTGAATCTTATATACTTCATATATGAATCATTAATACTTTATACTTCATATATGAATTCTTAATACTTTATACTTTATAGTTCATATATGAATCCTTAATACTTTATACTTCATATATGAATTGAATATGAATCTTAGCATTTGGATTTACATATGAATCTTTTTGTTCATATATGAATCTTTTTTTTCATATATGAATATAAATTGTTCTGAAAATAAAAAATTTAAATATAATTACTTTGTTTACCTAGCCGGATGGGGTCCTAAAGAAAAATAACACCCCAGAAGAAAGTTTCAATATCTTCAATTCAAACATTAGAGAAGTATTCAAGAATAATGAAGATTTGACAACTCTAAGGGATTATGATCTGGTACGTATCTAAATTATATACAAAACATAAAAATCTGTTTGAAATTGTAAAGATTCTGATTATGTATAATGAAAACAGGTTTTCTTCCCCATCATACAATCAAGCCACTATTTTTTTTATTGTATACAACATCAAGCACCCAAAAATCTACATTATAGACAACATGTCAACGAAAGTATCTATTGCAAACAAATATGGAGACGTTCCGTTCATTCTGGTAAAGTTACTAATGTTTAAATTTTTGTAAGTTCATAAACGAATATATTATAAACTTTACTTATGATGATAAAAATATTATGCAGCATCGATTGTTCGTTGAATACTTGAGGTCCGTTAACCATCCCAGAGCAGAAGCAATAGCACCACTTCAACCAGAAAGATATATAATGAACTGGTGCTCTGAACAAAACAAAATTGACTGTGGGATATTCATAATGAGGCATATGGAGACATACCTTGGACAAGATATCCAGAAGTGGGATTGTGGATTTCAAAAAAAGGTAAACTCTCATAAACAACAAATTTATCGCTTACGATACAAGTATGCGACAAAATTGTTACTTTCAGAGAATAATCTACATAGGGAGAAGGTTATAGCAGAAACAAATGAGTTTGATACATACAATGAAGCAAAGAAGAAATACATGGAATCGGTGGCAAAGACACTGAAGAAGCAGAGACATGATATGTTATAAGTGATTGGTTGGGTTTGATACATTTGGCAGCATACATTTGGTGGTTGGGTTTGATACATTTGGCAGCATACATTTGGTGGTTGGGTTTGATGGTTCTATCGTTTAAAAACAATACTTTCTTGTACAATTATGGTTGTTTGTTTGTGTATGAAGGTTTGCTAGAATGTTAGCATGAAGATACAATTATGGTTGTTTTGGTTGATTGGTTTGGATATTTTTAAACAATGGTACCTGTATGTTGAATGTTTGTAATTTTGGTGGTAATATATAGTTTATAAAAAAATATTTTTGATCTGTTTTGGTCTATTTATTGGTTGTTTATAGATTAATGTGAACCTTATTTTTCATATATGAACCTTATTGTTCATATGAACCTTATTGTTCATATGAACCTTCGTGTTCATATAAGTTTATATAACTTCATATATGAACTCTTGAGTTCGTATATCAGAAAATATTCATATTTGAACATTGAAGTTCATATATGAACTTTTATGTTTATATATGAATGCAAAAGTTCATATATGAATGTTCATCTATGAATGTTCACATATTAGAAAGTGCAAATATGAAAGTTCAAATATGAATGTTAATATATTTCGAAACTTCATACATGAATGCTCATATAATCGAAAGTTCATATATGAATATTTAAATATGAATGTTCACATATTAGAAAGTGCAAATATGAACGTTCATATATGAATGTTCACATATTAGAAAGTGCAAAGATGAATGTTCATATATGAATGTTCATCTATGAATCTTTATATAGCCTAATGTTCATATATGAATGTTCATCTATGAATGTTCACATATTAGAAAGTGCAAATATGAAAGTTCAAATATGAATGTTAATATATTTCGAAACTTCATATATGAATGCTCATATAATCGAAAGTTCATATATGAATGTTCAAATATCAATGTTCGGGTATTCGAAAGTGCAAATATGAACGTTCATATATGAATGTTAATATATTTTGAAACTTCATATATGAACCTTTAACTTCATATATGAACATGAAAACAAAAACAACTACAAAATAAACTTGTATTATTCATTAAAAAATCAATCAACATTTATTATTTAAATTGTGACTATAAAAAGTAATCATAGAGTTAAAAAGTAACCTAGACTGTGTATCTAATCATTAACATTCTTCAATGGGAAGTTTCGAGAATCATGATTACCCAACTCTTGACAATTTCTACACAATCGCTTAGCCTTTTGACTCTTTATTGCAGCTTTCTCACCTGCACCGATCAAACGTTTTCCTGTTCCACATCCTTTGTTGTGGATGCCTGATGGTGCCCGAATATCTATTTTTTCTGGTTTATTAACACCAATAAGATTTATTATCGTCTATTTCTTCTTTTCAACTTTTCTTTGGTAAGGAATATTAGCATCTACCTCAGCTTTCAAACAATGAATCTTCTCTGCAAACTCTTTAAGCTTCTTTTTATCACTTCTAAGACTCATCAAAATATAATCCAAAGATGCTTGTGCATCATATCAAATTCTTGCCATTTCACCATTTGGATCGCCTTGTTTCCACGAAATGTGTCTAAGATTGAAACACATCAAGTCTCTTCTCCATCGTCGACATATATACTTCTCGGGTATCTGATTGAAGTTCTCATTCATTAAAACTTTGAAAACATGACGACATAAAAATCCATGTTGACCAAAATGATTGCATTCACATTCAAATGTTGAATCCAGTTGATTCCACACAACCTACAACACACATGAACATGAAAAACGTAAGTTGTGTTAATAAATAATAATAAATATGCATATATTATTAATTCTTTTTACCTTCAACAGCTTCTTCCTTTTACAACCTTTGTCATTTTGTAAAATTGTATAAAGTTGGCATCCATCCTTTTCAACAACATTTTGTTGAACACACGACCATGCTCCTTTATTAATTTCCTTTTGAACTTCCAAAAACATAGCCCGTGTGTAAACTTCATTTGCATGTTTCTCAATTGCTTTCGGAGTGCACATATGAGGGACAGTTGTCTTTGTCGCATGGTCAAGCTTACGTTGAGATTTTCTTTGCTTACGCATTGCATTTTCAAATGCAAGCATGAATGTGACAAAGTTATTACCATGGTGAGCAAATTTGTTGAAGAATGAATTTATGCTCTCGGACCTTGATGTAGTTTTCATCAATGAACAAAAAGGAATAGACTTGAAATAAGCAGGAATCCATCGTTGACGAATACGAAACATGTGTGAAAACCATTTGCTTTTCTGAAGTTTGAACTCACTAATCAAATCCAACCACATAGTTTCAAATTCTTCAGGCTCCAATTGAACATTCCAAACAAGTTTATTAAAGCGTATGTTAAAATCTGTCTCCCTATATATCTTTGTGCTAACCTACAAAATGAACAGGCTACTCTAAATAATGATTCATATATGAAATTTGTTTACAAAAAAAAAATTCATATTTGAACTTTAATTTATTTAATATAATTCATATATGAACCTTGGTGTTCATATATGAATATGTAATTAGTATGAACCTTTTACTTCATATATGAACCTTCAAGTTCTTATATGAACCTTCAAGTTCATATATGAACTTTTGTTTTCATATTTAAAAATGTATTTAGTATGAACCTTACATTCATATATGAACATTCGTGTTCATATATGAACATGTATTTAGTATGAACCGTACATTCATATATGAACATTCGTATTAATATATGAACCTTTGTATTCATATATGAACCTTCAAGTTCATATTTGAAAATGTATTTATGATGAACTATGTGTTCACGTTAAAATTTTAATAACTTATTAAGAATTCATATATGAACAGATACTAACCTTGTTTGGAACTTTGGCCATGATATGCCACATACATAATATGTGACGTGATTCGGTAAAAACCAATGGAATAGCTTGTTTCATTGCCAAACACTGGTCTGTTAGAACCAAACTAGGATGCTTCCCACAATGTGCTTTCAAAAACGCCTCAAGAAGCCACTTAAAATTATCAAGAGTTTCACCCGACAACAAAGCTGCACCAACAATAATAGATTTTTTATGATTATTAATAGCAGTAAATGAAACAAACACCATTCTATACTGGTTTGTGCGGAACGTAGCATAAAATGAAATAACATCTCCAAATTCTTGGTAATTCAGCTTAGCAATTTCATCAGCCCAAAAAATACCACATAATTGATTATCCTGTCGATTATATTCAAAAGAAAATCCTGAATCATCCTTTGATCTATCTTCCAACATAGAAAGAACCATTTCACCATCACCATCACCATCACCAACAAATGCATTTAAATCCCTCCTAAAGTTCTTATAATCATCAACAGTGCAACCAGAAACATCAAAACCCCCTTTCAAAGACATATGCAACGTATGCGCCTTCGTTGCTCCAATATTACAACTAGCAGCATTGTGAATAAACACTTGATCGGTTAAAGACAACTGCCTTCGTTTTCTAGACATACTCATTTCATTTTCATCAAGAAGCATATGATTATGTTTCTCTTCAAAATAATAAACTTCATACAATGATTTTGAAGGTACAAAACGCAACTTAATGCATGCTCTACAACTCATCTTCTTCGTATTTGAATTACGGTGATTTTTACCTTCAATACTATCATGAACCGTATTAAAACTCCTTTTTGGTGGATCCCCTTCCTTACTACACACAACATACCTTATCTTGACAATACCATGATTACCATTAACAGTTGTTGAAAGTCTAACATCAAAACCCCCTTTCTGAGCATACCGTTCATACATTGAAATGCCCTGCTGAACAGACTGAAAAAAGATACCTACTCTTGGCTTCAAATCCAGATGCACATTCGGTATCCAAAACTTTGAACCAGACGGTGAAAAAACTAATTGATGAACAGCATTTGTAGATGACAAACAATGATTTGAAACTACAACATCATTATATAAAAATAATGTTAAAAATGTTCAAATATGAATGTATTTAATTCTTTTAAATAAAAGTAATACCTAAACTAAATAACAAATAATTCATATATGAATGTTTTATAACAATTCTAACAATTCATATATGAATGTTTTATACTATAAACATTTTTAAAGTAATTCAACAAATATTCATATATGAATTTTTGTTACAATACCTATAATATGAACGTTTTATAGAAATTCTAATAATTCATATATGAATGTTTTATACTCTAAACATTTTTAAATCAATTCAACAAATGTTCATATATGAATGTTTTATAACAATACAAACAATTCATATATGAATGCTTTACACTTTAAATTTTTTAAAAGCAACTCAGAATTCAAGAATGTTCATATATGAATAAATTTAATTATTTACAACTAACTAATTAATGAACTAAGAAACAAAATAATTCATATATGAACGTTCAAATAAATTCATATATGAATGTTTTATAATAACACAAATTCAAAAATCAAATCAAACTAAATTCATCAAGTTCATATATCAATCAACAATGTTTATAACAGACATAAAACAAATGTTCATATTCAATTTATAACTCAAAAAGTTTGAAAAAAAACTAAAATTGTTCGAATTTCAATTTGAACGATTAATTATTTGCAATTCATCTTCATAAAATCACATCTACATCGAAAAAACAGTAAAAGAACATAAAATTAAAACACAATACCTTCATCTTCATCAAACAAATCTTCATCATTTGATAATTGATTAACTTCTTGATCGACTTCATGATCAAGAACGGTTACTGAATCAGACATTATATTACGATTGATCAATCTCTTTTCAAAACCTAATTTTTGAGACAGAAGAAGAAAACGAGAGCAAATCAAGAGTTTGAATCGATAAAATTGAAATAGATTGATAAACGAGAGCTAATAAGGATACGATCGAATTTGATTAAGGAAATGATATGTTTTATTTCAATTTGATTCTAAACCGTATGACATTAATTACCAAATTACCCTCATGTGATAAAAATTAGATCATTTAATCTAAGGGACATGATCACTTCTCTATTTCTCTAAATATTTGGATTTCTCTATTGAACCTATGGCTATATATATATATATATATATATATATTTGTCACCTTAAGCCACGCCTTGAAAAACGTTATAGCCTTGGCCTCGCCGTAACTCGTAAGGCTTGAGGCTTGACCTCGCCGCCGCACCACGCCTCACGCCATTTAGAACCTTGAAAATATACACACCCTATCGTACCGAATATTTATTTTTTAAACTTCATTATTATTTTGGTCCTTGTGGTTTTCAGCTGATGTCAATCATTGCTCTATCTTTTAAACTATAGTAAATTACATACTTGGTCCCTGTGGTTTGGTCTAAATCTGGATTTGGTCCATATTTTGAAATAAGTACACCAGGCGTCCATGTGGTTGTCATTTTGTTTCACGCCGGGTCCCTTACACTAACACCGTTTATTTCCTCTCCGTGAGCACCATCACGTGCAAGGCACGTGAGGGGTAAAAAGGTCATTTTTTTCTTTTTATTATAATTTACCATTTTTTTGTCTTCTCCGGTGAGATACCCACCCTTTTCCTTTCTCCGACCACCACCATATATTCGGCCACCGTATACTTAGATCACACGCTAAACATAATTGAACACAACAAATCAACCCAAATCCAGAACCTAATAACTATAATTGAATTCAAAATTAAAGACCCACACATGAAAATCAAAATTAAATTCAAACTCAAACAAATCCATATTCATAGTCCATATCAGATCAAATTCATGAACCCAATGAGAATATTCTATTGAAACAAATCCTATTGATAAGCTTGATGAAATATGTGGCAATTGATGAACTCGTTGCAACTTCTGTGGTGATGAATCTGCTACAACGGAGAACCAGGTGAGGGCTTGGAAAGATGACGGAAAACCAGATCAGGATTTGGAGACGGTGGTCTCCGACAGTCGAGATCGGAGAATAAATGGTATCTTCGGCGGTAGAGAGGAAACGGGAAAACGAGATCTGTCTCTTCAATGAAAACCCAGATCGCCGATGAAATCGAGCTCCACCTTCAAACCACCTCCATCTCCAACCAGGCACCTTCCTCCGGTGCTCCTTCCTCCGTTCATCTCCCTCTTGTTTCAAAATAGGGACCAAATCCAAATTTGGACCAAACCATAGGGACCAAATATGTAATTTACTCTTTAAACTAATTACATTATTTGACTATTATGATTGTCATTTTGTTTTGGATTCAGTCCTGTATCGTTTGTGGCTTAATGGGCTGTATGGTAGATATGGATGATTCGCTCAGCCATATCTAGGTGTTCGGAACCGGCTTATTCGGTCAGCCTATGGCTGAATCGGTCAGCTAGAAAAATAGAGTCCTTTGTGTTCAGCCTTGTATTCACCCTTTTATTACTTTTTTTACCTTTACCCTCTATTATCTTCATCCCTATTCATTTAACCAGTGCCTCCTCCACAAGCATCACATCCTTGATTTCAAGAATCAGATCTGCTACCTCCTCCACAAGCATCAAACCTATCGCCGGTCATCTGTTTCTCCCTCGTCGCCGGCCATTGCCTCCTCCACGTCGCCAGCCAGCCATGGCTTCCCCCGTATGTATTGCACATATCTTTTTTCTTCTCTCCTAGATATCTTCTCAAAAACATTTCACATATATTTTGGTATGCGATAACATTTCCTCTTCTGTCGCCGGCCATGGCTTCCTCCATAAAGTAACTGTAACACCTGAAAAATTGGAAAAAACGAATTTGAGGCTCACGGACGTCCGCAAGGCACAAGGCCGGACGTCTGCGATGTGCGGAAGTCCTCGGATCATCCGCGGAAGCAACAGAGAAATTGAGGGTTTCGGATCAGCTCAAGTCGGACATCCGCGAAGGACCATGCGGACGTCCGCGATAGGTCTGATGAGATATTTTGGTGTTTTAAGCCCTTTCTCTCTCTCTCTCTCTCTCTCTTTCCTCATTTTATTTCCTTCACAACAACTCACCTCTCTCCCTCTCTAAAACCGATTTCTCTCTCTAGAAAACCCCAAATCCCTTCTCTTCTTCTTCATCTTCTCCACCCAAACTATACCCACTTCCACCATTGTTGAAGATATGGGAGCTTGAAGCTTTTGTGGAGACTAGGAACTTTTATTTGGAGGATTCAAATGGTGAAGGTAATCTCTCCCTACCCAAAAGTTAGATTGTTGTTGTTTTCACTCTCTCTTCCATGTTTGGGGTATTTTGGGTGATTTTGATGATGTTTGGTTAAGGTGGTCTTCTATTCTCTTCACCTATGAAGTTAGGGTTTTGATATAAGTTGAGAATTGGATATAAAATGTTTGAGGAATGATTCTACATGGTTAGATTTGATTATTGATGGTTGGAAACTTATGGATCTAGGTTTTTGGAAGATTTGGCTTGAGGATTCAAGTTTCTTCAAAGGAGCTTACGTTTGGGGAAAATCTAGATTTAGCCTAAATCTAGCAAGGTGGGTTCAAGTTGATTTGTGAAAACTTTGTACATGCCAAAAATGTTATTTTCCAAGTATTTGTGTGTTTTACTTGAAATTATAAGTTGTTGAGTTATTTGATGAGTTTAACTCTCTTGAAGTATTTAACTTCTTAAATGTTGTAAAACACCCATATCTGGGATTTTTGGATATTGTGATGTGTAGAAATCATAATATGTCCTTAAAAGATTTATTGCTAAAAATGAAGTTTATTTGATGGTTTAATCATATTAGTGTAAATGATTTTATAAACCAATTGGGAGAATGCACGTTTTAGTGTCAATAACCATTTTGAGAATTATAAGGGTATGAGTCCTTTTGGAAAAACCCTTTTGTTTAACCTGTTGGGTCTTCACAGATTTGAAATTGACTCACTTAGGTACTTAGAATATTTTTGGATTCTTCTGTGTAACTTGTACTGTCATATCAATTGTTCGGTGAAGTCGAAGATCAACCGAAACCAAATGCGAAGACTATCTCATTGCGGAAGTGAGAAAATCGGCAGCAACTTTCTACAAGTTACACCACCACCGATATGCTTGTGTATCGGTGGACAAGCATCACCGAATTAAAGAAATTCGGTGAGAAGCTCAAGAAGACTTTCACCGATATGCTTTCAAAAATCGGTGGAAGTTCAAGAAGATTTCCACCGATATATGTTCAGAGATCGGTGGGAATTTGAGAAGACTGCACCGAAACTTTCTACACTTCGGTGAAGGATCTCTCTTTTCTAAAGAAGTGAGATTTCAAATTGGTGCAGTTTCCAATACAGGAGGTCGGTAGCCTTTTTCTCTGAAGACAAAAGAAAAGATCATTTATTATGAGACAATATCCTATTGTCAGATAAAAGTGGCAGTTTGTCATTTTATCTATTCTCAGATAAGGTCTTTTTCTGGTACTACTGTCCTCCTGGTTCTTTGGATAAGTTAAAAAGGAAATATCAGCTTTTCAGAAGTCAACCTCTGCAATGAATGGAAGAGTGACAAGTGTTCCAAGCATTAAATGATGCATGGACTATAAATAGAGGTGAAGACTCTCCATGCAAAATACGCTTCTGAAGATTACTAAGTGCAAGCTCCTTTCTTACTGAAACTGCATCTTGTGTCTAAGTGCTCAATTTGTTCTAAGTGTTTTTCAGTTTACTTTGTGTTAGATTGTTAGAATAGTTTAACTGTTCTTTTCCGCAACAATCTTTAGTTTTCTATGTGTAATTCTTGTTGAAAGATTTTCAATATAAAGAATTAAAATTGTGAAAAATCTGAGTATTGTATTCAACCCCCCCTTCTACAATACTTGTTGAGCCATTTTGGGACCAACAAGTGGTATCAGAGCGGAAAGTTTAAGTCATAAACTTGATCCGCAATGGCTGCCTCATCTTCATCCCTAACTGTTGAAAACACTAGTCAAAATAATTTTGCTGAAAATGGTTCCATTTCAAAACCTCCCAAGTTTAATCCTAACAACTTTTCTCTATGGAAGAGCCGTATGATGCTATTTATGGAAGGAGTGGATACTAGATATCCAACCATTCTCAAGGAGGGACCTATCATCCCGAGAGTTTGGGCTCGCTATGAAAAGCAGAGGCCTGGTAAGGAGTCAGTCGATAAATCAAGTGACTCTGATGAATCTGAACCTTCCGACATAGAAAAAGCAAAGGCTACTGGTCGTTACATTCTCAAAAATCCAAGAAAATATTCTGATGAAGAAAAACGATTAGTGTCTCTGGATTCTAGGCTTAGAGCAATTATTGCTCTCTCACTTCCTGATGAAGTCTATCACTCTCTTGTTAACTTCGGTACCGCTAAAGAGATGTGGACTACTTTGTGTGTACTTTATGAGGGTACAGAGGAAGTAAAGAAAAGCAAAAAGATTGGCCTCATTCGAAAATATGAGCTCTTTGCCTATGAAAAGGGAGAATCTCTTCCAAGCTTTTATAACCGGTTTAACTCTCTGTTAAATGATTTAAAATTACTAGGTAGAGTCTATGACAATGAGGAAGTTCTATGCAAGTTTATGGATTGTCTTCCTGACTTTTGGGAAAACATTTGCACTTGCATAAAGACTACCAAGGACTTGGAATACATGCCTTTAACTGTTTTGTATGGAACTCTGTTCAACTTTGAACAAACCAAGCTTCATAGGAAAACCATCTTCAAAGAGATAAAGAGCTCTTCAATAGCTCTTATTTGCGAAAGTTCCAAGAAAAGTCATAATGTTCCTTGTATCACATATCCCTCATCAGACTCTGATACCGAAAATCAGAACAACCCTTCTCACCAAACGGAGGCATATCTGAGTGATGCCGATGATGAAGGTGATGAAATTTCGGTAGACCGAATGACTGATGAAATGGCTATGATGGCTGGCTTTAAAAATAAATCTCGAAATTTCAACAAACCCATAAGTTTCAGAAAACCTTCATTTTCAAAAATGTCCTCGTCTGACAAGACAAATGAGGAATGTTTCAACTGTGGTAAGAAAGGACACTTTGCAGCTGAGTGCAGAAGCAAGCGTGTGTCAAAAGTCAATTCCTCGTCCTCTGACAAATATCCTTCTAAAGTTGAGAAATCCCATTTCAAGAAAGATTCTCAATCCTCCTCACTCTCACATCAGGAACGTGCTGAAAAGTACAAGGCAAAGTACAAGAAGGAAAAAGAAAGAAATGAAGGATCTCAAAGAAAAGGAAAAGGATTGATAGCAGAGGCTCATGACTGGGAAGAAGAAGAAACCACTGACAGCGATTCTCCAAATAAGTGCTTTGTGGCCATATCTGAAGAGGTGGAAGAAGAGGAAGAAGAAAAGGCCAAATCTCCAATGGCACTAGTTTCTACTGAAGGCTCATCATCATACTCTCAGGTACATCCCTTCAATGACATGACTGATATTGAAAAGATAAATGCTTATGAGTCTTTAACTCAAGATTTTTACACTGTCAAAGATAGCAAGAGAAGAAAATCTGCTCAAGTTAAAGCTCTTACATCTCAACTTGAATCTTGCTTGTCTAAACTCGAAAAGTTTGAAGAAATAAAAGCTGAGCTTGAAAATCTAAAAGTCATAAATCATGCAATTGAAAAGGAGAAAAATAAACTGTTCAAAAAGTTAAAGAAAGAACAAGAAGTTGTCAGAAAATGGACAAGCTCTTCAAGGAATCTTGAACAAATCTTTCAAGATCAAGTCAGTGGTGGTAACAAGTCTGGGTTAGGATATGAAAAATCCATGCTTGAAAAATCTACTCATGCACTTGTTCCCATCACCGATTCCTGGAAAGATGACTCTGAGACAAACTCTTGTGATTCCATTTCTTTAAACTCTATTGATCTTGGTGAAGCCTTGAAATATGGAATGTTCATAAAAGCCAAAGAATCTTCATCAGATCAAACCCATAAAGTCCAAGATGTGGTCAAACCTATTCATGATGTGTTCAAAGGTCTAGCCATTGACAACAACTCTTCTAGTCTTACAAAACCACAATCTTTCAAAGAAAACCACACCACCGAAAAACCCCTCGCCGATTTTGTGCAAAAGGGAAAGTCCAAAGTTTTTTTAAGAGAGATCCCTGACCATGCTTCAACCTCAAGAACCAAACTTTTTAGAGGCCCTCGCAATCCTCTTCTCGGTCCAAAGATTAAAGTTGATATAATTGGAAAGGAAAAAGGAAAGGAACAAAAACCCAAAATAACTTTCATCTACCGAAAATGTTATAATTGTGGTGATACCTTTCATCTTGCTAAAGACTGTCCAAAAGAAAGAATTGACAGATCTAAACCCAAGGTTTCTCACACCTCTAACCCAAAAGGACCCATCACCAAATGGGTACCTAAGAACTGATTTGATGTTGTTTGCAGGTTTTTGAGCACCAACAAGTTTGGTATTTAGATAGTGGGTGCTCACGCCACATGACTGGAAACAAACATCTTCTTGTAAACTATGTGTCAGAGAAGGGTCCTTCTGTAACCTTTGGGGACAACTCCAGAGGTCATACTAAAGGATATGGAACTCTCACAAACGGAACCCTCACCTTCAATAAAGTGGCATTTGTTGAAGGTCTCATGCATAATCTCCTCAGTATAAGCCAACTATGTGATCTTGGATACAAAGTCATCTTTGAACTACGTATCTGTACTGTTGTTGACAAGAATATGAAGGTTGTCCTCTCTGGAAGAAGGCTAGATAATGTGTACATCATTGATATGAGTCAAAACAACTCCTCAAATGTCTGCTTTGTGTCTGACGATTCAGTCAAAAGAAACTGGCTGTGGCATAAACGGTTGTCTCATCTCAACTTCAAAACCCTTCATAAAATATCAAACAAATAGCTGGTGACTGGCATGCCTAAGTTAAACTTCGTCAAAGAAAAGCTGTGTGATGCATGTGAAAAAGGGAAGCTCACCAAATCCTCTTTCAAAACCAAGCAATGCTCTTCCATCAATCTCCCACTTCAGATGCTGCATATGGATCTATGTGGACCAGTCAGCACTCCCAGTCTAGGAGGAAGAAGGTACATTCTTGTTATTGTTGATGAATTTTCTAGATATACTTGGGTGTCTTTTCTCAGGTACAAAAGTGATGCAACCGAAGAAATCATCAACTTTGTCAAAAGGAATGAAGTTCTGAATGGTCAGCTTGTGAGATCAGTAAGAAGTGACAATGGCACCGAATTCAGAAACAGCAGTTTAGAAGACTTTTTCAATGAAAAAGGAATCTCTCAAAACTTCTCTGCTGTCAGGACTCCACAACAAAATGGTGTTGTAGAAAGAAGAAATCGAACTCTATGTGAAGCAGCAAGGTCTATGCTGAGTGAAGCAAATCTGCCAACCTATTTTTGGGCTGAAGCTGTCAACACTGCCTGTTTCACTCAAAACAGGCCGGTGATAACTAAAAGGCATGAGAAAACCCCGTATGAAGTTTTCATGGAAGAAAGCCAAACATTGGTTTCCTTCATGTCTTTGGCTGTGTGTGCTTTATTCTAAATGACAGGGAAAATCTTGGGAAATTTGATCCTAAGGCAGATGAAGGAATCTTTGTGGGATATTCCTTGACTTCCAGAGCCTACCGAGTTTACAATCTTCGGAGAGAATGCATTGATGAATCCATCCATGTAAAGTGTGATGACTCAAGATCATCTTCTCTGACAAATGATGATGAAGAACTACATAGATGGATATCATCATGCATCGGGGAATCTCCCATTTCAACCTCCACCGATCCACCCTGCATTCCAAATATTCCTTCTGTTCCAAACAATCAAACTGGGCCATCGTCCTTAACACCTGAAACCCCCTCTACCGAAATTTCCTCCACCGAACCCTATCCATCATCCACCGAAATTAACCCCATTACCGAATCTCTTCCTACCGATAATCCATCTGACAACCCACCTTCATCACATCATGCCAACACTCCAGCCTCGAACTTTCCTTCCACTTCAGCCATTCCTCCACCGATGCCTCCTGCTCTTAAATGGACCAAAGATCATCCCATTGATCAAATCATCGGTGATCAGCAAGCTGGTGTTCAAACAAGAAGAGGCACCAGTAACATCTGTCTCTATGTGAATTTCCTCTCTCTTGTTGAACCTAAAAAGATTGACGAAGCCCTAAGTGACCCATGTTGGGTTTCGGCCATGCAAGAAGAACTCTCCCAGTTTCAAAGAAACAAAGTCTGGAGACTTGTGCCTAGACCTTCAAGGAAAACAATCATCGTCACAAAATGGGTCTTCAGAAACAAAATGGATGAAGATGGTACTGTCATCAGAAACAAAGCCAGACTCGTAGCTCAAGGCTACCGACAGGAAGAGGGTATTGACTACGATGAAACATTTGCTCCAGTTGCCAGACTTGAAGCTATCAGGATCTTTCTTGCTCATGCTGCTCACAAGAACTTCAGGGTATTTCAAATGGATGTGAAAAGTGCTTTTTTGAATGGAGAACTAGCTGAGGAAGTCTATGTGAAGCAACCTCCAGGCTTTGAAGATTCCACACTTCCAGACTATGTGTACCGACTTGACAAAGCTCTGTATGGGCTCAAGCAAGCTCCTCGAGCCTGGTATGAAACTCTCGCCATCTTTCTACTCAAGCATGGCTATACTAGAGGTACAATTGATAACACTCTCTTCCACAAGCAATCCTCAGGTAATCTCATTCTTGTTCAAATTTATGTGGATGACATTATTTTCGGTGCCACCGATGAGTCTCTGTGTGATGACTTTGCCTCTCTCATGAAAAGTGAATATGAGATGAGTATGATGGGGGAGCTAACTTTTTTCTTAGGTCTTCAAGTAAAACAAATTTCAGAAGGAATCTTCATAAACCAAAGCAAGTACATTAAAGACCTTCTGAAGAAATTTGGCTTCGAAAACTCATCCCCCATGAAAACTCCCATGGCACCACCTTTGAAACTTGACACCGATTTAAATGGTGAATCTGTGGATGTTACTCATTATAGAGGCATGATTGGCTCATTGCTTTATTTAACTGCTAGCAGACCAGATATCATGTTTGCTACTTGTCTGTGTGCTCGTTATCAGGCAAATCCAAAGAAATCTCATTTGGATGTTGTAAAACGGATTTTCAGGTATCTAAAGGGTACCATGCATCTGGGTCTTTGGTACCCCAAAGACTCAGGTTTTGAACTCATGGGATATTCAGATTCTGACTTTGCAGGTTCCAAAAATGATAGAAAAAGCACCACAGGCAGTTGCCAATTCCTTGGTGGAAAACTGGTAAGCTGGTCCAGCAAAAAGCAAAACTCAGTCTCAACATCTACTGCCGAGGTTGAATATGTTGCTGCTGGAAGTTGCTGCGCACAGATTCTATGGATGAAGAACCAGTTGAGAGACTACAATCAGTTTTACTCCAAGATACCCATCCTATGTGACAATTCAAGTGCAATTGCAATTGCAAACAATCCTGTTCTCCACTCAAGGTCCAAACACATCGATATCCGATATCATTTCATCAGGGACCATATCTCCAAAGGTGACATTGAGCTGCATTTTATTCCAACTAATCTTCAACTTGCAGATTTGTTTACTAAACCTCTGGATGAAGCCAGGTTCACTTTCCTCATCGGTGAACTTGGCATGTTGTACTTAGAATAGGTTTCAAAAAAAAAAAAATCGGTCTGGTGACTTTCGGTGGATTCATCTCTCGGTGATTCATCCTTTCGGTGCTTCATCTTTCGGTGGTTTCTCTATCGGTGATTCATCCTTTCGGTGAGTCATACTAAGTGATTTCTCGGTGATTCATCCTTTCGGTGCTTCATCTTTCGGTGGTTTCTCTATCGGTGATTCATCCTTTCGGTGAGTCATACTAAGTGATTTTTCGGTGATTCATCCTTTCGGTGAGTCATACTAAGTGATTTTTCGGTGATTCATCCTTTCGGTGGATTCATCTCTCGGTGATTCATCCTTTCGGTGCTTCATCTTTCGGTGGTTTCTCTATCGGTGGATTCATCGCTCGGTGATTCATCCCCGATCACCGATACTTCTGTGTGTTTCCCACCGATTGTCCCCTCACTTCCCTCACCGATGTCCACCGAATTTCAAACCTATCCACACGTCACCCCTATAACCCTAGCCCTGTCAGACCCCTTCACCTTCCCGTTTTGTGAAACGTTTTTCTGACCACACTTCCCAATGTGGTCATGATTGCTATTTTATTTTTTATTCTTTCTTTAAACCTTTTAACATTTTTTTTAAACCCTATATATACTCGATCCCCCACTCTCATTTTTTCTTTACGTTCTAATTCTCCTTCGTACTTCCTCCGTAACCTGCAACCACATCCTCTTCGTGCTCTCTCTTGTTCATCCATGGCGTCCTCGAAGAACATCTCCCCTACGTGTTTTGCTGATCTCAAGTTCAACCCTTGCAATCACGTTGCCAGATTTGAAACCGATCCCTCTCATCCTGAATTTACCCATGTGATCAAGTTCCTCACTCGATCTCCCCTCCTTCATGCCTTCACTTGCAATCTCAAAATGAGCAAAATGCTCGTTGGGACATTCTGGCTCTCCTGTGTGTATGATCCCTCCAATGATGCGATTCATGCATCCATACTTTCTAGAGACGAGGATGATCACGACCTCACCTTTGGGGTCGATGATGTTCGCTCTGCCCTGAAGATCGATGCTTTCGATTCCTATGACGATTGGCATTCCGATACTGTTCTCGACGATGTTCTCAGTGCCACAGGATACGTGGTCGACGACACCTCTAAAAGCTCCAAAGGTCCTGGAACTCTTCTTCGGAGTCACATGGGTGGTGTATGGAACTTCTTCTTTGCCCATGTGATCCACTGCCTATCCCGAAAGACGAGCGGCCATGATCAATCCCCCTCATACATCACCAAACTTGCCCATGCCTTAATCTTTCAACGCCGAGTGGATTTCGCCCAGTACTTCTTCACCGAATTAGTGGAAGTGATCTCCCATCCAAAGAAGTGCCATGTTGCCTACCCCCGATTTATCTCTATGATCATCCATCACAAACTTGGCAAGGCTCTGGACAAAGACCGCACGTCTCCCACTCCCCGATTCACCTATGACTGGGCTCCACCGATCGTCGGCAGCAAAACTCTCAACGTCGGTGCTCTAGACACCGACCGTCCTTTACGCCGAGGTATGATCACTCTAGCCATCTCTCCAGAGCTTCAATGGGGCGATTCTGAAATTCCAGGGTTTCACCACCCCGATATCCCAGAAGTCCTTGCTGCTGCGGTGACTTCTTCCCCCCGTTCTAGAGCAAAGTCAGTCGGCGCGAAGAGGAAATCGGCCGCCGACACCTCCGCCGCTGCTTCCAGGACCATGACACCGATTAACCCATCGGTGGCTGCCCAGGTCCAAAAACCTTCTAAGCGGAGGCACTCTTCATCCCCCCCGAAAAGTCGTTTAAAACGATCTCGGGGCCCCGTCCGTGAGTCATCCCCTTCCGAATCCTTTTTGTTCACCACCGACCATTTGGTCATCCCTAAGGCATTTCTAAATATACCTCTTCCAACACATTCGCTGAGTGACCATGCTGCTTCTCCCGCCGACTCCCTAGAATCTCCCTCCGACAGCCTAGACCCTGAACTGCACGCCCTTTCACCTGGTCAGTTCTTGATAGATGATGATACACAACCCGATCAGGGTTCCCCCCCATTAAATCCCCCCCATGACTTCTTTGCAGGTCTCTTTGACGACACTGGTTCTCCCCGAACCTCCCCGTCTGACGGAGCGATCCTCATTGAGTCCGCTTCCCCCTCACCAATGAAGTCTCCTGTGAACCAAACTTCTCCCCGAAGTTCCCCCCGGGTTCACTCTCCCCGAAGATCGCCTACGCCACACCGATCACCCTCTCCGGTTCAGGAATCTCCCCGACGATCTCCCACTCCGCCACCGAGACCGCTTTTCCCCGATGAAATGTTATATCCCAGCAACATTCCCATCTCGGCGGAAGATCCCCTTCGCATCCGTTACATCGTTCCTGGGATATCGGGGGACACTCAACTGTTCCAGAACCCTCTCTCATTGAAGACTTACAGGAAAGTGCTCGACAGTGTCGGCTTGTCGGGACCCAATTTGAATCCTTCAAACAGGCCACTCTTGCAATGATCGCCATGACAAGCTCCCGAATGTCCACCATTGAGTCTCGGCTGCCACAGATTATTTCAAATGCTATTGCCGATGCTATCAGGCCACTTATCACCGACATCTCCACTTTGGTTCCCAAGGTGGACTCCTTGTCCCGATCTCATGGGGACCTTGCCTTCTCCTTCGGTGCTTTCAAGGCGGCCTCCACTGTCAAGGATTCTGAACTTCAGAGGTTGCTTCAAGAAGCTAAGTCTCATCAGGACTTCGGCCAGGCCACTGCCAACTCTCTACGTGCTATCAATACCAAACTTCGGGAATTCGGTAACCTGGAGATGGATCTCGGTGACTTCACCATGGTCTCTGATGAGGTACCAAATCGTCTTTCCCTTCTTCATGAAAAATTCGACTACATTTTTCGGCAGATGGGTTTGAAGATTCTGGCTGGTGCTGAGGGGGAGAAAACGGCAACCCATCCCAAGTTGCCATCCCTTAAACAATCGGTCATCCCCAAGCCTCCATCTTCCACCGATGACATCCATGTAACCACCGAAACCCACGCTGAAACCGCTGATATTGAGGGGGAGCAACTCTCTAAAGAAAAAGAGTTGAAAGACAAATCAACTACTGAGGGGGAGAAGCTTTCTGCGGCCGAAACTGACAAAGGAAAGAAACGACTTACTGCCGATCAATTGGCCGAACAAGAAAGACTAGA
Source organism: Saussurea involucrata (assembly GCA_033807775.1). NCBI lineage: Eukaryota > Viridiplantae > Streptophyta > Magnoliopsida > Asterales > Asteraceae > Saussurea > Saussurea involucrata. The sequence goes on along the minus strand of CM066320.1, from coordinate 180,528,325 downwards.
GAAAGAAAAGATGAAGTATGGGATTCGTCCCACCGATGCAGACAAACTCAAGCTCAAACCTCCTCCATCGCATCCGCAGGAATCCAATCTTGGTCTGACTCCTCGAGAAATTGAGGAAGCCAGATTAGCCCAAAAAGCCCTTGATGATACCAAGGCCCTCTCTCTAAAGGTTGCAGAGGAAGAAGCCAAGAAAGCCAAGTCCTCCGATGCCGTGTCGGCACAGCAATCGGTGCTGAGTGAATTTGAACAAGAGAGAAATGAAGAGGTTAGATGGTACAAGTTAAAGATGCACCACCGATCCGACAGAACCCCAATCTCAGGTGTCAAGATCGCAACCTACAGATCCAATCCAAAAGACATCAGGCTTATCATTGATCGGGAAGATGGCTCCTTAAAAAGTGTGAGAGACTACCAACTCAGAACCTACGGTCTCCCCGAATGGTACGAAATCTCTCGACACTTGGCCAAAAATCAAAACCCAAAGAAGGATATCTTTGTCAAATACATTGATGATCTAATGGCAAAGATGAAGGAGATCAAAAAGAAGTATAGCATCGTGCTTACCACCGATGAAAGATCGAAACTGCAATCCTTGAAGGAAGAAGTGTGTCTTCCTAAAGTTCAGAATCCCCCCGACACTGTCTTCAAGGATATGGCAAAGGAAGGAAAGATACCGAATGTAAGTAACTTAAGTCTTTCTCTTCCCACTTCGGCATCATATTTTACGACAACTCTGGGTCTTTCACCGATTCCTGGACTATATTTCAACGATGGATTCGGCAAACGAGCCTTCTTCAGATTCTCTCAAATTCCCGTTGCCGACACCATGTTTCTTGAAGGCCTCCACAACTTGTTCCCTCACATCCCCGAAGCTCAACCCTACTACCGAATCTTAATGGACGAGATCAAACGCCGACAATCGTCAAAGAAGTAGGTCTTTTCTTTTTACCTTTCGGCAGTTTTGATAATCTGTTGTTTACCGATGTATGAGAATGACTTATGCAATTCAAAGTGCTTCTCTTGTTTATATTTTGCTGCACATACCTTTATTTCCCTGCTTTATATATACTGTATAGATATACTCAAAGAAACATAGATCAAAAAAAACAAAAAAAAGAAAAAGAAAAGAAAGGTCTATGTGAAAAATAACCCAAAAGAGTAAAAAGGGTCAAAATGCATTTCTTTTCATTTACTCTTTAATATTCTAAGGATAGAGATCAAATTCAAATAGGGGGAGATTGTTGGGTCTTCACAGATTTGAAATTGACTCACTTAGGTACTTAGAATATTTTTGGATTCTTCTGTGTAACTTGTACTGTCATATCAATTGTTCGGTGAAGTCGAAGATCAACCGAAACCAAATGCGAAGACTATCTCATTGCGGAAGTGAGAAAATCGGCAGCAACTTTCTACAAGTTACACCACCACCGATATGCTTGTGTATCGGTGGACAAGCATCACCGAATTAAAGAAATTCGGTGAGAAGCTCAAGAAGACTTTCACCGATATGCTTTCAAAAATCGGTGGAAGTTCAAGAAGATTTCCACCGATATATGTTCAGAGATCGGTGGGAATTTGAGAAGACTGCACCGAAACTTTCTACACTTCGGTGAAGGATCTCTCTTTTCTAAAGAAGTGAGATTTCAAATTGGTGCAGTTTCCAATACAGGAGGTCGGTAGCCTTTTTCTCTGAAGACAAAAGAAAAGATCATTTATTATGAGACAATATCCTATTGTCAGATAAAAGTGGCAGTTTGTCATTTTATCTATTCTCAGATAAGGTCTTTTTCTGGTACTACTGTCCTCCTGGTTCTTTGGATAAGTTAAAAAGGAAATATCAGCTTTTCAGAAGTCAACCTCTGCAATGAATGGAAGAGTCACAAGTGTTCCAAGCATTAAATGATGCATGGACTATAAATAGAGGTGAAGACTCTCCATGCAAAATACGCTTCTGAAGATTACTAAGTGCAAGCTCATTTCTTACTGAAACTGCATCTTGTGTCTAAGTGCTCAATTTGTTCTAAGTGTTTTTCAGTTTACTTTGTGTTAGATTGTTAGAATAGTTTAACTGTTCTTTTCCGCAACAATCTTTAGTTTTCTATGTGTAATTCTTGTTGAAAGATTTTCAATATAAAGAATTAAAATTGTGAAAAATCTGAGTATTGTATTCAACCCCCCCTTCTACAATACTTGTTGAGCCATTTTGGGACCAACATAACCCGTGTTGAGTTTTGGGTTAATAATGATTTTGTGGTACTTGTTTACCCGATCGATGTTTAAATGCATTTTATGCTATTTGATGACCGTTATTTATGGGTCTAATGAGTTTTGAGCATTTTGCTTGGGTTTGAATTTGAGGAAGTCTTGGGACATTTGTCCGGTTCTAATGGCTCGGTGTGGAGTCTTATTTATGGTTTGCTTTTATTGCACCATATTGCATATTATTGCAAGTTATTGATATTTACATGTCCAGGTGCGTTAGTCATTCCAGAATGGGCTTATTATTGTAGACTGTGTTGCATTGGATCCATAGGCACGTAAGTCAGTCTTTATTTGATGGTCTACTGGGTATTGCGGAATTTGACCGAACCCCATGTTTGATGACCTTTACCTTCAAGGGTACACTAGGAGGGCTGAGTCCGGTTGAGCTGTCAGGTTGATTGACGGGCGTTTATTGACCTTCGCCATGTCGGGGCAATGCCATGGTTGTATCCCCGCTTGCACCGAGCCTTTTGTGGTATTCTTATTGATACTTCACTAAGGTCAGTTGTCTCTTTAGGTGTGACTTGTAAGGCGTCGTATGGGACACTTGGGCTTTTATGCAGTGAAGTGTCGTACGATTAACATTGTATGAGTGGCGTACTTTTGTGTTCATCCACTCTCAATGGATACGGGTCTCCCCCGTCGTTGGCCAACCTACTTGGGATTTTATATTGTCCCTGTTTTATTATTATTGTTGGTCTTATACATTTTACTGCAATTGGATGACTTTAATATTGGATTCCCCTCCATGTATATTAAGGTCTAAGTGAGGCAGGTCATTTCCATATTTATTGTATTTGGAACTTCATTACATTTTACGTTCGCGTAAGTATTGGTTCGTATTATGTTTTTGATGAAGTATTATATTTAAATGGATGGTTTTTCCATGATTTACGGGCTGAGTATTTTGTCGTCAACCGTATTTGAAGGTTTTGCATAATATGGATTTATTCACGTATTGAGTGAGTTTTGGATTGGTATTCATTTTGGAAAACGCTTTATACCTTTTGGGAATATTTCTCATAGATTTTGGGTGCGTTGGAAAATGAGTCGTTTATATCATTTTTGTAAACTCTTTTGGAAATCATAATCTATGTTGCAAACTTTCATTCAAAGAATTATTTAAATCATGCTATAAACTCTTGAACTCACTAGGCGTTAGCCTAACCCTTTTTATTTGTCGGCATGTGCAACAGGTTAAGGTTGGGAGTACTTCTAGTGACACGTGTGAAAGGGGGTGTGCTAGAAATGTGCTCGAGGGGTGAACTGATTTAGTGATGTCTTCCGTATTTACCCTTGGGAATAGCACTTGTGTTTGGATTAAGTAATACCTGAAGTGAGTTTAGTCTTTGTAATAAGACTTGTTTTATGTGTATTGTTTGAGGATAATCATAGATTGTAATTTGAGGTATTTTACCTATTTGATTATAGGAAGAAATCTTATTATTTCGGATGTATTATCAAAAAATTTAATTAGTTACTCTTTTTCAATTCAAGGGTGATACATTAACAATATTTTGTGTATTCTGTTTTGTGTGAGAGAGAAGAAGTGGAAGGGAAAAGGGAAAGATAATGGGAAAGGGGAAGTCGGTATTAAAATATACATGGTATAAATACATAAATAAATTAACCTAAATTTTATTTGTTATTAAATTATTTGTTAAATGGGTAAATTATGTAGCTGATTTTTTATTTAAAAAACGTTTAAATTGACATTTTGTTATAATTATAAGACATGCATTTAATATTTTTATCAACAATTATTTTATTTATGAAAAAATAAAGGTTGGGGTAAAATGGTCATTTCTGACATTCAGACTATTTATTCAGCACAATAACCGAACACCAACTTATCTGTTAACATACATACAACATTATCAATACAGACAGCTATATCCATTCAGTTCTTAACAGAAAACGAACCGAACAACATAGGCGGACCTAGTGTAGAGCATACGGTGGCACGTGCCACCGTATCGTTTGTCCGGCGAAGGGTAAAATTTTGTACCTGTATGAAGAGTGCAACCGTATTATTTTGGAGTGTGCAACCGTATCGTTTTAAATGGTGCAACCGTATCAAAAAAACTCTTAAAATCAACTAAAAATCCCAAAAAAACTCTTAAAATCAACTAAAAATCCCAAAAAAACTCTTAAAATCAACCAAAAAACCCCGAAAAGTTCTCTCGAAATCGTGAAAAAAATTAAAAAAAAAATTCTCAAAGCAGTGGAATTAGGCTAAAACAACATCGGGCGATGTGGAAAATTTTTAGGTTCGTCAAAGGTGCCACCGTAAGAAAAAATTCCTGGGTCCGCCTCTGCCGAACAACACCTTAGAGATATCTTGGTCTTTTTTATTTTTTTCTTAGACAGTCTCAGAACCCTTCTTCCCCAACTACTTTGTCCGGCCACCTCCTCCGACCACCACCTACACATCTTCTCGTGGCTAAATCTGTGGCCCCAACCCTTGAATGAAGTGGATTTACTTGAAGTGAAAATTATTGATAATGGGTTTCCTTCTATCTACACGTCATGAATGAAGCCAACGATCTGCACATGCTCATGCTGGCTCTCTTTGATCATTTTTTAGATTTGATTTTCTAGTGCGTATCATGAATTTTTGGCGGTGGTATAAACCAAGTCTAGCTATGTACATGTCAAACAAAACAGAAAGCTAGCTAAAAACAAGGAAACTACCAACGTAAACAAAGAAAAATTCAAACTGTTGAAATCAACGTTACCCCACAGGTAGTCGGGTTGCAGGTTGTGTTGTTAGTCGGAGTTGTAGGTTGTGTTGGTCGTCGACAGTAGAGTTGACGCTGGTGGTGGAACTGGGGGGAGGGGGAAGGGGTGCAGGGAGTTTTAGAAATTTTAATTTTCTAAAAGAAAACGAAGAAATGTGTAAAAAGACAATTATCTCTCATTTTAACGAAGATTATTAACAAAGTTAGTGATCAGATACCACTTTTATATCAAAATGCAAACCATAAGAATGATTTCTAGATTTATCAAAGTTTTTTAGATTAGAAACTAAAATTAGAGTTTACTCTATATATAATAAATAATAATATAATAAAAAAATTGATTGAAAATAAATTGAATGATAAATAGATAAAAATGTCCACAAGTTAACGGACTTTTTTAACAGAAGTTAGTGAAACAGACAAAAAAAAGTAACATAGAGGCAAACACAGTGATCAAATCCAAAACAAAGTGGTAATTATAGCGACCAAAAGTCCAAAACCATAATGAATTTAAAAGAGGGACAAAAATTAATAAAAGACTAAAATATAATTTACTCTTATTATTATTATTATTATTATTATATTAAACAATGTTTAAATTCCTCCACGTGAGAAAATTAGTACAACTCATGTGGCATGAGGTTTGTATATCAAGAAGGTCCAAAAATCAATGGGAAATCGATCAGGGTTTAGACTAATAAATTGGTTTTTATGGTTATTTTCTCCATTTTAACTGAATTGTTATTATATCCATAAAATTGCAGACCTAGTTAAAATACGAGATAAATACAATAACTAAATGATGATGAGCCATCAGCCATATCTTTCGTCATAAACTTTGGATTTGTGGATGGAATCCTTCGAGAAGGGTTAAAATGACAGTTCTTGCTCTTTAGGGGTACCAAATAAATGACTACTTGAATCGGGATTTTAAGCATAAATATTCCACTGACCTGTAAAAAGTGGGCATAACCCTTGCCCCTTGGGGATGTAGTAATACATCTAAGAGATTATTCCATCGAATAACGACATATGCTAAATGCCTGTCCAACCCAAGGGACTTCACAAAAAATAAATTTAATTAATTTCCTTTATTTGTTTTGCGGACCTAACTAAAAAACCTAAAAAAAGATCAAATTTCCTTTTGCGGACCTGGACCTGAAATTGCGAACTTTGGTTAAAAAAATTGCAGATATGATGACATTTTAATAAAAATGAAAGAATTTAAAGATGTAAAAGTTATTAATTTCAAAGAAATTTTATATTAAATCCACTTCAATGGAAACATTATCTATTTCCTAAAGAACAAATATATTTTCATTTCATTTTTTAAAAACACGTTATAATTTTATACTTTTGAATGTATTTTTTGAAATTACTCTCTATTTTGGTGTTTTATCGATTTTTTTTATGAAATCTGGAAAATTTGAGAAAGCTTTAGTTTTGTCATTGTACTTGTTGGATATCATTTTTTGTACTCTAATAATATTTTTCTCTTTTTACGTAATTTGTTAAATATATCTCATAAAAATAAATTTTATTTTACTTCAAAAATATAATTTATTTTACATAAAAATATAAAATTTCTAATCTTACCAGACTTTCAAAATGAGATTAATATGGATAATGTTTAATTTATTTATAATTCTTACGAGTGCTATGACAAGTAAAATATTAAATAAAAACTTACTACCATTATAACATTGACCGAGAGTAAAAAGGTTAAAATTGTTTCAACTTTGCAATGTCTGTTTTTAAACTTCAGGGAATATTAAAGTAAATAGCCAATTTAACCGACTAAATTCACTTTTGTAATGTGTTGGTATCCACATTGACATAGACATCTCATTGCAAAATATCCCTTACAAATCTCTCATCGATTTTAACCATCTGATAATTTGGTTTTCTTGACAATCTAATTTCATTCATAATTAAAAAAAAAAAAAAAAAAAAAAAAACTGAACCCTTTAAACGAACATAACAAAACAGAAGCAAAGGATTTTGATTACAAATCAGTAGATTTTTATTTATTTTGTAACAAACATGGTGATTTATGATAAGTGTATGCATAACAAATTGTTGCAGTTAAGTAGTAGTAGAAGATGGTGATACTCATGGGTGGACCGCTGTAGGCTTGTAGTCGATGACGATGACTTTATCCAGGTGAGCCAGAAAATCATTGGCGAACTCGACGTGGGCTGGGTGAGATACATAAGTTGCAATGCCTTGTGTAGTTTCAAAGCCTGACTCAAACACATGAGTGAACCCTTGGTGCAGGTTCTCAATGCTCACATCTTTTCCCCTGCAAGATTCAAGATACCCAAATCATATTTTCAATATTATTCATCAAACCATCACCTGTTTCTGGAATAAACTACTTCTGATACTACAAGCCATGTAGCCTTGGTGCATCATTATTGCCCTTTACTACTGAGCAAGAAAACAAAAACATTTTGCCATGTTTATGACGTAAGTGATTCAGATATCGTTACACACATATAACATGTGTGTCGGTCGCTTAAGGGGGGCTTCGATGTGCATTTTCAAAGTAATTATTGCATATCTAGGGGGCTGTTTGTTTACCTCTTAATAGTTCCATTAAGAGGCAACCTCTGAATCGCTAAGAGGTAAATCCTGTTTGGCAAAAAAAATGTCTACCTCTTAATGGTTCTAAAACCCTCTGAATGATTTAGCATCATGGGCCTCCCTTAACCATTCGGTACCCTGATTTCATTCTAAACAATTACCAACCAACCATATTTCATTTTGCATTATATCATAAAAGCCTCTTAATCATTCTGCACCAAACCATTCCGCAACTGCCAAACAGCCTCTAAGAATCAGAAGTAGTTAATTAAACCTAAAAATTACCTCCCTATGAACTTCAACAAAGTTAACATATTAAAAGTTTCCTACAAACTAGATCCAGAATCACACAAAGTCAAAAGGAGCAAACGAGCATATGACAGTAGCGAACATTCTAAAATGGTACTAAAATGTAAACCTAAACTGTTATGTGATAGAGAAAATGCATACAAATTTACATTGCAATGTCGATTTCAAACAAATCGATTTGAGCACAAGAGTCGAAGTAGAGCTCCAGTAACGGAGGATTTAATAAACGCATCAACATCGCATTATAATTCCTTACATTTCTGGAAACATCATATAAAGCAAATATTATAAAACCTATAACTATCAGCTCTCGTTTTAGTACCAAACCTAAAATCAAGACGAATAACACATTATTGCAAGCTAATTTTACCCAAAAAACTGAAATAGTTAGGTTAAACTAAAACACATTGAATCATAGACAACTCATAAAATTGTTTTGATCAATTTAGAAGTTGGATTGTGGAATGTTACCATCGAAAGGACTTCATGGGTTCGATTTTGTTGACAAGATTTGCATAACCCTTGATCAGATCGTCGATTTTTTCTTCCGGGATTCCATCCTTAAACTTCGCTAGAAGTATGTGTTTCACCTCTCCCATCTCTCTCTCTCACCGGTGAGAAGAAAAGTTGAATAAATATCGCAATATACACATGATCCCAAATTAAAATTGCGACTTAAATCGACCAAAATAACGATACTTTGTCCATTTTGTAGATGGTTTTGGACTTTTTGGGAAAGTCGTTGGAGCAAAAGTAGAGTTGAAAATCCCCATATTCTCCATTTTCTTCAAAATCGGGAAGATGTTGGAGATGCTCTTACGGGATATTGACCAAGGCATGAGATTATGTGAGAAGTGTCATTTTTTGTAAGAAGTGTGAGAAGTACTTTTAAACCGTTAGATCACTTTTAATCAAATACACTCCCATGAATTGCGGCTTAAAAGGGAATTGATCTGATGCATCTTATCTCGGTGCATCGCATTCTAATGTCCGTGCATTTTTCATCCAACGGTTGATAACCACTTCTCACGCTTTCACCATATTTAACACTTATCACCGAACCCAACCCACCATAATTGCTACCCGTGAACCTTTAGGTTTATCTTTTCTTTTAGAGTGAAGTACATAAATGGTCCATCGTGAATGCCTGGATTTCACTTTTCGTCCCTCCAAAGCTGAAAGTACACTAATGGTCCATAAAACACAATTTCGAAGCCCAAACTGGTCCCTCTCCCTGACGCCGTTTAATGGGGTTCCGTTAAACCCATCACGTGCCCCTCACGTAAGGGGCAAATTGGTCCTTTTACCCATCTTCATCCTCACCTTCATCTCCAAGAATGTTCAACTTCATCACCCTCACCACCATCACCAACCACCGTCATCCCAAACCTCCACCCACCACCATTCACCACTCACCGCCATTAGTCCTTATACAAGTTTCCTTCCTTCCCCTTTCACTCGATGTCTTTTTCTTTCGTTTGCCCATGGCTACAAAATTAAATGGCAGCAACGGTTTCTGTTAGTCCCAGATGGCTATAACAAGTATTGTAGAAGGGGGGGTTGAATACAATACTCAAAATTTTCACAATTTTAATTCTATTATTGAAAATCTTTCAACAAGAATTACACACAAAAAACTTAAGACTGTTGCGGAAAAGAACAGATAAACTATTCTAACAATCTTGCACAAAGTATACTAACAACAACAACTAAGAACACTTAGAACAAAGCTATCAAGTTTTTGGAGCAGTATGGAAATTTTTTGCACTGAGAGAGATATCCAGAAGGCGTAGTTTGCATGAAGGAGTCTTCTTCCTTTTATAGTGAAGGTAAGGTACTGAGCATTAAATGCTTAGTACGAATATCCTTCAGTTACTTGTAACATACCAAAGGACTTCTGAAAAGTACCGGTGGACTTCTAAAAAGTTGATAAGTCACCATCACCTTTTTCTTGAAACAAGGAATAGAAGCCATGCTGAAAGGACATCTTCTAAAAAGATAACAAGACAAAAGGTTACTTTTGCCTGTAAGCAGATTTTGTCCCGAAGTAAATGATCTTCTTGATGAGTACTCCAAGACAATATCACTGAAGGAATTCCACCGATAATATTGTCAAGATTTTAAGAACCATATGTAAGGAAAACCATTTTCACAAAGATCCCACCGATTTAAGTATCTCATCGGTGGGATGATGTCCACCGATTCCTGAGGATGACTTCGGTGGAAAGACTTGCATCGATTTTTGATGCTATCATCGGTGGTGAGAATGTCCACCAAGTTGCGACGGCAAATTCGGTGGAACGATGTCCACCGATTGTTGATGTCTTCATCGGTGGAGAGGAGGTCCACCGAATTGTGAGGACAAATTCGGTGGACAATGACTTGTTGTGTTTGTTGAGAAGAGTCTTCTATTTTCCACAAGTAGAGAGTCTTCAAGCTTGGTTTCGGTTGATCTTCGACTTCACCGAACAATTGCTATTTTGTACAAGTCATTCAAAGAACCAAACTAAAATATTCTAAGTAGGATTTTTAGGGAAAACATCGGTGAGTCAATTTCAAATCTTTGGTGACCCAACAATCTCCCCCTATTTGAATTTGAGCTCCTTTCTTAGAATATTTAGGAGTATTGAAAAAATAAAATGCATTTTGACCCTTTTTACTCCTTTTGGGTTCTTTTCACATAGACCACTCTTTTTGTTCTTTTTGATCTTTTTCTTTTGTATGAGTATGTATACTATGTACAGTATTTATAAATAAATGAAAGTAAAGTTATGTACCGAAAGTAAATTCAAATAGAAGGGTACTTGTATTAAGATAAGTTTTCTCGTACATTTATCAAAATGAGAAACAACCTTTTACAAGTACCATTGAGAGTGAGGGCCTATTTCTCGGTGGTTTGTCTGCGCTTGATTTCTTCCAACACATTTCGGAAGAAAGGTTGAGCTTCGGGGATGTTTGGAAATAGGTTGGAGATGCCTTGAAGAAACAGAGTGTCGGCTATGGCAATATGTGCAAATCTGAAGAAAGCACGACGACCGAAACCATCATTGAAGAACAGCCCGGGAATCGGTGAGAGGCTCAAAGTCGTAGTAGGATATGGCACCGAAGTAGGGAGGGAAAGATTTAAGTTGCTCACATTTGGAATCTTCCCTTCCGTTGCCATTTCCTTGAACATCTTGTCGATAGGATTTTTGACCATGGGAAGACGAATTTCTTCTTTCATCGATTGAAGTTTTGCCCTTTCATCGGTGGAAAGAATGATGTTGTGTTTTCTTTTGATCTCCTTCATCCTTTCCATCAATCCTTCAATGCATTTGATAAAAGTGTCTTTCTTCGGGTTTGCACTTTTGACCAGATGCTGAGAGATCTCATACCATTCGGTGAGGCCGAGATTTTTGAGATGAACATCTGTTAAACTTTTCAGCGAACCATCATCTATGTTGATGATCAGCCTGATATCCTTCGGGTTGACTCTGGAAGTAGCAATTTTAACATTTGAGGTTTGGGCTCTGCTACTTCGGTGGTGCATGGTCTTCTTATACCAACTTATTTCGTCATTCTTTTCTTCTTCAATGGCACTCAGTACCGATTTCTGGATTTCGATGACATCGGTGGATTTTGCTTTTGCGGCTTCTTCTTCGGCAGCTTTCAGAGAGAGGGCTTTAGATTTATCTAAAGAAATTTGAGCAAGTTTAGCTTCCTCAATTTCCTGAGGAGAAAGGCCGAGATCGGTGGTGGTTGCTTGGGATGGAGGTTTGAGTTTAAGAGTTTCAGCACCTTCAAGTCGGGCCCCATACTTAGCCAAATCCTTCTTCTTCTTTTCTTCTTTTGCCAATTCTTCGGCCGAAATGACTTTCTTGACTTTGACTTTGGGAGCTTTGCTAGATTGCTCCCCCTCAGTTGATGCATTAGGTTCCACGGCCGATGGAGACTTGATCGGTGTAGAGATTGATTCGGTGGTACCTGTATGTTTCGGTGGTGAGGAGGTTTTCGGTGGAGGCTTGTTGCTGATAGATTTCTTGAGGGAGGGTAGTTTTGGTAGAGCAACGGTTTTCTCCCCCTCAGCAGCAGCCAGAACCTTAAAACCCAACTGTGTAAATACACTGTCAAACTTTGAGTGAAGAAAAGCCATGCTTGTAGTGGTGGCATTGGGGATTAGAGAGAAATCACCCAAGTCCATTTCCCATTCGGATTTCGTCGGCATGTTTTCGGTGGTAGAAGCAGTGGATAAGGAGTCCACTTTCGAAGACAGGGAAACAAGGGCATTATTTATGGGCCGAAGCGCATGGGCAAGGGCAGCGGCAAGTAATTGTGGCAACTGAGACTCTAGCACCGAGATTCTAGAGTTGGCCTGAGAAATTAAGGAAATGGTGGATTGTAAAAAAGCAGATTGTCGACCAATGCTTGTAGAGGAGTGACCACCGATTTCTGGGAAAGAGTATTGTAGGCGTAGTGGATCTATTTCCGTGGTGAGAGTGGGAAGGTAAGTTGACAACTCATCGGAATAGAGAATTCTTGGTGGAGGAGAAGCTTTTCTATTTGGTGTTGGCGATCGTTGTGGGGTAGGCGATCGGTGTGGAGTAGGAGACCATCGGGGAGATACTTGAGCTTTCGGGGAGAGAGGCTCGGTGGGATTTTCCTCGGTGGACGGGATGGTTCGGGGAGAACCAGTGTCCTCCAAAAGAAAATCAAAGAAATCACTTGGGGGGGATTTAATGGGAGGGGGAACCCTGATTGGGTGGTGCATCTTCTTCGATCATAAACTGATTGGGTGAAAGGCCGTGTAGTGACAAATCAACTCCTTCGGGGGGAGAGACCCCGAAGTCATCTCTTTTACCCGAAGAGGTGGGTGAAGAGGCAAAAGATGGGAGCTCCATTTCTACAACTGTGGTCTTTTGAGAGACCGCAGAGGAGTCGGTTGTGGGTTTAACAAAGTCCCGAGGATGGGATTGTTCGGCCAAAGGTACCCGAGATCTTTTTAGAGAAGACCTTGGGGTGGATGAAGAGTGCCTCCGCTTAGAAGGTTTGCGGACCGGGGAAGCCACCGATGGTTTTATCGGTGACGTAGTCCTAAAATCGGTGGCGGAGGTGTCGGGGGCCCTTGATTTTTTCTTTAGTGCGCCCCCCGACTTAACTCGGGATTTGGGAGAAGGGGCCACTACAGTTGGAGTGATCTCAGAAATTTCCGGGTGTTTAAATCCGGGAATTTCCGTATCACCCCCAATGTAGATCGGGAGAGTGAGCGAGTGAAATCATACCTTGTCGTAGAGGGCGATCGGTGGCGAGAGGTCCGAAATTTAAAGTTTTGAGACCAACGACCGGGGAAGACCAATCATAAGTGAATCGGGGCGATTGAGATTTTCGATCGGTCTCCAACGCCTTGTTAAGTTTGTGCTGAATGATCATCGAGATGAAACGCGGATAGGCAACATGGCATTTCTTGGGGTGCTTAATCACTTCGGTGAGTTCAGTAAAGAAGTATTGGGCAAAGTCGACTTGTCTTTGAAAGATGAGGGCATGGGCGAGCTTTGTGATGTATGACGGGGATTGATCGTGCCCACTGGTTTTACGAGAGAGGCAGTGAATGACATGGGCAAAGAAGAAATTCCACACTCCTCCCATTTTGCTGCGAAGGAGAGTACCGGGACCTTTGGAGCTTTTGGATGAATCGTCAAGAACGTAACCAATCGTTTGAACAACATCTTCATGTATGTTGTCCACATATAAGTCATCATATTGAGAAAAGGCTTGGATCTTGAGAGCTAGGCGAACATCATCGACCCCAAAAGTAAGGTCGTGATCACCTTCGTCGTCAGTGAGAATGGAGGCATGTATAGATTTGTTTGACGGGTCGTAAACACAAGTTAACCAAAACTTCCCAATGAGCATTTTGCTCATCTTTGGGTTGTAGGTAAAAGCATGGAGGAGAGGGGATCGAGTGAGAAATTTAGTTACCGTAGAGAACTCGGGATGAGATGGATCAGATTCGAAACGAGCAACGTGATTGCATAAGTTGAACTTGAGATCTTCAAATCGTGTGGGCACTGTAGTTCTTGAAGACGCCATCGTGAGTGATTGATGAGTTTTTGAGAGAAAAGAAATGGAGAGGTTTAGAGTAGTTGCAGGTTTGTGAAAAGAAAATGAAAGATGAGGAAGATGGGTATTTATAGAGTTGAAAGAGAGAGGTTTAGGGTTTCAAAAAGGAGAGGGAACGGTTAAAAGAAAAATAAAGTATTATGGAAAAAGTAATGATGAGGTTTTGGGATGTGTGGTTGAATACGACTTGGAATGGGAAAAGTCACACATCATCCTGACACTCTAGAGTTTTTAGGCGCATGGGTGGCATAGATAATCGCACTGGATAAGCATAAAGGAAATCGGTAAGATTTCGGTGGAATCTGTACCGATGTGCCACCGATAAGAGAGAATTGGTGGAAGCAACGAGATTTGTGGTGTCGGTGTGAAGATTATAGAGGATGATTCCACCGAAATGTTGTTTCGGTGGAAGGGAAAGAAAGTGCGTTGGTGGATATAATGTGAAAGCTTTCGGTGGTGGGATGAGAACCCCGAAAAAGAATGGAGCATCGGGGTAGAGAAATTTCGGTAGAAAATGCAACCAATATTTCGGTAGGAATGAAATCGGTGTAAAATGAAAAAGAAGTTTGTCCACCGATGAGAGATCGGTGAAGATTTGGGTGAGAATAAAAGATTGTCCACCGATGTGAGATTGGTGGAGAATAAAACACTCATTTAGTCTTGTAGGTTGCATATTCCAAGTTCACTTATTAGAAAGTTGAACCTGGCTTCATCAAGGGGTTTTGTGAATAAATCAGCAAGTTGCAAATCGGTGGGAATGAAATGCAGCTCAATGTCACCTTTGGAAATGAGGTCCCTGATGAAGTGATACCTGATGTCTATGTGTTTAGATATGGAGTGAAGAACAGGGTTGTTTGCAATAGCTATTGCACTGGAATTGTCACACAGAATGGGAACTTTTGAAAAGAATTGATTGTAGTCCCTTAGTTGATTTTTCATCCACAGGATCTGGGCACTGCAACTTCCAGCAGCAATATATTCAGCCTCAACAGTTGATGTTGAGACTGGATTCTGTTTCTTGCTGGACCAGCTTACTAATTTTCCACCAAGAAGTTGGCAGCTACCTGTGGTACTTTTTCTATCAATTTGAGAACCTGCAAAATCTGAATCCGAGTACCCAATTAGTTCAAAACCGGAGTCTTTGGGATACCAAAGACCCAGGTGCAAAGTACCCTCGAGATACCGAAAAATCCGTTTTACAGCCTTCAAATGAGAGACTTTTGGATTGGCTTGATAACGGGCACATAGACAAGTAGCAAACATAATATCCGGTCTGCTAGCAGTTAAGTAAAGAAGAGAACCAATCATTCCACGAAAAAGAGTTACATCCACGGATTCACCTTTAAGATCAGCATTGAGTTTCAAAGGTGGTGCCATGGGAGTTTTCATAGGAGAGTTGTCCAGAAAATTAAATTTCTTCAGAAGGTCACGAAGGTATTTACTTTGGTTTATAAAAATTCATTCTGAAGATTGTTTGACCTGAAGTCCCAAAAAGAATGTGAGCTCTCCCATCATGCTCATCTCATATTCACTCATCATGAGAGAAGCAAACTCATCACATAGAGATTCGTCAGTAGCACCAAAGATGATGTCATCAACATAGATTTGGACAAGAATAATATTACCTGAGGTTTCCTTGATGAAGAGAGTGTTGTCAATTTTACCTCTGGAATATCCATTCTTTAGAAGAAAGTTGGCAAGAGTGTCATACCAAGCACGTGGAGCTTGCTTGAGACCATAAAGAGCTTTGTCAAGTCTGTACACATAGTCTGGATGAGTTGGGTCTTCAAAGCCAGGAGGTTGTTTCACATAGACTTCCTCTGCAAGTTCCCCATTGAGGAAGGCACTTTTGACATCCATTTGAAAGACTCTGAAATTTCGGTAGGCAGCATGAGCTAGAAAGATTCTTATTGCTTCAAGTCTTGCAACAGAGGCAAAAGTTTCATCATAATCAATGCCTTCTTCCTGTCTGTATCCTTGAGCAACCAGTCTTGCCTTGTTTCTGATAACTGTACCGTCTTCATCCATTTTGTTTCTGAAGATCCATTTGGTTCCAATGATTGTCTTCTTTCGGGGTCTGGGAACCAATCTCTAAACTTTGTTTCTCTCAAATTGAGAAAGCTCTTCTTGCATGGCAGTGATCCAACAGGGATCTGAGAGAGCTTCACCAATCTTTTTGGGTTCAATAAGAGAGAGAAAATTTACATAGAGACAAATATTTCCAACTCCTCTACGTGTTTGGACACCTGCTTGTTGATCACCGATGATTTGATCTATGGGGTGATCTTTGGTCCATTTTGTGGTTGGGGGCAAAGGTGATGGATTATTTTGAGTGAGATGAATCGAAGTAGTGGGATCAGTGGTTCGGTGGAGGGCTGGATTTTCGGTGGTAGGGGTAGGATCGGTAGAGGGATGTGTGATGGTTGAAGAAGGAATTTCGGTGGGATGGTCAAATTCGGTGGGAGTTATGAATGGTAACCCAGCCTGGTTACTTGATGGGGAAGGATTTGAGGGAATGGAAGATGTATCGGTGGAGTTGACTATGGGAACATCACCTATGCATGAGGAGATCCATCTGTGCAATTCGTCATTATCATTTGAAAAAGATGATGATCTTATATCATCAAATTTGACATGAATGGACTCATCAATGCATTTTCTCATGAGATTGTACACACGATATGCTTTGGAAGATAAGGAGTATCCAACAAAGATTCCCTCATCAGCTTTGGGATCAAACTTCCCAAGATTGTCACGATCATTTAGGATAAAACACACACAACCAAAGACATGAAGAAAACCTATATTTGGTTTTCTGCCATGGAAAACTTCATAGGGGGTTTCATCATGTCTTTTGGATATCACCGACCTATTTTGGGTAAAGCAGGCAGTATTAACAGCTTCAGCCCAAAAATAGGTAGGAAGGTTTGATTCACTTACCATGGATCTAGCAGCCTCACACAGAGTTCTGTTTTTCCTTTCCACCACTCCATTTTGTTGAGGAGTCCGGACTACAGAGAAGTTTTGAGAAATTCCTTTCTCAGTGAAGAAGTCTTCAAGAGCACTGTTTCTGAATTCAGTGCCATTATCACTTCTTACGGAACGAACAAGTTGACCATTCAGAACTTCATTTTTCTTGACAAAGTTGATGATTTCTTCAGTTGCATCACTTTTATACCTGATAAAAGAGACCCAAGTATATCTAGTAAATTCATCAACAATAACAAGAATGTACCTTTTGCCACCAAGACTAGGAGTGCTGACTGGTCCACATAGATCCATGTGCAGCATCTGAAGAGGAAGAGTAACGGAAGAGCATTGCTTGGTCTTGAAAGAAGTTTTGGTAAGCTTCCCTTTTTCACAAGCATCACATAGCTTCTCCTTGACAAAATTCAACTTTGGCATACCCGTCACCAGCTCTTTGTTGGAGATTTTATGAAGGGTTTTGAAATTTAGATGAGAGAGACGTTTATGCCACAACCAGTTCCTTTTGGATGTGTCATCTGACACAAAGCAAACAATGGATGAATTGTTTCTTAGTCCCATATCAATGACATAAACATTTTCCATCCTTTTTTCCAGATAACACCACTTTGAAGTTCTTGTCCACAACAGTACAGATACAAAGTTCAAAGATAACTTTATATCCAAGATCACACAGTTGGCTAATGCTTAGAAGATTATGCATGAGGCCTTCAACAAATGCCACTTTATTGAATGTGACAGATCCATTAGTGAGAGTTCCATAACCTTTGGTGTAGCCTTTAGCATTATCTCCAAAAGTTACAGATGGACCTTTTCCAGACACATAGTTAACTAGTAGAGATTTATTTCCTGTCATGTGACGTGAGCACCCACTATCCAGATACCATATTTGATGGTGCTCAAAAACCTGCATGCACAAACAGATTAGTTCTTTGGTACCCATTTAGAGATGGGTCCTTTTGGGTTAGAAGAGGATGAGTCCTTAAGTTTGGTTATGTCCATTCTTTCTTTTGGACAATCTTTGGCAAGATGAAAAGTGTCCCCACGGTTATAGCATTTTCTGTAGATGAAAGTCTTTTTAGGCTCTTGAACCTTTTCTTTTCCTTTTCCTAAGGCATTTAGCTGAATGGCTCTAGGGCAAAAGGTCTTTTTAGGTTTTAGCAGTATTTCCTTTTCTTTTCCCTTTTCTAAGACATTAATTTGAATTGCTTTAGGACCAAAAGATGAGATGTGAGGAGGAAAACTTAAAATTCCATTTCCAGAGGTGATAGCAAATTTGGAAATACTTTTAGAAGTATTTTTGAAATGGTCTTTTCCAAGATCTGAGGACTTTCTGAAAGAAGAGACATCGGTGTCGTGAACTCTTTTGAGAAACTTGGTCTTTGAAGAGTTGGAGGAAGAAGCTTCATCAATAGTTAACACCTTTAGAAGATCATGGATGGGTTTTGAAAAATCATTGGAATCTTGTTTCTCAATGGACTGATTTGAAGAAGATTTTTTTGCTTTTATGAACATTCCATATTTTAAAGCTTCACCTAGATCAAGAGAGTTTAAAGAGACAGAGTCACAAGAGCTAGACTCTGAAGCATCATCCCATACATTTGAGGAAGGAGTGAGTGCATGAGATGAAGTTTTGGGAGAGTCTTTTCCAAATCCTAGTCCAAATTTGCTATTGCCACCGATTTGGTCCTGAAAAAGTTGCTCAAGATTTTTTGAAGAAGTTGTCCACTTTCTGACAACCTCTTGTTCTCTTTTTAGTTTCTTGAAAAGTTTATTTTTCTCTTTGGAAATCATGTGATTTATGGTTTTCAGATCCTCAAGCTCAGCTTTGATTTCCTCAAACTTTTCAAGTTTAGACATGCAGATTTCAAGTTGAGAAGTGAGATTTTTAACCTGAACAGATTTCCTTTTCTTACCATCCTTAACAGAGTGAAAGTCTTTAGTTAAAGATTCATAAGCATCTATCTTTTCCCTATCTGTCATATCATTAAAGGGATGTACCTGAGCATATGATGTCGAGCACCCAGACGACACAAGAGCCATTGGAGAGGTAGCTTTTTCTGAATCTTCCACATCTTCTGAGATGGCCATAAAGCACTTATTGGGAGAGTTGTTGTCACTGTCAGAGGTCTCTTCTTCCCAATCATGAATTTCGGCCATGAGACCCTTTCCTTTTCTAAGGAGACCCTCATTTCTCTCTTTTTCTTTCTTGTACTTGGCTTTGTATTTCTCAGCCCTTTCTTGATGATCTTTGGTTGAAGACTGAGTTTCTTTCTTGGCAAGGTTTGATTTGAAAGAGTTATTTTTGGGTTTTTCATAATTTGAGGAAAACTTGTTTGAAGATGAATTTCTAGAGTTCATCACACTCTTACTTCTGCACTCAGCTGCAAAGTGACCTTTCTTTCCACAATTAAAACATTCCTCATTTGTCTTGTCAGTTGAGGAAGCTTTTGTAGAAGAGAAGGGTTTTCTGAAAGATTTGGATTTGTTCGAAAAACGAGATCTGTTTTTAAAACCAGCTAACATAGCAATTTCATCAGACAACTGCTTAACCGAGATTTCTTCACCTTCATCATCGACATCACTTAGATATGTCTCCGATTGGTGAGAAGAGTTGCTTTGGGTTTCATTGTCAGAATCTGATGAAGGATAGGTGATTCTTGGAACATTTTGAGATTTTATGGAGTTTTCACTGACAAGAGCAATAGAGGTGCCCTTTATCTCTTTGATGAAAGATTTCCTTTGTAACTTGGTTTGTTCAAAGTTGAAGAGAGTTCCATATAAGACAGTTAGAGGCATGTACTCAATGTCCTTGGAAGTTTTGATACAAGTGCATATGTTCTCCCAGAAATCAGGGAGACAATCCATGAACTTATTTAGACTTCCTCGTTATCATAGATTCTGCCTAATAACTTCATATCATTTAGAAGAGAGTTAAAACGATTATAGTAGCTAGGAAGAGATTCACCTTTTTCATGAGTGAAGAGTTCATATTTTCTTATGAGATAAATCTTTATGCATTTCTTCACTTCCTTTGTACCTTCGTACAGAACACATAGTGTGGTCCACATCTCTTTAGCAGTTTCAAAGTTAACTAGAGAATGATAGACTTCATCAGGAAGTGAGAGAGCAATGATAGATCTAAGCTTTGAATCAAGAGTAACTAGACGTTTTTCTTCATCAGTTTATTCCTTAGGATTTTTTAGAATATAACGTCCAATACCCTTTGCTTTCTCTTTGTCGGAAGGCTCAGAAGTGTCGGAGTCACTAGAGTCCTCCTTGTCAGCTGTTTCTTTACCAGGCCTCTGCGTTTCATAGCGAGCCCAGACTCGAGGGATAATGGGTCCCTCTTTGAGAATGGTTGGATATCTAGTATCCACTCCTTCCATGAATAGCATCATACGGATTTTCCAAAGAGAAAAGTTGTTGGGGTTAAACTTAGGAGGTTTGTTAATTGAACCATTTTCAGAAAAGTTGTTTTGAAAAGCATTTTCAACAGTTGAAGAAGAGGAGACAGCCATTGCAGATCAAGTTTATGAGTTAAACTTTCTGCTCTGATACCACTTGTTAGTCCCAGATGGCTATAACAAGTATTGTAGAAGGGGGGGGGGGGGGGGGGGGGGTTGAATACAATACTCAAAATTTTCACAATTTTAATTCTATTATTGAAAATCTTTCAACAAGAATTACACATAGAAAACTTAAGACTGTTGCGGAAAAGAACAGATAAACTATTCTAACAATCTTGCACAAAGTATACTAACAACAACAACTAAGAACACTTAGAACAAAGCTATCAAGTTTTTGGAGCAGTATGGAAATTTCTTGCACTGAGAGAGATATCCAGAAGGCGTAGTTTGCATGGAGGAGTCTTCTTCCTTTTATAGTGAAGGTAAGGTACTGAGCATTAAATGCTTAGTACGAATATCCTTCAGTTACTTGTAACATACCAAAGGACTTCTGAAAAGTACCAGTGGACTTCTAAAAAGCTGATAAGTCACCATCACCTTTTTCTTGAAACAAGGAACAGAAGCCATGCTGAAAGGACATCTTCTAAAAAGATAACAAGACAAAAGGTTACTTTGCCTGTAAGCAGATTTTGTCCCGAAGTAAATGATCTTCTTGATGAGTACTCCAAGACAATATCACCGAAGGAATTCCACCGATAATATTGTCAAGATTTTAAGAACCATCTGTAAGGAAAACCATTTTCACAAAGATCCCACCGATTTAAGTATCTCATCGGTGGGATGATGTCCACCGATTCCTGAGGATGACTTCGGTGGAAAGACTTGCATCGATTTTTGATGCTATCATCGGTGGTGAGAATGTCCACCAAGTTGCTAGGGCAAATTCGATGGAACGATGTCCACCGATTTTTGATGTCTTCATCGGTGGAGAGGAGGTCCACCGAATTGTGAGGACAAATTCGGTGGACAATGACTTGTTGTGTTTGTTGAGAAGAGTCTTCTATTTTCCACAAGTAGAGAGTCTTCAAGCTTGGTTTCGGTTGATCTTCGACTTCACCGAACAATTGCTATTTTGTACAAGTCATTCAAAGAACCAAACTAAAATATTCTAAGTAGGATTTTTAGGGAAAACATCGGTGAGTCAATTTCAAATCTTCGGTGACCCAACAGTTTCACATATCCGTGTACCAGTTTTCTTCGTCAATCCTCATCAATTCTATAATACACCCTTAAACCCCTTTTCACAATCCTCCACCACCGGATTCAATTTTTCCTGTAATTTTCCATTTTTCTCCACAAAACCAATTCACAGCCAAACGCATACAAAACTATGAATTCCACACTTCTCAAAACACCACCTATTATCCATCGTCTCCCTTTCCCCTCTTCAATAATTTCCCAACATTTCACTCTCTTCGCTACCATCACACTACAAATTCATCGACCAAACAAAACCTTCTGATTTCAAGAACCCCCAATCTTTTCAGCATCAAAGCTTACCCAAACAATTCTCTCACCACTGAATTTGAAACCGAAGAATCTATCAAAGATTTCTCAAGACAAGAGGATTTGAAGAAATTTTAGGGTTTATTGAAATGTGGATTTGTGGTGGGTTTGTTGTTTTTGGGGGTAATTAAATGTCAAAGAGTTCTGGCAGTGGAACCTGGTAGCGATTTAGGGGATTTGGCACATAAGGGTATGATTTACGTGGAAAGTTTATGGAACGGCCCCAAAATCTCACAGGTTCTTCGAGTTTTCAGAGAGCAAGGTTTGATTTTAGCTGCACTTTTGGGCTAATCTGCTTTCTTTTCCATGGTTGAGACTTCAATTACCACTCTTTCCCCTTTGAAGGTATCTATCCGTTTACCAATCTTCTGTTGTTTTTATGCCACCTCTTTCCAAGATTTCTTTATGAATCAACTGAATAGTTAGGTGGCTTTTGCAGTGGTGGTGGATGATGGCGGTGAGTGGTGAATGGTGGTGGGTGGAGGTTTGGGATGACGGTGGTTGGTGATGGTGGTGAGGGTGATGAAGATGAACCTTCTTGGAGATGAAGATGGGTAAAAGGACCAATTTGCCCCTCACGTGAGGGACACGTGATGGGTTAACGGAGCCCCATTAAACAACGTCAGGGAGAGGGACCAATTTGGGCTCCGAAACTGTGTTTTAAGGACCATTAGTGTACTTTCAATTTTGAAGGGACGAAAAGTGAAATCCAGACATTCACGAGGGACCATTTATGTAATTCACTCTTTCTTTTACTATTCAAGCTAAAATAGTTAACATTTTGCAGGTTGCTAATCGGTTTTATTATGTCCATTAGATCTAAATCCCAAAAATTCAAATATTTTGCAAATTGCAAACACCTAGTTGCGATTAGAGTCCACCAACCAATGGCGGATCCATGTGGTTCGGGGGTCAAATGACCACCAATTTTCAAAAAAAAATTGTTTATATGTCATCAATCTTATTTTATTTTGACCTCAAAAGTTGTTTTACTCTACAAAATTATTATTTTTATACTAATTGTTACTGTTATAACTTGTTAATTGATGCTTGTTATTTTTTTTATCAATTTTTAATTGTTTCACTAATTTGCAAGAAAAATGGAATGAGTTTTGAACGACCGGTGGTGGTATAATTATTCTCGTAGCATTTTTCAACCGGTACGTCTCTACTTATTCGATGCATATGGAAGTTGATTTGAATGATTTTCTTTGCGGTCCATTTGAATTAAATGTAAAAGAATTATGTGACTTATTTTCCGATACCCATCACCAAAATTTCTAGATCCGCCAATAGCATCACATATCCTCTACTAGCATTACGGGCCCACATTGCCGATGTGTCTCCACCAATTACGAATTGACTTCACCAAAATGATATTTAAATTGTAAGTTGTATGTTTTTTAAGTTACGAAATGACCAGTTGAGAAATATCGACTATTTTTAAGTAATTGAAGATGGGGGAGCGAATGCCTTCTTTGGACAATATGTTATTATATTTAACTCTTATTTTGTTAGATATTATTTAAGAATGTTTTTTCACAAGATCTAATATTATTTCATTAAAACTTTCCAATGATAGATATACATACACATAAGACACGACAATCAAAAGAGAATTATAAAAGGTTATATATCCGTATGAAATGAATAAAAACATATTTTTATATATTTTTTTCCATCTTGTTTGAAGATGAATAAAGTATATATCCTATGATTTATAAAAGGTTATATATCCTATGATTTAAAGTATTGTTTCACATATATTTGTTTTCATCTTGTAAAAAATTACACGTGATGAAACTTTTTTATTCACTTATTAATATAAAAAATATCACAAAAAAGTTCTACATGATAAAATAAATACTTGGGTAGTAATGGAAATGGGGTGGGGAGGCTCAATCCCTATCCTCGTCCCCGATTATAATCTCCATCTTCATCCCTGCCGGGGAATATGATTACATCCCTGTCCCTGACGGGGAACGGGAAATCAGAATTTTTTTCCCGTTAATGTAAAATGTTTTAAATCAAATATGCTAAATACCACACTCGGTCAATATTAGGTTATGTTTAAATCTCATAGATTTTCAAAATTAGCTTTTATAGAGTATCAAATATTCATATGTGAACCAAGTCGCAACATCATACATAATAGTTTGATCAAACGCTTTCGACTTTCTAACGTTTTTTAATCGAAAAAAAAAGTAAAACAACACAAATGTATAAGAAGAAATGTCAAAATAATATTTTAAATCTAAAAGATATTGAATCTAACTATGTATAAGTAATATAATTAATAATAAACATATATAATATACTTAATATTCGGGACGGGACGGGACGGGGACCACATTACCCATCCCCGTCCCCATCCCGAACCCTCGTTTTGTAGGGAATCCCATTCTCCACCGGAACGAATACACCGGGTTCTCCAATATAGCAGGTCTCATTTTCATACCTAAACATGTGAGACCTTCACCTTACAAAATCTTGCAAAAGCTTTAACCTAATTCTAGAAACCTTACATGTGTTGTTCAAGCTACAAACCATTAATGGCATTAGATTATAAAATCCCTCAATTGATCACACAAGTTTGAGTGAACATTGAACACCGGTTTATTTTCAACCTTCTCCATGTAACTTAATATACATTTTGCTATTTGACTTTTTAAATCAAGATGCATAACACTTGGTTCACTTGGATCCAATATGATTAGTTTTCAAAATTGTACACTTTGCACTTTAAATTGGTAGATCTTTATTTGTTTTTTTTATTAACGTTGGCTAGTAATGACTATTGTATCTATTGATTCACTCTAAGAATATAGATCCTTGTGTCACGGTCCTTCAACAATCCCCCCGTCGTCCTCTTCCATGGTTGCTATGTATGTCGATCAAATAATTTCAAATTCATTCGCTCTCAAAATTGAGATCCAAATAAAAAATCATATCATATTTTAGAAATAAAAAACGAAATATAAAAAGAAATAAGTTTTTTATACTTACAAATTTGATATTTTGACCAAAAAGTATTTGACCTAGTGATAACGAAATATTTGGTTTCCCATAGGCAATGAGTTCAAACTTATATGGTTATTTTGTTACATTTACTATATATATATATATATATTATGGGTCCTCTTCTTTTGCTAACCAACCTATTGGTATTAACTGTGTTAACTTTTTTTGACCAATGAGATTGCACCAATTTGTTTGGTTTAAGGTTCTTTTCCACGTTTTAAGCAAGGGTATAAATGGTATTTTCAATTATAAATGGATTAGGATGATTCCTTTTTTTTAGCATTATCTTGTTTCCTTATTTAATTTAATGATAATTATGGTATTAAAAACTAAATTCAGTTATATTTTTAAGTAATTTGTATTTCATTTTTTGGAAACCATATTTCATTAAAAATCGTGCAGTTGTGAATATGTGCATATATGCACATCTGCATATGTGCAAAGCCATCTCAAGTTCTCAACAGGCCAGAATGCACATATGCACAGTTTATGTGCACATATGCACATAATCAGATTGTTGAATAAATAAGTACGACAGTTTATGTGCACATATGCACATAATCAGATTGTTGAATAAATAAGTACGACAGTTTATGTGCATATATGCACATAAACAAATAGCGTGTATACCATAAGAATAATCAAACCAACATGCCAAAATAATCATATGCACAGTTTATGTTCACATATGCACATAAGCAAATTGTTGAATCCGATGAATGCTCCGGCGATGGAGCAATAGTCATATCAGGTGACCTCGTTGGCGGCGGAGGTGGTGGGAGGAAGGCGGAGGCCCTTGGGACGCTTGTGATAACTCTCATTTTGATCGTTATTTACACGTCATTTGTGTGAGTTTTTCTTCCATTTAGTTGTGTTTTCTTTTGTTTATGTGTTCGTGTTTTTCCTTTTATTAATTTATTTTTATTTGGAGTTGTTGAGAATGTTTTATGGTTATTTGCATCAATTTTTGGGTTTAATATTGTGCAGCGATTTTGCCCACTGTGGGCATAGGGCTCCTCACTGTGAGCACGGACGGATCTTCCTATGGACCAACGGATAATGCAATTGTCTGGATAAAAGAATGTTATCATGCTGAAGATTTGCAAGATCTGGGTATATCAGTAAACTAGGGGCATTGGAAGGTGGTATTGGCTCTTACCCTTCGGATAAAAGAACTTTTGTCCATTGGGTATTACACCTTTTGTCCATTGGGTATTACACAACTTGGGAGCTATAAAAGAGAGGGTTTGGATCAGTTCAAAGGGCACCAATTCTTAGTTGTAGTTTACTTACATTCCAGTAGTTTAGTTCTTCTTCTTGTTTCTTAAAGACTTGAAGATATGTAGTTGTAATTGTAATTTCTGCCCACGGTGATCCCACTGTGGGCACGTCTTTAAATTTATGCAAGTATTTTTTTATGTATTCTCTTCATCTTATTATGTCTTTCTTTTTAATTATTAGCTAAGCACCCTTGGGTGTGGGTGTGAACAAACTTGAGACTAGTAGGCAACACTTGGGTGTGGCCATTTGTTACTAACTCTCGAGATTGGTCACTTGAGTCGAGACTTAAACTCAACGCGGATAAGCCGATCACTTTGATGTGTTAATATTAGATCTTAGACCTCGAGAGGGGCGGATTCGAAATACGGCTTAAGTGATGCACAAAGATTTGAGAGAGTCTTTGATAACCACGTCGAGAGGCGGGTTTTGTATGATTTACTAAGGTTCAAACGCCGGTCGAGATTTATATCACAAAGAGATTTGGGTGTAAATCTCCATATTAGTAGAACTTGACGTTTAGAGTCAAACTTAATTAAATCGGCAAGATCGGGAGTCGGTAACAATGGACACTTTATGGAAACTTTGTAGGACCGGTTTATAAATCGCATCATTTTGAGAGATCGGGCTTTTTATGACTTTTCGTGCTACAAAGCAACTAACCATCTTTTTACTACAAAAATCTCAAGGAAACTTACACCCATACCAATTTTAGTTATTTGTTTAGATTTTATTATTATTAAAAAAACACCAAACTCGCTCAAAATATTTTATTTTTCTCTCATTAAAATCGGTGTATTCTCGACTTAGGACTCGAAACTTTGAAGTCCAATCCCTGTGGATACGATCTCGGTATATTTACCACTTTATTACTTGTAGCGATCCCATTGTTGGTATTGTTTGGAAAAATTTCACCAGTCTCGACCACGACCAGAAAGGTAAGACACATGTTATGAACTATATCTTGTATTAAGATAAGGTCCCGACAAAGACCTAAAAAACCTCCGTCGTCCCAACAAAGACCTAAAAAACCTCCGTCGTCCCTCCTAAAAGATAAGTTGAGAGTTCCTCACGACACTCGACCTCGACGTCGCCTACTGCGCACGACACTCACGACACTCGACCTCGGCCGACTAACGCGTTATACGACTGTTATATTTGTTCAGTGATTAATGCAGGAGTCAAAGTCATTAATGGACAACGGCTATAACCGACAAAATCAGTTATGAGCATCTAATCCCACATTGAAGACGACGACCGTTACAACAATCATCAAAGATCTTAATGGTTCAATTAAAATCATCCGAAGACTATAAATCCCAAGTTCAATCCTCAGTTTCAGGACATCGAATAACACAGGGAGAGAGATAGAACAAGAGCATCGAACAACAGAAGCAAACGCAAACACTCGAAGAATATTCATTCGAAGCAAAAAGATCATTCATAGAAGATCGCTCTCGATGCACGACTTTCACTCTCGACTAACAGTTTACACATTGTTTTCACACACAACACACACTGTTTTTACATTTCAAACACTTCTACTTTACATTTCGAAGTCTTTCCCTTCAATTGTATTGTAATCTCTGTACGATCGACACCCGGAACACCAAGGACATCGCCCCTAATTGGCGACCATAGTGCAGCGACGACTTCCACAGTCGTCCGCAGGTTTTTTCCTCGTTGAGGTTTTTCCTGCGTCATCAAATCCTCTGTCTCATTTTCATTTTTGTCTTTGTCGCACGCCTTTGCCGAATGATTCATTTCTTTAGTTGTTAAAGTCCACATCGACCTTAAGTTGTCCCTTTGGTGCGATTTTTGGCATTAACAGTTTGGCGCCATCCGTGGGACCTCATCTAGAGAAAATCTTCGACAAACGTGCGTTTTACTAACGGTTTCTTGGAGTTTTCTTTGTTCTCTGTTTCAGGAAAATGGCAGCCCCTGGAAATCAGCAGCATGTCATTGCCCAGATGTACCAGGAGCTTGAAGTCGCTCGAAATCAAATCAATGCCATGGCGGAACAAAGTCACAGAGCAGCTGAGGAGATTGCACGACTAAGGAATCCCTTTGGACCTCAAAATGGTCCTAGGCCATTCGTTCAGAATCCAGGCCAAGGATCGTTCGGTCAGAATGGTCCTCGACCATTCGCGCATAATCCAGGTCCAGGATCAGGTCCGTTCGCTTAGAATCAGCATCCAGGTCCGTTCATGCAGAACCAGCAGCCGGGACCGTTCAATCCAAATCCCCAGTTCGGGACGGTTCCTCCTCAGCACATAAGGCCACCACCCATGCAGAATGGATCGCAGCCATTTCAGAATGGGTCGCAGCCGTTTCAGAATGGGTCGCAGCCGTTTCAAAATGGGTCGCAACCGTATTTTGTTCCTTTCAACGGAGACGCCAATGGCTCGTCGCATGGCAATGGCACCAGTTCAGGAATCAATCCGCA
The DNA here is from genome assembly GCA_033807775.1 of Saussurea involucrata. Lineage (NCBI taxonomy): Eukaryota > Viridiplantae > Streptophyta > Magnoliopsida > Asterales > Asteraceae > Saussurea > Saussurea involucrata. The sequence continues at coordinate 180,499,625 of CM066320.1, read as the reverse complement.
AGCAGGGGCAAATATCGACCCCAATGACCCCGTCTCCCAGCGATTGAAAATGCTAGAAGATCAGAACGAGCGTGTCCTATCTTTGCTCGCCAAACTACCTGGGGCAGCCGTGCCCGTCGACGTAGAGCCTCGATCAGGATATCAGGCGTCGCCCTTCATCGATGAATTGGTTAACCAATTCTCCCAACAATTCTCCAGCAGTCGCAAGATGGAGAAGCAGACCAGTGACCTGTATTACGTCGTGCAGAAGACCAATGAGTCTATCCGCAGTTATTTCAATCGATTCAATGCGGAGATGATCAGCATTCGCAATTGTAACGTCAAGACTGCAATTGAAGCCTATAAACGTGGTCTGGACGACAGCTCAGGTTTATACACTGACCTGACCAAGTATCCTCCGGAGAATTTTGAAGACGTCCGAGCTCGAACCCTAGTGTACATGAGAGTAGAGGACGACGTTGCCTTTCGTCGCAAGCATACCGACGACAAAAGGTCGTTAGGTGTGAAAAAGCCCGAGTTCAAGACGAAAGCAATTTCCAAAATAGAGCCCGCACGTCATATCTCGAACGTCCGATTTAAGACGAAAGCAGAGGCTAAGACCGCGACCAAGTTTCCTTAGTACCCCAAGATATCCTCTTACGGATTCAAAGGATCCACTAAAGATTTGGTCGAAAACGGCCCTACTATGCCTTACTATCTCGAAAACGGCCCATTCATCCCTGTAACAATTGATCCTGCAGTTCCAACTGCTGCGAATAGACCTGCTATTCCAGAAAGGCTCATTCCTAAAGAAATACACATGTGGACCGACGAAGATAAGAAGAAAGTGGCTATTAATACAAAAGCCAGATCCATACTATCCATGGCTCTTCCTGACGAAGTCTACCATTCCGTCATGAATCTGAAATCACCAAAAGCCATGTGGGACACAATATGTGTTCAGTATGAAGGAACGTCTGAAGTCCAGGACTCAAGAAAGATCAACCTGGTAAGACAATACGAAAGCTTCATTTCTGGTAAGAATGAAACTCTTTCTGAAGTTCACCAACGTTTCAACTGTTTAATTATAGATCTGAAAACTGTTGGTAAGGAATATTCTAACTTTGAAGTGCTGACAAAGTTTCTAGAATGTTTACCTGAAAGTTGGGACAATTATTCTATGTGTCTCAAGCTGTAAAAGGATCTAAAATCAATGACCCTTTCAACCTTATATGGCACGTTGCTGAATCATGAGCAATCGAGCCATCTTAAGAAGAATCTTGTAAAAGATTCCAAAAGCACCCCTGTTGCTTTAATCTTAGAGGAACCTTCTACTCAGCGACCCTCAGTCACTATCACTGAGTTAGAAAGTAACTCTGAAAGGTCATCAGATTCTGATTCTTCAAATGATGATGAATCTTTGGCTCTCCTAACTAAAAAGTTCAGGAGATTTGCCAAAAAAAATGTTTAGAAAGAACAAACCTCTTTCCATAACTGACAAGCCTAAATCATCAGTTTTTGTTGATAAGGCTACTGCTACTTGTTTTAACTGCGAAAAAACAGGACATTTCGCTAACGAGTGCAGGTCAAAGAAAGTTTCTAGACCCTCAGCTTTTACAAAGAAATCCTTTGTTCCAAGGAATAAAGATGACAAATACTCAAAGCTGAAAGAAAAATATGCGAAGCTGAAAAGCTTTAAGAAGAAAGGCAAAGGCCTGATGGCTAACTATGATTGGGCTGCTTCTGATGAAGAAGCATCATCATCTGACTCTGAAGATGATGAGGCAAATCTATGTCTAATGGCCAAGATTGAAGAAGAGGAAGAAAATTCAGACATTCCCTCCACTTCAACCTCTGCAATTCAGGTATCACCTTCCTTCTTTACCAATATTGCAAATATTGATGAAGTTGATAGTCTCCGTAAGATCGATCTCTTGACTAGAAGTTTATACGAAGCCATGAACGGCAAAACTGCGATTGAAAACCAAAACCTTGATCTTGCTGAACAGCTTAAAAACTGCCATCTTCAAATAGAAAAGCTTTCTAAAATTGAAAATGATTTTAAAGATCAAGTATATTTAAATCAGCTAGTCAAAATCGAACGAGCAGAAGCTATCGCTGCGTTAAAAGCTGAAAAAGCTACTGTTGAAGGATGGTGTAATTCTTCAACAAAGACCACTGAGATAATTAAGTCTCAGATTCCACTGAGTGATAAACGTGGTCTGGGTTACAAATATGAAACTCCAAAACCAACCACTGAGCGTTCAATGCTTAAATTTGGAACGTTCGTATCATCAGTCGCTGATACTTCATCTTTTCAGTGCTCCTCGTCCAATACACAAATTCTTGAGGAAACTCCTACCTCGAAAGGTAAAGAGAAAATGGTTTATACAAAACCTACCTCTGTCTTTAAAGATAAAGGTAAAGGAATTGTTATTTACCAAAATCCTCATAAGGGTACTTAGTACCTAAGCTGAATGCTTCTAAAGCTACAGTGACCCATCCCTATGGATCAAGGAAGCAGATCTCTGGATCTATTCAGCGATCTACTCCTAGACTCAGAGTGGATGTCCTTGGTAAGAAATCAGAAGAACTGAATGTTCCTCCTATTTCTAAAGCCAATAGTTTACTTGGTGCTGGTACTTCAAATCTAAAATTAAAAGCTCAGCATTCAAATGGTCCTAGAACTACTTTTAGCTATAGGAAATGTTATCACTGTGGACTCACTGATCATATTGCTAGTAAGTGCCCCACAGCCACCAAAGCTGAAAAGATAGCTAAGGTGAAGATTGCCCCCAAGGCAAAGAAGACCACTGAGGTTAAGAAATTAACCAAAGTGAAGAATGACAAAGCTGAATCTTCAAATGCGGCGAAGACTGCTGAACCTTCCATTCCAACTACTTCCACTGACAAATGTGTATACATGGTTAAGTGGGTACCCAAGAAAAACTAATCTTCCTTTGTATTGCAGGTTAAGAAGGGTATCTGGTATCTCGATAGCGGATGCTCTAGACACATGACTGGAAAGAAAAGCCTGATCGCTGAATACAAGGAAGAGAAGGGTCCCTTTGTGACCTTCGGTGGAAATGGAAAAGGACATACCCGAGGGTATGGTGTACTTTCAAATGGTACAACTTCCTTCAGAAGAGTCGCATATGTTGAAGGGCTGAAGCATAATCTTCTAAGCATCAGTCAGCTTTGCGACAAGGATAACAAAGTAATTTTCACTAAGGAATCCTGCTTTGTCACTGACAAAAAGGAGAAGATAGCTCTCAGCGGTTATCGTTTGGAAAATGTTTATGTAATAAACATGGACTCAACAACCACTGAGAACTCCTGTTTCTTCTCAAAAGCCTCATCTGATGTCAACTGGCTATGGCATAAGAGGCTCTCTCATCTAAATTTCAAGACACTGAATACTCTTTCTTCAAAAGAGTTAGTCACTGGTCTACCTCAACACTCATATGCCAAAGAGTCTTTATGTTCAGCGTGTGAGAAAGGAAAGCAGACCAAAGCAAGCTTTAAATCAAAGCAAGTCTCCTCAGTGTCATCTCCTCTACAGCTACTCCATATGGATTTGTTTGGCCCTGTTAACAAACAATCCATCGCTGGAAAGAAATATACGCTGGTCATAGTTGATGAATTCTCTCGTTACACATGGGTTATGTTTCTCCGTTCCAAGAGTGACACCCCTGAAGAACTCATCACCTTTGTTCGGAAGATGGAAAACCTGAACAACATGACCGTTCGCTCAATAAGGACTGATCATGGAACTGAATTTAAAAACAGCTCTCTTGATTCCTTCTTTGAGAGTAAGGGTATTTCTCACAACTTTTCTTCGGTGAGAACACCGCAACAAAATGGAGTCGCTGAAAGAAGAAATAGAACAATTATTGAAGTTGCACGTTCAATGCTCAGTGATTCTCTACTGCCTACTCAGTTTTGGGCAGAAGCTGTCAACACTGCTTGTTTTACGCAAAACAGGTCGCTGATAGTCAAAAGATTCAATAAGACAACCTATGAACTTTTTCATGGGAGAAAGCCCTCAATCAGCTTTCTTCACATCTTTGGATGTCAGTGTTTCATACTGAACAACAGAGATGCCCTTGGAAAGTTTGATCCTAAGGCTGATGATGGAATCTTTCTTGGATACTCCTCAGTTTCCAAAGCCTTCAGAGTCTTCAATCGAAGAAGACAAACTGTAGAAGAAACTATTCACGTCACGTTTGACGAATCCCGGTCAGCGAACTCTAAACCGTCCGCTGATACCGAAGAACTGAATCAATGGATGTTTTCTCATCTTGGTGATTCAGAAGACATTCCCACTCCTCATGCTCTTCCCGTTGAAGATGATGGTCCTACTATCATCCCAAACATGCAGAATAGTGAAGCTGAAACATCATGGGTCTCAGCTATTCCTTTAAACACTATACATGCCGCTGAACCAAATGTCTCAGACATCCCATCTATTTCTCAGCAATCAGTAAATGAAATGACAAATGCAAGTATTCCTCTCTTAGCTGATACTCCAGAAGTAGCTGAAGCCTCATCTTCAGCTCCTCCAGTTCAGGATGAGTCCGCGACTTATGCTCCGGCTCAGCGATGGACTGTAAATCACCCAATTGATCAAATTCTTGGTGATCCAAACGCTGGTGTTCAGACTCGACGAAGTGCAGGTAACATTTGTTTATTTGTTAACTTTATTTCTCTAACTGAACCAAAGAAAATAGATGATGCCCTCAAAGATCCAAACTGGGTCAGCGCCATGCAAGAAGAGCTGACTGAATTCGAAAGAAACAAAGTTTGGAAACTTGTTCGAAGACCAACTGATAAAACAGTGATAGGCATTAAATGGGTCTATCGAAACAAGTTGGACGAACATGGTACTGTAACCCGCAACAAGGCTCGTCTTGTTGCTCAGGGATACAGACAAGAGGAAGGTATAGATTATGACGAAACATTTGCTCCTGTAGCAAGACTTGAATCTATTCGTCTATTCTTAGCATATGATGTGCACAAAAAACTTCAAAGTACATCAGATGGATGTTAAGTCAGCGTTTCTAAATGGAAAGTTGAATGAAGAAGTTTATGTGGAACAACCTCCAGGATTCTCAGATTCTAACCGTCCAGGTTATGTTTATAAACTGGATAAGGCACTTTACGGCTTGAAGCAAGCTCCTCGTGCATGGTATGACACTCTTTCTACTTATCTCCATATTGAACAATTTGAGCGAGGTAAGATTGACAAAACTCTATTTTTTAGAAAAGTGAAAGGTCATATCATTCTAGTTCAAATATATGTTGATGACATTATATTTGGTTCTACTAACCCTGAGCTTTGTACTCGTTTCGCTGATAGAATGAAAGATGAGTATAAAATGAGCATGATGGGTGAACTAACATATTTCCTTGGTCTTCAGATTAAGCAAACTGAAAAAGGAACTTTTATTAATCAGGGAAAGTATGTTAAAGATATGCTGAAAAAATTCGATTTAACTCAAAGTTCAGCTATGAAAACCCCTATGGCACCACCGCTGATACTTGACAAGGATTCAAAGGGAATACCTGTTAATGTCACGCTGTACCGTGGGATGATCGGCTCTCTCTTGTATCTTACAGCTAGCCGACCCGATATTATGTATGCAACATGTTTGTGTGCACGATATCAAGCTGAACCTATGCTATCTCATATGAAAGCTGTAAAGCGAATTTTTCGATACCTTAAGGGTACAGCGAACCTAGGTCTTTGGTATCCCAAAGACTCAGGATTCGATCTAACCGCCTATTCAGATAGTGATTTTGCAGGTTGCAAATTGGATAGGAAAAGCACCACAGGAGGATGTCAGCTCCTGGGTGGAAAGCTGGTGAGTTGGACAAGTAAAAAGCAAAACTCAGTGTCCACCTCCACAGCTGAAGCTGAATATGTAGCTGCTGGAAGCTGTTGTTCTCAAGTCTTGTGGATGAGAAATCAGCTACTAGACTATGATCTTCAGCTCTCCAAAATCCCAATCTATTGCGACAGCACAAGTGCCAACGCTATAGCAAACAATCCAGTACTACATTCAAAGACCAAACACATAGAAATCAGATATCATTTTATCAGAGATCATGTGATGAATGGTGATATAGAACTTCATTTTATCCCAACTGATTATCAGTTAGCTGATTTGTTTACCAAACCTCTTGATGAGACAAGATTCAACTTTCTCATCAGCGAGCTTGGAATGCTGAACTTTGAAGGGTAAAATCTTTAGTGGTTCACATTAGATCAGCGATACTATTATACATCCTGTATAGTTCTGTGGATAAAATAAACTTGTATAACCTATTCCATCATCTTCTCTCTGAATAAACTTGGGTAGCTGATATCAAGGTATGTTTTCTCTCTCTGAAAATCGCATTCAAATGCAAGATTTCAAAACAAAATGCATCGCTGAATATCTCTTCCTTAACAGTGATATTTTGAAATTTCTAAAAACCATCACTGATATTTCCATTCAGTGCTTCATGTTTGTAAAAGAGTCCCTGAGCTTTCAAAACCTCAGAGAAATCCTAAAAGAATATGAAAGGACAGTTGTGACGTCATTGCAACGGATAAACCCCGGCATGTTCTTCTTTCTGACACACGTTTGCACGTCTCGTTCAAACTTCCAATCAAATGCAAACACGTGTCCGTGTCATGATGAAAATCTTTTCCCGCTCAAGATTTTCTCTCTCTAATCTCTCTATACAAACAAACTCTTGGTTTATATTTTCCTTTTACGCGAACAATCTTCCTCTGCAAGAAAGAGTCACTATTGCATTTGTGCTCTCAAACCTTCAAGAACTGTTCACCATCTTCTTCATCAAACATCAAGGTTAATATGTTCTTATTTTTTTTATCAAATGTGTATAACTTGTTTCTGATCTTCTCTTTGTTTTAACAAGATCAAACACAAGAACTTCTTAAAAATGAAATCATTTCTTTCATGGTTTTATGAACACAACCATTTCATGGTTGTTCTTCAAGTTTAAATGCAAAAATCTTAAACTTGTTCTTCATTCGTTTCCAGAATCTCATTTCTTCATAGGAAACTGGAAAACAAAAATAAATGGGTTTTACATTTCGTTTTCTAAAACAAGAAAAACCCTAATCTTCATTAAGACAATTTCGTCTGAATGAAATGGACAAAATTCGAACCATCTTATTGGAAATCCTTTCCACATTAAGATTATTCTTATTTGTTAACATCTTTGGTTGAACTGATAATACAGAGAAATGGCATCTTCTGACATTCCTGCTACCGCTGAGAACATCGCCGCTGATACTGAGGAAGTGGAAATTATCAAGGCTCCTCAGGTTAAGTTCACTTTGGAACAACTAGATTAGACCAAAACGAACAACCTTTCTGCGCTTCTCGAGTTTCCTCCTCGAAAGTAAGTCACACATCTGAAAGATGCTGTGAATTTCCTAAAGAATAGCTGCATTTCAACAGCCCTGACAATCACACCTCCTGCAAATCAGCTACTACTATCCCATTTCTGGTACTCTGCCAGACACTCTCAGCTACCATCCGCCAAAGATCCCTCCAAAACAATTGATTGTATCCTCAGCGATACTGAGTATGGCACAATAAAGATCACACCTGCCATCATTCGCAAAGCCCTCAACTTTCCCAACGCTACAAAAGAAAAACCTTTTGTTCCTTTTCCTGACCATAAAAAACTCGCTGACAAAGAAGCCCTTATTGCATTTTTCGATGCAATGGGCTATGTATGGGAAATTGGCAGAGACAAGAAGCCCGAGAAGAAGCTGGCCCTGCTAAAGAAGTCGAAAATGCCCAGCGAGATGAACTTCATCTTCGCTCACTTAATCAGCTGCATGACTGCAAAGACCGGCTCCTCTGACCAAGCCGCTCAACCTCAGCAAGCAATGGGATACGCTCTGCTGAAAGGTCTACATATTGACTGGGCATCTTTAATCTATGATGAATTGGTGCAAAGAGTAGATTCTGCCGTTGACAGACCTTCATGGGTTCCATACCCCAGATTCATCAGTGCCATCTTCCAATATGGCCTGAAGGACAGCTACCCGCAAGAGGGTGACCTGAAACTCTCCCAGGTTGGCCCTAAGGTTCTTGACTTCAACCCGGTGAAAAATGAGGTACGTCTTTCTACCCTTCTAACTCTTCTCAACCCTACTTCTTCTACTTCTGTGGCTCCTTCAGCGACAACACCCCTCGCTGATTCCCAGGCCACAAAATCCTCTCCTTCAAAGAAAAGGAAACAATCATCTACCCAACTTAGTTCCAAAAGGGCTAAGATAACCAAGGAGCAACCCCAGCAATCTCGTGTTGAAGACTCCTCAGCTCATTCTGCAGAGCTGAAGGAACGTTCAGTGGTACGCTCTGCCACACCTGAACAACCCATCCATTCCATCCCAACTTCAGCGTCTCTAAACGCTGAGGTTACAAACTTGGAATCTACCCAACCTCCTTCAGTCTCTCCAAAGACTGATGAAGCAATTCTCAGCGAATCCAACGCTGAACTCAGTACCCAACCTCCATTCTTATCCTTCGCTTCTCCCTCTACTCATTTGGTCTCTCCTCCAGTTATCGCTGGAGTTGCCATCATTTCTACGGAAACTAAAGCTGATACTCCAGGAATGATGAAGACAGGACCTGCAGGACAACCCATGGACACTTTTGAAGACGACATGGAACATTTTTCAGGAACCCGAAATTTTGACGAGTTCATCAATCCTCCTGCAGGTACACACCAACCAATAAACACTGTAACTAAACCCCAAACTTCTGAGCTTTCCTTTGTTCACAAGTACTTATCTGTTACAGGTCCTAATTTGGGAGACATCAACGCCTCTCTGAAAGCAGTGGAGACAAAGCTGACAGGTCTCACCACTACTCTTTCGGATAACTCTAAAGCTGTAACAACCGCTGGAGAGAATCTTACAAAGCTGACAACTGTCGTCGAAAAGAATGCCTCCAAAGCTGACTTGGAGAAGGTTGATAAATCACTCACCGATTTTGCCAAAGTTCTCTCTGATATCTACACGGACTACCTCGACATCAAGAAATCAGTTGACACCATGTCCAGCGAAGTCACAACGCTGAAGACATCGGTTGGCACACTTGAAGGTGATTGGTCTGCTGTAAAGGCTGATGTCAGTTCAGTAAAAACTGACATGAGTTCTGTGAAGACCGATGTCAATGCAATGAAGAATGACATCACCTCTATTCAGACATTGTTGCAGCAGATCCTGACCAACATGACCGCCCCTGCAACTGTCCCTGCATCTGAAAATTTTACAGTGGCGGATGGCACTGAGCTCAAGAAGATCAATCCTGCTATTTCTAGCCTTGAAGACAGATTAGCAAAGATTGAAGATTGTATAGGAATCTCTGGCCAAGAAGACAGAGAAAATACAGCTGCTGAGTCAACACATTACTCCCCCATTCATCATGAAGAAGGGGGGGAGAAGAAGACTGAAGACCTTCTCCACGATGAATCTGTCGTGGAAAAGAAGACTGAAGACCTCACCCTCGCTGAAGAGAGTGAGAAGACAGCTGAAGAAACCACCGCTGGACCTCAGGGAGTTGAAAACCCTGAGGAAACCGAGAAGCTCGCCTCTGTATCTGAGGGGGAGCAACTCGAAGAAGAAGCTGATAAATCCGAATCCGAAGCAGAAGACGATGAAGCCGTCGACATCGCTGATGATGAACCATCCTCTTCTCCAAAGAATGATGATGATGATGACGATGACCTCTTTATCGTCAAACCTGCTCCGAGGATCAAAGCTCTTAAGGGAATCTCGATAAATGAACCTTCAGGGGAGCGGACAAAGACAAAGCCCTCAGCATCTGAAGCTGAGAAAGGCAAAGGCAAAAGCGTCGCTGATGATGACAATCTGACGATCTTGCTTGAAAAGCCGGTTTGTCAGGTACACTAAATCTTCCTTACTACATCCCTCATCTATACACTTTCAGTTCCACTATCCACAAGCATATACACTTTAAACCTACTTCCTCTCTCTGTTTCTACCCAAGTTCTTACTCGTAAGATCGCTGTGTTTCAGCTAGTCCTCTCCCCTGCTTGAGGATATCGCTGAAGGTTCCACAACCGTGACTTCACCAATAATGCCAGCTGCTGCTGAAGAAATAATTCCAATCTTGGATTTGATCTCTGAGACTGATGAACCAGAAGAACAGATGCTAGCTCATACAAAAAGACCTTCCTTGGCTCCTCAAAAGCTAAGTGAAGAGGATCAGAGAAGAAGAGATGCGATAATAAAGGCATTCAAGGATCAGCGAATCATTCTAAAACGTGATCAACTTCCTTCCATTCCTAAAAAGTTCAAAATCTTTAAAAAGGAATTCGAGGATCACGTCAGAGCTGAACGTCTACTCGCTGAAAGAAAAGAAGTTGAAGAAAAGGACAGAGAATACGCCATCCAGCTTTCTCAACGATCAGTGAAAGACCCCAAGCTGAAAAGAGTTCCAATTGAAGTTCAACGTTAGCTGTGGGAAGAAGCCAAGAAGATAACTGAAGAAAAGAGAACTGTATCTCAGTCCACTCTAGACTGGTGCAAAGAAAAGGTACATTACAGATTCTCTCCTGTAAGAATCAACAAGGTACTCATCAGTGGAAGATCAACCCTGAAAATTTCAATCGCTGAAATCGAGGTATTCAGAGACAATCACCACTACGAAATATTCTATGTCGAAGTTGTCACGAAATTCGGTCTCTCTGAATGGTTGGAGATGAGGTTAGCCATACAGAAGTCTCAATCTAAATCCAAAGAACCTTTCGAAAAGCTGTTAAACAAGCAGATCGACATGGTCTACTCTTGTGTGGATATTCCTCCTCCTCCTCCTCTCGAAAGTCAGAAAAGAAAGGCCTTAGCTAAGAAGAAGAAGTCAAAACCTTCAAATGATGGTCCTATCATACGAAATGAAACAGGTATTGGTTTTTCCCGAGCTGAAGTCCTTGGTCCTGACCCTGATCTTTCCGGACTCGATACATCTCTTCCTGAAGGTGAGACTTTCATCCCTGGAAAAGTCATAAGCGAACCCTACGGGGTATTCTTCATTGACTACGATGGTGGAAAGCGTTTTCAACGCATCTCTGAACTTCACATCACTCCCATCGAACAGCTGAGAGATCTTATCTACTGGTGTGACTTCAAGAATGATCTTCAGGCAAGACATCTGAAACCCTTGATTTTTGAAGAAACGCTGATCAAAAGAAAACAAGGTGTAACCGTTCCTGACTGGATGATTCCCACATCAAAGACCCTTGATGAACTTCTCATTAAGGAAGAGCCCTTTATAAGCTGATATGATCACCCTTTTCTCTATTGTATCAGTTATTCTTCTGTACTTGTAATTTATTTCGCTCGTACTTGTAATCTTTCCTTCTCCCTTTGTAACCTGATTCAAAGTTTTAAAGAAAGATTTCAACGAATGTACTTTACTCCATCAGTACTGAAAAGATCCCAGAAAACAGTAAAAAGGACAAATATTTTATGAGTTCTTTTTATCCTTATGTTTTTCATTAAATAGCAATTCTCTCTGTTGCTATGTCATAATCAAATAAGGGGAGATTGTTGATCCAAACCCTCAGTGATTTGATAATGACCCTCTCTTATATACTTAGTGAAAATTGTAAGTAAACAATATGTATTAGAGTTTCACTATCACTGATAAGTACTAAGATCTTACAGTACCGCTGATAGGAACTCTCGCTCTTTAGATTACACATTCAGCGAACACTGTTCACCATAATGTTCTGAGCCTGTTCAGTTCTTATGGTGATCGCTGATAAGTTAGTTGTTTACTTATGATCCCTGAAGACAAGTTTCACGTCAACATAGGTTCTACGCTGAAGTCGAAGATCAAGCTCAAGAACCAACGACAAGTCTCCTAATGAACTGATGCGGATCAGCGAAGACTCAGATTTGTCCACAACGTGAAGTATCAAGTACAAGACTTCAGCTATCGCTGAACTTTATCATTCGCTGAATAGATAATGATAATGTTCTGAATCAACGAAAGCTGATCATGAAGTCCTCCGTACAAAGTACTTTTGTCTTAACCACCCTTGCACGACTCCGTACGAAATGTCAGAACAGAACCTTCTATTGTCTGAAATCGTACAACCACTCTGATACTACACTGTTCATTCATGCGGCTACTAAGGTTGTCTACAAAGGTCAATGACATGCAACCAATCCGCTGATGACACGTGTAAAGTGTATACTGACTTGCATTAAATGCATGTAGTATATAAAGAGATGAACCCACTTCATTTGAAGTAACTTGCTAACTCTAGACAAGTTCAATCTCTTATCTCAAGATAGGTTATTATTAGTAATTTCCTTATCTCTCTTAGTGCAAGAAACTTAGTGTTCCAACTTGTTTAGATTTAGGTTTATCCTTAATCTTGTTTCCGCAACAAGCTGTAAATTGTTAATGATTTATCAATAAACAATTTAGAAAAGTAAAATCTGTGTGTTTGTATTCAACCCCCCCCCCCTTCTACAAACTTGTATAACCCTTCGGGACCAACAAGTGGTATCAGAGCGGATTTGTTTAATCTCATAAACAAGATCTAATCTAAGATTTTTCTCTTCCTTGCTATTTTCTGAAAATGGCCACCAACACAAACACAAATTATATAGACAATGGTTCTCTTGCTAAACCCCCTAGCAGTCAGGCGAGCTATAGCAAAAACGAACTTAACCTCGTCCCTAGCAGCTTGCACCTCTTTCTCCAGACTCTCCACCTTGGAATTAGAATCCTCGGCTTCCTTTGTAATCGCAGCCAAGGATTCCTTAACTTTGTCCATCTCCTCCCTCTGATCGGCAACCATGGACAGGGTATGTATCAAGCGATGATTGGCCTCATCCTTTGCACGTCCGACAGCCTCTAGATGTTTCAAGGCGTCATCGAGACGTTTTGATAGAGCCTCTTCACGCTCTGCGGCGACCTTCGCCCTATCCGACGTCGTGTTCTCCCTCTCGTGCGCAGCAGACATTAGATCCTTTATCTTCATTGTCTCACCCTGCAAAGCTAGGGAAGCCTGGAACGCCTACAAAATCATAAAACAAATATTATAAAAAACATACGACACCGACAACGACACCGATAACGATATCGACAACGACAACGACAACGACACCGACAGCAATGAATGAACCAAGTCTTGAAAGAAAGACTTACCATGAAAGCCAGCCCGGCGACATGAGCTCATGTCTCCTCGATAGGAAACCCCACGAAACGCTCCCTGAAAGAAGGGAGCAGATATTTCCCCAGGTGAGGAAATAAGTTCGTCCCGTCTAGGACACTGCTGGCCATAAAGTCCGACGGCAATGTAAAATTAACTGTCATGACCTTAGCCCCTCCCGTCGGCTGATCCTTGCCCTTGCCGGCCGACAAAGGATCCGACGTGGCTGACAGGGACTTCGTTGTTTCCGCCGGAGGCGCAGAATTAATAGGTGTCGCAGCGATCGCATCAGAAGTCGACTTCTTGGGCGATGCGACCTTCGCCTTCTCAGGCGTAACGACTCTAGACGAGTCGTGAACTCCCAAAGACGGTTCCCTCGGAATCGTCGTCCGCGTCTTCTTCTGAACATCTGGATCATCGGACATAAGCTTCTGCCTCTGCTCCTTGCCCTTAAGAGCAAGCTCGAGCTCAGCTGCTCTTTTAGCAGAAACCCGCGGCATCCGTGGTTGAGACTCCCCTGGAAACCACAGAAGAATAAAAATTATGAAAATCAAGGGAAGAAGAATCGAATTAACACAGAAAGAAATAAGAAGGTACGCTTACCAGTCATCTCTCTTTCTTCTTTCGACTCCCCTTCTTCCTCACGTTTCTCCCCCTGATTTTCTCCTAAGTATACTAAATCCTCGTCGTCGTCCACCAATTGTCGTACGACAAACGACCATTCCCCAGTGCTGAACTCTAAGAACGCATCGATCTTTGCTTGAGAATTAGCGTAAGGCTTCACGTCCTCGAACTTTATGGCTGTCGACATATAAAAAACAAGTTAAAAACCAAAAACGCAGACGACAGACAACAAAAAAGTACAAAGCTCACCCGATGTATTCCAGCTGGCCCTAATCCAATCACTCTCAGAGTCAAGGGTCGACTTACGCACAAATGCGTACCGAGTCTTCCACCCGTGATCGTTCACAGCGGCCCTAAGGACCAGAACCCGATCACCTTTAAGTCTAGAGTATAAACTGCAGCGATGACTCCCATCCTTCTTGTCTTGATAAGCCAAAAGGAGGTCGCGTACATTTATGGGAGATTCCCAATTCTTAGTGACACGCTCGATCACTTGTACAACTCGCCAAAACTGGGGCATTAGCTGACCCGGTGCTAAGTCAAATTCTAGCATAAAAGCCTTAGCTAGAGGTGAGTAGGGCCATTCAAAACCAATCTTAAAGGGATATTCGTATATCACGATATAACCCTCGGGACATTCGGTCAATCGAATCTGACCTGCGCAAATTAATTCAACCCACGCAGGGATTTTAGCTAACCTCCTAAAGTCATCAAGATCCGACTGTTCTTGAATATTGCTCTCAGGGTCCATCGACGCCTCTAAAAAACAGATTGAAGAAATCGAAGAAATCGTACCTTATATATGAGCGCTCTAAGACCTCGAAAATCCTAACTGAGTTGCAGATTCTCGCAGGATTAGTAATGATCGGGCAAAGAACAGCAAGAAGATCGAGAAGAAATCTTCGCTTAAGACTCTTTGAATTCGTAAAACAGAATAGACCCATTAAGGTCTCTATTTATGCAAGCGATCGAATCCCTTGATGATTGCCACACGTCCTCGTCTTTTCGTATGACCACACAGATCGTCGACACCTGTCATCGACAGCTGGTAAGCACCATCGTGCGTCGGCATGACGTCACGACTCCATCCTCTCTTCGATTTCCCTCTCTAGTTTGAATTGAACCGATTCAGTTCCAAAACAACCAAGGTGTTTTTCAACACAAGACCCTGAACACCTGACAAGCAAAATTTAAAATTCGAATTTGCCATCCTACTTTCAAAATTTGGGGGCAAACCGTTTGGGCAAAATTTCATCAGTCTCGACCACGACCAGAAAAGGTAAGACACATGTTATGAACTATATCTTGTATTAAGATAAGGTCCCGACAAAGACCTAACAAACCACTGTCGTCCCTCCTAAAAGATAAGTCGAGAGTTCCTCACGACACTCGACCTCGACGTCGCCTACTGCGCACGACCGTCGCATAGAATCATGCGACCTCGGCCGACTAACGCGTTATACGACTGTTATATTTGTTCAGTGATTAATGCAGGAGTCAAAGTCATTAATGGACAACGGCTATAACCGACGAAATCAGTTATGAGCATCTAATCCCACATTGAAGACGACGACCGTTACAACAATCATCAAAGATCTTAATGATTCAATTAAAATCATCCGAAGACTATAAATCCCAAGTTCAATCCTCAATTTCAGGACATCGAATAACACAGGGAGAGAGATAGAACAAGAGCATCGAACAACAGAAGCAAACGCAAACACTCGAAGAATATTCATTTGAAGCAAAGAGATCATTCATAGAAGATCGCTCTCGACGCACGACTTTCACTCTCGACCAACAGTTTACACATTGTTTTCACACACAACGCACATTGTTTTTACATTTCGAAGTCTTTCCTCCATTTGTATTGTAATCTCTGTACGATCGACACCCGGAACACCAAGGACATCGCCCTTAATTGGCGACCATAGTGCAGCGATGACTTCCACAGTCGTCCGCAGGTTTTTTCCTCGTTGAGGTTTTTCCTGCATCATCAAATCCTCTGTCTCATTTACATTTTTGTCTTTGTCGCACGCCTTTGCCGAATGATTCCTTTCTTTAGTTGTTAAAGTCCACATCGACCTTAAGTTGTCCCTTTGGTGCGATTTTTGGCATTAACAGGTATATACTTGTGCCTTCATTGTGGAATTATTGTGCCCATATTTTGGATGCACGATATTTAGCTACCAGCTTGTAAACGAAGGCGGAGGCGGCGGAAGTGGTGGGAGGAAGGCAGAAGTGGCGGAGGTGGTTGGAGGAAGGCGGAGGCGGCGGAGGTGGTGGGAGGAAGGCAGAAGCAACGGAGGTGGTAGGAGGAAGGCGGAGGCGTCGGAGGTGGTGGGAGGAAGGCGGAGGCGCTTGAGATGCTTGTAAACGATGGCGGAGGCGGCGGAGGCGACGGGAGGAAGGCGGAGGAGGTGGGAGGAAGGCGGAGGCGGCGAAGGTGGTGGGAGGAATGGTGGAAGATACCCATGATTTTTTTTAAGAGATGTGATAACCATCCCTTAAAATTAGGTGATTCCATTTGTGATAACCATCCCTTAAAATTAGGTGATTCCATTTTTAATCTTTGTTGGTTTGGACAAAAATGCCCCTCTGCACTTATGCACAAATGTCAACCTTCTCTTTTTTAATTTTAAATAATATTATAATCCTTGATTTAATTATAACCGTTGATCTTAATAATCTATGGTTGTGATCGGTTAGCACGGTTAGTACCAATGGGTTGGTTAGCAAAAGAAGGGCCCTCTATATATTATATGTGAAAAAAATAAATATGAATTTTGATTTTTAGGGGGTGTTTGGGATTGCTTATTTTTTTGATTTATTTGCATATGACTTTTCCATACCGCAAATAAGCTATTTCTAATGTTTGGATTGAGAAAATAAAAAGTGCTTATGACTTTTCCACACTGTAAATAAGTTGTTTTTGACAAGTTACTCTATTCTAACTTATTTGAAACTCTTATCAACTTATTTGTCCAAGCACTTTTTTATTAAAAACTACTTTTTATCACCACATAAGTTGATAAACACTTTAAAAATAAGCGTAAGTTGTTTAAAATAAGCAATACCAAACACCCCTTTAATAGAATCTTTATATATATAAAAAGAAAACATAATAGTAATGAGGTGGCACCAAAAGAATTGAGAATTCATCAAATGGTGAATTGTAGTGGATTCTTCATTGTCCCACATTGGTGACAAGTGTGAAAAGTTGGAAGCACAAGTGACTATATAAATGATAAGATGTGCTTAAATGTACATGCAAAATTTGATCCATTTTTGGGTTAAAAAGAAAATTTTATTTACATGACAAACCATTTCATGTAATGATTTAACATTTCACTTAAATTGTGGTGGATTCTTCATTGTCCCACATTGGTGACAAATGTGAAAAGTTGAAAGTACAAGTGATTATATGACTTGAATTTTCATCCAAAATTTGATCCATTTTTTGGTTAAATAGTTTTTTTTATTTAAATGACAAAAACATCAATCAATATATTTATCTTTATCTTTATATATATATATGTAACGTCCCAAAAATTACAATAAATTTGAACTTTTAAAATACCATTTTATTAAATAAAACCATAAATGTTTAGACTCAAATAAACGTTTATCCAAATCTCGTTAAGTTAAAACAACCAAACCAACTAACACAGCGGAAAATAAAATAACTCTAACGTAGTGTCTCAAAATAAATAAATAGATAAAAGCCTCATCAACGCGCCAGTGTGTACCGTCACGCCTTGCTGCCACTCGTACCTGAAACAGTGATTTATAGGAAAAGGGTAAGCACGAAGCTTAGTGAATTCAAACACCAACATAAGATAGCAATCATATAGACACTACCCCTATCCACAGATAGATACAAATAATTCACACATTCCAGTTTGAGAACATATCCTAAACAGGCAAACTCATGCAAGAACAACTGTGTACATAACCATCGGTCTCCCCATATTCATACAATACCATGTACGTATTCCTCGGTCTCCCTGAGCTTATACGACACCCGTGTACATATCTCTCGGTCTCCCCGAGTTTTATACGACTCCCAAGGTCCATACTAGACACTACACAGCCTAGTACCACACACAACAAAATTAGCTAGCACACACGAGCTACAGTAATGGACATATAACCTCTATCCTACGCAGTGAGAGAACTCACCTCGAAAAGCAAAGCAGATATCCACAGACAGCAATACGAGCCCGTCAACTCCAACTCACTCCTTTCCACCTAAAGAAGTGTTAACAAGTGTTAAAGTGCAGCCCCAACCCGAATTTACAACTGCAAGTCTAAACGTACATTTTCCGGTTTTTTGTCCAACACTACAGGTCTGTTCGTGACCTGTTTAGCCCCCCTTAAACCCCTCAAACCAGAATTATAATTCCATAATTAGAAATTTCTATGTCTTAGGTTTCCAGGGACATATCTCACGCATTCATACGAGGTCCCTACTATTTTATATGAATTTTCTAAGACCGACTATCCAAATTGAGAGTTTCGGACCAGTCTGCACAAAACACCATTTTGGCCCTAGCAAAAGCTTTATTAATTTTTCTGCAAAACATAAGAAACATACTAAACACAATTTGGTAGATTTGAGCACTGGTTTCACCTCAATCCGAGTTTCCTAGATTTTTCTATGGATTTTACAAAACAGGGACAGATTAGGGTTTTCACATGAAATGACAACATAGTTTTCGGTTTAGGGTTTAGACATTTAGGTTAGTGTTTTAGGCATTAGGGTAGTTAAGGCTGGACCCAACATGTACCACCCACTTCCACCTCCGGCAGTGGTGGTCGGCGGCAGTGGCGGCGGCAGCCACCACCTACGGTGGTGGTGGTGGTTCGGTTGCAATATCCGACGAGGCCAACAAGATAACCCGACCACCTATCTTGGCCACACACACTCACACGCACATCCTACCATCGCAAACCTACCATCACAACCACCGTACTAGTGGTGCACGGCGGCCATGCCGGCGGAAGCCAAGGCTGCGGCGGCGGTGGTGGTTTTGTGGCTTTGACAACGATGCAAGAAAGAAACTGAAAGAAGAGAAGAAGGAACCTTACCTTTCGTTGTCAACACTGCAGCAACCGCACGAACTCTGGCTCCCTCTCTCTCTCTCGCTACTCCTCACTCTCGCCGCTACTCGTTCTCACCGGCAGAAGATCACGGCGGCGTTTTGGGGGTGGTTAGCGGTGGCAGCAAGAAGGAAGGGGAGGGCAAGAACCGAGATTAGGGTTTTGGGATTGTTTCTTGTGAGAGACGGAAATCGTAAAACGAAAGGGGGAAGGGAGGGGGTCGGTTCTTTAAGGCCGATCCCATGCAACATTTACAAAAATGACACCTTTAGTCCCTGTTCTTTCCAACACCTTGCACATTGATTAAAGTTTTCCCATCTTTATCATTTTTGGTCTTTCTCGCTAAATCCCGTTAATAAACATTCAATTAGAGAACGATAATAAATAAATAAAGTAAATAAAGTAAATCCATACCGGGACACGGGCTTTACAATATAAGAGGAAACCGCAAGAGTAATGGGGTGACACCATGAGAATTAAGTATTCTCAAATGGTGGATTGTGGTTGAGTTGTAACTATCCCACATTGGTGATAAATTGAAACATTAGAATATAGAGGTGTGCATAAGAAAGGTGGATGTGATGAATTTATGTCCAGTCTCATGGAGTCATCTTATTTTGGGTAACCTTCTTTTTGCATCATGAGAATATTCTCAAATGATGGATTGTGGTTGAGTTTTAGCTCTCTTACATTCTCAAACTATTTATTTAAGCAAATAAATGTATATTGTTAGACAACCTTAGGGGGTAAAGGTTATATTAAGATCTTTTTACTTTCAAAAGATTTGATTCGTCAATCACAACAACAATTTAAATGCACAACAATATATAGTAGAGATAAGGGTAGAGAAAATGATACCAACACCGTTGTTTAGAGTGGTTCACCAACTTGGCTAATCCACTTTCCGAGACACTTCTCGAGATACTGATCCACTATCAATGTTCTTTAGGGTAGGACATAAACCTTGATACAAATAATGAAATTTATCTCTTGCTTCTGCTTGAGATTGGAATGGATCACTCACTCTCAAAGTAAATACTTACAAGATGATAAATTTCTTAATGGTAATCACTCTTGTATAAGTATAACACTTGGATGATTTTGAGATTTAAATGCTTGAGTTGTTTTGCTGATAATAGTTCTCAGAAATCAGGGATTTCTATCTGCTATCAACCCAAGACTTGGTTTTCTTCTTACCAATCAATGGGTTTATATATAGAAGAGAAATGTGATTCTGAGCACTCGCGGACGTCCACAATGGTATTCCACGGACGTCCACATTTAATGATTGTGGTTGGTGGAAGGAGCCGTTTGTTCTCTGAGTTTTCACAAGAAATATTTGATGGCGGACGTCCGACATGTACCTCGCGGACGTCCGCGGCCTACCTTTCACAAACCCCCAAAAATGCCATTTCACTTTCTGACTTTTCAAAACGAATATTTTGATGGCGGACGTCCGCGGCCTGATTTTCAAGCTTGTTGGTCCCGAAGGGTTATACAAGTTTGTAGAAGGGGGGGTTGAATACAAACACACAAATTTTACTTTCTAAATTGTTTATTGATAAATCATTAACAATTTACAGCTTGTTGCGGAAACAAGATTAAGGATAAACCTAAATCTAAACAAGTTGGAACACTAAGTTTCTTGCACTAAGAAAGATAAGGAAATTACTAATAATAACCTATCTTGAGATAAGAGGATGAACTTGTCCAGAGTTAGCAAGTTACTTCAAAATGAAGTGGGTTCATCTCTTTATATACTGCATGCATTTAATGCAAGTCAGTATACACTTTACACGTGTCATCAGCTCATTGGTTGCATGTCATTGACCTTTGTAGACAACCTTAGTAGCCGCATGAATGAACAGTGTAGTATCAGAGTGGTTGTACGATTTCAGACAATAAGGAGGTTCTTTTCTGACAAATCGTACGGAGTCGTGCAAGGGTGGTTAAGACAAAAGTACTTTGTACGGAGGACTTCATGATCAACTTTCGTTGAATCAGAGCTTTATCATATTATATCAGCGAATGATAAAGTTCAGCGATAGCTAAAGTCTTGTACTTGATACTTCACGTTGAGTGGACAAATCTGAGTCTTCGCTGATCCGTATCAGTTCATTAGGAGACTTGTCGCTGGTTCTTGAGCTTGATCTTCGACTTTAGCGTAGAACCTATGTTGACGTGAAACTTATCTTCAGAGATCATAAGTAAACAACTAACTTATCAGCGATCACCATAAGTACTGAACAGACTCAGAGCATTATGGTGAACAGTGTTCGCTGAATGTTTAATCTAAAGAGCGAGAGTTCCTATCAGCGGTACTGTAAGATCTTAGTAATTATCAGCGGTAGTGAAACTCTAATACATATTGTTTACTTACAATTTTCACTAAGTATTTAAGATAGGGTCATTATCAAATCACTGAGGGTTTGGATCAACAATCTCCCCCTATTTGATTATGACATAGCAACAGAGAAAATTGCTATTTGATGAAAACATAAGGATAAAAAGAACTCATAAAATATTTGTCCATTTTACTGTTTTCTGGGATCTTTTCTGTACTGATGGAGTAAAGTACTTTCGCTGAAATCTTTCTTTAAAACTTTGAATCAAGTTACAAAGGGAAATGGAAAGATTATAAGTACAAGCGAAATAAGTTACAAGTACAGAAGAATAACTGATACAATAGAGAATTAGGCGATTCTATCAGCTTATAGAGGTTCTTCCTTAACGAGAAGTTCATCAAGGGTCAGAGATGTGGGAATCATCCAGTCAGGAACTGTTACACCTTGATTTCTTTTGTTCAGCGCTTCTTCGAAGATCAAGGGCTTCAGATGTCGTGTCTGAATGTCATTCTTGAAGTCACACCAGTATATAAGATCTTTCAGCTGTTCGATGGGAGTGATGTGAAGTTCAGAGATGCGTTGAAAACGCTTTCTTCCATCATAGTCAATGAAGAATATCCCATAGGGTTCGCTTATGACTTTCCCAGGGATGAAAGTCTCACCTTCAGGAAGTGATGTGTCAAGTCCGGAGAGATCAGGGTCAGGACCAAGGACTTCAGCACGAGAAAAACCAATACCAGTTTCGTTTCGAATGCGGGGACCATCATTTGAATATTTAGACTTCTTCTTCTTCGATGAGGCCTTTCTTTTTTTACTTTCGAGAGGAGGAGGAGGAGGAATATCCACACAAGAGTAGACCATGTCGATTTGCTTGTTTATCAGCTTTTCGAAATGTTCTTTTTACTTAGACTGAGACTTCTGTATGGCTAGCCTGATCTCCAACCATTCAGAGAGACTGTACTGCGTGACAGCTTCAGCATAGAATTTTTCGTACTGATCATCTTCTCTGAATATCTCGATTTCAGCGATTGAAACTTTAAGGGTTGATCTTCCAGTGATGAGTACCTTGATTATTCTGGAAGCTCGATGTCTGAAATTAACCTTTTCTCTGCACCAGTTCAAAGTAGACTTGGACACTGTTCTCTATTCTTCCACGATCTTCTTTGCATCTTCCCATAGCTGACGTTGAACTTCGATAGGAGCTCTTTTCAGCTTGGGTCTTTCACTGATTGTCGAGTAAGCTGGATGGCGTATTCTCTGTCTTTTTCTTCAACTTCTCTTCTTTCAGCGATTTGACGTTCAGCTCTGAGGTGATACTTGAATTCCTTTTTAGAAACTTTGAACTTTTTAGGAACGGAAGGAAGTTGATCACGCTTCAGAACGATTCGCTGAGCCTTGAACATCTTTATTATTTCCTCTCTTCTTTTCTGATCATCTTCACTTGGTTTTTGAGGAACCAAGGAAGGTCTGCTTGTATGAGCGAGCGTCAGTTCTTCAGGTTCATCAGTCTCAGAGATCAAATCCAAGACTGGGATTATATCTTCAGCAGCAGCTGGGATTATTGTTGGTGAAGTCGCAGTTGTGGAACCTTCAGCGATATCCTCAAACAGGAGAGAGGACTAGCTGAAACACAGCGATCTTACGAGTAAGAACTTGGGTAGAATCAGAGAAGGAAATTGGTTTAAGTGTATAGGCTTGTGGATAGTAGAACTGATAGTGTATAGAGGAGGGATGGAGTAAGGAAGATTTAGTGTACCTGACAAACCGGCTTTTCAAGCAAGATCGCCAGATTGTCATCGTCTTCAGCGACGCCTTTTCCTTTGCCTTTCTCAGCTTCAGACGCTGAGGGCTTTGATTTGGTCCGCTCCCCTGTGGATTCTTTTATTACGATCCCTTTAAGAGCTTTGATCCTATGAGCAGGCTTGACGATAAAAGAGTCATCATCATCATCATCGTCATCATCACCCTTATCACTGAGTGATGGTTCATCTTCAGAGATGTCGACGGCTTCATCGTCTTCAGCTTCAGATTCCTCAGCTTCTTCTTCGAGTTACTCCCCCTCAGATACATAGGTAAGCTTCTCGGTTCCCTCAGGGTGTTCATCTCCCTGAGGTCCAGCGGTGGTTTCTTCAACTGTCTTCTCACTCTCTTCAGCAAGGGTGAGGTCTTGAGTCTTCTCCTCCTCGACAGATTCATCGTGGAGAAGGTCTTCAAAGTTCTTCTTCTCCCCCCCCCCCCCCTTCTTCATGATGAATAGGGGAGGAATGTGTTGACTCAGCAGCTGTTGAAGGTTCCCTGTCTTCTTGGCCAGGGATCCCCACACAAACTTCAATCGCTGCTAATCTGTCTTCTAGGCCAGAAATAGCAGGACGGATCTTCAGAAGCACATCACGATCAGCCTTAGTGAATTGCTCAGGTGCAGGGGCAGGAGCAAGGGCGTTCGCTTTGTTCAGTAGTTGCTCCATCATAGTTTTCATCGAACCAACGTCAGTCTTTACAGAGCTTACGTCAGTCTTCAGAGAGCCAACGTCAGTCTTTAAAGAGCCAACGTCAGTCTTTACACCGGACATATCTCCCTCGAGTTTTCCAACCGATGTCTTCAGCTTTGTGACTTCGCTGGACATGGATGAAACTGAAGTCTTGATAGAGAGATAGTCTGTGTAGATGTCAGCGAGCACTTTGGCGAAGTCGCTGAGACTTTTATCAACCTTCTTCATGTCATCTTTGGAGGCTTTATCTTCCACCACTTTTGTCAACTTGTTCAGATTCTCTCCAGCGTTTGTTACAGCTATAGAGTTGTCAGAAAGTGTAGTGGTGAGACCTGTCATCTTCGTCTCCAAGGTCTTTAGAGAGGCGTTGATGTCTCCCAAATTAGGACCTGTAACAGATAAGTACTTGTGAACAAAGGAAAGCTCAGAAGTTTGGGGTTCAGTTACAGTGTATATGGTTTGGTGTGTATCTGCAGGAGGGTTGGTGAAATCGTCAAAATTTTTGTGCCCTGAGAAGAGTTCCATGTCGTCATCGAGAGTGCGCATGGGTTGTTCTGCAGGTCCTATGGCCATCATTCCTTGAGGAGTATCAGCTTTAGCTTCTGGAGGAATGACGGATGTTCCAGTGATAGCTGGATTTGAGACCAATTGAGTAGAGAGAGAAGCGAAGGTTTAGAATGTTGGTTGGGTGCGAAGTTCAGCGTTGGATCCGCTGAGAAGTACTTCTTCAGTCTGTTGAAAGACTGCAGGAGGTTGGGTAAATTCAAAGTTTGTAACCTCAACGTTTAGAGACGCTAAAGTTGGGATGGAATGGGTGGCTTGTTCAGGTGTGGCAGAGCGTACCACTGAACGTTCCTTCAGCTCTTCAGAATGAGCTGAGGAGTCTTCAGCATGAGATTGCTGGGGTTGCTCCTTGGTTACCTTAGTCCTTTTGGAACTAAGTTTGGTAGCTGATTGTTTCCTTTTAACAGAAGGAATGGGGGTTGCAGCCTGGGTATCAGTGATGGGTGTGATCGCTGAAGGAGCTGCAGAAGTAGAAGAATTAGGGTTGAGAAGAGTTAAAAGGGTAGAAAGACGTACCTCGTTTTCCACCGATTTGAAGTCGAGTACCTTAGGGCCAACCTGAGAGAGTTTCAGGTCACCCTCTTGCAGGTAGTTGTCCTTCAGGCCAAATTGGAAGATGGCGCTGATGAATCTTGGTTATGGAACCCACGGAGGTCTGTCAGCGGCAGAGTCTACTCTTTGTACTAAGTCATCATAGATTATTGATGCCCAGTCTATGTGTAGACCTTTCAGCAGTGCATACCCCATTGCTTGCTGAGGATGAGCGGCTTGGTCTGAGGAGCCGGTCTTCGCAGTCATGCAGCTGATTAAGTGAGCGAAGATGAAATTCATCTCGCTGGGCATTTTTGACTTCTTTATCAGGGTCAGCTTCTTCTCGGGCTTCTTGTCCCTTCCAGTTTCCCAAATGTAGCCCATTGCATCGAAGAATGCAATGATGGCTTCCTTGTCAGCGAGTCTTTTGTGGTCAGGGAAAGGAACAAAAGGTTTTTCTTTTGTGGCTAAGGGAAGGTTCAGGGATTTGCGAATTATAGCAGGGGTGATCTTTATTGTGCCATACTCAGTATCGCTGAGGATGCAGTCGATTGTTTTTTAGGGATCTTTGGCGGATGGTAGCCGAGAGTGTCTGGCAGAGTACCAGAACTGGGATAGTAATAGCTGATTTGCAGGAGGTGTTATGGTCAGGGCTGTTGAGATACAACAATTTTTCAGGAAGCTCACAGCATCATTCAGATGTGTGACTTGCTTTCGAGGAGGAAACTCGAGAAGCTCATAAAGGTTGTTAGACTTAGTCCAATCCAGTTCTTCCAGAGAGAACTTGACCTGAGGAGCCTTGATTATTTCTATTTCCTCAGCAGCATCATCAGTGGTTTTCTCAGCGGTAGAAATGTCAGCAGAGGCCATTTCTGTATTATCAGTTCAACCAAAGATGTTAACAAATAAGAATTATCTTAATGTGGAAAGAATTTCCAATAAGATGGTTTGAATTTTGTCCATTTCATTCAGACAAAAATGTCTTAATGAAGATTAGGGTTTTTCTTGTTTTTGAAAACGAAATGCAAACCCATTAAGTCCTGTTTTCCAGTTTCTTTTGAAGATTGAGATTCTGGAAACGAATGAAGAACAAGTTTAAGATTTTTGCATTTAAACTTGAAGAACAACCATGAAATGGTTGTGTTCATAAAACCATGAAAGAAATGATTTCATTTTTAAGAAGTTCTTTTGTTTGATCTTGTTAAAACAATGAGAAGATCAGAAACAAGTTATACGCATTTGGTAAATAATAAGAACATATTAACCTTCGATGTTTGATGAAGAAGATGATGAACAGTTTCTGGAAATACTTGAGAGCAAAAATGCAACAGTGAATTCTTTTCTTTGCTTGGAGAAGAAGTTCGCGTAAAAGGAAAATATAAACCAAGAATTTGTTTATATAGAGAGATTAGAGAGAGAAAATCTTGAGCGGGAAAAGATTTTCATCATGACACGGACACGTGTTTGCATTTGATTGGAAGTTTGAACGAAACGTGCAAACGTGTGTCAGAAAAAGAACGTGTCGGAGTTTATCTGTTGCGATGACGTCACCACTGTCCTTTCATATTCTTTTAGGATGTCGCTGAGGTTTTGAAAGCTCAGGGACACTTTTGAAAACATGAAGCACTGAATAGAAATATCGGTGATGGTTTTAGAAATTTCAAAATATCGCTGATTAAGGAAGAGAAATTCAGCGATGCAATTTGTTTAGAAATCTTGCATTCACATGCGATTGTCAGAGAGAGAAAAACATACCTTGATATCAGCGAATCAAGTTTATTCAGAGAGAAGATGATAGAATAGGTTATACAAGTTGATTTTATCCTGAGCTATACAAGATGTATAGTCGTATCGCTGATCAAATGTGAACCGCTGAAGATTTTACTCTTCAAAGTTCAGCATTCCAAGCTCGCTGATGAGAAAGTTGAATCTTGTCTCATCAAGAGGTTTGGTAAACAAATCAGCTAACTGATAATCAGTTGGGATAAAATGAAGTTCTATATCACCATTCATCACATGATCTCTGATAAAATGATATCTGATTTCGATGTGTTTCGTCTTTGAATGTAGCACTGGATTGTTGGCTATAGCGATGGCACTTGTGCTGTCGCAATAGATTGGAATTTTTGAGAACTGAAGGTCATAGTCTAGTAGTTGATTTCTCATCTACAAGACCTGAGAACAACAGCTTCCAGCGGCTACATATTCAGCTTCAGCTGTGGAGGTGGACACTGAGTTTTGCTTTTTACTTGTCCAACTCACCAGCTTTCCACCCAGGAGCTGACATCCTCCTGTGGTACTTTTCCTATCCATTTTGCAACCTGCAAAATCACTATCTGAATAGGCGGTTAGATCGAACCCTGAGTCTTTGGAATACCAAAGACCTAGATTCGCAGTACCCTTAAGGTATCGAAAAATTCGCTTTACAGCGATCATATGAGATTCCATAGGTTCAGCTTGATATCGTGCACACAAACAGGTTGCGTACATAATATCGGGTCGGCTAGCTGTAAGATACAAAAGAGAGCCGATCATCCCACGGTACAGCGTGACATTAACAGGTATTCCCTTTGAATCCTTGTCTAGTGTCAGCGGTGGTGCCATAGTGTAAAGCCCGTATCCCGGTATGTAATTTCTTTTATTAAATTCTTTTCTTTTAAGTTTGATTTAACGTGGTTTCCGTTAACGGGGTTAGTCGAGTTGGGCCTAATCGTTAGAAATGTCGGAATTCTGGTTAGTTGCGAGAAGGTTTAGTGGGGGGACTAGAAGTGTCAAAGGGCCAAAACATGCATAGGTTTTCGGCCCATGCATTTCATAAACCGAAACCCATTTTATATTTTTGGCAATTGTTGTCGTGACTTAGAAGCAAAAAGAAGTAGAATAGAAGAAACATAAACCCTACGGCTTCTTCTTCCTTCCCCCTTCCCCTTTCGTTATCGCCGGCCAGAAGAAAGAGATTAGAACCGTGAGTTAGAGAGAGAGAGAGAGTCGCCAGAGTAAGAGAAGAGAGAGTCGCCGGAGAGAGAGGGAGAAAGTTCGCCGGAAAGACGGGAGAATCGTCGTCGTTTCTGCCGGAAAGAGTGGAGGAGAAGTCACGTCGAGGTAATCCCGTGTTTCCGTTCCTTTCGTTGTGTTTTTCTTCGTCGGAAATTGGTAAACCACCCCACCACCGCCGCAGCCATGGCTGTCGGCGGTGTGGCTGCCGCCGTACGCCGCCGCTGTGTCGGCCGAGGGGTGTACGTGCGGGTGTGTGCGCGTGTATGCGGGTGTGCGTGTGGGTAAGTCGGGGTGTGTGTTTTGGGTGTGTTTTCGCCGGGAGTTTTTAACCACCGCCGCCGCCAACGGCCGCCTCTGCCGGAGGTGGCAGAGGGTGGTGCGTGGGCTGCTCAGCCCATTTAGTTTTGATCAATAAGTCAGCAGGTTCCAGGTCTAAATGCTTAAGGCATGGCTTAATGGGTTAAGATTTAAGTTAAGCTTTGTTGTCATTTCATGTGAAATTGGCAGTTTCTGCCACTGTTTTGGGAAAGCCGTAACTTTTTATAGGAACGTCTTATTGGGGTGAAACTAGTGCCAAAATCTCCCATTCTGAGTCTAGTAAGTTTCATATGTTTTACGGAAAAACCAGTTCGGACCATAGCTAGTGTCAAATTGCTGTTTTGTACTGAAAGGTCCTGTTTTTCACTGTGCAGCAAGTCGGTTTTGTAAAATCAATAGTAAATTGTAGAAAAATCGTTAGAGTGCGTGCGATATGTCCCTGGAACCCTAAGACATGGGAATTTGTGGTTATGGAAAAATATTTCTGGTTTAATCAGTTTATACGGGGTTAAACAGATCCCGAACAGACCTGCGTGTTGAGAGTAAAAAACTGGAAAGATGTGTTTTAAAGTTAGTAGTCGTGGTTTTGGTTTGGGGCGTCACTTTGACAATTGTTAACGATTATTTAGGTGGAACAAGGTGAACTGGTGTTGGACGGTTCGTGTTGCGGTTGAGGTCATAAGCTGTGCGTTTGAGGTGAGTTCTCTCACTGTGTAGTTAGGGGTTGTATGCATGTCATAGTAGTTTGTATGTACTACTGTCTTTGTGGTGTGAACTAGTTGTTTGTGGTGTGTAATATTTGATTGGTTTAAATGCTTAGTATAAATGTTTTACATTACAACTCGGTGGGACCGAGGGCTCGGTGGGACCGAGGGCTCGGTGGGACCGAGGAAGTGGAAAGAAACGTTGTGGGAACTCGGTGTGACGAGTGTGTTACATTACAACTCGGTGGGACCGAGGGCTCGGTGGGACCGAGGAAGTGGAAAGAAACGTTGTGGGAACTCGGTGTGACGAGTGTGTTACATTACACCTCGGTGGGACCGAGGTGTTGGATGCATAATTACTTGTAGATGTTTACTCGTTTTATGTAACTGTGATGTTGTTGCTTATGTGCGGATAGGGGTGATGTGTATATAATTCCTATCTGCGCATGTGATGGAATTCACTAAGCTTCGTGCTTACCCCTTCCCAATATCTTATGATTTCAGGTGCGAGTAGCAGTCGGGCATGACGGTACACACGGGCGCAAGGCGAAGGCTGTTTAAGTTTAACTTTTTAAATGGGGATTTAATTATATAACTTTTCCGCTGCTTAAATTTCATTTGACGGTTTTAATTAACGACGTTTATTTTTATTGTAATGGGATTTGTTAACTTATGATTTGATTGTAACGAAATGCATTATTTTTAAAAATTTAAAATTCCTTGTAATTTTTGGGACGTTACACATAGGGGTTTTCATAGCTGAACTATGAGTTAAATCGAATTTCTTCAGCATATCTTTAACATACTTTTCTTGATTAATGAAAGTTCCCTTTTCAGTTTGCTTAATCTGAAGACCAAGGAAATATGTTAGTTCACCCATCATGCTCATTTTATATACTCATCTTTCATTCTATCAGCGAAACGAGTACAAAGTTCAGGGTTAGTAGAACCAAATATAATGTCATCAACATATATCTGAACTAGAATGATATGACCTTTTAATTTCCTGAAGAATAGAGTTTTATCGATTTTACCTCGCTCAAATTGTTCAATATGGAGATAAGTAGAAAGAGTGTCATGCCATGCATGAGGAGCTTGCTTTAAGCCATAAAGTGCCTTATCCAGTTTATAAACATAACCTGGACGCTTAGGATCTGAGAATCCTGGAGGTTGTTCCACATAGACTTCTTCATTCAGCTTTCCATTTAGAAACACTGACTTAACATCCATCTGATGTACTTTGAAGTCTTTGTGTACAGCGTATGCTAAGAATAGACGAATAGATTCAAGTCTTGCTACTGGAGCAAATGTTTCGTCGTAATCTATGCCTTCCTCTTGTCTGTATCCCTGAGCAACAAGACGAGCCTTGTTGCGGGTTATAGTTCCATGTTCGTCCAACTTGTTTCGATAGACCCATTTAGTGCCTATCACTGTTTTGTCAGTTGGTCTTCGAACAAGTTTCCAAACTTTGTTTCTTTCAAATTCGGTCAGCTCTTCTTGCATTGCGCTGACCCAGTTTGGATCTTTGCGGGCATCATCTATTTTCTTTGGTTCAGTAAGAGAAATAAAGTTAACAAATAAACAAATGTTACCTGCACTTCGTCGAGTCTGAACACCAGCGTTTGGATCACCAAGAATTTGATCAATTGGGTGATTTACAGTCCATCGTTGAGCCGGAGCGTAAGTCGCTGACTCGTCCTGAACTGGAGGAGCTGAAGATGAAGCTTCAGCAACTTCTGGAGTATCAGCCAAGAAAGGAGTAGGTACAGATGTCATTTCATTCACTGATTGCTGAGAAATAGATGGAATGTCTGAGACATTTGGTTCAGAAGCAGGTATAGTGTTTAAAGGAACCGCTGAGACCCATGATGTTTCAGCTTCACTATTCTGCATGTTTGGAATGATAGTAGGACTATCATCTTCAACTGTATGAGTATGACTGGGAACATCTTCTGAATCACCAAGATGAGAAAACATCCATTGATTCAGTTCTTCAATATCAGCGGACTGTTTAGAGTTCGCTGAACGGGATTCGTCAAACGTGATGTGAATAGTTTCTTCAACAGTTTGTATTCTACGATTGAAGACTCTGAAGGCTTTGGAAACTGAGGAGTATCCAAGAAAGATTCCATCATCAGCCTTAGGATCAAACTTTCCAAAGGCATCTCTGTTGTTCAGTATGAAACACTGACATCCAAAGATGTGAAGAAAGTTGATTGAAGGCTTTCTCCCATGAAAAAGTTCATAGGCTGTCTTTTTGAATCTTTTGAATATCAGCGACCTGTTTTGCGTAAAACAAGCAGTGTTGACAGCTTCTGCCCAAAACTGAGTAGGCAGGTGAGAATCGCTGAGCATTGAACGTGCAACTTCAATAATTGTTCTATTTCTTCTTTCAGCGACTCCATTTTGTTGTGGTGTTCTCACTTAAGAAAAGTTGTGAGAAATACCCTTACTCTCAAAGAAGGAATCAAGAGAACTGTTTTTGAATTCAGTCCCATGATCACTCCTTATTGAGCGAACGGTCAAGTTGTTCAGGGTTTCCATCTTCCGAACAAAGGTGATGAGTTCTTCAGGGGTGTCACTCTTAGAACGGAGAAACATAACCCATGTATAGCGAGAGAATTCATCAACTATGACCAGTTTATATTTCTTTCCAGCGATGGATTGTTTGTTAACAGGGCCAAACAAATCCATATGGAGTAGTTGTAGAGGAGATGAC
Organism: Saussurea involucrata; assembly: GCA_033807775.1. Lineage (NCBI taxonomy): Eukaryota > Viridiplantae > Streptophyta > Magnoliopsida > Asterales > Asteraceae > Saussurea > Saussurea involucrata. Next base: position 180,468,031 of record CM066320.1, on the reverse strand, counting down.
ACTGAGGAGACTTGCTTCGACTTAAAGCTTGCTTTGGTCTGCTTCCCTTTTTTCACACGCTGAACATAAAGACTCTTTGGCATATGAGTGTTGAGGTAGACTAGTGACTAACTCTTTTGAAGAAAGAGTATTCAGTGTCTTGAAATTCAGATGAGAGAGCCTCTTATGCCATAGCCAGTTGACATCATATGAGGCTTTTGAGAAGAAACATGAGTTCTCAGTGGTTGTTGAGTCCATGTTTATTACATAAACATTTTCCAAACGATAACCGCTGAGAGCTATCTTCTCCTTTTTGTCAGTGACAAAGCAGGATTCCTTAGTAAAGATTACTTTGTTATCCTTGTCGCAAAGCTGACTGATGCTTAGAAGATTATGCTTCAACCCTTCAACATATGCGACTCTTCTGAAGGTGGTTGTACCATTTGAGAGTACACCAAACCCTCGGGTATGTCCTTTTCCATTTCCACCAAAAGTCACAGAGGGACCCTTCTCTTCCTAGTATTCAGCGAGCAGGCTTTTCTTTCCAGTCATGTGTCTAGAGCATCCGCTATCGAGATACCAGATACCCTTCTTAACCTGCATTACAAAGGAAGATTAGTTTTCCTTAGGTACCCACTTAACCATGTATACACATTTGTCAGTGAAAGTAGTTGGAATAGAAGGTTCAGCAGTCTTCGCAACATTTGAAGATTCAGCTTTGTCATTCTTCACCTTGGTTAATTTCTTAACCTCAGTGGTCTTCTTTGCCTTGGGGCAATCTTCACCTTAGCTATCTTTTCAGCTTTGGTGGCTGTGGGGCACTTACTAGCAATATGATCAGTGGGTCCACAGTGATAACATTTCCTATAACTAAAAGTAGTTCTAGGACCATTTGAATGTTGAGCTTTTAATTTTGAATTAGAAGTACCAGCACCAAGTAAACTATTGGCTTTTGAAATAGGAGGAACATTCAGTTTTCTTCAGATTTCTTACCAAGGACATCCACTCTGAGTCTAGGAGTAGATCGCTGAATAGATCCAGTTGATCGCTGAATAGATCCACGCTGAGTAGATCCAGAGATCTGATTCCTTGATCCAGAGGGATAGGTCATTGAAGCTTTAGAAGCATTCAACTTAGGTACTAAGGTACCCCTCTGAGGATTTTGGTTAAAAACAATTCCTTTACCTTTATCTTTAAAGACAGAGGTAGGTTTTGGATAAACCATTTTCTCTTTTCCTTTTGAAGAGGTAGGAGTTTCCTCAGGGATAGTCGGTCTGGACGAGGAACACTGAGAGGGTAAAGTATCAGCGACTGAGGATACGAAAGTTCCAAATAAGAGCATGGAACGATCAGTGGTTGGTTCTTGAGTATCAATTTTATAACCAAGACCACGTTTATCACTCAAGGGAATCTGAGACTTAATTATCTCAGTGATCTTTGTTGAGGAGTTATACCATCCATCAACAGTAGCCTTTTCAGCTCTTAATGCAGCGACAGCTTCTTCTCATTCGATTTTGACTAGCTAATTTAAATGAACTTGATCTTTAAAATTTTCTTGAATTTTAGAAAGGTTTTCTATTTGAAGGTGACAGTTTTAAGCTGTTCAGTGAGATCAAGATTTTGATTTTCAACTATTGTTTTGCCATTCATGGCTTCATATAAACTTCTAGTCAAGAGATCGATCTTACGAAGACTATCAGCTTCATCGATATTTGCAATATTTGTAAAGAAGGAAGGTGATACCTGAATTGCAGAAGTTGAAGTGGAGGGAATGTCTGAACTTTCTTCCTCATCTTCAATCTTTGCCATAAGACATAGATTGGCTTCATCATCTTCAGAGTCAGATGACGATACTTCTTCATCAGAAGCAGCCCAATCATAGTTAGCCATCAGGCCTTTGCTCTTCTTCTTGAAGCTTTTCAGCTTCACATACTTTTCTTTCAGCTTTGAGTATTTGTCATCTTTATTCCTGGGAATAAAGGATTTCTTTGGAAAAGCTGAGGGTCTAGAAACTTTCTTTGACCTGCACTCATTAGCGAAGTGTCCTATCTTTTCGCAGTTAAAACAAGTAGCAGTAGCCTTATCAACAAGAGCTGATGATCTTGGCTTGTCAGTTATGGAAAGAGGTTTGTTCTTTCTAAACATTTTCTTTTTGGCGAATCTCCTGAACTTTTTAGTTAGGAGAGCCAAAGATTCATCATCATCTGAAGAATCAGAATCTGATGACCTTTCAGAGTTGCTCTCCAACTCAGTGATAGTGACCGAGGGTCGCTGAGTGGAGGGTTCCTCTGAGATTAAAGCAACAGGGGTGCTTTTGGAATCTTTTACAAGATTCTTCTTAAGATGACTCGATTGCTCATGATTCAGCATCGTGCCATATAAGGTTGAAAGGGTCATTGATTTTAGATCTTTTGACAGCTTGAGACACATAGAATAATTGTCCCAACTTTCAGGTAAACATTCTAAAAACTTTGTCAGCACTTCAAAGTTAGAATATTCCTTACCAACAGTTTTCAGATCTATAATTAAACAGTTGAAACGTTGGTGAACTTCAGAGAGAGTTTCATTCTTACCAGAAATGAAGCTTTCATACTGTCTTACCAGGTTGATCTTTCTTGAGTCCTGGACTTCAGACGTACCTTCATACTGAACACATATTGTGTCCCACATAGCTTTTGAGGTTTTCAGGTTCATGACGGAATGGTAAACTTCGCCAGGAAGAGCCATGGATAGTATGGATCTGGCTTTTGTGTCGATAGCCACTTTCTTCTTATCTTCGTCGGTCCACATATGTATTTCTTTAGGAATCAGCCTTTCTGGAATAGCAGGTCTATTCTCAGCGACTGGAACTGCAACATCAATTCTTACAGGGATAAATGGTCCATTTTCAAGATAGTAAGGCATAGTAGGATCTACACCTTCTAAGAAGAGAATCATCCTATTTTTCCATAGATTAAAGTTATCTCTGGAAAATCTAGGGGGTTTAGCAAGAGAACCATTGTCTATATAGTTTGTGTTTGTGTTGGTAGCCATTTTCAGAAATAGCAAGGAAGAGAAATCTTAGATTAGATCTTGTTTATGAGATTAAACAAATCTGCTCTGATACCACTTGTTGGTCCCGAAGGGTTATAAAAGTTTGTAGAAGGGGGGGGGGGGGGGGGGGTTGAATACAAACACATAGATTTTACTTTCTAAATTGTTTATTGATAAATCATTAACAATTTACAGCTTGTTGCGGAAACAAGATTAAGGATAAACCTAAATCTAAACAAGTTGGAACACTAAGTTTCTTGCACTAAGAAAGATAAGGAAATTACTAATAATAACCTATCTTGAGATAAGAGGATGAACTTGTCCAGAGTTAGCAAGTTACTTCAAAATGAAGTGAGTTCATCTCTTTATATACGGCATGCATTTAATGCAAGTCAGTATACACTTTACACGTGTCATCAGCTCATTGGTTGCATGTCATTGACCTTTGTAGACAACCTTAGTAGCCGCATGAATGAACAGTGTAGTATCAGAGTGGTTGTACGATTTCAGACAATAAGGAGGTTCTTTTCTGACAAATCGTACGGAGTCGTGCAAGGGTGGTTAAGACAGAAGTACTTTGTACGTAGGACTTCATGATCAGCTTTCGTTGAATCAGAGCTTTATCATATTATATCAGCGAATGATAAAGTTCAGCGATAGCTAAAGTCTTGTACTTGATACTTCACGTTGAGTGGACAAATCTGAGTCTTCGCTGATCCACATCAGTTCATTAGGAGACTTGTCGCTGGTTCTTGAGCTTGATCTTCGACTTCAGCGTAGAACCTATGTTGACGTGAAACTTGTCTTCAGAGATCATAAGTAAACAACTAACTTATCAGCGATCACCATAAGTACTGAACAGACTCAGAGCATTACGGTGAACAGTGTTCGTTGAATGTTTAATCTAAAGAGCGAGAGTTCCTATCAGCGGTACTTTAAGATCTTAGTAATTATCAGCGATAGTGAAACTCTGATACATATTGTTTACTTACAATTTTCACTAAGTATTTAAGATAGGGTCATTATCAAATCACTGAGGGTTTGGATCAACAAAGCTTTGCATAATGATTGCAAGACTTTTACTCTTTTCAATTCAAATTAAAACCAACGGTTATTTGTTTGAAATCAGTATTGTGTTTGGTTTTTGAAATATCCAAGTGGTATATTATTTTGAGTGTTTTTACCGTTAGGAAATATGAAGACTAATATTAGTATGCATCGAATCTTGAACTCTTCATATAAAGTCTTCATGTTTCCATTTCTTTGATCTGGAATACTCGAGCTGGCTGAGATGATGCTTTTCATTCTTCAGAAGCTTTACACTTGGATCAAATTGTTAGAAACACATAATACGTCTATTTATTTGTTAATCATCAAAACAATGAGATTTATGATTTTTAATCACTTGCACCAACATATACAAATAATCATATTTCATCAATTTATATATATATATATATATATATATATATATATATATATATATATATATATATATATATATATATATATATATATATATATATTATCAAATGTTTAACCATTATGTCTTTTTTTTTTATCTCACACGTCACAAGAAGATTTAAGTATTCTCAAATCTTGAATTGTAATGTTATTTGGTTATCCCACAATGATAGAATAACGATCAATTTTGAAGAATAGGTGAGTATGTAAAAGGTGGATGAGATGTTTTATTTGATTATCCCACATCGACGGAAAGACAATAGATTTGTAAGAAGATGTTAGTATATAAAAGCTGGAATGATGTCTTATTGTTGATCGCACATTGGTGAAAAACATAGATTTGAAATAAGGGTTAGTATATAAATGTTGGATGAAACATCTTATTTGATTAGCCCACATCGGATGAAGATAATAAATTTGGAAAAAGAGGCGAGGATATGAAAAGGTGGATAAGATGTCATACAAGTTTAATAGAGTTTGTAACAAGGTTGTCTTTTTTTACATAAAAAAAAACTTGAATAGATTATGTGACTAGTGATGTGCAAAATGTCAACCGATTCAATCAGAACCGACTGATCCAATTAAAACCTACCGACACTGATTGGATATCCAATTGGAATTGGATCGGATCGGATCAAAATTTTCAACATCCAATTTGGATCGGTCGGTTCTTGGAAGACAGTCCAGAACCAACCAAAACCGAACCGAACCGAACTGATCCACCATCCAACCACCCATCCAATTATCATCCAACCACTCATCCAACCACCCATCCGATTATCATCCATCTACCATCCAATACATTATAATTCAAATTTTTAAAAGTAAAAAGTTTTTATTTTTAAAACGTTATTACTTAAAAACATTTGTAAAAAATAAAAACTAATTTTTTTGAAAGAAACATAAAAACAATGGATGGATCCAATCCGATCATCCATTGGATGTTGGATGGATCTGATCTGATCCGATGGATATCCAGTGGATATCCAATGAGAATATCGAATGATTGGAACCGAACCGATCCAATAATCCATTGAATGTTCAATTATCCAACATCCAATGGATGATTTGATCGGTTCGGTTAGAAAAATTGGACATCCAAATGGATGATTGGATCGGTTCGGTTCCCCTCACATCCATTGAATGTCAACCAATGAACACCCCTAGATGTGACACAACCAAATTTGAGAATTCTCAAATGATAAGTGATAGTTTGATTTAGGTTATTCCCCATTGCTATGAAGATGATAAATTAGAAAAAAGGATAATTATATAAAAGGAGTAGAAAATGGATAGAAAAATTAAAAAAGTTGGTTGATTAAATATGTATTTTTTGCCAACCACATATATATATATATATATATATATAGGGGGCCATTCAAGGAAGAACTAGTTATTTTGTGGTAACTGTAAGAACCAGTGTGAGCCACATATTAAGCTATAAATTAGGAAATTATTAATTTTAGTAATTTTGTTTAAAATTTAAATAAAAGGGCATTTTAGGTATTGTAAAATATCCTCTCTCCTCTCTCTCCGGCCAATCATGATACCGAAAATATATCCAAGAACTTTTGTGATACCACTATGATACCCATTACCATCCAATTCAGCATCACATTCATTACTTTGGTAATACTCCAAGAACATCTGTGATACCAATGTGATACCCACTATAACCATGTGTTACTTTTGAGCATAATACATGAAAAATTCCATAAAACATAGATCTACAAAACAAACAAACCTCATATACTGTGATATCAAACGTGATACCATTGTGATACAAACGTGATACCACTGTGATTACAAATGAAATTCCAATGTGATACAAATGTAATACCACTATGATTACAAACATGATACCATTGTGATACCTTTGAATGTTAAACCATAATACACGATATATGTTATTACTCAATGTGATACCACTCTGATGCAATCTGTGATACAATTGTAATACCACTATGATACCTTTCACTTTAAAACCAACAAAATTTCTTAATAACATAGATCTAGAAACAAAAAACCTAATATATACAACCAAAGAGAAAAGAGGAATATGAAAGATTCTAATCAAGAAAAATGTGAGAAAAAACAAAAATGTGAGAAATCGTTTTTTTGATTAGATTGTTGATGAACAAATAAGAAGTGGGGAGGAATATGTTGCCATTTGCAGAAAATTGCAGAAATTGCAGGAAAGAGGAAGGAGGCAGAGAGCCCTTGGCGTGTTTGACCATCGTAAGGCCGCCATAGATGTACTCTAAGAGAACCAGGCGTGGGGATATTTAGCGTCAAGCAGCAGCGACAAGCGGCGCAACACTCTGATTGGTCCTAATAATAGACCGATGAACAAAAAGTTTTCTTAGTTACGAAAGAAGAATCGGACTTGGAGCTTCTTCATCTTTTTCGTCTGGCTTTGCAGTCCCGACTGCTGTTTTTTCTTTCTTTCTGTTCGTTGTTGGTTTGTAGCCACATGGCTGATGTGTTTGCTTCTGGTTTGCTCCTTTTGGTTTGTTGGTTCTGGATGTTTGGTGTGGTTTTGTTGGTGGTTTAATAAATTTCTTGCTTTTCAAAAGGGTGGAATGGAGATGACTATATGACATGTGCGGCGGCTGGAAGTTTTTTTTAGGGTTTTAATGAATTGTCCAAAAAATGTATTACCAATTTACCCTTTAATTTATTTATGTAAATAAAGTTAATTATCTTAAATGATTGGTTAATATTGGTTCTTACAGTTACCACAAACTAAATAGTTCTTATTTGATTAAGCCCCTATATATATATATATAGGCCGGGTATCAAATACAAACCAGTTAGTTTGTACAAACCCGTACAAACCATACATAGCTTCATGATTTTGTAAATTTGGCTTCATGAATATATATATATATATATATATATATATATATATATTTTGGCTTCATGAATATATAATTTGGCTTCATGAATATATCATTTGGCATTTTTAACTAATTTTTTTTATAAAAATACCCTAAAATACCCTTATTTTTGTAAAAAAATTAGTTAAAAATGCCAAATAATATATTCATGAAGCCAAATTATATATTCATGAAGCCAATATATATATATATATATAGAGGAAGGTTCAAACGAGGAGCGTACCAATTTAAGAGAACGTGAGGAGCACTCCCATGCTTCTGATCACATATGATTTACAACGCTAAAAAATCGGACATAATCGAATTTTCGCGCAAAAGTAGCGCGACTTGGTTCGCGACGCGTGCAAGTCATGGATCATTAATGATCCACAACTGCCAATCACATGTGATCCATAACTGTCGATTCTCATCCAGATCAGTTGTGAATCACATGTGATCCACAACTGCCAATCACATGTGATTCATAACTATCAATTGCTCCTCACGTTCTCTTAAATTGGTACGCTCCTCGTTTGAACCCGCCTATATATATATATATATATATATATATTTATGAAGCCAAATTTACAAAATCATAAAGCTAGGTATGGTTTGTACGAGTTTGTACAAACTAACTGGTTTGTACCCGATATCACCACTATATATATATAAGAATATTTACTAACTCATTAATATATCAATATCAATCAATATATAAGACCATTTCCAATGGGGTCACTAAATCTTACACCAAACATTAAATTTAGTGTAAAAACACTATTCACATCTCCAATGGGGTCTCTATTTTTCACACTAAATTTTATGGAATGAATAGTAATATAGTATTACACTATATTTGGTGTAACACTATTTATTTACACTACTTTTACATCACTTTTAAAAAATAGTGTTACCCATTGGAGATGATTTACTATTAACACTAAAATGTACACTACTTTTTACACTATTTTTGAAATTTGATGTAAAATATAGTGTTACTCATTGGAGATGCCCGATGGTATTTGATGTGGCATTAATATATATATATATATATATATGGAGCAACAAAAGATTTTTGAGGTGACATTGTGAGAATTAAGCATTATCAAATGATGGATTGTGGTTGAGTTTAAGCTGTCTCATAATAATATAACGATATGTGTGTGAGACATGTGGTTTAAGTTCTAAATATATGAAAATGAAAATACATTCTTCATTTTAAATTGTATTTCATTAATTATTAACCAAAAAATTATGTTTTATCTTACCTCAGTCAAATATTTAAAAGAGTAAATTACACTCCCGGTCCCTGTGGTATGCACGTATTATGGATCAGGTCCCTAAAACGCAGAAATTACACTGGGCGTCCCTGTGGTATGCCAAAACGCACGCAGAGGGTCCCTCCCTCTAACGGAATCTGTTAACCAGTTAACTCAAGGGGTATTTTTTGTCTTTTTACCCTCTCTTTTGTCCTTTTCCTAATAAGAAAAAAACAAAAAAAATCAATAAATAATAAAAACACCCCCTACCCCCACTACCCCCCCTTTTTCTCCTTCCTCCTTGAACCCGCCGACCACCACCAAGACCAGGGAGATTATCAGTTGATGAACGATTAGGCTTAGAAAATTCCTGACCCTGTTCCTCCATTCCATCATACTTGTTTATCAGGCCCTTTACAAACTTCTTCGAATCAACAATATACCTTATATCTTCCTTTTGATCCTTTTAGACATAATTTTTTGTTGAACAATCCTTGTCATCAACCATAGTTTCCCCAGTAATAATAGCACCCTTGATTATCCCAGCCTCTTCTGCTATAGCCGCATCCTCTTTTTCTATTTCTAACCAAGCAGCTTCTTCGATACTTTTTTCCACAAAATCCACATACATCTGAGTATGACTATCATCTCTGTGAGTTTCCCTAGCCTCTTCTTCTTCATTGAGTTCCACCTCTCCAGTTTCAGAAATTGGCTCAGCTTCAATTCACTTTACAGTCTCAGTTTCGACTTCCATCTTCGTTTTGGAACTCAGATATTTCAATTTCTTCCTATTTTTGTTATTCTTCTTCATGATCGACTTTTGAGAATTAAAACCAACACTAAGAGAAGTACCAATCTTATTAGAGATCGAAATCTTATCAGATGATGATGAACGGTTCAAAATAGGTATTTCAGATGTTTATCAGATGATGAAATCACAGATTTGGGTATGGATTTTTGGTCAGAAATGTTTAACGGGGGATTACTGAGGTCAGAAATAGTACGACGAGCTTCCCTGGATCCATTTGCATCATCAGGATCATCAGGTACAACCCCATGGCAGATGCCGCCGCCAAGGAACCCTAAAAAGTCGAGAAAAAAACTTTCCAGGAGAAAATTACAAGGTGAAAATATATAAAATCACATTATATATTTCGTATTATGTAATGTGATGCGAAATTACAAGGTGAGGGAGGCCGACGGTGAGATGGGTCTCGGTGGTGGTCGGCGGGTTCAAGGAGGAAGGAGAGGGGGGGGGGGGGGGTTGTAGTGGGGGTAGGGGTGGGGAGTGTTTTTATTATTTATTGATTTTTTTTGTTTTTTTCTTATTAGGAAAAGGACAAAAGATAGGGCAAAAAGACAAAAATGCTCCTTGAGTTAACTGGGTTAATAAATTCAGTTAGAGAAAAGACCCTCTGCGTGCGTTTTGGCATACCACAGGGATGCCCAGTGTAATTTCTGCGTTTTAGGAACCTGATCCATAATACTAGGGTTGCTCACGGGTTGGGTTGATCGGGTTGAACGCATTTCGACACATCAACCCAATGTTGGCGGTTTGAAAAAATTTCAACCCAACCCAACCCAAACAAAGGTACAACCCAACCCAACCCGTTCGGGTTGATCGGGTTGGTCGGGTTGTGTCTAAACAAGGTAAAATCAAAACTATAAACATAAAAACAAATGAAACATGTCTTTAAAATACAACCGATAATTCAGACAATAATTAGATACTATATATAAAAATGTCTAAACCAAATATGATCAAATAGTTTGACGTCTCCAATTTGCATATTTCTTAAATCTTAAACATATCGTCATCAACCGTTTTTCTCAATTCACATATATATATATATATGTGTGTGTGTGTGAGTGTGTGTGAAGGAGTTATATAGAAATGGATAAGAGATTGAATATATATATATATATATATATATATATATATATATATATATATATATATATATATATATATATGTCGGGTTCATCGGGTTGGGTTGGGTTCAAATTTTCGTAACCCGATATCAACCCAATACATTCGGTTTGAAGATTTTACAACTCGATTGGACATCGGGTTGCTTCGGGTTGGGTTATTTCACGTCGGGTTGGGTTGGGTTGATCGGGTTAGTCGGGTTGGTCGGGTTTTTGAGCACCCCTACATAATACGTGCATACCACAGGGACCGGGAGTGTAATTTACTCTGTTTAAAATATTTATCGCTCCGCAACGCGCAGGGTCGTCGACACTAGTTAAAATATAAATTTTCTTATATTAAAAGATTGACGTGGTCCCCAAATTTTGTATTTGAATGAAAACCTAACCTTTACACCATACAAACTGACTAGCGACTCTTTTGCAAAGGTTTGTTCATAGTTTTTGCCCTCCCTGCCTCCCCCTTCTCTCTCACGCACACAAAATCAAAATCAAAATCAAAATCAAAGCATTCGTTTATCATGGCTCATCTTTAATCAAGAGCAATTAATCCGAATCTCAGTAAGTCAAATCTTCTCAACCTAATCTACCTGTTAAGTCAATTATCACTTTTGGTATGGATTATGTGAATCTCTGTTTTATTGAACAAAAAATCTGCTTAATTTTACCTGTTCTGTAGTCTGATCTTATTTAGATATGAAAACTTGTATAAACTAATGTATAATATTGGAATCTACTTGTTTTTTATATACTGAGATATTCCGCAATGAGGGGATGATGTTTTTTGTATAGCATTGGTTGTATTTCGAGCTTGCATTACGTTAATACTGATGAGTTTTGTGAAAGCCCTAGTTGTTTCCGGTCTGAATCGTGTTGTGAGGTTTTTTAGTTTGTGAAATCTCGAGATATTCGTGAGAAGATTAATTTTTGATTAGATGATGCATTTGGTAGAAGAAATTTAATTTGCAATGAATTTGTTTCCTACGTCATTGCTTATTAGGTTTATCATTTATGCTTCCTTTAATGGATTATGGAATAAGGGGTAACTTTTGAAGTTTTTAGATAGATGCTAATTGATTGAGTGATCTCTTGTGGTGTGACTAAATGAAATCTTTATGATTATCGAAAAATCTGCAGCTGAGACGGTTCTCCGGTATCTTGAATTTGGAACAATGACAGATGGCCACGTATTCAACAATATATCTCTTGGAGGTCGTGGGGGAACTGTGAGTTTTCTTATTTCCTCAAGCTTTCTTCTGTTTCCCCCCTTATTTATGTTATATTGCAATATAGTTTGTAACTAATCATAGAAAATTGATGCATACCATTTAATAGAAACTGAAACATCTTCTATCACTTCATATGGAAGCTGTTTTGTTATTTTCCAAAGGGTTTCACTTGATTTGATGAATTTTATTAGAGGTATTGGAAGAAGACTTCCGGTTATCATGTTAGAGTTGAACGTGCAGAACTTATTTAATATCAGCTTTAATTTAATGTCCATTTGATGGTAATACTAATAGATGCGATGAACTAAACTGTAATATCATTTCTCCTCACTTTTCTGCATCTTCTTTACAACTTTGGCAAAAGTCTCTAGAGTTTTGTGTTACTAACATACTTGATGTGCAATGCAGAACCCAGGCCAGCTTAAAGTTCATTCGGGTGGTATATTGTGGAAGAAACAAGGAGGTGGCAAGGCTGTAGAAGTGGATAAGTCCGATATTCTGGGTCTTACGTGGATGAAAATTCCTAGGACGAATCGGCTTGCTGTTGAAATTAAGGATGGTTTGCACTACAGGTTCACTGGTTTCCGCGACCAGGTAGTTTTCCATGATCATTCATGCATGCATGTTTGTTACATATAGGAAAGTGTATGTTATTTATTTGTTTGGTCGATAACGATTGTAATATGATCTTGCCACATTTACGAAAGATGTATATCTTAATTACTATATTTGGAAAATAATTGCAGTTTGATAGCTTTTAGATCTCTTCTAATTTATTACTGTTTTTGGTTCAGCTCAGTATAAATTTATAGGCATCCGTGTCTTTATAATAGTGTTTTATTGTTATTGCAGGATGTCATTAGCCTGACCAACTTTTTTCAGAACTCTTGTGGGTTAACAACAGAAGAAAAACAGCTTTCTGTTTGTGGGAAAAACTGGGGAGAAGTTGATTTAAAAGGTTGAGACAATCTTTGCTGTGTCATCTCTAATTTATCCTTAATGAGCTGGTTAATTTGTTATTCATTCTTTGTCTATGATCATTTAGTATTTTCCTTTAAAATTTTCAGGCAATATGCTGTCTTTTAATGTTGGTTCGAAGCAGGCATTTGAAGTCTCCTTAGCTGATGTGTCCCAGACACAACTTCAAGGAAAGAATGACGTCATATTGGAATTCCATGTGGACGACACAACTGGTGCAAACGAGGTTGCTCTTTGTTAATTCATTTTCTTCTCATGGATGATTCATGGTATATTGTATGTGTATAACGATTTTGGCATTTTTCTTTTTTAATATAATGCAGAAAGATTCATTGATGGAGATAAGTTTTCACATACCAAATAACAATACACAGTTTGTTGGTGATGAAAACCGTCCACCGGCACAGGTTAGATTGTGTGGACATCTTCATTGATTTCTTGATGCGAATAGCATTGTTCTAGTCTCAGACTTTCTTCCCATCAGGTATTCCGTGAGAAAGTAATATCAATGGCTGATGTTGGTGCTGGAGGTGAGGAGGCCGTTGTTACCTTTGAGGGCATTGCGATTCTTACTCCAAGGTGGGTTCTTGGCATCATTGTTATAATTTCTGGTGGTTTAGATAATCAAATTCATGGGATGTCTTTTTCTCTTACAGGGGTCGGTACAATGTTGAACTTCACCTATCCTTTTTGCGGCTGCAAGGGCAAGCCAATGATTTCAAAATTCAATTCGGCAGTGTCGTTCGTGTGTTCGTACTGCCAAAGGTTCGTCTTTTGCTTTCAAATGAACTTTTTTGTGCCTTGTTGAATAGTTCTAGAATCATCGGCTGCAGCATGGTTGATATGTGACTGTAGTTCATTTTTCTGGAACAAGTTTCTAATTTCTGACCTTATTTATAATTCAATTTTTTTTTGGTCATAGTGCAGTCAAACCAACCACATACGTTTGTTGTTGTTACCCTTGATCCACCGATTCGCAAAGGCCAAACAATGTATCCACATATAGTGTTGCAGGTCTGTTACGCTGCTCCAGTTATAATTATATTAGCTTTCGGGAAGAAGTGTATTTAGTTGTGTTATAATATATATGTTTACTGTGTGCCACAGTTTGAGACGGATTATGTGGTGGAAAGCACCTTGACTATGAACGAAGATTTATTCGCTACCAAGTACAAGGACAAGTTAGAGCCATCTTATAAGGTACTTCTTGAAATTAGTTTTGGAATTCTAGCTGTAATCTGAAGAAATAGTTAGCCTCCCTATCTTTTGTTTATAGGTTTTTTTTAATGAGTTCTGTTGCACCAACTTTGGCTGCACAGTTTTATTTATAGATTGTCTTCAAATTAACAGGGACTCATTCATGAAGTGTTCACCATGGTATTGAGAGGCTTGTCCGGCACAAAACTCACAAGACCAGGAAAATTTCGTAGTTGTCAGGATGGTTATGCTGTGAAATCATCCTTAAAAGCTGAAGATGGTGTTCTTTATCCACTTGAAAAGAGCTTTTTCTTTCTCCCAAAGCCTCCTACTCTTATTCTATATGATGAGGTATAACGTTAAATTTCTGTGTTCATAGTGGTACAATTTAATGCTTTTTTATTTAATTTATCTTTAGTTAACTGATTCATAAGCTGTGTGTTAACTTGCTTTGGTTTTAATTCAGATTGATTATGTTGAATTCGAAAGACATGCTGCCGGAGGATCAAATATGCATTACTTTGATCTTCTTATTAGACTAAAGACAGAACAAGAACATCTTTTCCGGAACATTCAGAGAAATGAATATCATAATCTCTTCGATTTCATTAAGTCAGTATGGTTTGTTTTTTTGAAAGTGGGGTGAGGCTGGAAGAAAACAATCACTGACTTTTTGTCATCTAAATGATGCAGTTCAAAAGGTCTTAAGATCATGAATCTGGGCGGTGCCAAAACCACAGATGGCGTTGCCGCCGTGCTACAAGATGAGGATGATGATAACGTTGACCCGCATCTTGAGCGGATAAAGAACGAAGCTGGTGGAGATGACAGTGATGAGGAGGTAAACTTATCTGGCTTTTTGCATAAAGGTCCCCCCAGAAGCTTATCGGATAAGCCACTTTCTATATCATTAAGCCACTACCAAAGAGTGATGTATAGTTGACCGAATAAGCTGCGAGTCCCATTAAGCGTGTTAAGCTGCTTACAAACAGGCCCTTAGACGAGGGGTGTGTGGTTTCCTTAAATTGGTTACGCCATTCTTGCATCAGTTTCTGTTTATATGTTATTGTTTACTCTTAACCAGGTTTTCAAAACTTTATCATATCTGCCTCTCTTTTAGTCACACTTTTCACAAGCCAGGGACCTTCATGTAAACAAACGCTCTACTCTTTGGGGTAGAAGTCAGGTTTGCGTACATCTTAACCTTCGTGGATCCCACCCCAAGTGGGACGTAGTACTAGGTTTGTTTGGTTTGTATTTTTGTTTTTTTGGTCATGTTTTGGGTGTGCATATCACTTAATAAACCAGGTGAAACTATGCAGGACGAGGATTTTGTTGCTGACAAGGATGATGGAGGCTCACCTACTGATGATTCTGGGGGAGACGATTCTGATGCTAGCGGAAGTGTAGGCGAAAAGGAGGCAAGTATTTGGGTTTTGTTTTCACTTCCTAGTACACATTCTATGTTGATTAAATTGATTAATTATTATCGACATAATAAGATTTTACATGTAAATTATTAAAAGGAAAATGTAAGGTTTATTCATTTTAGTGATGGGTTTTTATTTTAAAGTACATAAAAAAATTGGAGAAAATAGTAAGTAATAATTCAAACTCCCTCTTGATGATTCTCTTATATATACATATCTAGAAATATAGATTCTATCGAATCTAACATTTTTTTGATATTTCAGAAACCTGTGAAGAAGGAAGTAAAGAAAGAAGCTACTACTTCTAAAGCATCTTCAAGTAAGAAGAGAACCAAAGGTGGTGAAGATGAAGGGCCGAAAAAGAGAAAACAGAAGAAGAAAAAAGACCCGAATGCACCAAAGAGAGCTATGAGCGGTTTTATGTTCTTCTCACAGACTGAAAGAGAGGTCGGTGCACATAGTTTATATATATATTTTGCAAGTGGTTTTATGTTCTTTTCACTGATCTCATCAAACTAGGTGATCCTTGTCATTATAGTATGTTTTGAGTGTTAGGGGTTAGATTAATGAAGTTACCATAGTGAATTACATGTATCATGATTTCTCATTCGCATGTGTTCAACATCAGAATGTGAAGAAAGACAACCCTGGCATTGCGTTTCAAGAAATCGGGAGGGTTCTTGGCGAACGATGGAACAAGTTATCAGGTTTTGTAACCTTCACACTTAATTTTCCGTATATATATATATATATATATATATATATATCTAAAGATTGCTCCCATCCTCCCATCACATCATACCATGAACTCTCAAGAATCTAGGTTACTCTAAGGGTGCGTCAGACAGGATTGTACATAGGACATAGGGGTAGTCTAGTAATTTACCAATCTTTATCACATTCTCCCTTCTATTTGTTCCACCTATTTTGGCTGGAAAAAAATGCATTATTCCATTCAAGCCCTATCTAGCCTAATGTCAATCAAAATGTGGGACAAGTTTTTGTCAAATCTACCAAACGCACCCTATGCGAACTTCATATAATTTCGACACATAGGCCTTTGAGTCCATATGCATAAGGAGCGAATAGTGCCCTACAGGATTCGAACCGGTGAAATCTTACCAAAAAAGTTTAATGTGTTTTGTAGCTGCGGAGAAGGAACCATACGAAGCGAAGGCTCAGGCAGACAAGAAGCGATACCGAGATGAACTCAGTGGCTACAAACCACCACCACCACCAACAAACTCAGGGAATGGATCCGATACTGCCTAAATGCGTAACGCCTCTTTTGAACCGTTTTTGTTTTTCCATTTTAACTTCATTTATGGTTACAGATTTTGTAATAAAAAACAAACTTAGAGACGAATTTTAGGAACAGGAAAAACCACAACCAAAATGCTAGACACCAAATTTTGTTTTGGTTACTCTTCAATCACATTTTTACATCATTTTTACCTAGTTATTACAAACACAACAATCACATTTTTACATCATTTTTACCTAGTTATTACAAACACAACGAGTTGACTCACCAAACAAACTAGAGTGTTAAGTGTGAATGCTTGCAGTTGAGTTGACTCACCAAAAACTTATCAATCAAATCTAGTAAGGTGCTGTTTGACAGTTGTTGAATGGATGATTAAGTGGTTAGAATGATTAAGAGGCTCTTATGATATAGTGCAAAATGAAATATGGTTGTTTGGTAATTGTTTAGAATGAAATTAGGGTGGTGAATGGTCAAGGGAGACACAATATACAAATTCATCCCGAGGGACAGGGTTTTAGAACCATTAAGAGTCAACTTTTTTTTTTTGCCAAACAAGATTCTCCTCTTAATGGAACTAATAAGAGGTAAACAAACAATCCCAATCTCATAATAGAACTATTAAGAGGTAAACAAACAGCCCCAATCTCATGATGGAATTATTGAGAGGTAAACAAACAAACAGCCTCAATCTCATACAGATCAAGTTGTTACAAACACCACGAGTTGACTAGCCAAACAAAACTAAAAGTGATCATCTAAGTTGAGTTAACTCAGCAAAACTAAACTAAACTAAACGGATCCAACAAATCTTACATAATGGTAATGGAACTTGAAAAATGCTATGAATACCAAGAAAACTTAAACTCCCACGAGTCATGCTTCGAGTCATATGCATAGATACCGTTGATGGTAAACAACCATCGACAATCTGAGCCACAACCGTAGTTATCCCTCATGTAATCGTACGCGTTGAAATGGATTTGCAACATAACGTCCGTTTCCCACCGTGCATTGCAATAAAATAATGTCGTTTTTGAAAAGTTCGGTTTAAACTTCCACTCCATCGATTCACCATACAATAGTGTATGTTGTCCCAAATCATCATCTGATGATCGGCAATCGATAACCATTGACTTATCGTATTCAATCAAGTTGGTAATTTGTACCGTAACTTTGCTGCTTGCTGCACAAATTAAGGTGGCCGTTAGCATTGCTGCCGTGGCCACCACCAATGAGTCACCGCCGGCCACCATGCTGTCTAGCTAAAAATGGATGTTTTTAAACCTCGTTGTCTCTTGCTTCAGCTTATATATTCTCATATCTCATTAATGAGAATTTGATTCGTCATTACTTTTCATAAATTTCTACCATTAGTATTTTGAAGTTTTGCCGTATTGGAATTTGGATAGTCCAAAATATTTAATGATTTTTGGAGCAATGTTTTATTCTTATCCCAAATTTTTCTAACATTTTTAAAAGAAGAATTAAAGAACATAGTCAAATATCAGATGATTTATTTTATGTAGTTCTAAATGTTAATCATTTTATAAATCATATTTAAAATAAACACGAGTCATATTTAGGGGCTGTTTGTTTACCTCTTAATAGTTCCATTAAGAGGCAACATCTGAATCGCTAAGAGGTAAATCCTGTTTGGCAAAAAAAATCTGCCTCTTAATGTTTCCAAAACCCTCTGAATGATTTAGGTGGCGTTTGTTTTTTAAGAGGTGCTAAAGTCTGAAGTTTGATTTCACTTCTGATTTTTAAGAGATGGGGCTGAAGTCTGAAATCTGAATCAAAAAGACTGTTTGTTTTTTTAAATGTAAGCTGACAACGTCTGAATATGTATAATTGTTTATTTTCTGCCTCAAAAGTACATTTTGATCCAACCATAATAGAAAATATGAACCAAGTTTCATAACAATTAAAATTGACTTTCATGTCGATAAGAGAATTCCATAACCTATATGCAGATCCTGGTATTATGGAGTTCCAAGTGATCAAACTCTTATTTTTGGCCAATTTGAATACATTGGGATTATAGCGTTTTTCACATATTAGTAGGCATGATAACACGTCTGAATAGCCAGACCATGAATTTCTTTCCTAAGCTTTAACACACCAGTGTCGTAGAATATGCATATAATTAACCGTTTTCAAGTAGCCGAGGCAATGGTGTTCCAAATTATGATGTTTAATTCTATGTTTCTGATTTGCACATGATAAAAAAAATGAAGAGGCTTCCCTCCACATGCACTTAGTTGCGTAACCTGAAATTATGGAACTCCAAGAAATGTCATCTCTCACAGGCATTTCGTCGAACAACTTGCGTGCAACATTCAAGTCTCCACAATTTCCATACTTTTTCTCATAGGCATGTTGTCCAATTCATCCCTGTTTGATGTTCCATACATTTCTCACAGGCATTCAAGCACCAGACACAAAAGAAGACCAAATCCCACACAACTTCATTTCAATTCTTGATTTTTTTTGCAAGGCAACAACAACCACAACTTTTATTACCAAATTCACCAACCACAACAAAACCAATCATCCGAGCAGCAGCAAAACATAACAGTAAGAAGGCATGATTTGCAAGAAGTAAACCAGCACCAAAATAAAACAAACCAGAGAGATCACAGCGCCTCCCAACCAACACGAGCATAAACTATATGAGCTAAATTACAACAACGAAAAAGACCTCTCGAACCTGATTACCGAAACCTCCAAATCCCACACAACTTCTTGGATGAAGGAGAGGTCGATAACGTTGATCGTTGCTTCACAGATTGATGGAGGGCGCGATTGATGAGAGAGATGTCGATCGATGCTTCGTAGATCGATTGGATGAAGGATCGATGATGCTTCACGAATTTGAGATGAAGGGTGCGAATCGATGAGAGGGAATAAGTGGTGATAAGCGGTTATCTTTTCACTTTATAAATCAGAGCACGGTAAGAGGTATAAACCTCTTATCACTGAAAAGAAACAAACAATCTTAATTCTCCAAACTCTTATTCGGTCAGACTAAAGTGGATAATAAGAGCTGATTTTAGAAAAACAAACACTACCTTAGCATCATGGGCCTCTCTTAACCATTCAGCACTCCGATTTCATTCTAAACAATTACCAAACAACCATATTTCATTTTGCATTATATCATAAAAGCCTCTTAATCATTCTGGCCACTTATTCATTCCACACTCAACCATTCAGCAATTGCCAAATAGCCTTTTATTTTCCTTTTCTGTACATTATGAAGTATCATAATAATCTATGAAATGTGTTATGAAAATCATGAACTTGTAATGCTTAGCATTAAGTTAATTTTTAGCATGTATTGTAGTATATGGTAAGCCTTTTATTCTGATTGTATGTCTACATACCCTTTTTTTATTTGGGTTGCTAACTCAACCGTAGAGTACTCGGCTTTTAAGGCATTGTTTGGCAAAAAAAAGCTAGCTTATTTTTTTGGTACATGTTTGGATGACCATAAGCTAGCTTTTTAAAATGTTACTCTCACTAGCGTTTCATGAGCTTATGGAGCTTTTGATTTTTTTCTTCCAAAAATACCCTTGTCTTTTTATGTAAATAACAAAACTATCCATTCATTTTATTAAAAAACACTTTAATTGAACCTCTTGACATTCTTACCGACTTCAAAAATTCATACGACTTCAAGAAAGGGAAGGGATGGAATTCTTCACAAATCAGATCAAGAAACTATGAATCCAACAAGAAATTGATATTCTATGAATTTTCCTAAGCCACCCGAAGGTACAACTAATTTGATATTCTTTTGTAACTTATATGTTAATAACATCATGAAAATTGTTCTCTTTCTCGTAGGAAAATATTACATAGTAGACAAAGGATATCCTGACCGAAAAAGATATCTAGCACCATATTCTCGTATTAGATATCACCAATCACAATTTGAACATGTGCTTCCAACTAATGTTGAAGAGGCTTTCAACCGTGTACATTCGTCTCTTCGAAGTTGTATTGAACGATCATTTGGAGTCTTGAAGAAGAGGTGGAAAATATTGGTTTATTTTAATTATATGATGTTAAAAATATGTTAGTGGTTTATTTTAATTATGTAATTTTAAAAATACATTGGTGTTTTATTTCAATTATATAATGTTAGAATTGAGTAATGTTAAATATTATTTGTTTAATTATAAAATGTTAAATTTGAATAATTTTTAAGCATGTCCTTTTTGGTCATTTTATATTTGTCAGCTAGCTTATCAGCTAGTTTTTGCCAAACGTATCTAGTTCATCAGTTAGTTTATCAGCTAGTTTGGCAAACAAAGCCTAAATGCGGCTAGGATATTTTACACTATGACAGTACAAATATTTGACTGACAGGTGAAGATGTTAGTGTGGAAGTAGTATTTCAAGGAAAAAAGTTTTTCTATGACGAAAAGAATTGAACAAAGGCTTTCATTGCAAGATTATAAATATGGTTTTGATAGTTTTAGGTCATGCTCTCTATCAAGTGTGTAGTTTTGACAAGATATAATGGGATGAAATTAGAGTTTTATATAAAATTTACATTTAATGTGTATAAGAATTAATATATAGTCAGGGCCGTTTCGGCTCTGGACAAGATGTAAAAATGGGCCCTCGATAAGTACGATTTTTTTTATCTATATGTTGTCTTTTATCATCAGAAATAACATTGAATTCAAGAAATATTAGTAATTCATATTAAACTTTTCAAGAATTCCTAGACGCAAAATCAATCAATAATTATTTCTAAATTAATATTATCTATCATATCCTTTTTACCTAGCATCATAAATTCGTTCCACCGTCAAACACATCATATGATTACCTTTAATATATAGACCAACATCATTTTATGTGACAATGTTGACTATTCGGAGTAACATTATATGCAAATTAATATAAATCGCTTGGGCTTCCCGTTTCCATGTCACCTCGTATTAATGTTTTCATCACCATTTTAAACTTTTAGGGTTAATATATACTTTTTACGAACCATCAATCTTAGAATCAAAAGTTCATGTTGGTTATAGCTTGAGATCTTATTCTTGTTGTAGAGATAGAAGAATACTTAAATTATGCACTCAATATTAGGTAAATAAGGAAGTCCATAACGTATGAAAAAACAAGGTTAGTTTTGAAATCCTAAATATAGATACACGGTGGATAGTCTCATATGGTTGATAACTTTTTCAAAAGAAATGAATTTTCTTAGTTAATAACAAGAAATCTGTTATATTCTAATATAAAAGTTTGAGCCCTTAAAATAATGTTAATTGTTTTTTGGATTCTATTAGATACTAGAAAAATTTTGTGTTTTCTTTATTGACTAATTTTTTTGAACAACTACTATATACTATATAGTATATACTAAAAAAGTTTGGGCCCCCACTTTTTGTTGGTCCTTAATATAGTGTTAAATTCTTTTTAGGTCCTATTAGATTCTAAAAAATTGTGTCTTTTTTATTGATTAATTTTTCTGAACTACTACTATATATTATATAGTATATACTAAATAAAATTTGGGCCCCTACATTTTATAGGTCCTTAATATAATGTTAAATTCTTTTGGCTCCTATTAGATACTAAAAAAATTATGCTTTTTTATTGACTAATTTTTTTGAACTAATAGTATGTATACTAAAAAAAGTTTGAGCCCCTACTTTTTAGGGTCTGGGCGTGCGCCCGGCCCGCCCTCCCCCTAACACGACCCTGTATATAGTGTGTCTTAAAATTGAGTAATTATAAGAACCATAAGTCGTCTTGAAATACATGTTATTATTATGACTCGTAGTTTCTGTAACATCCTAAAATCATGGCTAATTTAAACCTCAATTTATAACAAGATTTAAACATAAACTTTCTAAACTTTATACATAAGCAAAGATTTAACTCTGAGGATCATATTTACATATATAGAATTCTTCAAATAACCTATTAATCTAATCATGTCACTATAATCAGATTAACTAAGTTATCTAAGCAATCTATCCAAAACCTCAGTGTTCAACAACTTCTTTGCTAATCCAAAAGCTCTCGTCCCACATCCCTTTATTTTCCCGAGCTAGTACCTGGTAAGAAAACATTATTTGAAACGATTAGGCTAACGCCTAGTGAGAACATTCGGTTTCAAAATAATATTTATAAAATCAACGTAAACAAGGCATAACAAACCTGGTTTACCCTTTTTCTTACCGCACGCTTAACCATCTTTTGATAACGGGTTAAACCCGGTTCCATGAATACGACCTGACCCTAAGTCAGTCATTTCTCACGGTCCAGAGCCACACTACGAATCTTCACAGATTCTAGATTAATGCTCTTATCCAAGAAATCGCAATACACACATGCCCATTTCTTAAAAAGGAAGGAGATTACAATCACTCTTGTCAATCCCTTGTTCTTCCTTAGAAATCGAGAATTCCGAATAAAACTACGTCTATTCCTCGATTTCCCAAACACTAGGCCTATGGATCCATACCACCTATTTGTACTCTTACAGGTATTTAATTAATATAGATTCCTCATAGCAATCAGTATGAGCAAATCATATTTATACCTCACAGATTCCTCATAGCAAACAGTATGAGCAAATCTTCGTTACACAGATTCCTCATAGCAAACAGTATGAGCAAATCTTCGTTACACAGATTCCTCATAGCAAACAGTATGAACAAATCTCCTTTATAAATTCTTCATGTCATTTAGTATAAGCAAATCCCATTTAACATGTCAATTTCTTATAACAAAAGTCTAACCATCAATTTAAAATGATAGATTTCATTTTATAAAATCTTTATAAAAATCCTTCTTCCAAAACTCCATCCAAAACAGTTCATTTATAAAATACACCTTACCATAATTTAAAACGTTATAAAAAGGGTAAGGTAAGAATGAACTCACCTGAGTTGTAGATGATGGAATACTACAATCGGATGCCAAGACGTTGATACAAGTCACACCCAAAAACGCCTTTACCTAAAACCATAACCGATTACTATCATATAGAAATCAACACACTTGTTCCGATAAACGAGACGGAGACCAAACTTTATACTTCTTATTACCCCTAGAATAGTCCTAGATAAGTTCACAGATGATTTACATAAGCTTTAACAAATTACACAACCCTGAAATGCATCATGGACAAGCATAACTGCAGTTCAAGTTACTGCACAAAACAGCTTCTGTCCTTCAAACGTTTGGACGCTTTACTCATACTTAGAGAACAAATTAGGCTTTGACATCTAAATGAAAAACGTACTACTATCTCTTAGGAAACTAATCGCACAGGATTCACCTTATTTGGATCAATGACCAATTTTATATGAATTTTACAAAAACAGTCTGCAAATCCCGAGTTTCATACGATCAGGTATGGAAAATCAAGGTTTTGAGCCATTTAGACTCCAAATCAGCTCTTACTGTAAACTACAAAAATGGTCTACACTCTTAAAGCTTTCCAACGATATATTACACATCTTATTTGGACAAACGGTTGATTTTCTATGAATTTTCTAAAAACAGGACATAAGCTTAAAGTTACAAATGTCTCTCAAACATTTTATCAAACATTTGATATGCAACATAACTTTTGAAGCTCAATCTAAATTAACCATTTTAAGCCATGCATGTTTCTATAAAAGTGCAGGTATGTTTATTACTACCAATGGAACATAAATATGAGTCCAATTTTCTCATAATACTTAAGAACATCATAACCCAAAATTTAACCCAATAAATTTATCTCTAAAACTCATAAACATAACAAGGTTGTAATTAAAACATACCTTTGATTTCTTTCTCAGATTACACCCAAAATTTCCACCAACTTTCTTCTTCATCTATTTCTTTCTTAGGCTTCTTTCTCTCTTTCTCTTGATGCTTTACGTACACACACTTACAAAATTTTGATGACTAAAGATGAAGTAATGAGGACACCTCCTCACTTATTCACTCCTTTTTGCTAAAAACTTGACACCTCATTCAACATTTAACCAACAAATCCCCAAACTTCCTTTGATTGGCAAAACATACCCTCAAACTTCTAAATTAAAATTAAAGTTTACCCTTTAACTTATTACTCCACAAAATCATAAACATAACTTAATCGGAGATAAACTCTCAAATTAATCTATCACATAATAAATCATAATTTATTAATAAAATCCATCTTAATATTTTATACCAACAATCGAGATGTTACAATACTCCCCAACTTGAAAATGATTTCGTCCTCGAAATCAAAGCTAGGTAAACAAATGAGGATATTTAATCTTCATATCCTCTTTCATCATTACCCACTCCCCAACTTAGATTTACAAACCTCCTTAGAGTAATTGTTATCATCAAATCCTTATCCGACTATTTCTTGGTCTACCATACCGTTATCATTTCTCTCATGCTTACACGGAACATCCACCACACATAGCTACAGTCCAAAAGGACAGTTTCTCTAGAATCATCAGCTAAGACCTTTAGCCAAGTCCTCGTAACACCGAGAACCGCATTCAATGCATTTCTTTACTTCCACGGAATACTCCAACACACTTGACTAAACTTCATAACGAAGTACTACAGCTTAACGGTTACAGTATTCTCTTCGATAATAAAGTGAAGTATAAAAACTCACCTAAAATCCAATGGGATCGAGAAGAACAAGAGTTCTCCTTTCACCCCATCATCACCACTATGGCCGCGGTGAGACTTTTGGTCCCTCCCCGCAGAGGTTGCCCGCGGTAGGCCCGCGGTGGTTAAAAAATTTCATTTTTGGTCCCTGTATTTGAACGAATCTTGCATGCTTTTACTGTTTATTTCCACAATTATTGTACTTTGAAGACCAATTTGTGGTTCAAATTCACTGGCATGTTTGAGATTTCATCCATAAATATCAGTAAAATGCAATTCATAATTCACACCATTCCATCCTTCTTTTTTGCTTTCTTTCACTTGCTTTCTTTCTTGCTTTCTTTCTTCAGTAAACAAATGGCATCGTCATCTAACCCATCGTCTACACCTGAAGGAATGCCACCTAAACTCCAGAAGGCGATAGCAGCAAAGGAAAAGGAGATAGACCAACTGACAGAAGAGTGGAAACAGATTATCGCCAGGAAGAAAGTCCACTTGACAAGGATCGAAGTGGAAGAAAAGGAGATCAAAAGGATGAAAGGGGATATAAAAGATAGGGAGGCTCGTATTCGTCGAGAAAAAGAAGAAATTCACCACTGTACGCAAGACTTCGCAATTCTTCAAGCGAAGATAAGCGACAAGCAAAGTTGGATTGATCAAACTAAAGCAATTTTTCAGTAGGTGGTGGTACGGGTGTTGCTTTAGTACTTTGTTGTTTATGTGTTATTGTTTTGTAGTTTTCCAGTTCGACATT
Source organism: Saussurea involucrata (assembly GCA_033807775.1). Lineage (NCBI taxonomy): Eukaryota > Viridiplantae > Streptophyta > Magnoliopsida > Asterales > Asteraceae > Saussurea > Saussurea involucrata. Next base: position 180,441,990 of record CM066320.1, on the reverse strand, counting down.
GTTGTTTCGTTCCTTTCCTGTTTGTATGTTGTTGTTTAATTTGTCATGAATAAAGGTCTTTAATTTGTCTGAAAAGTAGTGTTTAAGTAGTCTGAAATTTGTCTAAAAAGTGGTTCATATTAAAAATACAACTGATAGATGTTATACAAGATTATTTCATAACAAACACATACTAATCATTGAATATTTTTTGATTTATTTATTTTATTATCGATGGTCCAAGTGTAAGTATTAAAAATTGGCGGAGGCTTTGTGATGGACAGACATCGATCCTTTTGTGCATACTCTATAACTGCAAATACTTCAGCTCCAAACACACATGAATCATCATTCGCCAAATACCCATTTTCACAATTCTTAAATGAGTCCAGTGATACCAACTTGTCAAAACCCCATTTCATATATAACCATTACTATTCTCTCCATTTAGACTACTACCATTACTATTCTCTCCATTTAGACTACTACCATTATGATCATCATCCCATGTTCTGTTTTAAGTACCTTTCAAGGGAAATCAACATTCAGATCAACGGTATCATATGATATAATTTCATGTGGCTCAAGCTCCGATGGGCCCTGTGTGTTACTTACTTGGCTGACTGAACGCCTACTCCTTGGCACAGTTGAAGGGGCGGGATTTGGACACTCTACACGAGTATGTCCTACGCATTGGCACCGAGTACATTTTCGCTGTATCGAACCTTCACCACGTGAAGAAAGTTACAGCCAAGTCGCTGCAATCTCTATGACCCATATGTCTTGCCGCTGCGATGGCATGGCCGCATGGTAACCCAGATTTTTGCCATTGGACACAGGAACAAACATGGTCGGTCATATGGACAGTCGCGTGAAGATGGTTATCCTGAACCTCGTACCTCCCATACCCGATTTCTCTTACCCTCCATGTCGACGCGTGACGCGCCCTGAAGAGAACTATCTCCTCCGCCGCTGGTGTGAGTCTACTTTGCAGCTCAGCTCCTTTTCGGCGTTGAAGTTGGTACCACTCTTGTTGAAAGCTCCGAAAGTAGTCCATAAGACTAACAATCGGACATCTACGCGCAAAACGGGAGAGTGCATTCACCGACTCTGCACTATTGGAGGTCAGAATGTCATACCGTTGTGCAGAAAAATGGGCCGCAGACCACCTCTCCGGTCCAACATCGTCCATCACTTTGGCTGCATTCTTGGCACTAACTCGTAGAAGATTCATGTACCGGTCAAACTCCCGATCCGTATATGCTCTGCATGCCGCCCAGTATACATCCTTGTAGGTGGTAATACGTTTGTCCTGGGTTTTGGCGTTCATCTCCAAATGTCGACAACAATAGGCGTGAGGGGCGTTTGGGTACATGGCAGAGATTGCGGCGCTTATGGAAGGAGCCCTGTCGGACATAAACACCAACCCTTGCGGGTCTCCAATAGCTTATCTCAACATGGACAGAAACCAAGTCCACTCGTCCCCGGTTTCGGACTTGCCTACTCCGAAAGCTACTGGAACGATGGAGTTATCCCCGTCCATGGCAACCGCCAGGAACATCATACCCAAGTAAGGGCCCTTTAAATGGGCAGCGTCTATTACCAGGACACGACGCAGATTTGCCAAAAATGTGCGGATCTGCAAAAACGTAGGTGGTTTACCTTTGTAAATGTTATAGTTTATAATGTGTAAACATATGACGTGTTAAAATACGTACCGCGGGTCCAAGGGCCACGAAGCACATCTCAAACCGTCCATGTGAATCGGTCCTTAGCTGGGTGACAGTACCTGGATTCTGCAGCTGCAAATTATATAAATAGGCTGGGGGTCGTTCATACGACTCCTCGAACGTGCCTCTCACCAATAGCAGTGCCCTGCATCGCGCACGCCAAGCTTGGTGGTAACCAATCGTGACGCCGAACTGCTGGTGTACATCGTCCATGATGTCCTTTGGACGCAATGACCTACTAGCATCAAGAAATTTGTTTTTCAGTATCGCACCCAAAGTCCTTTTGGTGGTTGTTTGTGGTTGGGATTCAGTTGCGTCCTCGAACAAGTGTGTACGTCGTCCAATTTTCTAATAAGTAACGCCCCTCCTTTCTCTCCCACGGGAATCGCGTACATCCTCCACTTACAGTTTTCTCTCGCACATTCAACTTCGTATCGGGTTTTGTCGGATCTCGGCGTGTGACTTTCGAAACCCTCTTCCATGAACTTAAGTCCGACCTGACTTGCCAAGTGATCATTCAAATCAAATATCTGACCTACTTTTAACCTTAAACTGCGATTATAAGGTGTAGGTTCGTAGGTTTGTGTATGGGTATTCTCGTCTGGAAGAATAGGGGGCATATCAAAATAGTCATTTAACTGACTAAATGATTTATTACTAGGGGTATATTATTCGTGATCATCACTATCGGTATCTGATCTGTCTGTATCAGCATTACCCGTTTTGAAAACATAGGTTTCGTCATCAGCAACTCCAGCACAGCGTCCTTCTTGTGGTTGTTGTTGTTGCGTCTCCGGAACATAATCAGGAATACAGTCGTCAGGCTGAAATTGAGCATCAGGCTGCTCCATTTGGAGGTCTTTGTCTTCAGCGTCGTCATCACCTTCGTCGTCACCGTCGTCGTCACCGTCGTCGCACACCGATGAATCGGCATACACAAAAAGTAATGACGGTCTTTCTGATTCGGCTGCAAAGTGCAGAAAACCAGAGATATCCCCATCGTTGGATAACTCCACAATTGACCCATCACCATTTTTAAACACTAACTTGCAAACAACAAAAGGGTCGATTCCACATTTTTGCATGGCGTATGCAACAAACTTCTGATGAGTAAAGTTTACTGGCAATTTTACACCATGCTTAGATTTATAAGTGATAACACCACTTTTTGGCGTTATTTTCGGTTCTCAAACCAATGAGATTGGCTTGTGTTGATAGCAAAGAAGCGGGATTTTATGGTTTATCGAGTGAAATGTGCAGGTTATATAAAAGGCAGTGATCATCGAGAAAAGAAGCTGAAAAGAGCCCAAAAAGAGCCAAAACGAAGCCCAACGGAAGCCCGAGATCCAAGCCCAAGACCCGCGCCCGAACCAGGACTCGAAGCTGACCCGTTACAACCTTTGTAAAGACCTGGATGATCTTTTGGAAAATATGATTACGGTTTGCTACCACTTTTACCATTATTCCCTGTCTTACTACTTGATTCCTTTCTGAGATCGACCTTTTGGACATTTGTGCGTCTTTCATTAGAGTTGTCATGTAAATTTCGAGTATTCTTGTACATAACCACCTATACATGACAACATGTGCGACAACCTAGGTTCGAGCGAAATGAGAGAATCTCGTGAGGTAGGGTCGAGGCGAAATGTTTTCCCTAGTATGTTTAGACCTAGTATGACCTTAATGGAAACGGAGCAGTCACGAGTTCAACTTACAATGGAAGGCCATAGATCAAACAGAATAAGAATGATGCGAGAGTGAGATAAGCAATTCACGGGTATGGGAAATCACCAGTGCATTACATGGTACCAATTGGGAGTTGTGCAGTTATTATATTTCACTGATATATGCTTTTATTCTATTTTTATCGCTAATTTGCTTGAGGACAAGCAACGCTCGGTTTGGGGTTGTTGATAACGCCACCTTTTGGCGTTATTTTCGGTTCTCAAACCAATGAGATTGGCTTGTGTTGATAGCAAAGAAGCGGGATTTTATGGTTTATCGAGTGAAATGTGCAGGTTATATAAAAGGCAGTGATCATCGAGAAAAGAAGCCGAAAAGAGCCCAAAAAGAGCCAAAACGAAGCCCAACGGAAGCCCAAGATCCAAGCCCAAGACCCGCGCCCGAACCAGGACCCGAAGCTGACCTAGACACAATCAGAAACACGCGCGACTTGCGCCGCGACTTGCAAGTCGCGGCACAAGTCGCCTAACCCTCTGTTCCAGCCTTTAACTTTGGCGTTTTTCCGGATTTTAGGTCATTCTTGGCATATCTCGCACACGACGAACGGGAGCAGCTTAGGGGCGATTTCTGGAGCTTTTCCAGAGCTTTTGGAGCCACGATAGAGGATCAATCGAGGACACGTCCACCACGGAAAGTAGATTCGAGCACGAGAGAAGGGAGTCCACCACTACACTCGTCACATTCATTATCATTATGATTGCACACGTTTTTCCATCTTCGTTCTTTATGTTTGAATCCACCACCAACATGAACTAAATTCTAGATGTTGGGGGTTGGAATGAATTTGATTTAGCATATGAACAGATGATTTGAATTCTTTTATCAGTTTTCCTATTTTAATGAAGCATGTGATTTAGTTTTTAATGCTTTTGTGAATTTGGCCAATTTACATTTGATTTGTTGTGAACAATTAAGTTCGAGAGAATTAATTGTTAATCTAGAACTAGAAATTGCATGCCTAAGGTTAAAAATTTGGATAGAGATATCAAATCAAACCTTAGTCTCATTAAATCTTGTTTCTAATGTGTTTTGAGTTCCATGAGTTGAGATCGAGAGATAAAACTTGTGTTTCCAAAATAAAACCCGTTGTTGCTTGAGAAAGAACAACGGTGATTTTAAGATTGGGTATTCATTAAGGGGAATAACTGGTAACTGTTTCGAGTCAAGTGTTTGTATGCGAAAGTCTTAGGATTTCCAACCCTCAACTGTTTTCTCTATCTGAAGTTTCTTAAGCTGTTTACTGTTTTGTGTTTGATTTATTTTGCTTGCAATTAATTAGTTTAGTTCCAACCACTCAAAATTGCGACGTTCAGTTAATAGAGTTTATAGTAATTGTGATACTTAGTTCCTAGTTCCCTGTGTTCGATACTCGTACTTTCTAGTACTATTACTTGATTTCGACCCGTACACGTGCGGTAAGATTTACGGGGGTGTGAACCCGCCTATCAATAAGCAAAATTCCACTCATTGTTGTCTTGCACCCATTCACCATCGAAACAGAAAAATAACTTAGCTTTTGCAACAGATGAACTCATTTTTTCAGTAGTATCTCAAAAACAAAATACTGAAGAAAGAAAGCAAGAAAGAAGGATGGAATGGGTGTGAATTATGGATTGCATTTTACTGATATTTATGGATGAAACAACCAACATGAATTGCAACCACAAATTGGTATTCCAAGTACAATAATTCAACAATGATGAAACAAGCCAGTGAATTTGAACCACAAATTCGTCTTCCAAGTACAATAATTGCGGAAAAAAACAGTAAAAGCACGCAAGATTCGTTCAAATACAGGGACCAAATGTAATACCCCGGGTAAGTTCGTTATTTAAACCCTCTTATCGTTAAATTGAATAAGTTTATAATAAAATATTTAGGGAAAAAAATTGGTTAAATTGTAAGTTAAGTGTGTTTAGGCTATTATTGATTAGTGTAAGGGCTAAAAGGGTAAATGTGGATAGATATTATCCTTAGAATATTCAGATAATCTGAATTACTCAGCAAAAATATCAAAGGGTGTGTATGTGTTTTGGGAGCAAAAAGGAGAAGAAAAAGAAGAAGGCTAGGTTAAGACATCAATTGGGTATTTGGAAGTGACATTAAGGTATGTGTCTTTACAAATTATGTTTATAACTGCTATTAGATTGTTTCTGTCGGTTTAGAATCAGCAAAATCGATCTGGTGTAAACCTCAGCCGAATTCTGGGTAGAAATTAGGATGAACAGCAGAGGTATCCGGACAAGTTGAATGTGTCCGGGTAGCTTTGTTGAAGGTGTCCGGGTAGTCCTTTGATGGTATCCGGGTAGTTCTTTGTTGGAGTCCGGACGAATCTTTTATCCGGGTAAGTTCCTTTTTCCTATGATTTCCGGATAGAATTGGATACCGGATGGTATCCGGATTACCTTGGTGTCCGGATGACGTCCGGATTATATAGGTTGTCCGGAAAAGTCATGTTGTCCGGAAAAGTAGTGTTGTCCGGGTAACTGGTGGTATCCGGATACTTCAGCTGTTTGGTTATTTTTAACTAGTTTTTGAATGAGGACTGAATAAGGTTTTCTGAAAATTTTCTCGGGGCGCTGCCCCCAGACCCCGCAAGGGCGTTGCCCCTTGACCCCATCCGCTAGGGGAACATTTGAGGATTTGAGTTCTTTAGAGTTCTTAGCCTTAGTAAGACTTATGTGTTTTATGTGGTAAAGAGATATCTGTATCTATGTGTTACAGATCCGGTGAATTCTGGGTAAAGGACTGAACCTGTTTAGAAGGCTTGGAAACGTGTTGATAAGCAATAAGGTGAGTTTTACTTTAAAAGTATTTTCAACTGGAATACATACGTATAGTTTGGGAATGTGATAATTGGTGATGATGTGTTTATATGTGAATTATAATATATTGAGGTATTATGTTTACATGAGTATTATAATGTGTTATAATACGTTGGCCGGGCTTAGGACCGGTGTGTTTGGCTATAGAATCTGTATAGCGTTGTTTGGCTGTAGATGTTGTACAACGTTGTATTTTATTAGTTGGCTTGCTACCACTAATATGGCCAGGAAGAAATGAGAAGGAAAGGTATATGATGTGTGAGTTTAAATTGGATATATGTAACTATGTGGCGTGATTTATATGATTGAAGTTTGTATAAATGGTTTTTAAACTAACAGGGGTTTCTCACTTAGACCAACAGGTCTAACCCTCATTTTGTTTTAAAAATATGTATTCCAGGTGGCGGATCAAGTAAGGGCAAGTAAGTAGAGTATGAGATGGATGGCTAGTAAGGAAGACTATAAGACGAAGCTTTTGACTTATTTAGTAGTTGTAATGGAATGTTAAATGTTATGGATGCAAATAGCACAAGGATTGTATTTCAAATGTTGTTCTTTCTATTTGTAAAAGACTACTGGACCGTACATGTAAAGTGAAGTTTGTTGTTATATCTATTTGTGTTAATGTGGGTGATATGTCGTGTATATGGGATAAGGGTTGTTACACCAAAAATGAAAAAATTTAACCACCACGGGCCTACCGCGGGCAACCTCCGCAGGGAGGGACCAAAAGTGTCACCGCGGCCATAGTTGGGGGGCTCCGAGGGACACTTTGGCCCAACACGGGTGCCACGAAAGCCCTATCCCGCGACCGCGGGGTCTACCGCGGAAATTTTGGGTATTTTGGTAAATTCAACGAGAAAATGGGTATTTTGGTAAGTCAAAGTCAAACTTTGAGTATTTTAATTAAATTCCCTATATTTTAATAATTTTCTTTGAAATCTTTAAAATACATGATAAATTAAAGAGTAAACTACAAATTTCGTCCCTGGTGTTTACTAAAACCTTTGAAAGTGGTCTCTAAACTTCAAAAACTGCAAGTATATATATATATATACATACTAGCAGTGTGCCCGTGCAATGCACCGGGTGAGCAATGTGTAATTTTTTTTTTATCATAGATGGAAAATGAAAAGTCCTCGAACGTGTAGTCATTTAGGGTGCATTTGGTACGCAGACCGGATGGGACGGGACGGGACAAAAAAATAGTCCCATGTTTGGTATGCCATGGGACAAAAATCAGATGGGACAACATGGGACAAAAACAAGTTTTCATGGGACAAAACTTAAGATTTTTTGTTCCACCAAAATAGGTGGAACAATATGGGACGGAAACTTAAGATTACTAAAATACCCCTTTTTTAAAAACGTAACCTAGATTAAAATTATCTCTTTCAGTCCAGTCTTGTCCCGTCCCATCCAGTTCCGTCCCGTCCCATCCCGTCCCATCCCGTCTGCGTACCAAATGCTACATTAGAAAATTTAGTGATGATCAAATACATACAAAGAGGTTTTTTCTTATCATAGATGATTTCATAGAATGGTAGTCACTTAATCTTGATCTTCTATTTTTTTTAAATTATATTTGAATTCATTAACTTTTTAACTGTTTGTTTATTGAAGTTATTGTTCATAAGAATCTGTGTTTTCTCTTACTTTTGGATATAGGTGTCGGTGAATTTCGATGAATCGTACGATAGACTTCGTCATCCGGACATTGAATTAGAGAACTCCATTTATGAGGTCTTCTTATTGTTGTGCTTTATTGCATCATATATGTATGTACGGTTGGGTTTCGGTGAGAAATTGAGATTAACGTGAGAAGCATGAGAAATGGTTATAAACCGTTGGATAAGAAATTGATAAACGCTTATTTGAACTTATTTTTTATATCGAAACAAGAGAAGATTTGATGAATAAGCTCATCTGGCAAGCTGCTCAATCTATCTTCGTTTATAGCTGATCTAACATTCTAATGATCAAAGTCCATATTTTCTGCTAGAACTCTTCGAAGATGTCAATTATAAATAAAAAGCTATCTATTCTTTCTTCTGATTCCAATCAAAATTTTAAGATCCTTATCCATCTTCATATTTGCTACTTTTGTGTTGTCAGCCAAATAATCAACATCCCTCCTCTTTCAGCTCTGCATGTGACTTTCCAATATCAAATGAAAATCTGCACTCCATAATGTATCAGTCAAATCAATAACTTGGATAATAGAGAATAATACTTCTTAAACATGTTGTGTTATAATACAAACAACGCCAACTAAATATGAAACACAACACCATTCATGCATTAAGTAGTGATGCTTAAACGGTTGGGCTTATCAGCGGCCTTCCTAATGGAGTAATGGGTCCCATGAACAACACTATATTTTCCAAAATTGGTTCATCAAATCACCTTTTCAACACTTTTTACCACTTGTGCAAATGCAGTGGTGTCTAATGGTTGTTTACAAACTTGGTAAATATTTTCTCAAGCTGAAAAGAGTACAATTGTAGTTCCTACCAAGATGGATCTTACAATGAGACATGTTCCTACCAAGGTGACACAATTCTACATCTTATTCCGACTTTTCTTTTTCTAACCAACTGCGATCCATTTATACAGTTATCATACATATGAATAAATGCCCAAATACATTATTAAACTTTAACACCATAACAAGGATTAAAACACACACAAAAGCCCTTGAAAAACTTTATTCGAAGAACAAAAGGAATTACATAATTACAGAAGGCATACCTCCGGATTACAAATTGACTATCTCCGAAATCTTTTGGAAAACCTCTAACAAAGGCTTAACTATAAACTAATGACCAAATTAGAAGCTTGGTCACCCAATTTACAAAAATCACTATTAAGAATAATGAATTATGGGTTTATAAAAAACCCATAAAAGAACCTTGAATCTTGATATACGAGCCCATTATTCTTGGATCAAAACAAATAAAAAATTGCATTGTTATAATCATCCATAACATAAATAAATAGGGTTTACAACAAAGCTCCAATACAACTGAACAAGGAAAACAACTTTACTGTTGGACACATATGCAGCAACTTGAACAAACAGTAGCCATTATTCCATCTGATGCCAATAACTCATATGAGCTGAAACCATCCTAGCAGAATAAACCCTTAGAATTTGAACATTTTGAAGCTTTGTCATATTTTACCTCTTTCCCACCTAACTAAGAATGAGAGATCGCTTTGTAAATCCTTGTTTACATAGCTTCCCAACAATTTGATGTCTAGAAACTGGGAATATAATCATAAAACCAAATCAAACATACCCGATATACATTATTAGTTCCAGTTCTCAAAATTGATTAGAGCTCTTTGAAAAACATGTTTGGAGATCTTAAAGTTCGGGGCTATTTTTTTATTTTATTTTTTTTATAAAAAACTCTTAATACCTCTGAAGTCTGAATCGTTCAGACGTTTGTTTTTTCTCAGATTTAAGAGGCTTTCAAGTCTGAAATACGTCTGAAATTAGAAGAGGTAACCTAATGTCTTATAACCTCTTAAAGCACCACCTCTTATTAATCAGACGTGAAATAAGACTTCAGACCTCTTAAAAAACAAATGCCACATTCGTCTTATTTTCTTCTCCTATATGTGATGCATAACTCACTCTTTTTTCATAACTTTGAGTTAAGTTTTAAGGATGTATATGAATGGCATGGGATCATGTGAGAAGTGCATCTTATCTCGGTGCACCTAAGATTTTTACATCCTAATGTATACTCTTACTCTTGGCCGCTGGAATATAAAATTATGGTAATATATGCTTTAAAAGTTGCACTTAAGATTTTTACATCCTAATGTTCGTCCATTTCTCATCCCAAGGGTTGATAATCACTTCAGACCAAATTTGGCACTTCTCACCAAACCCAACCCGTAGATGGAAACAACTTTGTTAGACATGTGCATGTTAGTAAATCTGGTAATTAGTTAGTCACAGAGTAGCCAGTTATTTCAGACAGATCAACAATCTTTTAGACATGGAATGAAATCAGATTTTCTCACCAATCCTCTCTTATCCATCCTATTTCTGAGATCCCATCTTCCGAAAACTTGTATCATGATTCTCGTACCTATCTTTGTCAAACAGGTGATACTTTATCCAGGTTCAGCTAGTTGGAGTTCATACCATCACCATGCTTTCATATTTCTCAATCTCATGTCTTTTTCTCTACTCAAAGTTTCTGACATTTATAGCTTTTGGCCTTTTGTGCTGATATTGATTTTTTTTCAGCTTATCTGCTTTCTTGAAAATTTAGGGAATTACATATCAATTCAAATTGGCATCCTGCTTGTGAGTAAAATAATAATTTTATATAAATTTGATTGTTTATTTAATATGAAAAATGGAGGTTATTGATCATTATTTGTCTCTGTCAAGACATGTTTTAATATATTTAAAAAACAAATAAACCCTTATTTTGCTATGATAAACGTTATTAAGAATCTTTGTTTTTACAAAGAAAAGATATATATTTCGTGGACAAATGTGATGATCATATTTGGTTTTAAATCAAAATGACCAATTGACCTTTTTAATCACTGTTGATGATTGAAAATGAAGACAATTTGGCAAAACCTTAATCTTCTAAAACCCTCAGTTGTAGTTGAAAGCATTTACCAGAAGCAAGTAAGACCTAATGGAATGTAAATTGATATTCTAGTGGCCAACAATTGCAAATAAGAAGCAACCGAAGCTAAGATCTTTGAAAAACATTTGAAATTCCAGTGGCCAAGAGTTGCTGCAAAAAAATAATTATTTTTTTGCAATTGAGATCTAATCCAGGAGCAACTGAACCAACACAGACCCCTTAATACTCCAATTCCATCTTTTTTAATCATTTCCAAAAAGCAGGGTATGCATATTTGATAGAAATTGAGCACCAAAATGGATCCAAACCACAAATTGCAGCCAATAAATCTGGATGTCAGAAAGTTGCAATTGTAATCCACGTTGACTGTTGATCAAATACCAAAAAAATGGCCACTACCCATTGTAATCCAAAACTGATTGGAGTAATGTTGATCAAACAGTTCAACTGCAATAATCCATCAACAACCTACGTGGTTCAATTGAAAAAAAAACCTTCAACATAAACCTTCAAATCCAACGAAACACATAAAATAGAAGGAAAATTGATGAAACCCTAGAGCTAAGAGTGAATTCGAGACAAGGAGTACCTGGGTTGAAATTGATTTGTAAAACATTCCTGCTTGGATCGATGGTCTCACCCTTTCTCCATCTCACGTTTTTTTATATGCAGGCAAGAGCGTACTCTCGGTATGGCAGGCTGAGACGTGAAGATAAGTAGCAGGTGGAAGGAAGCCATACGTTTCTGTTCTCCATTTCAGAAAAAAGGTTAGAGGTATGGGCTGGTAGCAGGTATGGGTTTGTTGGAGGTATGGGCTCAGTCGTGTACTTTCTTATTGGACCGGTTTTAAATTTCTTGCATAAAGACTTGTATCTCATGCTTCACAATTTGTTTTTAAGAGATTTTTACATTTTATGCATAAAATGGTGGTACTCCATGCTTGATGAGTTGTCTTTAAGACATTAGTCTTAAATGCTTATATATGTAGTATAGATATATATTTTAATAATTTTCTTTGAAATCTTTAAAATACATGATAAATTAAAGAGTAAACTACAAATTTCGTCCCTTGTGTTTACCAAAACATTTGAAAGTGGTCTCTAAACTTCAAAAACTGCAAGTATAGTCATTGGTCTTTGAAAATCGCTTTGAAAGTGGTCCATGCTCAATAACTCCGTTAAAAATCTCAGTTAAATGAAGGGTACTTTCGTCTTTTTCTTTTACAAGGACAGGTCCTACAGTTTTATTAAAATAAGAGTTACCAAAATATAATTTACTCTAGTTTTAATCAGAGGGACCAAGTTGTAATTTACTCTAAATTAAACCCACATGTCGCCATCTGCGGCGACCATGTCCATCATCTTCCTCGCTTTTGTGAAACCCACACCTACCTCTCTCCGTTCGATCTCCAAAACGAATTTACTTTCTTCCCCAATCAACTGCTCTCTCTCTCTCTCTCTCTCTCTTCTCTTGCCCTCTTCTTCACCGTGACTATGTGTATGTATATGTGTGTGTGTGTGTTGTGTGTGCAGCTGCGTGAAACCATCAATGGGGTGACTGAAAACACAGCAGAATCTTGAAGCTTTTCTTATTATTCTTTCGTAATCAAACGTATCATTTGAGTTCAGTTCTCTTAGCAAGATTTATATATGTGTGCACAGTGTGAAACAAAATCAAGCAGAGTCATTTGGGTCATCTATTGAATATGTGTATATTTGGCAAAACAGGGATCGAAAGGAATCTGGAACTGGCAGTAGTAGTAGGAGGATTGATCCTGGTGGGGGTCTCAACGAGGAGGAGGGGAAGGGGCAGAGGTTGGAGGTGGAGGTGTTTCACTTTATAGCAACATCTGTACAATACTGCGATGATCTTCCACATTTTGGATCAGTGGTAAAGGCAACTTGATTGTTCACCACAATATGGATAATTCCACCAGTTGTGTAATTTGGGATAACACTCAAATGCAAGGTCTCATAAACCACCCCTTGTCCAGCAAAGCTTCCATCCCTATGAATCAGGATACCCATGTTCTTTGTTCTATCCACATCATTTGAATAATATTGTTTTGCTCTGGTTTTTCCAATTACAACAGGATCTACAACTTCCAAGTGACTGGGGTTTGCAACCAAAGACAAATGGATTCTTAGAGTAAACTACAAGTGTATGAAAAAACTTCCGACCTGACTATCGCCGGAGATGGTGACCGGAGGTGAGGTGAGACTTGGTCGGCGGGTGAAGGGACGATGACACATTGGTACTCTGTGTATATATATACATATGTATATATATAATAAATATATAAATTATAAAATATTTTTGTTTTATTTTATTTTAACAGAAAAAGACAAAACAAAGTGTAAAAAGACAAAAGTACCCTTCACTTAACTGAATTTTTTAACAGAGTTAGTGAGCATGGACCACTTTCAAAGCGATTTTCAAAGACCAATATACTTGCAGTTTTTGAAGTTTAGGGATCACTTTCAAAGGTTTTGGTAAACACCAGGGACGAAATTTGTAGTTTGATCTTCCTTAATAACAAATCTTTATGAGATTTGTTATTCATAAAACCCCACTTGTATACATTACTTTTGAGTTGTGATTTGAAATCACAAAGTTTATAAACCATATTAAAGTGAATATAAAAAAATGGCGACTTCTCTCTCAACCCGTGCGGCTAGGGTTTTGAGGGATGGGGCTGAGTTCTAGGTGTTTAGTATTCGATCTTGCTGTTTCGACGTGGAGATTCAGGTTTTTGAGTGTTTTGTTTGTGGTTCTCTTCGATTCTCAGTTGTGGTTTGATAGGGTTAATTTATTAACCATATTTTTAGTCGTTTTATTAGCTTTTTATCTTATTTTAAGTGCTAAAAATCCCCTTTCAAGTCACTTTTGTGTAAAAATCATGCATTGATCATAATTCATATATTAAGCATGTTTTACATAATTTAGAAGCTAATATGATGTTTAAAAGAATTTTTTGCAGATTGATGAAATCCTACAGCTTCTCAGAGGATTTCTGCAAGATTATGCTGCTGGACCTTTTTGCTGTTTTGGGCCGAAGTTGCAGTTTTGGGCCAAATTTGCTGTTGGGCCAAGAAAAATATTTTGGGCCGATTTTTGAAGCTACAAATCAGATTTTTGAAGACCTTGTTGGAAAGTAGCTTATTTAGGACTTTTGTACTTTTAATGACTTATTATGTACTCTTTAACTTTTTAAAAAGCTTCTTAAGTACTCTTTAACTTTTGGTCGCTTTGGCTCTAAGTAGTTCCTCTCCTATAAATAGGAGAGTCTTTTGTTAGTTTTAAATACCTCTTTCAAGAATTATTTCTTGTATTTCTCTTTAGTTCTCGAGTGTGATTCTCTTGTTACTTTTGTTATGGAGTATTGTAAGGAAGTTTTCGGTTTGGAATTAATCTAAGTATTTTTAATCTCATTTTCTTGCCTTCAAGTTCTACAAATTTTCTTTTAATTAATACAAACACATTTGATTTTATAATCAAATTGTAACTTGAGATTAATTGTCAGTATTTTCAAAGTTCAAAGCAAGCACGTTCGTTCTTGAAATATTTCACTTTCCGGTTAATTATTTGGTGCAAATTGATTCTTGTGATAATATTTCGGATTTCATCCATCTAAAATCAAAAGATTTGCTCCCAAATAGTTAACAAATCGTTTTCTAATAATTCCCAAGGTTAAAAATCATTTTTGAGACGTAACTTGCACGACAAGTTTCATAACTTGGCGACCAAGTTACCTCATTTTTAGGACTTTAATTTCATTTCTGCTTTAATTTTTACATTACTGTAATTTATATTCCTGCCCTTTAATTTATTGCACTTTAATTTACTGTCATTTACATTCCCGCACTTTAATTTCTACAAATTTACATTTCTGCACTTTTATTTCCGTATTTACTTTTCAGTAATTTATTTTTCTGCAATTTACTTTCCTGTCATTTACTTTTCTGCAATTTACTTTTCAGTAATGTTATTTACATTTTTTACACCATTCGAAAGATTAATCCGAGCGATGATGGGCTAATCGCCTTAGCTTGGGGTGTAAGGCAAAGTTGAGATCGAAATCGGTGTGAAAGTTAAGAGGTGTATTTATATAACACTGTTATCTAACTATTTGTTTCAGGTGATTACTGTTTCATTGAAGATCATACTAAATTAATTGACGACTAATTTTGTATGTGAAAATGCATTAACTTTCAAAGTTAAGATAAATAATAAAACCTGAGATAATAAGAGAAGGCTACAAATAACTTTAGTATCTGACAAATGCTATGCTCTTACGGTGTAGGATGGTAACATTGTGTTGTGCTAGGATTCACGGGGTCTAATATAACTGATATCGTATCGATAGCACACTAGCCTATGTGTACTCTTGGGAGACCATCTGACCCGATAGTTGATACTGTGATAATCCTATTTATATAGGATTATCTAGGTGTTTATTTCATCTTTTAACCGGATCACTTATTTTTGTCTTAACAAAACCTTGCACCCTGTGCTTTTAATCTCTCATTGATATTTTTAGTTGTTAACTCACAAACAAACCACTTAAATCTGTTTTCGAATTCGCCATCTGAAGTCAGTTTTTAAAGGTTGGACTTTTTGAAAAGCTTTCACAAGTTTTCCCTGTGGATCGATATTTGGTACTTTTACCATTATTACTTGTTACGAGACGATAGTAGTTCAAGGTGTATACTTGCACTGAGTTCTATTTTAAGTGAATCTCAAAGGTTGCTTAAATCTGACAACATGGTTCGTGGGTCACAAACCTACAAGGACTTGGATTTGTGTTCTTTTCTTTTGTTTTGTCTGATTGTTTGCTGATTGCTCTCGATCATTTTCATGGCTACTTCTGCTGGTGGCTTGGTTGATGGTTTGGTAGAGGATATGGGACCTGACCCGGGGGGGGGGGGGGGGGTGAGGAGTGATAAGTGCTCAATTTTGAGTACTTAAGCACTTATTTCTTTAGATTAGTTAGGACTTTTTCATTCTAAAATCCCAACTTTGAGTCTCTTTTATCTTGTTTTACTTTCCTGGAGCTAGGAATCATGGTTAGCTTGTTTTACTTTATTGGTAGGCTAATATAAGCATTTTTGAGAAAATCAGCCAAAACAGGGTATTGTTGCAGCATTGGAACAGCAGGGATCTGGTGATAAAGGGGCTGAAGGAGACGGCTTAATGAGCTGGAAGTTGATATTTTGTGATTAAATCTGATATTTTGTAACCCCTAAAACACTCTTTAGATTGCAATGATAGTTTAAGTAAGTATTTAGTTGGCTGTTGTACTTCTAGTTGAATAGTTGTACTATTTAGTTAGGCCTAGTTGCACTTATTTACCTAAGATGCCATTCCCTTTTGTTATAAATAGAGGGGACATCTTACCTTTTGGACAACCCACCTTAGAACTGATCTAAAATCAGTCCTAAACCTCTGTAGTTTATTTTCCAGAAATCTCATTCATGTTCTTCATGTTCTTCATGTGTTCTTCAAATCTTCAAGTGTTCTTCCTTTAATGTGCTGCAGCACTGCACATTTTCGTCTCTTTAATGTTCTTGCATCTTATGTCTCATGTTTAATGTTCTTACTTTTCAGTATATATTCTTGTTAGTCATAGATTTACATTTCATTTGCACTCTTGTCATTTATTGCTTATTACTTACATTCTTGTCTTTACATTTTTAGCCTTTTACTTTAGTTAGTTTTCATTTCCAAGTACTTTACACTTCCAATCATCATGTTTACTTTCCTAGTATTTTGCATTTATTTTGTTTCATTTAGTGTAATGAGTAGCTAATCTTGTAGCTTGGGTGTGAGACAAAGGGTGTTATGATGACCAAAAGAAAGTAGGCATTTTTGTGGCAAAAATGAGGTTTTATTATTCCAATCCAAGTTTCTTCAAGATAATAGAATCCTTTGACAAATTGATCACTTTGATAGTGTTAAAGTGTCATGGACCTAGAGATAGGCCATTGAATAGCACGTCAATTTGGATGACTTAAGGGGTTATATCGAGAGAGTAACTTGCAATGAGAGTTGTTACTTTTGTTTTCTAAAATGATTCATTCTTGATAAGTTATCATTTTCTCAAGGGATTAAAATGGAATAGACTTAGAGATAAGCTATTTAGGAGTAAAACAACTTGGGAGGTATGGGGGTTATATCGAGAGAGTAACTTTTAACAAAGAGAATTTGTTTTGCCATATGCTTTGAGAACGCCATTTCCATTGTTCCATTTTCTTGGGTTCTGCTCAGAGATGAGATTGCTCTAGCTACTGGAATCATGGGATGGTGAGAGTCCGAGAGGAACGTGTCTCAAAGTAGATAATAAAACTCGTTTTTGTCACTGCTATGCTGCAGCATCACTGCAGCTTCATGCTGTAGCATTGTTGCAGCATTGGTCTGCTGGAATTTGGTTTATCATAACATCACAAGTCTTACACCCTTGCTTCTCTTTTAATATTGTTAATTAGAATCTGTGTTAATCATCAACCAACCAATCAAAAGATTTTCTTCCAAATCATCATCTGAAATCACTTCTTTCATCATACTTTAATAGACATTTTAACTCCAATCTCTGTGGGACGATAATCGGTATTTTACCACTTTATTACTTGATAAGACGACATAGTTCTAAATAAGTATAATTGCTTATTGGTTCTATTAGCACACGTCTGTAGGTGTATTCAAAGCACGCACACATCAAGTTTTTGGCGCCGCTGCCGGGGATTGGTAAGCTAAAACTCTATAAAAGTATTTTTAAAGATTTGGTTTTTCTAGCACCGTTGGGAATTTTAAAGATTTTCTGAAAGTGGTGTATGCCAAGAATATCACGTGGGGAACTTTTCGAGTTAGATCCGGATATTGAGAGAACTTTTCATCAAAGAAGAAGAATTCAAAGAATATCAAACTCTCTCAATATGGACGGACCCCCACCCGGTTTTGAAAATAGACCACCAAATCCACCACCTTTAGAAAATCACGTTCGGCCACCTTTGGAAAATCAAATGAGACCACCTTTAGAAAATCCAATTCGGCCTCCACCTATCTTTGGAAATAATCGTCAAAATCCACCTTTTCAACAAAACCCACCACTTTTTGGTAATCCACCGTTTATTCCATTTCAACAAAATCCACCTTTTCAACAACATCCACCACATAAAAATGAGGAAGGGGATGATAATGGATCTATTGGTAATGAAGAACCACTTAACATCATTGATCTTGCAAACTCGAAAGATGGAAGAATTATGGACTACGCAATCCCAAATTTTGAGCAATTAAATTCTGGGATTGTTAGGCCACATTTAGATACTTTACATTTTGAACCAAAACCCATCATGTTTCATATGTTGCAAGCTAATGGTCAATTTTCCGGATTACCATCGGAGGATCCCCACTCTCATTTAAAATCTTTTATGGAGATCACCGATGTTTTTCTAATCCCTGGAGTATCTCCCGAAGCCTTAAGGCTCACTTTATTTCCATTTTCTCTAAGGGATAAGGCAAGAGTATGGTTCAATTCATTAGCACCAGGTTCAGTACCATCTTGGGGTGATATGGCTGAAAAGTTTTTGCGAAAATATTTTCCACCTACCCGGAATGCTAAGTCCAGAAACGAAATTTGCATGTTTAAACAAATGGACGATGAAGCAATTTCCGATGCTTGGGAAAGGTTTAAAGAATTATTAAGGAAATTCCCTCACCATGGCATTCCTTACTGTATTCAACTCGAGACTTTTTACAATGGACTTGATTCCAACACAAAACAAATGCTCGATGCGACTTCAGGAGGGGCCTTTACCTTTAACACCTACAATACCGGGTATGAAATTCTTGAAAAGATTTCTGCAAACAATGGACAATGGGCTGATCCAAGAGCTCAAATTTCAACTCAAAAGAAAACTGACGGGTTGCATGAGATTGATGCATACACTGCATTGACAGCTCAGCTTGCTTCCATGACTAATATGCTTAAAAGCATCACTTCAGGTCAAGGAGCACAACCAGCTGTCACCAAATCTCCTGCACCTGTCCTTTCTGTGCAATGTGTATGTTGTGGTGATGAACATTCTTATGAACACTGTCCTCATAATTCTGAATCTGTAAACTATGTTCAAAACAGACCGAATCCTCACTCCAACACATACAATGCCAGTTGGAAGCAGCACCCTAATTTCTCTTGGAATAGTCCATGTTTAAATCCACCTGCACAAAAACCACAAGGGAATTCTAATTTTCAAAATCAAGCAAGCAGTTCTCAGAACCACTACAAGGGAAATTTTCAAAGCAACCATCATCAGAATAATCGTCATCAAGGTTTTCAAAATAATCAACCACCTTTTCAAAACCAAAATCATGCATCTCCACATGATGACTCAAATCTTTCTTTGGAAGCACTCATGAAAGGGTTTATGACCCAAACTCAAGCTTCAATCAGAAATCTTGAAACTCAAGTCAGTCAACTTGCTTTAAATCAAAGCACTAGGGCCTCAGGAACTTTGCCTAGTAATACTGAAATCCCAAAGGCCCCAGGAAAGGAACATGTGAAGGCTGTGACTCTTAGGAGTGGAAAAGAATTACCTGAAATTGTGGAGAAGGAATTTGGCCCTTTGACCAAAACAGATTTTGATAAATTATCCAAAGCCAATTCTACTCCAGAAATTTAGGTTGTTCCAAATCAAAAAGAGGACCAAGACCCTAAGATCACTAGCTCAAGACCATCCAACATGTCCAACACCACAAGCATATTGGAACCATCTGGCTCAAAACTTTCAAACAAATCTGTTATCAAACCAGTTCCCCCTTACATTCCTTACCCCCAAAGGATGAAGAATGAGAAGGAAGAATTGCAATTTAAAAAGTTTTTGGATGTTTTCAAACAATTGCACATCAACATACCTCTTGTTGAAGCAATCGAGCAGATGCCCAATTATGCCAAATTTCTGATGGATATTTTGAGTAAAAAGAAGAAGCTGATTGAGTATGAGACTGTCGCCCTCACTGAAGGTTGCAGTGCTCTGTTTTCCAACAAAATACCCCCTAAGCAAAAAGATCCAGGGAGTTTTACCATACCTTGTTCAATAGGTGGGAAGGAAGTTGGATAAGCCTTGTGTGATTTAGGTGCTAGTGTCAACCTCATGCCCTTATCAATTTTTAAAAGCTTAGGGATAGGAGAGGCAAGACCTACCACTGTCACACTCATCTTAGCAGACAAGACCATTGCCTATCCAAAGGGTAAGATTGAAGATGTGTTAGTCCAGGTTGACAAATTCATTTTTCCGGCTGATTTTATCATTTTAGACTTTGAGGCTGATAAAGATATTCCTATTCTTTTACGAAGACCTTTCTTAGCCACGGGTAGAACTTTGATAGACGTCCAGAAAGGAGAATTGACCATGAGACTTCACGACCAAAAAGTCACATTCAATGTTTTCAATTCCTTAAAGTACCCTAATGATATGGAAGACTGTTCAAGCCTAAGTACCATTGAGTCATTATGTCACGAGGAAGAAGACAATCAGACTTGTAGGATAGAAGAGGAGGATGAGGAAAAAAGTAAGGAATATGATGATGATGATGAAATTCCCATAGAAAAGGAAACTGTCCCTTTGGTTGCTGCAGCATTTGAGCTGCTGGAAAATAGTGAGCAAAAACCGACCATTCCGTCCATAGTCTCACCACCCGACCTGGAGTTGAAGAAACTCCCATCTCACCTGAAATATGCCTTTCTAGGAAAAGAAGACAAATTACCTGTTATAATATCAGCTACCCTAGAACTGCATCAAGAAAGGAAGTTGGTGGATATGTTGAAGTTACACACCAAAGCCATAGGTTGGACCATTGCTGACCTTAGGGGAATTAGCCCCTCTATTTGTCAACATAAGATCATCCTAGAAGAAAAGAATTTCAAGTCCATAGAACCACAAAGAAGACTAAACCCTGTTATGAAAGAGGTAGTAAAAAAGGAAATTTTAAAATGGTTAGATGCAGGAATTATTTTCCCAATAGCCAGTAGTTCTTGGGTTAGTCCAGTCCAATGTGTGCCTAAGAAGGGTGGGATCACTGTCATTTCTAATGACAAGAATGAACTCATCCCGACTAGAATAGTCTCCGGATGGAGAATTTGCATGGACTACCGTAGACTAAACAATGCTACTCAAAAAGACCATTTTCCTTTACCTTTTGTTGATCAAATGTTGGACAGGTTAGCTGGAAAAGAGTTCTACTGCTTCTTGGATGGATACTCAGGTTACAATCAGATAGCCATAGCACCGGAAGACCAAGAGAAGACTACTTTCACTTGTCCTTTTGGCACTTTTGCTTTTAGGAGGATGCCTTTTGGACTTTGCAATGCACCTGCTACTTTCCAAAGATGCATGATGTCCATATTCTCTGACATGCTTGAAAAATCCATTGAAATATTTATGGATGATTTTTCTGTTTATGGTTCATCTTTTGATCATTGTTTGGAAAATCTAAAACAAAGTCTTGAAAGGTGTGAAGAAACTGACTTGGTTCTTAACTGGGAAAAATGTCATTTCATGGTTACAGAAGGAATTGTCCTTGGTCATTTAATTTCAAAAAGAGGAGTTGAGGTAGATAAAGCTAAACTTGAAGTTATTGAAAAACTACCTGAACCAACCACTGTTAAAGGAATCAGAAGCTCTCTTGGTCATGCTGGTTTTTATAGACGTTTCATAAAAGATTTTTCAAAGATTTCAAAACCTTTATGTCTATTATTACAGCAAGACCAAAAATTTGATTTTGATCAGGATTGCAGAAACGCATTCCTTACTTTAAAGAAAGCTTTGGTAACTGCTCCAGTGGTTGTTGCTCCTGAGTGGGACAAACCTTTTGAAATCATGTGTGATGCAAGTGATTGGGCTGTTGGTGCAGTTTTAGGTCAAAGAAAAGAAAAGATTTTTCATACCATCCACTATGTAAGCAAAACCCTAAATGAAGCTCAAATCAATTACACAACAACTGAAAAAGAGTTATTAGCAGCGGTTTTTTCATTTGAAAAATTTAGATCATATTTGATGGGAGCTAAAGTCATTGTTCACACTGACCATGCTGCCATCAAATATCTCATTTCAAAGAAAGATGCAAAACCAAGGCTAATAAGATGGGTTTTGTTATTGCAAGAGTTTGACTTAGAAATTGTTGATAGGAAAGGGGTGGAGAACCAAGTGGCTGGTCACTTGTCTAGGATGGAAAAGTTAGTTGAAAGTAGGGAAGGTGGAGACATCATAGAAACCTTCCCTGATGAAAAGATTCTTATGGTGCAAACACAACTGCCATGGTTTGCTGATATAGCTAATTACTTAGCTTGTGGCATCAAACCTTCTGATTATACTCACCATATGCTGAAGAAATTTCTCCATGATTGCAAATTTTACTTATGGGATGACCCTTTTTTGTTTAAACTTGGTACAGATCAAATACTGAGAAGGTGCATTCCAGAATCAGAAGTGGTAGCAATCCTGCAGCATTTCCACCAGTCAGCTTATGGAGGACATTTCGGAGGCCAAAGAACAGCAGCTAAAGTTCTTCAATCTGGTTTTTATTGGCCTACTCTCTTTAAAGATGCCCATAATTTTGCACAAAGGTGAAATGAATGCCAGAGAAGTGGTTCCATTTCTCAAAGAAATGAAATGCCTTTGAATGGGATCTTGGAAGTTGAGTTGTTTGATGTTTGGGGAATTGATTTCATGGGTCCATTCCCACCATCTAACAATTGTCAATACATTCTTGTTGTTGTTGATTATGTGTCCAAATGGGTTGAAGCAATGGCTTGTGTTTCAAATGATGCAAAAACTGTTGTCAAGTTTTTACAAAAACAAGTTTTTACAAGGTTTGGTACCCCCCGTGCACTAATTAGTGATGAGGGTACCCATTTTATAAATAATTTGTTAAGTAAAGTTCTTGAAAAATACAATGTGAAACACAGGGTTGCCACTGCTTATCACCCACAAACAAATGGTTTAGCTGAACTCTCAAACAAGGAAATAAAAGGGATTTTACAAAAAGTTGTCAAACCAAATAGAAAAGACTGGGCTTTCAAATTAGATGATGCTTTATGGGCATACAGGACTGCTTTCAAAACACCTTTAGGTATGTCCCCATACAAGTTAGTCTTTGGAAAGGCTTGTCATCTCCCTTTAGAGTTAGAACACAAAGCATACTGGGCTATAAAGGAGTTGAACATGAACTTAGATGATGCTGGTAACAAGAGGAAGTTACAACTCTGTGAACTAGAGGAATATAGGAACATGTCCTATGAGAATGCCAAACTCTATAAAGAGAAAACCAAAAAATGGCATGACAATAGAATCAGGCATAGAGAGTTAAAAGCTGGTCAGAAATGTCTTTTGTTCAATTCTAGGTTGAAATTGTTTCCTGGTAAACTTAAGTCTAGATGGTCAGGCCCATTTGTCATACACAAGGTTTATCCATACGGGGCTGTAGACTTAGTTAACTCGGAAGACAATAGTGTGTTCAAAGTCAATGGACAAAGAGTGAAGCTATACCATGATGCTGCAGCATCTCCACAAAATTACCCTGTGGAGGTGATTTCTTTGTGCTAAAAGCTTCAAACAAAGGTGGGAACTATCTTTAAAAGTTCCAACTACCCTTGTAAATATTATTTTAATGCATTGTTATATTTCTGTATTAGTTGAGAGTGATGTGTTTACTGATGTGCAGCCAATTAAGCAAACAAGAGAAACCAAAGGATGTTGAGTCAATGCTGCAGCATCAGGGGGGTTCGTTTTTCTTTCAGGCAAATCAGTTGGAAAATCAGAGGGGAATTAAATAAAATTCTATTCCAGAGAATTTAAGGAAAGGCATTAAAGAAAAAGGGCTGAAAAGAATTCTCAAAAGAAGCTAACTAAGTCAGTTACCTTTTTCCAACTAGATGAAACATACTGTTGGGATCAGGTACACACCAAGTACACACATTGCCTCTAGTTGTACTTTCCTTAAAACTATCCTTTGAGTAATACCCAATTTACAACTGGTTTGCTATTCCCCATATCAGATAAGTACAATGTCCTTTCATATTCTTCCTAAAATAACCCTCAGCTAAACCCTTTTCCTAGTTAACCCACTCTCTTCATCTTCTATCTCTCTCGTCTCTGTTCCTCACGAAAACCACCACACTCAACCACAAAATCAAAATACCCTCTTTCTTAGTCGATCGAAGCCTACGAGTTCATGGCAAGAGTGAAGCGCACCCTAACTCGAGACCCAAATGCAGAAGGCGAAGCCCTAAGTGTGCGACGCAGTGGAAGAAATAGGGTTGTGGTTCGCCCCCCTGTTTTGAATCGAAACCCTGAAACGGTGGTCTTGGAGGACAATTCTACTCCTCCTTTATGTCGTGTGCCCTTCGCAAAACTTTCGCCAAAGAAAAAGCTAGAGAAAGGTGAAGGTTCGGGTGTGGAGAAACAAACAAAAGCACCTATCGCAACCCCTGTTTCAACTGAAGTTCAAGAAAGCACAACAAACTATCTTGCTCTCGTTCCCTACAGAGGTCCGCATTCTGCATCTACAAAGAAGGGTAAGGCAAAGGTATCATCTTCATTAATCACCTATTTGAATGAAATGATTGCTTCCAGTTCAAAGAATGATCATGGTAAACCCATTATTTCCACAAAACTAAATGTGGCTTTCTTTGAGCCTCTGGAGTTTGTTTGGCCATTTGGACCGTCGGACTCCACCTCAGATACTCAAAGATCTACTACTAAAAGCACTGAGGTGGAAGACTTTGAGATAGAAACCATCCAAACATCTCCTGAGATTCAAATAAAGTCCATTAGTTCTACTTCTGTGGATTTGAGACTCTTTAAAAGAAATGAGTTTGATTGGTCCTTTGGACCTCTTCACTCCACCACAAACATTTCAGAAGCTATTCATAAAAACAATGTGGTGGAAGAAATTGAAGAGATGACCATGGAAATGCCACATGTGGTTCACCAAAGTCCAATCAACACCATTCCTAATTTAAATGAACCATTTGGGAAGATGAGGACGAACCATTGATTGAGAGAATAGCTCCTAGAAAAAAAAGTATTTGGGTAAAACTCATGCAACAAAAACCACCGGGGCTGAGCAATTAAGAAAAAGAAGTAAAAGGTTGATTGAGGAGGGTGAACCATCTAGAACAAAACCCTTAGAAACAAATTGTTATGCTGCAGCAACTGTGCAGCATGAGCAATCTGTAGGAAAGAAAAAGAAGGATGATGGGGCTACTAAGTTTGTAAAGAGACCTGTTAGACCAAACCGTGGCTTCAGCTCTACAGCTGCTGCCAAAGTGTGGCCAAAATTTCAGAATAGGATAGGTCTACCTGATAAGGGATTCGATGAGCAGAGCATTAGAGAGTTTCATTTTATTAAACAAGTGGTAGAAACCCAAGGGCTTGAGAAACTTTGTGAGATCCATCACTCTTACAATCTCACATTGATCCGAGAGTTTTACTGTGAGGTGGCAACCAACTCATCCTCTAGACTGACTATTAGAGGCATTCCAGTCCATCTTACAGCTAAGAAAATCAACAGCTTCCTGTCAGTCACTCCACCAGCCAAAACTGAATATTATAAGCTGGTAAACAACGCAACTTTAGATGACTTGCATGAAGTGGCTGCAGCATTAGGAAAGCCTAGAACCACTTGAGAATACCACTCCAATCTCATGCTGAGAACCTTTAAAGCTTCTAACCTCTCTGCAGATGCCAATGTGTGGATAAATTTGGTGAGACACTCCATCTCACCAACCACACATGACAGCACAATATCTGTGCAGAGAATGTTTATGCTATTCTGTGTCATGACAGGTAAAACAGTGAACTTGGGAAAGCAAATGCTGAGAAGTATAAGGGAATGCGCCACAAGAGCAAAAGGGAAGTTCTATTTTCCAGGAATGCTGACAAAGTTGCTAGTGGAGATGGGTGTCCCGCAATACAAGGACGATTTGATAGTGAAAGAACAACGGGAGAAGTCTGAGATTGATTTGAGAGCAGTACAGAGGCTGCGGGGTAGAAGAGAGAAAGGTGTTGGAACCCTTGACATGGTCAATATGATGCAGGACGTGCTGAGCCAAAACAGCACCCTTTTGGATACCATATTGAAGCAGAGGAATGAGTTCATAGAGAAGGTTGAGGAGTTAAGGTTCGAAGTGAAGACTGTTGTTGCTGAAAGAAAG
Source organism: Saussurea involucrata (assembly GCA_033807775.1). Lineage (NCBI taxonomy): Eukaryota > Viridiplantae > Streptophyta > Magnoliopsida > Asterales > Asteraceae > Saussurea > Saussurea involucrata. The sequence goes on along the minus strand of CM066320.1, from coordinate 180,415,874 downwards.
AGGAAAGCAAGAGAGATGGGTAGTTTGGGACTGCCAAAACTGAGAAGATTGCTGAAAGAAAAGAATCTGGAGATAGCCAAACTGCAGCAAGAAAACCGAAAGCTGAAAGCAGTGGTTGCTGTCAAGAATGGTGCTACAGCACTCAAGGCTGTTGGGCCTCAAGGCACTACCATTTTTGGGCAGAAACAGCCTACTCCCAATGAGTAGGGCAGGTTAATCATGCACTCTTAGCTCCATTTATGGTCTTAATTTTTGTTATTTGAGTCTGGGATTAGTTTTTGCATATTTTAGGTTTATTTTCTTGCATTTGGGTCATGAATGAGTAGTGTTAGCATGTTTGCATAGCCCAAATAATTTCACAAGTCCAAGACCATTTCTTTAGGTTGTTCATGCTAGAATTAGCCTCAGAATTGCTTGGGACACAATTTGGTCCACATTCTACACTCATCACGGAAATGATCTAGGCCATTGTTCTTTTTTCCCATTTTTAGCCACTTGAAACCATTGAAAATACATCCTTTCCTCCATACAATGACAATCATTGTAAATCTCTTAGTTTAGGGTGGGGGTGTCTAAAAATGACAATCAAAGGCGAAGCCTTAACAAACATTGCACGTCAAGAAAAAGTGGTTAAAACACCAAAATGCCCCATAGGGGCAGGTGTATGTCATCAAAACAGAAAATGCATAAAAAAATTTGAAAAATCCAATGTGATTTGATGCATGGGGAGAGAAAAGGCAAAGTGAGAAAGAAAAAAATATGCCAAAAAGAGAGATCCAGTTCACTTAAAGTCCTAGTAATCTGTGATGAGTATGATGTGTTGACTAGAACAAAGAGAATGTGAGGCTAACTTATGGTTTATGGTCACAAAAGAATGGGACTTTGGTCACTTGGGATTTATGAAAGGCTATGCTATGCACCCTTAACATGCTCACACTCATGATGTGCACTTAATGCCATCCTTGTGCAAAATTTTCAAAATTTGAGTCATTTTCTTTTGGTCTTTTCATTGCTTGGGGACAAGCAAATTTCTTAGTTTGGGGTGGTGATAAGTGCTCAATTTTGAGTACTTAAGCACTTATTTCTTTAGATTAGTTAGGACTTTTTCATTCTAAAATCCCAACTTTGAGTCTCTTTTATCTTGTTTTACTTTCCTGGAGCTAGGAATCATGGTTAGCTTGTTTTACTTTATTGGTAGGCTAATATAAGCATTTTTGAGAAAATCAGCCAAAACAGGGTATTGCTGCAGCATTGGAACAGCAGGGATCTGGTGATAAAGGGGCTGAAGGAGACGGCTTAATGAGCTGGAAGTTGATATTTTGTGATTAAATCTGATATTTTGTAACCCCTAAAACACTCTTTAGATTGCAATGATAGTTTAAGTAAGTATTTAGTTGGCTGTTGTACTTCTAGTTGAATAGTTGTACTATTTAGTTAGGCCTAGTTGCACTTATTTACCTAAGATGCCATTCCCTTTTGTTATAAATAGAGGGGACATCTTACCTTTTGGACAACCCACCTTAGAACTGATCTAAAATCAGTCCTAAACCTCTGTAGTTTATTTTCCAGAAATCTCATTCATGTTCTTCATGTTCTTCATGTATTCTTCAAATCTTCAAGTGTTCTTCCTTTAATTTTTCTTTGTTCTTAGATACACGAAGGCACTGCTGCAGCACTGGGCAGTATCCCACTGCACATTTTCGTCTCTTTAATGTTCTTGCATCTTATGTCTCATGTTTAATGTTCTTACTTTTCAGTATATATTCTTGTTAGTCATAGATTTACATTCCATTTGCACTCTTGTCATTTATTGCTTATTACTTACATTCTTGTCTTTACATTTTTAGCCTTTTACTTTAGTTAGTTTTCATTTCCAAGTACTTTACACTTCCAATCATCATGTTTACTTTCCTAGTATTTTGCATTTATTTTGTTTCATTTAGTGTAATGAGTAGCTAATCTTGTAGCTTGGGTGTGAGACAAGGGGTGTTATGATGACCAAAAGAAAGTAGGCATTTTTGTGGCAAAAATGAGGTTTTATTATTCCAATCCAAGTTTCTTCAAGATAATAGAATCCTTTGACAAATTGATCACTTTGATAGTGTTAAAGTGTCATGGACCTAGAGATAGGCCATTGAATAGCACGTCAATTTGGATGACTTAAGGGGTTATATCGAGAGAGTAACTTGCAATGAGAGTTGTTACTTTTGTTTTCTAAAATGATTCATTCTTGATAAGTTATCATTTTCTCAAGGGATTAAAATGGAATAGACTTAGAGATAAGCTATTTAGGAGTAAAACAACTTGGGAGGTATGGGGGTTATATCGAGAGAGTAACTTTTAACAAAGAGAATTTATTTTGCCATATGCTTTGAGAACGCCATTTCCATTGTTCCATTATCTTGGGTTCTGCTCAGAGATGAGATTGCTCTAGCTACTGGAATCATGGGATGGTGAGAGTCCGAGAGGAACGTGTCTCAAAGTAGATAATAAAACTCGTTTTTGTCACTGCTATGCTGCAGCATCACTGCAGCTTCATGCTGTAGCATTGTTGCAGCATTGGTCTGCTGGAATTTGGTTTATCATAACATCACAAGTCTTACACCCTTGCTTCTCTTTTAATATTGTTAATTAGAATCTGTGTTAATCATCAACCAACCAATCAAAAGATTTTCTTCCAAATCATCATCTGAAATCACTTCTTTCATCATACTTTAATAGACATTTTAACTCCAATCTCTGTGGGACGATAATCGGTATTTTACCACTTTATTACTTGATAAGACGACATAGTTCTAAATAAGTATACTTGCTTATTGGTTCTATTAGCACACGTCTGTAGGTGTATTCAAAGCACACACACATCAAGGAGCAGCCTCTCCTTTCCTCGTTGATGAAAGACGGCCATGCGTGCATGGCTACTACTGTTGCTAACCCTATGCATGGGCCTACGCACGGTGGTTCGGGATCGCTGGGTGCTCCTTTGGAGAAGACTACGGTCGAACCTGGCATGCCTTTGGCTCAAGGTACGATCAATTTGCAGGAAGTGGCGCATTCGGGACAAACCCCCATCGTGCATGGGGTCTCTTCTTCCATGCATGGTAATGTGGGACTTTCCAATGATGGGCATCGTACGGAGGCTGTTAAAGGGTCTGTTTGGGATCGTCTTAAGCCGCAGGATAATTCTTCAAAGCTTCAATATGGGGAGGTGGAGCTTTTATCCAGGAATGGTAAGGGTCACAATGGGGTCTTCTATGCAGATTTGGTGAAAGGATCCTCTAACCTGGCTAATTCCCTATCTTTTTTCCCATTGGGTGATAAGGGTTCTTCTTGCATTTCTTTGCCTCTGGAGCTCACTCAGAAAGCAGCGAGTGTGTACAAGAACACTCTGTATGGGTATTTCCTTGGACCAAGGTTATACTTCCCAACGGTTCAGAAAGTGGTTAAATCTCTTTGGGGAAATTTGGTTTGCTAGAGACTATGATGAATGAGGTGGGGTTTATGTTTTTTTGATTCTCAAATGAGTCTGGTCTACGTCAAGTTCTGGAGGGCGGACCTTGGATGGTTAGGGGTGTCTCCCTCTTCGTCTTTCCGTGGGATCCTCTTCAAGGATTGGTTAAACCGGAGCACACTTTGTGCCATCTTTGGGTTAAATTACATAATATCCCTCTCGTAGCCTTTAATAGGGAGGGAGTTAGTCGTATTGCTAGTGCGCTTGGAGTACCCAAGATGATGGATGAGTACACTTCATCTATGTGTGAGAAAGCTTGGGGGAGACCTGGTTTTGCTAAAGTCCTGGTGGATGTTTAGGCAATTGGTTCGTTAAGAAAGGAGCTTCAAGTGGTTATTCCCAATATCCATGGAGGGGAAGCAACATCGGTCCCCATTAAAGTGAAGTATGTGTGGGAACCTTCACAATGCTCCCACTGCTTAGTGTTTGGCCACAAAACGTCGACATGTGTTAAGTCCGAATTGGCCAAGAAGAAAGATAAGGATCATGTGGTCGCACGTATTGATGAGATGGCTTTACTTTGGTCTCAAATAAGCGTAAGGGTGCTAGGACTGGACAGTCGGGTCCATTAGGGGTTAATGTGAAAAAATCGAATATGGTGTATAAGCCAATTATCCGAGACGGGGAGACCTCAAAAGGTAAGTATATAGTGGTGAATGAGGGGGCGGATTTGCCGGATCTGGGTGTGGGTACTAGTGGTCTAAAAATGGATGGCATCGAAACCGTGACCAAGTTGGGTGGGGATGCTGCGACGTGTGAACGGGTGCAAGAGATGCCTACTAACTTGGCTACTCGGAAGGACGATATGTGTGATCAACAAGTTAAGCAACCGAATGTGGGAAATTCCGATGGATGTGTCAAAATTTCGTCACAGCAGGTGACGACTAAGGTGGTGGGTGGTATGCATGGGGGCGGTATTGACGTCTCTCTTGGAGGTAATGATAGTGGGAGGGGGGGCAAATCGAAGGCTAGTAGTAAAACTCCATCTAATGGTAGTCGGCCAGTTTACCCATCTGTCCTCAAGTCTTTTTCGAAGGTTCGACGATGTACGCCCCGTTCGTCTTTAATGGATGATGCTGATTCAAAAATGGGTAATGTGGTGGAAGAGGAATCTGATAGCTCCATTCCGCAACCGGTGGATAATACGGTAATTGAACCTCTTGTGTCAGGTGAGGAAGGTACACATTCTAATCACTCCTCATGTTGAAGTTAGGTGCATGGAATATTAGGGGTCTTAATACCCTTATCAAGCAACGAGAGGTTAAGCATTTTATTCACTCTAATGCTCTTCCTTTGTGTGGAATTATTGAATCTCATGTAACGACACATAATCTTGATTTGGTTACTTCTCAAGTGTTTGGTTAGTGCCATTGGCTTTCTAATAATAGTGCTTGCATGCATGGTACTCGTATTATTGTGGGATGAGACCCAAGGATGATTGATATTTATGGTGATAGATCTGTCGGATCAAGTTATGCATTGCAAGGTTTTTATAAAAGGCTCCAATGATTTTTATTTGTGTCTTTTGTTTATGGTGCCAATAATCTTGTAAATAGACGAGCCCTTTGGAGCAGTCTTGTTCGGTTTAAACCGTTAGTTGATGACAACGCATGGATACTAATGGGAGATTTTAATTGTATTCTTAAGTCGGAGGAATCGAAAGAGGGAATTTTCCGTCGTGATATGGCGATGGGGGATTTTATGGATTGTGTTGGGGAACTTGAAGTGTTTGATGCAAGACCAACTGGTATTTTTTACACTTGGGCCCAAAAGCCTATTCATGGGGGTCGTATCTTGCGAAAGCTGGACCGCGTTATGGTTAATTCGATGTTTGAGGATCGCCTTGGGAGTGTTTCGGTTCATTTCCTTCCTCGTGGTGTGTCGGACCATAGCCCGATGGTGGCTTCTTTTATTAGTGGATCTCGTCGAGGTAATTTGCCTTTTAAGTTTAATAACTTTTTGACTAATCATCCAGATTTCATTCAGGTGGTCAAATCGGCGTGGGAGGAACCAGTGGACGGTTCCCTTGCGTATAAGGTCACTTCTCAGTTAAAGAAGTTGAAGAAACCATTGCGGTCTCTTCGCTCTTCTCATGGGAATCTAAGCAAGAGAGTTGATTTCCTACGCAAAGAAGTGGAAAAAATTCAAAAGGCGGTGGATATGGTTCCTCAAAACCATATTTTAAATGATGATTTGGCACATGTGTTGACTGCCTTCCAAGATGCTCTTCAAGCTGAAGAGGATGACTTTCGGCAAAAAGCTAAAGTTCGGTGGATTCGTGAAGGTGATTCTAACACTGCTTTTTTCCATCGTACGGTTAAAGAGAAGCGCAATCGGAATCAGATTGATTCGGTTATGTATACTTCGGGTAATGTTTATAGTGGTCCGGGAATGAAGGAGGTGTTTGTTGATCACTTTTGCTCCATCCTTGGCCAAATGGATGATTTGGTGGTCCCCAATATCCCTTTGGATTTTTTTCCTCGTACACTTTCGGTAGCGGACGCTAACTTTATGATTAGTCCGATTACGAAGGACGATGTCAAAAAGGCTATGTTAACTTGCTATCGGTGACGATCGTGCTCCTGGTTCGGATGGATTTTCATCCAAGTTTTTTAAGTCGTCATGGGAAGTGGTTGGTCCGGATGTGGAGCTTGCGGTTCAAGGCTTCTTCTATATAGGTCGCATGGCTAGAGAACTTAATCATACAACTATTTGTTTGATTCCTAAGGTTCCTAATGCCTTTCGGGTTACAGAATTTCGACCAATTTCCTTGTGTACGGTCTTATATAAATGTATTACAAAGATCCTATCTTGGCGCATTAAAGATTTCCTTGACCAATTGGTTAGCCCGAACCAATCGGCTTTTATCCCGGGACGTCAGATTACAAATAATATTATGATGGCTCATGAGCTACTTGTTGGTCATGGTAGAGATAATGGCCCTCCGCGATGTTCTTTTAAAATTGACATCCAAAAGGCATACGACTCGGTGGATTGGAGATTTCTATCCTTAGTCTTGGCTCGAATGGGGTTTCACCCGATTATGTGCCATTGGATTATGGAGGCTGTTACCACCTCTTCTTATTCATTGATTATTAATGGCGAGTCACACGGGTTTTTTTAAAGGGAAAAGGGGTGCGCGTCAAGGTTGCCCGCTTTCGCCTTACCTTTTTTCTTTGATTATGGAAGCTTTCTCGCAGTTCTTCACGAGACGTATTGAAGAAAATTCGAGATATCAGTTCCATAAGGGTTGTTCAAGGATCTCGTTAACCCATCTTTGTTTTGCAGATGATTTGATGGTTTTTTCGAAAGGTGATCTTGCTTCAGTGGTTGTTTTAAAGGATGCTTTGGAAGATTTTGCGACGGTTTCTGGCCTAAGAGGCTAAGACCAAGTATGGCGAAGAGTTCTATATACTTTTCAAATGTTAGCGAGGAAGTCAAGAATGAAATTGCTGACATCCTCCCTTTTCAAACGGGTACGCTGCCTTTTCGATATTTGAGAGTTCCTCTTTCTTCTAAACGCCTTCGTGTGACAGATTTTCGAGTTTTGGTGATAAAGGTACATACTAGAATTGTTAATTGGAAAACTAAATTCTTGTCTTTTGGAGGCCGTTTACAATTGATTAAATTGGTTTTGGAGTCACTCCAACTATACTGGATGATGGTTTTCACGATTCTGGCTTCGGTTATTCATGACTTGGAGAAAATGTTTCATGACTTTTTATGGGCTCATGGAGATTCTTCAAGAGGTAGGAATCATGTTGCATGGGATGAGGTTTGCCGTCCAAAGAAAATGGGAGGATTAGGTCTTAAACGACTAGCTCTTTGGAATCGAGCTTTACTAGCATATCATATTTGGGATATCCTTCGGAGGCGGAATTCGTTATGGGTTTCGTGGGTTTATGCTTATCGTTTGCGAGATAACCATTTTTGGTGTGTTTCGGCTAGTTCTAATTCCACATGGATTTGACGACGATTGTTGGCTATTCGAGAACACGTCTGACCATTTTCATGCATGTTATTGGCGATGGCCTTGATACTAATGCATGGGAGGATGCATGGTTGGATGTTGGCCCTTTATCTAAATACTTAACGTACCGAATGATTCATACGGAAGGGTTCTCTACTCTAACTAAGGTGGCATATGTCATTTCTTCTATTGGTGATGTTTGGTCGGCGGCTTGGATAAGACGATGTGATCGGCTTACGTCTATTAATGTCCCGACGTTGTTTGGTGGGTTTAAAGACCAAGTAATGTGGCTTAATAGTCGCCATCAACCGTCTCGGTTTGATGTTTCGGAGGTTTGGAGATCCTTGGATGGACCTTACCAAGAAGTTTCATGGCATAAGTTTTGATGGTTCACGAATCATATTCCAAAGCATGTTTTTTGCTTATGGCTTGCTTACGGTTGTTGACGCAAGATAGGATGGTAGCTTGGAGGCCGGATACTACGTCTTTGATTTGCTCGCTTTGCTCGGCAGGTATGGATTCGCATGATCATCTTTTTTTCACTTGCTCCTTGTAACACCCGTAATTTTTGGATAAGTACAATTCGAGTTAGTGTAGAAATCGATCTTCTAAGATAAATATGAAAAAATAGAACTTTATATTAAATCCTAGATTTTTTTTGGGAAAGGGGACGGAACCTCGGAAAAACTTTATTCAAAAATTAAAAGGAGGTACAAATTACGAGGGGCATACCCCAAGATGGACAAAAGAGCAACTCAAAATATGTTTACAACCACCGGACTAAGGCCCTAAACACTAAATGGGTAAAACAAGCCCAACACATAAAATAGTTACCCAAATTGAAACCCTTTGATGAATATAGCAGGCCATCATAAATTTCTTCTTGGGCCACAGAGTAAGCCCATAATAAACCATTCAAACTGATTGCCATGACACCCCTTTCTTTATCAAAATGGCCCAAACTGAGAATCCAAACATCCACATTAATTAGGCCCATGACTTGTATCCAATTAATTACCACCGCTTTTAATCCAAACCCAGTTTGAATCAAAACCATAACCCAGGCTATTTTGTTTTCCCCTGCTCTCCATGCACTTTCCCATTGCATCTAGAAGCAGTTTTTTACGATGATCACCCCACCTTCATCCATTTTCCTTTCTATTCCATCAAATCTAAGAGCATTCTCACTCTTTTCACACATCCACTTTGTTGGTGCAAGTGTACCCAGCTTTTAATATTGTGATATATTTTTTGGTACACATAAAATCACATCTCCATATTTATTTTGATGATTACAAAACACACCGCATTCTTTGTTATCTAATATTTTATCTGAGTGTGCAGCTATTTTAAATGATCTCGATAAATTTATCTGAAGAATCCAAGTCTGAAGATTTACGTCGTTTTAATTTTAAAATGATAAACACCCTAAAATAATATACCACTTGGATATTTCTAAAACCTAATATATTTTTAAAATATACAAAAACCCTTTGGAAGTCAAATGCTATCTAGCTCCATCTCCTGCTTCCCAACACAACTAGCTGTCAACAACAAATTGTGAATATTTATTCTATAAGCCATAGCCTTTGTTGTGAGCTTCCTATTGGTTGAAAGTTTTCCATAGCATTCCCATTTCTCCTATAAATAACATGCAGGGACGTGATACTTTTTACAAACAAAAAATTCACCAATTCACAACATTTAATCCCAGCATTTGATCAATACTCTGCTGCCTCTTTTCTCTCTTAATCACTTATTAAAATTTATAAAATATTTTTTGAGCAAGAAATCTTGAGTTGATAGCAGATTAAAATCTCTCGATTAGTTGAATCAGCAACACAACTCAAGTGATCAAACTCTCTAAAAATATCCAAGTGATAAACATTATACAAGAGTAATTATCAATATTAAAATTATACACCTCTTGTAAGTGTTTGAATAGAGTGAGTGATCCATAGAAATCTCATCAACTGAAGTAGAGATATCCGTGATTATTTTTTGTATTAAGGTTTGTGTTCTACCGTAAAGAACACGTTCTTATTGGATCTCCGAGAAGTGTTTTCTCGAGGTGGACTAGCCAACCACGTGATTGGTGAACCACTTTAAAATATCGGTGTCAAGTATTCTCTTTCCTTTATCTCTTTATTTTTACCGCTGTGCATTTAATTATATCTGTTTATATAATTGTTGTATATTTATTCTTTTATACTCTGTTGTATTTGTACTGTCTTTTATACCGTATTTATTTATAAAAAGAATTTTTGAAAGTAAAAGATTTTAAATACAACCTTACCCCCACTAGGTTGTCTAACAATTGGTATCAGAGCAGGGCTTTCAAAATTTTCTGCTTAAATATTTTTTAATGGCTCAACAAACTAATATTATGTTTTCAAAACCTCCTATGATAGATACTGAAAAGTTTGGCATTTGGGCCGAACTATTTGAATGTCACGTTCGTGGCAAAAATCAAAGAATTTGGGATATTATAGAAAATGGGAATTTTAATCCTACTATTGTAAAAGATGATCTTATTGTTGATAAACCTTTAAAAGAATGGACTCCCGCTGAAGAATCTCATGTCTGTTTAAATTTTGAAGCTAAGAATATATTATATGCTGCTTTAACTACTGATGAAATTGAAAGAGTGTATACATATAAAACTGCTAATCAAATCTGGGAAAGTTTAAACAACACTCATCGTGGAAATACACAAGTTAAAAGTTCTAAAATAAACATTTTAGTTCATGATTATGAATTATTTGAAATGTCAAAAGATGAGTCAATCGACTCAATGTTTAAACGTTTTAACCTCATTATGACTACTTTGAAAGGATTAGGTCGCACTTATCCTAATGTAGATTACGTAAGGAAAATCCTCCGAGCACTTCCTTCGGAGTGGATGGCAAAGATTATATCATTAGAAGACTCCCGTGATCTCTCCCTAATGAAGCTCGACGATCTCGTCGGCAATCTTAAAGTACACGAAATTGCACTTAAAAGAAACAAAGATCGGGAGCAAGTCAAAAAGAAGTCGATCGCTCTTAATGTCTCAACTCCGAATGACAAAAAGAAAAAGGAGGAAGCTAGCACTTCAAAAGATCAATCCGATAAACTCAACGAAGTCGCTATGTTGGTAAGAAACTTCTCTAAATTTTTTACTAACAATAAATTTTCTAAAAATAGCAGATTTCAAAGAAACGGTAACTACCGTCGTGGCGGTGAAAACCGGAGTCGCAACTTCCATAAAAGAGAAGATAAAGTGAAGAAAAATGACGACTCAAGTGACGACGAAAAAGCCAAACCAAAGAGAGGTTATTGTTACTCATGTGGTGATAAAGACCACTATGCCAACGAATGTCCTAAAAAGAACAAATTTCAAAATAAAAAGGATAAAGCCTTCGTTGGAGGCTCGTGGAGTGGAAGCGAAGAAGAAGACGAATATCAAGCTATTTGTCTTATGGCCGAAAGCGACGACGAGGTAAAATCTTGTTACTCAGATTACGCTAGTGATTATGAAAATGAAGATGAAAATAATCTTGACGAATTATATGAATCATTCCATGACATGGCCGCTCTTGCAAATAGGTATCAAGATGAAATCTCAAAATTAAAAGAAACCGTATCTGCATGTGAAAAGAAAATTAATGACGGTAAACAAAAATCTGCAAATGATATGGATATAATTGCTAAATTAGAAACTAAATTAGGTGAAAAGGATTTTTGTAAATCTTGTGATATTCTAAATAAAAAAATTGCATGTTTAAATAAAAAGACACATGAAGATATTATATGTACAAAATGTGATATTCTTAAAAATGAAAATGCATGTTTAAAAGCTAAATGCGATTCATATGAAAAGGACAATCTATTAGCTAAAGCATTTCAAAGTAGTAATGAAAAAGTTCTTAACATGCTAAATATGTCTAACCGTATAAAATGTAGAAAAGGTATTGGTTCCGATGCTTGCAAAGAAAAATGTTCTTGTATGCCAATTAAAAGATATTTTGAATCACCTAAAGTAAATACAAGAAATCGATATGTGCAAAAACCTCCGTATGTACCTAAAATGAATAATGTAAAATATATACCGAGAAAACCGTATGCTCGCATGTACCATGATAAATATTCTAGACCGAAAAATAATGCGAATATAAATGCTTCTTTTTATGTGTATGATAAATACAATCGCAAAATTAAAATGGTAAATAAATGGATTCCAAAATGAATGTTTAATAATGATAATCCCGGTGGTATGCGTTTATGGTTTTAAATATGTTACATATATATGCAGTTCTTTTTAATTCTATATATAATATATTTTCTTATATGTATTATATATAAATAATATACTTTTGTATGTACTTTTTGTTTATATATACATACATACGTACTACATATAAATATATATTTGTTTTGTTTAAATTTTTTATTGTTTATATATTAGGTTTGACTTTATATTTACTTATATATATATACCTCATATATACGTATATCATACATATATTTATATATATTCTATTCAATTCTTTTGTCTTACTTATATATATAAAAGACTCTAAGTCATTTATATATTTTTGTTGTTGTCATCTTGAAACTAATTAAGAAGGACCCACGAGAAATGGGGACCATAAAAGTTACATCCTTATTATTATAGATAAACCTTGATATGGACTGGATTCTCGATAGTGGTTGCACACGTCACATGACCGGAAATAGCAATCTCTTTTCATCATATGAGTCATGTGATGGTGGACAGGTAATTTTTGGAGGAAATTCCAAAGGAGAGATAATTGGGAGAGGTACAGTTTCTTGCAATAATGTTAAATTTCTTGATGTTAATCATGTTGATAATTTAAAATTTAACTTGCTAAGTGTTCGTCAACTTTGTAAAAATAGTATAATCGTTATCTTCGAAGAAGATTCTTGTAAAATCTTGAAAAATGGCAAAGTTCTTTTAACGGGTCTTGTAAAAGGAAATTTATACATTTGTAAAACTCTTGTAAATAAAAATGTTTGTTTATCGTCCCTTTATGATAATTCTACTTTATGGCATAGACGTTTGGGTCACGCTAATCTTAGATTAATTCAAAACTTAAAAAATAAGGAGCTTGTGAGTGACCTTCCAAAATTAAAGTTTGATAATCATTTTTGTGATGCTTGTCGTGTCGGCAAACAACATCACGTTTCTCATAAATCAAAAAATGTGATTTCAACTCAAAGAGTTTTAGAACTTTTACATATGGATCTTTTTGGCCCTATGGCGATTCAAAGTTTTGGAGGAAATTTTTACACTTTGGTTATTGTGGATGATTATTCCCGTTATACTTGGACTTTATTTTTGAGACATAAAAATGAGGCTTTTGAAAAGTTTAAAATTTTGGGAAAACGAATTCAAAACCAACAAGGTTGTACGATTGTTTCCATACGTACGGACCATGGACGTGAATTCGATAATGATGTCCAATTTGGTGCCTTTTGTGATAAACATGGTATAACTCATAATTTTTCGGCTCCTCGAACACCTCAATCTAACGGGGTTGTTGAAAGGAAAAATAGAACGTTACAAGAAATGAGTAGAACCATGCTAAACGAACATCAAGTTCCCCAAAAGTTTTGGTGTGATGCCGTTGCTACCGCGACCTATGTGCTTAACCGTGTCCTAATTAGAGGAATCCTAAATAAGACACCCTATGAGCTTTACCGTGGTAGAAAACCTTCCTTAGCCCACCTAAAAGTTTTTGGATGTAAATGTTTCATTTTAAACACCAAATCCTATCTAACCAAATTCGATGCCAAAGCCTATGAGGGAGTGTTCCTAGGTTATTCTTGGAATAGCAAAGCCTATAGAATCCTAAATAAGGAGACCATGGTTGTAGAAGAATCCCTAAATGTTAGCTTTGACGAGAGTCCTCCCAAACCGAGTGCACCCTTAGCAAATGACAATATCCGTGAGGGAGAAGTCTTAGCCCAACAACTTAGTACCTTGGATTTAGGTACCCAACCTTCCACAAATAATATTGAATCTAGTGATGCCCCTCCGTGTTTTATTCCGCAAGGTGTAGATGATCCTAACCTTAGAACCGCTCGAGGCCATCCCGTAGATCAAATTATAGGTGACCTAAACCAAAGGACAACTAGATCACAAATCCATACCCATTGTGCTTTCCATGCCTTTATCTCAACCATAGAACCTAAAACCATAGATGAAGCTTTAGGAGATGAGGATTGGATAATGGCCATGCAAGAAGAGTTAAACCAATTTTCTAGAAATGATGTGTGGGACTTAGTTCCTTGCCCTAGTAGTCAAACCATTATTGGCACAAGATGGGTCTTCCGTAACAAGGTAGACGAGAACGGTGGAGTCACACGAAACAAGGCACGTTTAGTTGCCAAGGGGTACAATCAACAAGAAGGTATAGATTATGATGAAACCTTTGCACCGGTTGCAAGGTTGGAGTCTATTCGAATGCTTCTAGCTTTTGCAAATGCTAAAAATTTTTAAATTATTTCAAATGGATGTTAAAAGTGCTTTTTTAAATGGTGTTATAAATGAGGAGGTATACGTTTCTCAACCTCCCGGTTTTGAAATTTTTGAAAATCCGACACATGTTTATAAATTGAAAAAGGCGCTTTATGGTTTAAAGCAAGCTCCGCGTGCGTGGTATGATAGATTAAAAACCTTTTTAATTCAAAGTGGTTATATTATGGGTAAAATAGATAATACTTTATTTGTGAAATATGATCAAAATGATATTGTAGTTGTGCAAGTATATGTTGATGATATTATTTTTGGTTCCACTAATGAAAAACTGTGTAATGAATTTTCTGCGAAAATGACAAGCGAGTTTGAAATGAGCATGATGGGAGAGTTAAAATACTTCTTAGGATTGCAAATCAAACAATGTGAAACTGGTATTTTTATTAGTCAATCTAAATATTGTAAAGATATGTTGAAAAAGTTTAACTTTGAAAATGTCAAACCCGTTGAAACTCCAATGACCACAAACTTACAATTATCTCGTGACGAGGAGGGAAACGATTTTAATGAAAAGATTTATCGTGGTATGATTGGTAGTTTATTATATTTAACTGCTAGTAGACCTGATATTATGTTTAGTGTATGTTTATGTGCTCGTTTTCAATCTTCACCTAAACAAACTCACTATGAAGCTGTCAAGCGTATTTTTCGATATTTACGAGGTACTACTAATCTTGGCTTATGGTATGCAAAGAAACCCGAGTTAGAAGTAACGTGTTTCACCGATTCCGATCTTGGTGGATCTATTGTTGACCGAAAAAGTACTAGTGGGGTATGTGCCTTTATAGGTCTCTCACTTGTATCTTGGTTCTCTAAGAAACAACAATCCGTAGCTTTGTCTACCACCGAAGCGGAATATGTAGCCGCCGCAAGAGCATGTGCTCAAGTCCTTTGGATGAAACACACACTTACCGATTTTGAGGTACACCTAACCAAAATTCCAATTATGTGTGATAACTCAAGTGCCATTAACTTAAGCAAAAATCCCGTGTTACATTCTCGTACCAAACATATTGAATTGAGACATCACTTTTTACGAGATAATGTTCAAAAAGGCCAAATCGTGCTTGAAAAGGTTGATTCGGAAGATAATTTGGCCGATATTTTTACTAAAGCTCTTAACAAAAAGGCTTTCTTTAAATTAAGACTTGGTTTAGGCATGCTTGAGTATAACCCTTGAGAAAATGCTAACTCTCAAATACTTCATATTTTGAGGGGGAGCATCTTTCAAGGGGGAGCATAGCGTCTTTCCTAACCCTTTTTGCTTTGACAAAAGGGGGAGAGAAACCGAGTATGCTCTCCTGTTTAGCGTTGTGTTTGTCATCATCAAAAAGGGGGAGATTGTTGGTGCAAGTGTACCCAGCTTTTAATATTGTGATATATTTTTTGGTACACATAAAATCACATCTCCATATTTATTTTGATGATTACAAAACACACCGCATTCTTTGTTATCTAATATTTTATCTGAGTGTGCAGCTATTTTAAATGATCTCGATAAATTTATCTGAAGAATCCAAGTCTGAAGATTTACGTCGTTTTAATTTTAAAATGATAAACACCCTAAAATAATATACCACTTGGATATTTCTAAAACCTAATATATTTTTAAAATATACAAAAACCCTTGGAAGTCAAATGCTATCTAGCTCCATCTCCTGCTTCCCAACACAACTAGCTGTCAACAACAAATTGTGAAGATTTATTCTATAAGCCATAGCCTTTGTTGTGAGCTTCCTATTGGTTGAAAGTTTTCCATAGCATTCCCATTTCTCCTATAAATAACATGCAGGGACGTGATACTTTTTACAAACAAAAAATTCACCAATTCACAACATTTAATCCCAGCATTTGATCAATACTCTGCTGCCTCTTTTCTCTCTTAATCACTTATTAAAATTTATAAAATATTTTTTGAGCAAGAAATCTTGAGTTGATAGCAGATTAAAATCTCTCGATTAGTTGAATCAGCAACACAACTCAAGTGATCAAACTCTCTAAAAATATCCAAGTGATAAACATTATACAAGAGTGATTATCAATATTAAAATTATACACCTCTTGTAAGTGTTTGAATAGAGTGAGTGATCCATAGAAATCTCATCAACTGAAGTAGAGATATCCGTGATTATTTTTTGTATTAAGGTTTGTGTTCTACCGTAAAGAACACGTTCTTATTGGATCTCCGAGAAGTGTTTTCTCGAGGTGGACTAGCCAACCACGTGATTGGTGAACCACTTTAAAATATCGGTGTCAAGTATTCTCTTTCCTTTATCTCTTTATTTTTACCGCTGTGCATTTAATTATATCTGTTTATATAATTGTTGTATATTTATTCTTTTATACTCTGTTGTATTTGTACTGTCTTTTATACCGTATTTATTTATAAAAAGAATTTTTGAAAGTAAAAGATTTTAAATACAACCTTACCCCCTCCCCCTAGGTTGTCTAACACACTTGTTCAGACCGCCATTAAATCCAAGACCACCATAGGATTCATGCTTGATCAAAATATTTCCCCAGCACTTCAAAATTATTAACAACCTAGAAAAAGCAATGGCAGTATGCCAGATTGCAAGACCAAGGAAGGGGAAAGAAGCAAAATAATTGAAAGCCAGTATAGCTTCCAATAGGTTTTGAATAAAAAATGTAATAAGGATAAGGTAATAAACAAATAGAGCATCCTTATCACCGCTAGAGGTAGACTGAAGACCACACCTCATGTACTCCTTAAACCAATAAAGAAGGCCAATTTAGCCATAGGCCATTGGCATCAGAACCAACAGACCATTATTTCTAGTGGACCCAATATCCCTTGAACTCAAAAATTCAGCACACCCAAAAACTCTTTGCTGAACCAGATGGCAAATTAAACACCTACTTCCAAAAATTTCAACATCTCCAAAACTGCTACTTACAGTGACATGGACCAGATTAACTAGCAAAAAATATGAACAGATAAGACCAAGGGGGGGAGAGAAGCAAATGTTTAGATTAGAAAGAATAATCCAAACATAAGACAACCTTATGACTCCTAATTTAGCAACTATGATGTGGATAGCCAAAAACCAAAAAGAAAGTTCCAAATAAATGCATGCACCAGCAGGGTCAGTGACCAGCCACCAGTACATCATTTTGCCAATTTGGCTTGGAACAGGGAAAAACAAGAAATAGGGATCAATGACCTGCCTAAATCCTGTCTCCCAAAAATTAGACCAACTGAAGGGGGGGGGGGGGGGCAATAACTCACACACACACAGGCAGAAAAGGCTATCACATCCAAAGACATCCAAACTTCTCAGAATAGAATGATAGAGAAGAGGGAAAATACCTTGGCTGCAACTGGAACACATGCAATCCATATTCTCTGTCACATAGTAGGCTCCACTCAGCATAGTCCCATAGTCCAAAGATTCGGTGTTGTATACCATTAATCCATCAAGGTGCAGGTGCAGCAGTTTCCAACTGTAACGACCCGGTTTCCCAAACATACAACAAATAACATACAACGCATAACTTCATTACATTCATAATAAAAGATACATCACAAACCAAGTACGGTCTCAATAGTCTTGACATTACAAAATATATATAAGCTTCCTAATCAACATCCATCAAAAGCTTCCTACACTTCATCCTCTCCTGCCGATCCTTAACCTGGAAAACATATTTTTGAAAACAAAATGAGGGTTAGACCAAACGGGTCTAGTGAGTTAATCCCGGTCCTTTCCAAAATCATTATAAAACCTTTTATGTAAATCCTTTATATCAAAATAGTTTATATACAACCTTCGTGTCAAATCACACATATACCGTAAGTATGCAAACACCACATATAGCACACGTATAAACACCACATTAAGGCTCATGCATCTCATCCCACCTTATTCCTCCACAACTGGCCATATTAGTTGGTAGCAAGCCAA
Source organism: Saussurea involucrata (assembly GCA_033807775.1). NCBI lineage: Eukaryota > Viridiplantae > Streptophyta > Magnoliopsida > Asterales > Asteraceae > Saussurea > Saussurea involucrata. The sequence goes on along the minus strand of CM066320.1, from coordinate 180,397,926 downwards.
CTAATCATCGTCACTGTACCCAAATACAGTCAACTTCGCTGCAATCACACACAGCTCCGCTGCAATCACACACAGCTCCGCTGCAATCACACACAGCTCCACTGTAATTCCATACAGCTCCGCTGCATTTCCATACAGCTCCGCCGACTAACAGATCGGCTAACATATCCTCGTGTAGTGCAGTGCTCATATAAATACAATATATATCTCATTACATCATATTGTCATTTATATACACATAATCATATTCCTACCATATAATCATCTCATATATATATTTATACACATATGTATTCCAGTTCAAAACGTTTTACATCAAAACTCACCTTGAATGCTTAAAATACGCTTCCAAGCCTTTCTCCGAGCTATCCGATCCTTTATCCAAATACCTCAGAATCTGAAACCATTTACATACAAATATCTCCTTACCAACTTATGTATAAGACTTACTAGCAGGTTATGGACTCTAGATACATCTACATAACTTTTATCCTCAAAATTACCCAAACAGCCAAGTTATCCGGACAACCCAAACAACCCGGACAACACCACTTTTTCCGGACAACATGACTTTTCCGGACAACCTCAGTAATCCGGACAGCAAGACTAATCCGGACAACACGAGGAATCCGGATGCCATCCGGACTCTAAATCATTCGGAAACCATCAATCCAATCGTCCGGACTCTATCAACAACTTACCCGGACACCACCCAACAGAACTATCCGGACACATTCATATCTTCCGGACACCTCTGTCGGTTTGGTACTTTTTACCCAGAAAACCGACTGAAATTCATACCAGTTCGATTCTATTGATTCTAATCCGACAGAAACCATTTACCAACCATTACAAACATAAATTGCAAAGAAAACATACCTTAATCTCTTCCAAGTACACCAAATGATGTCATATTGCTTTCTTTTCTTCCTTTTCTTCTTTTCTCTCAAAACACACACACGCACACTAAAAATCTGATTTTGTGAAATATCTAAACACTAAAGAGATATTATCTAACTCAATTTTCCTTTTAGCCCTTAAACTATTCAACAATAACCCAAACACCCTTAACTTATAAACTTATCCAAACTTTCCCTAAATAGAAACTTTAAAGTTAAATAAACTTAACGGCATTAGATTTTTAACTAACGGATTTACCCGGGGTATTACACCAACAGCAAAAGAACCATCTATACCCCTAGAAAGGTGCAATATGGCCACAAAAAATGTCTAAATCCTAGATTTTATGGTCTTGTTGGATGGGTAATTCGAATACGAGACCAACGGTTCTTTCCGGAGCGAAAACGAAGAAGTTATGACTAAAACAATTTTCGGTACATCTTGTGCTATAGTGCCCGCGATTGTGACACTGTCACAATCGCATGTCACTATCGGCCAGGGGTACCAGGGCCTTAAAAACGCGATTTTCAGCCTTTTCTCCCTTTATCCCATCCCTCTCTCTCTCCTTAAACTCTCCCAAGACGAACCCCTTTCCCCCATTTCGATTTTTAGAACCTCCAAGGCTCCGATTTTGGAGTTTCTAAGTGATTCCTTACATCTTGAAGAGGATTTGGAAGCTAATGTATTGGTTCTTCTTCCTCCTCTCTTTTAATGGTTCCAAGCTTTTAGAGTTCACCAAACCCTCTCCTAAAACCCATCCTTCCTTTTAAAGAAACGAAGATTGAAGTGTACTTTGGTTAACCTAGAGGTGTTTTGTTGGTGGATTCAAGTTGTGGTTGAGGTAAGTTTCTCTTTTCTTCATCTAAGAAATTAGGGTTTTGCTGTAAATGAAGATGTTGATGTAAAAATGTTTGGGGAACGATTTTGAGTGTTTGGGGGTGATTGTTTATGGTTGGAAACTTGTGGATCTAGTTTTTTGGAAGTTTTGCTTGAAGATACAAGTTTCTTCAAAGGAGCTCAAGTTTGGGAAAAATCTTGATTTAGCCTAAATCTAGCAAGGTGAGTTCAAGTTGATTTGTGAAAACGTTGTACATGCCAAAAATGTTATTTTCCAAGTATTTGTGTGTTTTACTTAAAATTATCAATTGTTGAGTTATTTGGTGAGTTTGACATTTTGATGTGTTTAACTTTATAAACTTTGTAAAACACTCATATTTGAGATTTTCGGATATTTTGATGTGTAAAAATCATAAATATGTCCTTAAATGATTTATTGCTCAAATGAAGTTTATTCAATAGTTTAAGCATGTTGGTGTAATTGATTTTATAAACCATTTGGGAAAATGCATGCTTTCGTGTCATGGGTCATTTTGAGAATTATAAGAGTGTGAGTCTATTTGGGAAACCATTTGTTCTAACCCGTGACGAGTTTTGGGTTAATGATGATTTTGTGGTATACGTTCACCTAAGCGATGTTTAAATGCATTTTATATTATGAGGGCCGTTATTTATTGGTCTAATGGGTTTTGAGCATTTTGCTCGATTTTGACTTTAAATGAGTCTTTGGGGACATCTTGTCCGACTTTGATGGCTCAATGTGGAGTCCTATTTATGGTTTGCATTTATTGCAACTTATTGCATATTATTGATAATTACATGCTCGAGTGCTTTAGTCATTCATGTGTAGTCATGTAATTTTAGACTGTGTTGCATTGGATCCATAGACACGTAAGTCAGTCTTTATTTGATGGTCTACTGGGTATTGCGGGATTTGACCGGGCCCCATGTTTTATGACCTTTACTTTTCAAGGGTACATAAGGAGGGCTGAGTCCGGTTATGATATCATGATTGATGGGCGTTTATGACCTTCGCCATGTCAGGGTAATGCCATGGTTGTAACCCCGCTTGTGCCGAGCCTTTGGTGGTATTCATGGTAATATCCGCTAAGGTCAGCTGTCTCTTTGGGTGTGTCTTGAAAGGGGTCGTAGGGACACTTGGGCTTTCATGTCGTGAAGTGTCATACGAATAACGTTGTATGAGTGTCATACTTTTGTGTTACCTCCACTTTCAATGGGTACGGGTATCTCCCGTTGTCGGCCAACACTACTTGAAATATTAACGACCTTACTTTATATCGTTGGTCTTGTACGTTGACTGCAAATAATAACTTTAATATTGGATTTCCCTCCACGTATATTAAGGTTTGAATAAAGCATGTCATTTTCCACGTTTTGGTATATGGAGTCCCCTCCATTTTGTGCTCGCATGAGTAATGGGTTTTATCCCTTTTTCGGTGACGTTTTATAATATTTGGAAATTAAATATTTATTCGCCTTTGAGTAAGTTATGGAAATGTTTCCATTTTGAAAACTGTTAAATATTGGAGCTTTCGTTACTGAAATCGTGTGCGTTGAGAAAATAAGTCGTTTGCATATTTATATAAATATTTCCGGAAAAATCATGATTTAAATTGTACCCTTTTCGCTTAAACGAATTATCTTTATCATGATATAAACTCTTGAACTCACTAGGCGTTAGCCTAACCCTTTTTATTTGTCGGCATGTGCATCAGGTTTCGGTTGGGAATCGTGCTAGAGACACTGTGAAGAGTTTGAGTGCTCGAGGAACGTTTAGCTTGGTGAAGTCTTCCGCATTTATATTTAGGAATAACATTTTGTATTTGGGTTAAGTGACACCCGACCTTATGTAGTCTTGGTTTATGACTTAAGCTAATAAATGTTAAAGTTAGTTTTATGATTTAAACTTCAGGTATTTCCAATGATGGTTTTGTAGAAGGGATTTCATCCCTATTTGGTTATTTTATCGAAGTTTTTATTTAGTTGTTCTTTCCAAATTTGAGGGTATTACACTCCTTTTCGGCATAAATTTGGAATTCAATTAAAGGAGATATGCAAGTATCGTTACCTTCTTCTTGGGAGGAAATATTAACGGAGATGCAGCATCGAAGATGGCATCCCGGCGAGGTAAGGACTAAACTGTTGTTTGCGGCTGGTGTGTTTTTCATTTGGAACGAACGGAATGCTCATTTATTTTCCGAGAGGAAGAGGTCGCCGACCGAGTTGATTGCTGAGATTAAAAAAGTGGTGGTGATGCGTTTGGCGGGTCTTGGGAGTTTGCCGAATGCTAGGGTGGTGAACACTTGATGCTTGTCTTGCGAATGGATGAGGCTAGGGGATTGTTTTTTTTTTTTTGGATAAGGTTCATCTAGGCTTTGCCTAGACTACATCCTTGGCAATTTGGAAACAAACAAATAAAGCGGCCGTCTGAGACTAAGCCTGGCCACAGAATGCTGACGTCTGGACTCGAACCCGGGGTGGATGGGATATTCCACCACATCCCCCCCAAGCCCTTGCCAACACACCACCACCCTTGTGGTTGGCTTTGCTCCTATGACGTTGGCTTTATTTTGGTTGTTTGTTTTGCTTACTTTGTGGTTTGCGTTATGTCTTGCTATTTTAGATTGGTTATCTTCCCCTTTTAGGGTCTGTCCTAATTTGTGGGTTGAGTTCCTTGTTGGGAGGGAGTCCCTCGCCATTTAAGTGTATTTTTCCTCTCTTTTCAATATATTGCCAGGAGTGTCGCCTCATTTCAAAAAAAAAAGTTTATAAACCATATTTTTATACACAATATGTGTTGCATTTGTTGTGTATTTAAAGAAAACGCATGGGTTTATTGGAGTCTTGTAAGAAACCTCCAACCATTTAAGCATCAAGCCTTGTGCAAAAAACGTTTATAACCTATAGTTGTCAAATTCAAACTCACACATGTTTATGCAAGTATATCACTTTGAAACCAATAACACAAAGCTAAATTAACGTTGTCAGATAAACATGGTTACATGGGCATTTGAATAGTTCTTCTTGGACTTCTACACTAATTACTACTATTATGTCAAAAAGCATTTATAATGATCAAAATCTAGGGGTTACCGGAAAAAACTAAGGGTCTGTTTGTTTGGTAGTGGCTTAATGATATAAAAAGTGACTTATTTATTAAGCTTTTAGGAAGGGGCTTTATGCAGAAAGCCAAGTTTTGTCCAAACTAGTATCTCTCAATTAAAAAACATGACCCTTTCATCTATGAAAACATCCTCCCAAACAAAAACCTTTCCAATCTATACAGACAGATTAAACAATAAACATTGCTGTAATAAATTAAACTTGGTTGAATGTTTGTGTTATATCATAAAGAACACATTATAATGAATCAATATTTAAAAAAAGTATAAGAAAAAAATAATTATGACAATTACAAATTATAATATTGATATAAAGAAGAGAGAATAAAACTAAAGATCAAGGTCACATGATATTTTTCCTAGGATTTGGTAAATTTCCACACAAAACCAAGATCATGACTTTCTTTATTTTAAAGTACATATGAGTTTTTTAATGTAATAAAAATATGAAATAATTTTCATTTTTAAAGATCTAAAACATTACACTTGCTGCAAAAACATGTATCATGACCGTTGCCTAAGGCCATCCGTAGCCCAGCGGCTTCGGGCCCGGGTTCGGAGGGCGGGTTGGCGGGCTCTGGGTACGACTTCGGCGGGTTCACGCGGGTACGGGTGGCGGGTAAGGGGCTCGGGTTCCCCAGCCCGCATACCCGACGAGTTTATTTTTTTTTTTTATAATTTTTTAATTCAAACGGCTATAATTCAAACGGCCATATTTTTTTTTATCAATTTTTTATTTTCCAATTTAAACCCTATAAATCATCCTCAAATCTCATTCATTTTTCACACCAAAATTTAAACACTCATCTCAATCCTTAAATATTTTCTTTCATTTCTTTCAATCCGATATAAACTTTATGGATTCGCCACCCGTTTCATCGTCCGGTTCTTCATCATCCATTGACACCGACGAGGAATTCGGTCAACTATTAAATCGTTATGCAGATTTGTTGCAACAAGCTGTAGCCTCATCGTCAAGAAGACTGAGGTCCGGGAACATAGAAAGAGGTCGGGTAGATGCTAACGACCGGTTTTTGCAGGACTACTTTGGCGAAAACCCGGTGTATACTTCGTATTTGTTTAGACGGCGGTTTAGGATGAGCAGGCAACTATTCGAACGGATAGTTCAAGATTTATCGGGAGTGTATCCGTATTTTACACAACGGATTGACGGACTCGGGTTACAAGGTTTCTCTCCGATACAAAAGTGTGTATCCGCTGTTCGACAATTGGCGTATGGAGTAGCTTCCGACGCACTTGACGAGTACTTGAGGATGGGAGAGAAAACGTCACGAGATTGTCTGCACACTTTCTGCACAGGTATTATTGAACTCTATGGTGGAAAATATTTACGCAAGCCTACTTACGATGATATTCAGAAGTTGTACCACAAGCATGAAGCTAAACACGGATTTCCCGGCATGCTCGGCAGCATAGACTGTACTCATTGGTCGTGGGCAAATTGTCCGAACGCATGGCGAGGTCAATTCATGAGAGGTGATCATGAACATCCGACAATCATGCTAGAAGCGGTGGCCTCCCAAGATCTATGGTTCTGGCACGCATTCTTTGGTGTTGCCGGTTCCAACAACGACATCAATGTTCTCAATCAATCGCCCATCCTCAACGATGTCTACGACGGAAAAGCACCCGAGTGCCCTTTTGAGGTTAATGGAGTCACCTACAAGAACGGATATTATCTAACGGATGGGATATACCCGGAATGGGCAACTTTTGTAAAAGCGTTTACGTGCCCAAATGATGCTAAACGAATAAAGTTCAAGGCCGCACAAGAATCGGCACGTAAAGATGTTGAACGAGCTTTTGGCGTGCTTAAACAACGTTGACATATACTTAAGTACCCGACACGCGGATGGCATAAGAATAAATTGGCGAATATTATGTACGCTTGTCTCATATTACACAATATGATACTCGAAGACGAAGGTCATGCCATTTGTGCCGATGGAAACGCCGTGGTAGCGGATGAAACACAAATCACTGAGGCACAACGCGCAACAAATGTTCGAGAAGTCAAAAACCGAGAGACTCATAATAACCTTCGGTCGGATTTGGTCGAACATATTTGGCATATCCGACTACCCAACAACGACGACGAGTAGATTTTTAATATTTTGTAATTTTTAATTTTATTTTGTAATTTTTAATTTTATTTTGTAATTTTATTTTTATTTTGTAATTTTATTTTTATTTTGTAATTTTATTTTTATTTTGTAATTTTTAATTTTATTTTGTAATTTTATTTTTATTTTTATGAATGTTATGATTTTTTATTAAAAAATTAGATGATGTGGCATGAGGGTTCAAAAGGTTCAAAAGGTTGGGGTACGGGATTAGAGGGTTCAAAAGGTTGAAGAGGGTTCAAAGTGGAAAACTGATGTGGAGCTGATGTGGCACTGAGGGTTCAAAAGGTTTGAACCCTGGGGTACGGAAGGCCTAACAAAGTTGGAATTTGTTCAGATCAGATTTTTCGAGTTCCCAACATATCAAGTTTTTTTAGGGAAATTAATTAAAATAAACAAATTTTGACTTTGATTTACCAAAATACCCATAATCTCGTTCGTTTTACCAAAATACCCATTTTTCTGCGATGGAGTCCGCGATTGCTAACAGGGACCAATTTTGAAAAAAATTCCCGCATTGAAGAAGAGTCCGCGGTGCATGTGATTTTTAATTGTTTTGATTTCATATTTACACTTTCAACCCTTATACTTATTTAGTTAATTTACTTTATACCTTTTAGTTTTATATTTTTCATTTTACACTTTTATTATATTAACACATATAATTGTATATTAATTAAAATACGTTAAAAAAATACGTTTTAATTTTAACAAGTTACACCATTGTAATCGTCTCTTCGATACCTTCGAAATGAGCCTAATATTGAATATTTTTTGATTTAATTATTTTATTATAATTAATTATTTAATTTATGGTACATTTCTTACTTTTTCAATTTTCGTTTTACACTCGTATCGCATTAACATAATAATCATATATTAACTAAAATATGTCACATCATTGTAATCGTCTATTCGATACCTTTGAGATGAGCCCCAATATTGAATATTTTTTTATTTAATTATATTATACTTATTTAGTTAACTTACTTTATACCTTTTGGTTTTTTATTTTTCATTTAGTTAATATAAGATTATTATCTTAATGTGATAAGAGTGTAAAACGAAAATTGAAAAAATAAGAGTTGTACCATAAATTAAATAATTAACTATAAAAATATGAATTTTAAATATAAAAAATATTTTTATGTAGTATATATGATATATATTAAAATAATTAAATTAAAAAATATTCAATATTGGGCTCATTTCGAACGTATCAAAGAGACGATTATAATGGTGTAACTTGTTAAAATTAAAACGTATTTTTAACGTATTTTAGTTAATAAACGATTATATGTGTTAATATGATGAAGGTGTAAAATTAAAATTAGAAAAGTAAAAGGTATAAAGTAAACTAAGTAAATAATTATAGGGGTTGAAAGTGTAAATAAAATCAATTTGTGATTTATAATTCAATGTTACACTTTCAACCACTATACTTATTTACTTACTTTACTTTATACCTTTTACTTTCCTAATTTTAATTTTACACCTTCATCATATTAACACATATAATCGTATTATTAACTAAAATACGTTAAAAAATACGTTTTAATTTTAACAAGTTACACCATTGTACTCGTCTCTTCGATACCTTCGAAATGAGCACAATATTGAATATTTTTTGATTTATTTATTTTATTATCGATGGTCCAAGTGTAAGTATTAAAATTTGGTGGAAGCTTTGTGATGGACAGACATCGATCCTTTTGTGCATACTCTGTAACTGCAAATACTTCAGCTCCAAACACACATGAATCATCATTCGCCAAATACCCATTTTCACAATTCTTAAATGAGTCCAGTGATACTAACTTGTCAAAACCCCATTTCATATTCTTCTCGGGAAACCTTGTCCTATTGCCATTCACGATATCTATAAACACATACAAATAATAATAATTTAAAACGATTTAATGAATTAGTTAATATATGATTATTATGTTAATGAGTAGGAGTGTAAAACTAAATTGAAAAAAAATAAGAGATGTACCATAAATTAAATAATTAACTATAAGGGTATGAATTGTAAATATTAAAAATATTTTTATGTAGTATATATGATATATAATAAAATAATTAAATCAAAAAATATTCAATATTAGGCTCATTTTGAAGGTATCAAAGAGACGATTACAATGGTGTAACTTGTTAAAATTAAAACGTATTTTAGTTAAGAGTGAATTGCATTTTTGGTCCCTGTGGTTATAGTATTTCTTTGAAAGAGGGACCTAAACTTCAGTATCTCAAGAAGTGGTCCCTCAGTTTCCAATTTTGCTCCAAATCCAGTCTCTGGTCACTAACCCCGTTAAATGGCCGTTACTATTGAATATATTAACGATTTTCAAAGTTACATTTCATACCCCTGTAATTATTTACTTTGTTTACTTTATATCTTTTACTTTTTTAAATTTAATTTTACATCTTCATCGTATTAACACATATAATCGTATATTAACTAAAATACGTTAAAAAAATACGTTTTAATTTTAACAAGTTACACCATTGTACCCGTCTCTTCGATACCTTCGAAATGAGCCCAATATTGATTTTTTTTTATTTAAATGATTAAATCGTCAAATTATTTGGATTATACATCTCGCTAGTATTAACAAAACTTGTTACGTCAAAACGATTTTTTAAAACGTATATATATATATATATATATATCGAACTCCTTAACATATTTTAACGTACTTATGTATGTTAATGTGATATGTTAAGACGTATTTTTTAAAACGTATATATATATATATCAAACTCTTTAACACATTTTAACGTAATTATGTATGTTAATGTGATATGTTAAAACGTATTTTTTAAAACGTATATATATATATATATATATATATATATCGAACTCCTTAACATATTTTAACGTAATTATGTATGTTAATGTGATATGTTAAAACGTGTATATATATATATATCGAACTCCTTAACATTTTTTAACGAAATTATGTATGTTAATGTGATATGTTAAAACGTATTTTTTAAAACGATTTTTTTAAAACGTATATATATATATATATATATATCGAACTCCTTAACATATTTTAACATAATTATGTATGTTAATATGATATGTTAAAACGATTTTTTAAAACGTATATGTATATATATATATATATATATATATCGAACTCCTTAACATATTTTAACGTAATTATGTATGTTAATGTGATATGTTAAAACGTATTTTTTAAAACGTATATATATATATATATATAGGGACAATAAAATGTAAACTACTAAATGTATGTAAACTATGTAAACCAATCATAGCCCTTGATTCTCAATCTTGATTAAGATGTCAATAAGAGTAAAACCGTCTTTTATACCTTTATTTTTATTTTCGGAATTTTAATAATTAATGATATGTATCCTTTATTTTAGGAATTGATTGATTTTATTCAAATTTTTTTATTTATCTTGATACTATCCGTTTTTTTGATAATCATCTCCATCATTCAACCATTTTTGAAGAACATCCCAATCTCCATAACAACATTCGATCCAGAAATTCTCCATAACAATTTCACATAGGGCTTTAAAAATTGTGGGGTTTTCATATTCTCTTGAGTTAAACATGTGTTTTTTCCACACAAATCGTGTTATGAACAACAATTTTCACACAATTTTCACAACTCTAATATGAAAAACCCAACCTTAAAAACCCAAATTTCACACTTCTAACATGAAAACCCCAATTTTCACAACAATTTCACACAATTTTCATAAGATATAAGGGTGAACAACAATCTGTTTTCACACAATTTTCACAATTTTCACACAATGTTACTGTTTTCATAGGAATGTTTTTTCATAACAAAGATATGAAACATTATAAATAATTTCATTTTGGGTATGAAATCCAGTTTTCATATTGCATTAATGCTCACGTCCTCTAGTTCGACATCTACTGGGTTGTCCCATGTGTTCTTGAACTTCGAAAACGAGTTCAACAAGCGTATCATATCGCTTTTCTAATGTGTTGTTAAACACATTGATGTGAGAACAGTTTTTCTATGAACTTAATCGAACACAGTAACAACGAATGTATGAAAAAATCGAGTAGTTTTGCTCCTCATCGTTTTCATAATGTGCATCAAAATCTTCTTATTTCATACATATTCATGAACCCTAACCTCGAAATCGCCCTGGTTCTTCTGCCATTAATTCTCCTAGTCGCCTTCGATTTTTTACCGTAATATGAAATTTTATGCACGATTTCACTAAATATTTGATTCAATATCAAGAAGATTTTCTCTGATTCTTTGATTCCATCTCTGACTACTGTTTTCGTATATCTTGATCGTGGATTTGGGAGTTATCCCTAATTTCACGGTTTCCTTTTTCAATTCATTCTCTTTCCGTCGATTTCTTCCAATTTTACCCCTTTTCATACTTTCGATTTCCCCTGTATGCCACTGCTTTCATAGAATATTACGACTATGCCACCGCTTTCATCTTCACCATTAATTTCTATGATCAATGGCTAAGATTAGTTTACATAGTTTACATTTTTTTCATAGTTTACATTTTAGTGGGACTATATATATATATATATATATATATATATATCGAACTCCTTAACATATTTTAACGTAATTATGTATGTTAATGTGATATGTTAAAACGTATTTTCTAAAACGATTTTTTAAAACGTATATGTATACATATCGAACTCCTTAACATATTTTAACGTAATTATGTATGTTAATGTGATATGTTAATGCAGTATTTTATAAAACGATTTTTTTAAAACATATATATATATATATATCGAACTCCTTAACATATTTTAACGTAATTATGTATGTTAATGTGATATGTTAAAACGTATTTTTTAAAACGATTTTTTTAAAACGTATATATATATATATCGAACTCATTAACATATATTAACGTAATTATGTATGTTAATGTGATATGTTAAAACGTATTTTTTAACATATTTTAGTTAATATATGATTATTATGTTAATACGATAGGAGTGTAAAACGAAAATTGAAAAAGTAAGAAATGTACCATAAATTAAATAATTACATATAAGGGTATGAATTGTAAATATTAAAAATATTTTTATGTAGTATATACAAGGTTCTAAAAGGCGTGCCATGGCGCGCGCCATGGCACGATATATCGCGAGACGCGTCTCCGCCGTTACGATATAGGCCATAACGTTCTTGTAAGGCGTGGCTCACGCCATGGCGCGCCATATCGTCCGTTTTTTATAAGGCGTCAATATTAATTTTAAAAATTTGTATTTTTTTTGTGTTTTTTTAAAAATTAATACATATTATATATATATATATATATTAAATTGTTGGATAGAATTGTATTCATTGAATAAAAACAGAAACTTTATACATATATATTATATAATAGTAGGGGTTAAATCATGTGAGAACCAAAAATAGGCTGAGAACCGTGGAAACCGATCTAAGCCGTCATTTTGTTTTGATCATATGGTTTTAAAAACATAAAAATTCATTCATAGGTTCTCACGGTTTTCAACCTATTTTTGTCTATAATAATGTCCATAGATTAAAATCAATTAAAGGCTTAAATTGGTTTTTACGGTTCTCAACCTATTTTAGGTTTTCATTTGATTATCGTCCTATAATAGTATATAAAAGATATATTAATTTGCCGCCTTAATTCACGCCTTGAAAAACGCCGCGTCCCGCCATATCTTGTAAGGCTTAAGGCTTGGCCTCGCCGTCACGCCACGCCTTACGCCTTTTAGAACCTTGAGTATATATGATATATAATAAAATAAAAAAATCAAAAAAAAATCAACATTGGGCTCATTTCGAAGGTATCGAAGAGACGAGTACAATGGTGTAACTTGTTAAAATTAAAACGTATTTTTTTAACGTATTTTAGTTAATATACGATTATATGTGTTAATACGATGAAGGTATAAAATTAAATTTAGAAAAGTAAAAGGTATAAAGTAAACAAAGTAAATAATTACAGGGATATGAAATGTAACTTTGAAAATCATTAATATATTTAATAGTAACGGCCGTTTAACGGAGTTAGTGACCAGGGACTGGATTTGGAGCAAAATTAGAAACTGAGGGACCACTTCTTGAAATACTGAAGTTTAGGTCCCTCTTTCAAAGAAATACTATAACCACATGGACCAAAAATGCAATTCACTATTTAGTTAATATACAATTATATGTGTTAATATAATAAAAGTGTAAAATGAAAAATATAAAACTAAAAGATATAAAGTAAATTAACTAAATAAGTATAAGGGTTGAAAGTGTAAATATGAAATCAAAACAATCAAAAATCACATGCACCACGGAGGCACGGACTCTTCTTCGTGATCGCGGGAAATTTTTTCAAAATTGGTCCCTGTCCGCGATCACGGACTCCATCGCGGAAAAAATGGGTATTTTGGTAAAACGAACGAGATTGTGGGTATTTTGGTAAATCAAAGTCAAACTTTGGGTATTTTAATTAATTTCCCTTTTTTTACCTAATTTTATTAGGAATATGAAAATCATCCCCAGTGTTTACGGATAAATATTCATTGTGAATAATACATTTATAATATTATATGGAGATGTTATTTAACATGTTTACATTTCTGATGAATATGTCACATGATCTTGTTCCCAATTAGGTTTTTAATAGAGTTATGCCTATCGGTCTATGGAGGTTGGTTCAAACGAGAACGCTAACTATTTAAGAAAACATGAGGACGGTCGTCCAAATACAAAGTCATACATGATTCACGTACAAAATCATATATGATTCACGCGACTTGCCCCACAACTTTTAAGTCGAGGCCAAAGTCATCCGCGTCCAGTTTTTTGATGTTAGTGTAAAATCACATATGATTTTGCACATGGACGTCCATTCTCATGTTTTTTTAAATAATTAGCGTTTTCATTTGAACTTCTTCTACGCCTATGTGTGGGTATATATATATCATATATGACACTATCGTCGGAAACTTCCATCGATAAATTAGAGTTTGGAGAAAGTCATAAATAGAGAAAATGGAAGCTACGTACTTGGTGGTAATGACCGGACTACTCGCCGCCGTCGTCAACTCCTGCCCGCCGTCGGACCGGGAAGCATTGTTGGCCTTCAAGTCCGCGTTGACCGACCCTTACTTGGGCATTTTTAACACCTGGACCGGCTTCGACTGCTGCACCGGCTGGTACGGTATCAGTTGCGATCCAACTGAAAGTCGTGTCAATGACATTATCCTACGTGGCGAGTCAGAACACACCTTCTTCGCAGAAACCGGCAGAACCGGTTTCATGTCCGGTTCACTTTCACCTTCCCTGTGTTCGCTTGACCGGCTCACTTCTCTAATCGTCGCAGACTGGAAGGCTATATCCGGCGAGATTCCGGCGTGTATCACTTCACTCTCTCACCTCCGCATCCTAGACCTCGTCGGAAACCAGATCACCGGCGAAATCCCCGTTGATATTGGAAATCTCGGAAAACTCACTGTTCTCAATGTTGCTGATAACAATATCACTGGCAATATACCGCCATCAATCGTAAACCTAGGGAATCTCATGCATCTCGACCTCAGGAATAACCGAATCTCTGGTGAAATTCCTGCAGATATCGGCAAGCTCTCGATGATGAGCAGAGTTTTACTGAAACAAAACGAACTCACCGGAAGTATTCCGACTTCGATCACCAGCATCTACCGTTTGGCGGACTTGGATCTGTCGATGAATCAGGTCTCTGGTTCGATTCCTGCTCAATTAGGATCAATGCCAGTTCTCTCTACACTCAACTTAGACAACAACCAACTCTCCGGCGAGATTCCGGTATGTCTACTGAGAAACACTGGTTTAAACATTGTGAATCTAAGCCATAACGCTCTCGATGGCTACTTGCCGGATTGTTTTAGTGCGACAACGTATTTCTCCATGCTGGATTTATCGTTCAACGAATTGAAAGGATCTATACCTGCATCTTTATCTTTGGCGAAGTATATCGGACATTTGGACCTGAGAAACAACCATCTCTGTGGCGAAATTCCGGTGGGATTACCGTTTGATAATTTTGAAGCATCGACGTTCTCCGATAATGATTGCCTCTGCGGGCCGCCTCTCATGCGAGTTTGTTAACGGCGTCGTTTCAACGCTCGTTTGGTTGGTCACGGACTCACGGTTTGTGTATTGGCATTTGGAAACCAGCGTAGGCGTCATATATTTTCAAAAAAATATGATTATTTATAAATAAATAAAAATTAATATTTGAAAAATATATATATGATTATTTATAAACAAATAAAAATATTAGTAAAATTTAAAAAGTTTAATGCCATAAATCTAACCCAATATGACGTAAAATAAAGAAAAATTACATTTTTCATCCCGGAATATATTTTTTCTAATGGGTTATTATCACTGTTCTAAAAGGCTCGCCGCGACAGCCGCTATGGCGCGCCGTAACTTAAGGCTTGTGTCTCACGCCACGTTATGCCTGTGACACGCCATGGCCTAATGTGCGGTCTTTAATAATGCGATATTTGATTTTTTTTTTACGTTTTTAATGTCTTATTTGCTACTTTTAATATATAACATAATTTAACATGTTTATTGCCATTGACTCATCGATTAATACTACAAAACATATATTTTTATATATAATATTATATGTGATATAGAGATTTGCCGTCATAAGTCACGCTTTGATAAACGTCATGGCCTCGTCATGGCTCCTAAGGCTTGAGGCTTGGCCTCGCCGCCACGCCACGCCTCGCGCCATTTAAAACCTTGGTTATCATAATGGTTTTGCAGATAAATCTCTCAATTGTCACAAGCCACAAAATGTAGATAACATATTTTGAACCGGAGTTAACTTTATAATACTCTTGCTTACCAATCTTGTGGTTACCATTATTGTATGTTCTTGTCCTTTCATTTTATTTGTTATAAAGTTTTTCTTGTTTAACCACAAGGTTGTGGCGTTCTGGTTAAGGCCCTGAGGGATGTGGTGGAAAATCTCATCTGTCCAGGATTCTAATCCAGGCGTACACAACAATTGTGGTCACTGAGATTTAATCAGGACTGATGTCTTACAGTCATAATTTGCCAAGGGATTAGTCTAGGCATAGCCTAGGACACCCTTCTAAAAAAAAGTTTTTCTTGTTTGATATAATTTGTAACAAAATCGGTTGATATCATTGAGACATTGAGGTTGGTTTTGTTAAGTGAAGTTATGTGTTTCTAGATGAGGGTTTTTCCTAGTCAAGTCATGAATACATCGTGACAAGGCAATTTAGCAAAGACCTTCCTCGATTAGGGTTCTCCATTTATCAAACCAACATGACCCACCCTTATAGAACCATGATTTTGGCATCTACATTAGGGTTCTTTGCCTTCTACTTTGAGTTCTCGGTTAACAACTAATATTGTCATTCGTGCAATCTTGTTGATCTTAACTTAAAGGTGGGCATGAATCCAGTCTAAAGTATCTGGTATGATCAAAGGAGCAGTCAACGTGATTAAATAGTTTTGTACCTGAGGCTAAGGATTGATGACACATCCAGTTTTCAACTTTTTATTAACTTAAGGGCTGTTTGGTTTGTTTTTCATTAAGTCCTAAATGGATAAAGTTAGATGTATGGATAAAGTTGTCTGTGTAAATTAAATAAAATTGTTGTTTGTTTGTTGGACAGAATAAACAATCTGAATCATTAAAATGACTAAATTACCCAACTATTTATTCTTTGTTTTATTGAATATCAACCCTCTTGTATATCAAAACCAATCTGGCCAAAAAATATTCCACCACTGTTGTTGGATTCCACCATCAATATGCAAGCATTAATGTTCACCTACTGCGTTTTGTAAAGGAATTTTGAAAAGAAAAAAATCAAGCCATCTTGGCTCAAAAACCCTAAAGAACCATCTGTCCTTTGCAATAAATTTCCACCGTCCACTGCAATAATTCTCCACCGTCCCATTGTGCAAAAGTTTCATCTTTCTTTTACAAATGGCTTAAGAACCATCCATGTTCCACCGTAATAAAAGTTCCTCACTGATTTGGGTTCAAGAACCCTAGATTTCAGTGCAAATAAGGACTGTATAAAGAAGGATTGGGAAGGAAAGGAGCAAAGTCGCCGACGACAGATGAAGCAGCGTCACCGGTGACGGCGGGAGTAGTTGTGCCGGCAACAGATCTGATCGAGGGAGGACTGAGGAGGAGTAAGGACAGAGTAGTTCATCAGAGATATCATCGATGGGTTTTCCTTTTTCTTGTACGTGAAGTGTGAAGTGAAGGGAAGGGAAGGGTATTTTAGGGAAGCATGTGGCTGAGTGGATACAAGGGATTCAAGATTGCTGAGCGAATAAGTTATGGACTATATTAATAAGCTCCTAACAAACACTCACAGATGGCTTAGCGAATAAACCATACCTCTCATTAAGCCTATTAAGCCATTAACAAAGAACCCCTTATACTCTCTGTAAATAATGATGGGAGAGAAACCAGTGATGAATTTTATAATGACCGGATGAAGAAATGCAGTTAATAATAGCTATATGGGCTAAACCCTAAAGGTTGTAGATGAATGTGCATATAGCAACATTATTATGTCTAATATCATCCAACGATAAAAATGCTCATTAAAATATCATAATTGGTTGGCCGTCATATTTATTTTAAAATTTCGTTTTTGAATCACTATGTATGTACTTGGGTAAAATTTTAAAATAGAACGACTTACTCGATAAAATTGCGGTTATACCATTTTTTAAATAAAGTTAATAGTGGTTTTTGCGGTTAAAAAATAAAAACGAAAGCTTTCGCGAATTACCAACTTCATGCATAATCCTGGTTTTAAGTTATTGTCGTCCTAATTGTTGTTGTTCCGGTAAAATACCGCCATTTTTTCGGAGACAAAACCCCTAAAAATATATAATAACATTAGTTATAAAATTATTATGAATAATAAAACTTGCATTATTCATAGAGAGGTAAAAAAACTTACGTTCCAATGACGATTTAATGACGAGTTTCCTCTGGACGTCATCAACCTGCTGCATCTATGGCATCGGGCATATAAGACACGATCTTTTCTAACGAGATCAAAATGTTTCCATATTGGTGCCGTACGATTTGATTTGTTCACAATCTCGATATCAGAAGATCCAGCGATATCCTCATGCGAAGATCTTGAACCGACCATTTTTTGAGATGATAAAAGTATATTACAAAATAATACGACCAAGTTAAAATAATTAACAAGACAAAGTAACATAGAAAATCAACGGAACAAATATGCTTTACAAAAACTCGAGAGCAATTAAAGAGTATTTACTGCGTTTTATTGAATGAAACCACCAAAAACTTATTTATATCAACAAGTCTGAATTTCCAAAAATATCCCCAGTGGTTGGGTTAGTTGGTAGTGGAAATAGGAACTGGAACAAGAATACAACCATTAGATTGGGTTTGGGACTCCGGTCTAATCAGGTCCGATCTTATCCGGTCTACGTAAACTCGGTTCATTGTAAGGGTAGTTTTGTCGTTTTTTAAATATAGGATGGAATGGAATTCAATTTCTGTTCCCTTGAGAATAACAAAATCCATGAATGATTCAACATGTGAATTCAATTACATATGAATTTCATATGTAAACCAACTACTGGAATGGAATTTGATCAACTAAACCAAACATCCCACAGCTTTAGGTGAAAATTGATTACAACAAGAAGAAAACAAAAACCATCCACAAAAATCCAAGAAAAAAAGATTGAATTTAATTAAAGAAAATGAAACAATAAAATCAGAATCCCCAACAACAAATACACCACAACAGAGAGATGAATCTTCTCAGCTTTTAGCAAGGCATTCATTAATGAATCAGCTACCACAAAACCGATTCTATCTTATGAAGCCGATGACGATGTCTCATAAACGAAATTTGGGACCAAACGTACCTCCGATTGATCTTGTAATGCAAAAAGCAAAATGATGTAAAGTGGAGGGTTTAAGAAGAACTCAGATATTGAGGAAAGCGAAAAACATAGACAAAAATGACGACACAAAGGAAGAGCTAGAAGCGAAGCACCAAAGAAGATATTACAGATAAATAGGCAAAGGCCAATTAAGTCTTTATGTTTGTAATTTAGTTGGTTATAGATTAGTTGATGGTTGATAACTGTTAATTAACAGTGGTTAAGTTTCTGTTAGTTGTTAACGGAAGTCAGGTGGAGTCTTCAATCTCAATTAGAAGATAAAGGAAGACATTATAGAGGGAGAAAGTAGAGAGATAGAAGAGGTTTATATAGGGGAAGAAGATGGATGACTAACAAGGCTCATGTGAATGTGAAGAAAAGAAAATTAAATAAAAAGAAAAAGGATAAATAGTCAAAGTGTAAAATGATCAAAATACCGCCTTTTGAAGGGGCACATGACATTACTTAACGGACAAAAGATGAACGGCGTTAGTGGCAGACACCAATACCGTGAAAAAATGCATCAACCGGAGACATATGAAATATGTAATAAATGAAGTCGAGGGAAGAGAACCAAAAAAATCGACAATATCTCGGAGAGGAAAACTGCAGTTTACTCTAAAGTAAAACATAAGAGACCATTTTGACGTACAATATGAATTTGAAACAGTTTAAACCAGCATTCAAATATTTATTTTAATGATTATCCAAATTTTCTGACTCCACTGTTGTATACTTGTATACACAGACATACAGGCGTAAATACTATATGTGGGATGGGGTTCCGATAAGAACTCCCACTTTTCATGAGAACCCATGAGACAACCGTCGATTGCTTTTGATCCATAGGCGATGAGCGCACGTGTTTTTGTGAAGGAGGGCACTTTAATCTTTTTCTTATCCGCATCTATGTACGTTGGGATAGATCTTGTGAACGTATGCTAACTTATATTAAGATATGTTAACATTTTTCAGGTATTTTATAGTATGTTAACTTATGTTAACATTTTTAAGTTAAGATGAGTTAATGTATAGAGGCATGTTAACATATGTCATTTTCATGTTGACGTATGTAAGGTGTGCTTAGTATGTGAACCTTCGACCTCCCTTAGAACCATGCCACTGAACTTCCCTTTTATTACGAAACTGTAAGTGTTTTTGTAAGCCTTCCGATAAAAAAATTATTCATCCTCAAAAAAGGTAAAATTCTCACACGATCCCAACTCTATCTATATTACACACATAAACACATGTAAAGTATGCATGTTAGACTAAAAAATGAATCAACATAAATTTTGAAAGGAAGTAAAGAATTGAATGTTGATGATGCAAACTGAAAATCCAAAAGATAAATAAAAAGTCATGCTAGAACAAAAAAAAAACTCGAAATTTAAAGAACAATCACTTCGCATCTGCTATGCATGCTGATGAGTGTGAGTCTAATCCTTTTGCGACATGATGTAAACATGCTACATGTAATTATCGAACACATTGTTCTAACTTGATTAAAGCAAAGTTGCAGAAAATCTAAATTTTGGAAAAACGAAAATGACAAGGAGTCATAGCATCTGTGGTTTGAATCAGTAACTTTCAGATTGAAGAAAATAAGTTCAATCTGATTTCATTTTTTCAAAGATATTCAATCTACGATTCAAGAGGCGACTCACATTTCAGATTCAAATCCAATATTCCAAAAACCTTCAGGAGTGGAGGGAGGTGCAAACCTGTATCGATGCCTGGAAACACCCTCGTGGTGCTCACAACGTAGATTCTGCTTATTATTGTCATCACCACCATCAGGAAGAACAGCATCGTAGAACTTTTTGCACTGCTTGCATTCAACTCCCTTCAGATTAGCCCTCTCGGCTTTCTTTCTTACTGGTTCAACATACTTGAAACTTTTTTTCTCGGGCCTTCGTTGACCAGGGTCAGCAGCAGCGCTTACATCCTGTGTTTCATCATCAGAGCTCTCGAAATTCATGTCTTTAGGAACCGTACCTGGAAGATGATGAATCTCTTCCTCCTTTACACCTTTTTTCAAGTCTTCTTTGATGTTTTCCAATGGAGTATCGAGAAAATCATCATGAAGGTCTGGTCCATTTCTGTTTTTTGTAGGCCTCATGTCTCTCCAATGCGAATTGGGACGTTTTGTTCCTGACAGCAAGCTTGTCTTTTTGTTGCTGTCTGGTTGAGCTAAAAGAGGGGAACCCGAGCTTGATCCTTGTATCAATCTAATTTCTTTGTTGTCTTTGGAGTTTTGTTCGTTTACGTTATGATTAGTTGTTTCACAATCAGCCATTGGGGTAGTCAGAGACTTCCCACCTACGTCTGTAATGACAGATAAGAAGAGACGTTAGCTATTGATAAACTCATAAAAGGACTAACAACATTTTAAAATCTTGACCGTTGATTGAGCTGGAAAAGTTGGTTGGACCTGCAGAGGCTCAACCATGGTAGGAATGGTAGCTCAACCATGGTAGGAATGGTATCGAGCTAAGTTGTGTAATAATAGTGACATAAATATTTGGTCAAAAATAGATACAGATAAAACATAACAATTTGGAGAAGGGCTATCAAAATGATTTTAAGAAGGAAAAAAATCTTAACAAAAAACTTCTAACTTCAACATAGCAGACATAAAGAAAAACCTTTAAATCGTAATCCTACATCAAAACATTTTTTCGTGAATTTCGAAAAGCAAACATTTGTCAAATTGAACTGTCATTTTCATTTGTCAAAATGGCATATTTGGTTGATAATATGTATATGTTTTTGGCAATTAACCTAATTAAGAACATAACGAGGACAAAACCAAGAAAAAGAAAACATAAAGAAGGATTACCAGGTGAATTCAATATATTCTGATCATGGACTAATGAGTCTTTATTAACTTTTGTGCTGGTGCTGCCATGCATATTCTCGGGAGTTAGGCCTGATTTTGAGCATAAATAGTTGTACTGAGATTTGAGCTTCTTATAAGCATCTACGACTTCCCTTCTTTTCTGCTTCTCTATCATTATCTCACCATTCTTGCCTTCAATCTGCTGAAGCAATTTCCCATGCAATTCCATCCCTTCAGTTGACTCGTTACTCCTCTCTCTGAGATTCACTTGAAGCTTATCAATTTCCTCCTCTAAGCCTTTTACTTTGACAAGAAGCAATTTTTTCTCCTTTTGAAGTTCTTCCTTGTCATGTCTAATCTTCATCAACTCTGAATTGTTGGAACCATTCTGTTCGATCAGCTGTTGTTGCCTTTTACAATTATCCTCCTGAATTCGTAGTTGATCTGTTAGTACTCTATTTTCCATTTCACGGTCATCAATAAGCTGTCTAGTCTTCAAGATCTCTGAGGCTTGTGTTCTCAATTTTATGAGCAATGTTTCTTGAAACTCCTTTTTCGTATGTATTTCCTTCGTCTTCTCTCTAAGCTGCTCCTGCATTTCATCAGTTTTTTTCTCTAAAACGTGGAGCTTCGTGAAAAGCTCATTCATTTTATCGTCTTTATCTTTTAATTGTCGTTCTTTCTGCTCTACGAGTAAGACCTTTGACTGGACCAGCTGGAGCAACTCACAATTTGACTCCTCTTTCTCTTCGATTATCCCACATTTGCTTCTCAGCTTCAATCTTAACTCCTCAATCTCAAGATCCTGTACATGAGTTTTGTCTCGAAGTAAACTATTTTCCTCTTCAAGCTCCTTCAATCTCTTTTCGTTGTCATATGCCATGGAGGCCTTTGAATCAAGAAATTCACGTAAGGTCTGTTGTAATTCTCTTTTCTCAGCTACCTCTTTAGTCTTTCTTTTCAGCTCCTCCAAAATATCATTAGTATGCTTGAATGGTGGTCCTGGAAGTTTCTTTACCTTGCTGTTCTCCATCTTTAAAAACTGGTTTTCTTCAAAAAACTTCTGCTTTTCAGATTGAAGTGTTTTTACTTGAACCATCAGATCGTTTTCCTTCTTCTTCCATTCATCTTCCGCGGCCTTCTTTGCTTCAGAATATATCTTTTTCAATTTTGATTGAAAATCTGGAAATAATTGCTTGCAGAACAGATATTCTATCTGGGAAACACTTTCTTTTGTTTCCTGGATTGTGGCAGCCAATAAAGTACTAAGTCCTGAGATGTACTCTGTGTCAGTACCATCAACATGGTAAGAAATTTCTGGAGATGTTCGCGGATCCCCTTTCATCTGTGGATGTCATAAGAACAATGTAAATATGTGCAAGTTACAAACATATAACCTTGGTATAAATGGCTTTTGGTGACTACTTTGTTGGTAAAACATGTGTTTTTCTTGACCCACCAAATGACCTTTTAGCAATTTAAAAAAAAAATATTAACCAGTTCCCAGAAATCAACTAGCTTGTACGGAAAAGCTAGCACGTGAGGTAACAGATTTCATTAGCTGGCGTAAACTTGAACTCTAGTTGTGCATATGAAACACCTAATAATCATTTTGGGGTTGTTCTGGTTTACTTCAGTACTGTAGCTCTTTACTTCGGCCACATTCATTTGTCTGTAAATATGCAACAGCAAAAAATCATGACTACAACTTTGTTACTAACCTTTCCTTCCCCAGTGGGCTTTACTTGGACACCCTTGTCAACAAATTTTGCTAAATCCAGAGCTGTTTCCTCCTGCCTGCTGACAAAATATACATGAAAAACATGTCAAACAAATATTACTCATAAACCAAGACTAATAGTAGCTGTAACACCAAGGCTTTTTGTTTGCATGTAATGCAAAGCACTGCTACTAATGGACTTCTAGGATCTAAGATAGATTTAAACTAATTAGATGGTGTGCTAAATGCTCTAAATACGTAAGGGGTTGATCAGAGATTCCTTCGTTCTAGAATGCTGATCTTACTAGCATAAAGTACGTAATCCAATCTTCCTTGTTTGTGAAATTTTGGTATCTTAAGATGAATTAGAATGGAGCATCTCGTTAGTATTATATTCCAGTAGAAAGGGGGTTGTTTCTAGACTTCTGCCATTTTTGTACAAGAGTGAGTGAGGTTGGGAGAGAGAGATAGGTACCATAGTAAACAATTGAATCTCACTAAACTGATCCTTATTGAATCTGAAGTTCAACAACAAATTATGCTTGCAAATATCAAAACAAAAATGTTAAAACAGAATATCAGTACTCCTAGTCCTTGCACTATCACAGCCTTCGCAAATTTGACAACTTATAAAATGATTACCATTTCAATATCTCTAAACGGCATGATCATCCATATTAACAGGTTAAAACTAACCAGGGTGAAACAAGCAAAGTGTCCTTAAATTCCCCATTGATCAATAATCATACATCCACCAGGTGATTGAATATTAAAATCGTGTTAAACAAAAGAAACATCAGAAGCGATATATATATATACACTAAATTCTATTAGGTGAAGAACAGCTATTCAAATGATAAGTTCAAATTAGACCTAAATTAAGACATTACGACCTGAATTGAAATTTTACTTGGATAAATTTCAAGCTTCCATTTTAGTTAACAACAGTAGAGATTCCGCTAAGATCAACATCCTTCTCTCCCAAGGTTTGAAATGTGGAGGTAACTTCACCTTTATCTTCTAGTTTGTTCCGCTTCCTAACTACGACCGTATGTGTGTGCATTTGCTTTTGTTGAAAACGAAAGGTAGTTCAGATCACAGTTGGTACCTACGGTTGATCGGTGACCGGAGGAGCAGCAGATACACGATCTCCGGCAGCCGGAGTATGGTTAGGAAGTAAAAGAGGGGAAGGAGTGGGAGACGTTCGATTGGAGCCCGGAGGTGTGTGATAGGAGGGAATATTGAAAAATGAAAATGGGGAAGGATAATTACGAATATGCCCTTCCGAATAATTGACAATATTAATAATAAATACAATATAAAATGGGCGTTGCTATAGATGATGATTATTTATTAGTCTTGGAAATGTAAAGATGAACACGATAGTGGCGTATATTTAACAAGGAGAGTATTTAGAATCGCCCTATAAAATTTTATAGGAGCTAAATATTTTTCTCATTACATTTATAGGAGCTAAATATATTCCCGTTGCATTTGACGGAGGCTAATGGCATCCCTAACCACCGCTAAAGCCACCCTTAACCCTCTGTAACATCATTACAATTTTTTTGCTTTTTGTTCTTGTTTGGGTAAAATTTCAGCAGTCTCGACCACGACCAGAAAAGGGAAAATATTTATTACACTTTTTTATGATAAGATAAAATCATAAACACTTTATCGTCTGACCAAAGTTTAAAATCAAAAATTATTCACGACACTCGACCTCGACCGACTAACGTATGACAACTGTTATGGTTTCTATGTTTAAATGCAAGGTCAACACCATTAATGGCCAGCGGATATAACCGACAAGGGTAATTACGAGCATTAACTCTCAAAGGCCGTTACGACCGTTACTCCGACATTCATGAAAATCATTTAAGGCAACGGAGACTATAAATACAAAGACCTCAGCCTCACTTGCGGACATCTGAACTCTAGAGAACACTCACTGCAAGAACAAAGAAACATTCTCTCTGGAGCAGACGACGCACGACGCACAGTCATTATACACGATACAATAGTTTTTACGCACGATACACTTGTTTACTTTATATTTAAAGTATTTCTTTCATTTGTATTGTAACCATTGTACTCTCGACATCTAAAACACAAGGACATCGCTCATGTTTGGCGATCAGAGTGCAGCGACGACCATCACAGTCGTCCGCGGATTTTTTCCTCGTTGAGGTTTTTCCCGCGTCATCAAAATCTTTTGTCTCGTTTACATTTTTTGTCTTTGTCGCATTGCTTTGTCGAACGATTTCTATCTTTAGTTGTTAAGCTCCACAATTAACCTTAAGTTATCCTTCTGGACGATTTTTGGCATTAACAGTTTGGCGCCCACCGTGGGGCCCCATCTAGAGAAAGTCTTCGACAAACGTGCGTCCTACTAACGATTTCTTGGAGTTTCCTCTTTTTTATGTTTCAGGAAAATGGCAGATCATGGAAACCAAGAGTAGATCATCGCCCAGATGCATTGGGAGCTTGAAAATGCGCGCCGTCAGATCGATGCCCTTGCTGAACAAAGTTGAAGGGCAGCCGAAGAAATCGTGCGGCTTAGGAATCCATTCGGACTGCAGAACGGTCCCAAACCATTCGTTCAGAATCCAGGTCCAGGATCGTTCGGTCAGAATCCAGGATCCGCTCCATTCGTCCAGAATCCAGGTTCGAGTCCATTCGTTCAGAATCCAAGGCCAGGACCGTTCGGTCAAAACCAGCAGCAAGGTCTAGGGGTGTGCATCGGTCGGTTCGGGTCCAAAAACGACAAACCCGATCGGGTTTCGGGTGGAATTGGGCTCGGTCGGGTTACGGTCGGCTCAGTCGGGTTGGGCCTGGTCAGAAATGAGAAAGAAATCAGATATGAGAAACTTACATTTGTGTTCCTTCGATGATTTAAGTTCGTCCCCTACTCCCCTTCGAAGATTGACAGAATACAGAAACCCTTACTAAACACAAAACAAGAAATTGAAAACAAGAAACAAATTAGAAGGATGAAGCTTACCAAATTGAAAAAACAAATCACAAAATTACCAAATGGAAAACAGGAAACAAATTAGAAAACTACCTTACCAGTTCGATCACGAATCTTCCCTTTCGGCCTTCGAAATGGTGAAATCATAAATCCTCACTCACCAAATGGTGAAATCATGAAGCTTCGGCCTTCTTTCCACCGTGAAATCGTGAAGCTTCACCGTGAAATCCCCAAATTCGTCGGTCGTCACCGTGTGGCGTGAAGCGGTTTAGGGTTTGAGACTTTTGAGTCAATCGTCAGACTCCAGAACAGAATTATAGAAGTAGAAATTAAAAATAAGAAATATATATTACCATTTATTAAATAAAAAAATTATATTTTTTAGAAACTTCGGGTTTCGGACAGGTTCGGGTTTGGGAAAACCCAACCCAAACCGAACCGTAGTCCCAGCTATATAACATCATGTTCGGGTCATTTCGGGTTTCGGCCTAACGGGTGAGTGAAGATCGGGTTTGTCGGGTTCGGGTTCGGTCGGGTTCTTCGAATTGGGCGGGTTTTGCTCACCCCTAGAAAGGTCCATTCATGCAGAACCAACAGCAAGGATCGTTCATTCCAAATCCCCAGTTTGGGCCGATTCCTCCTCAGCATTTGAGGCCACCGCCCATGCAAAATGGGTCTCAGCCGTACTTCGTCCCTTTCAATGGGGACGCCAATGGCTCGTCGTACGGAAACGGTACCAGTTCAGGGATCAATCCTCCAACAGGTGTGAATTCCGATCCTAACGACCCCGTCACTCAGCGATTAAAGATGTTGGAAGACCAGAATGAGCGCGTCCTGTCTTTGCTCGCTAAACTACCGGGGGCAGCCGTACCTGTCGACGTCGAGCCTCGCTCGGGGTATCAGGCGTCGCCTTTCGTTGATACGATAGCGACCGTCGATTTCCCGAAGAAGTATAACATCCCCGCTTTCACCCCCAAGTATTCGGGAATAACCGATCCAACAGAGCACATTTCGCAGTATAAGCAGATAATATGGACGGTCTCGATCCCGCATATGTATCAAGAAGTATGCATGTGCAAGAGTTTTGGGGCGACCCTCACAGGTCCTGCCCTCCAATGGTTGATTAACCTCAAGCCCAAATCCATTGGATCCTTCGCTGAGTTAGTCAACCAGTTCTCCCAGCAGTTTGCCAGCAGTCGCAAGATGGAAAAGCAGACCAGCGACTTGTATTATGTCGTGCAGAAGGCCGGTGAATCTATCCGGAGCTATTTCAATAGGTTCAATGCAGAAATGATCAGTGTCCGCAACTGCGACGTCAAGACCGCGATCGAAGCCTACAAACGTGGTCTAGACGACAGTTCGGGTCTATACGCCGATCTGACCAAATATCCTCCGGAGAATTTCGAAGATGTCCGAGCAAGAACCCTAGCATATATAAGGGTGGAAGACGACGCTGCTTTCCGTCGAAATCATTCAGACGACAAGAGGTCGTTGAGTGTAAAAAAGCCAGAGTTCAAGACGAAGGAAACATCCAAGTCAGAACCTGCACGACAAATCTCGAACGTCCGATTCAAGACGAAGGCAGAGTTCAAGACTGCGAACCCGACCAAATTTCCTCAGCACCCTAAGATATCCTCCTACGGATTCAAAGGGACCACTAAGGACTTGGTCGAGGCCCTGAAGACCGTCCAGGCGACCATCCGGTGGCCGAAGAAGTCTGACAAAGACGACGGTAAGAAAGATAAATCGAAGTGGTGCAATTTCCACATCGACCACGGTCATCTGACGGACGATTGTATAGCTCTCAAAAAGGAGCTAGCATATCACGTTCCGAAGGGTAATCTAAAAGATATCATCGACGACGTCGTTACTCCAGCTAACGACGCTCGACCGACTTCCGATCATGCTAAGGTCGTCAACTGCATAACTGGTAGGTCCGATGTGTGCGGTTTGACGTATTCCGCAGTCAAGCAACACGCCAGCCAAGCACCTGACGATCGGCCTACACCTCGTTCATCAAGACCCAAAGAAGACCTGGAGTTAGAAGCCACGAAGATCACATTCGACCAAGATGACCTCGGCGACTCGTATCAAAAACATCATGACGGGTTGATCATTCAACTCACGATTGGTAATTGTTTAACTCGACGAGTCTTGGTCGACGGAGGCAGTTCAGCGAACGTTATCTTCCTTGATACCATCAAGGCCATGGGAGTCGATCGATCGGAAATCACCCGACGCTCGACAACCTTGGTCGGTTTCAATGGAGACGCGACGAGCACATTTGGAGAGATCACCCTACCTGTCTATGCTCGAGGAATCAACAAGCAGACCAAGTTTAACGTCATCGATTGCTCGTCGGCCTATAACATCATCTTAGGTCGACCGTGGATCCATAACATGAAATCCGTTCCCTCAACCTACCATCAGACCATGAAGTTCCCTACGCTGTGGGGAGTCCAGGAGATCAAAAGCGAGCCAAAAGTCGCCCGCGACTGCTACAAGACCACCCTGAAGCCGCAGAAACAGGCCATCTAGCAATTACAGGTCCAGGATGCTCCTGGGACAGCCGACGACTATCGCCTGGAGGAAGTCGTCCTGGACCAGAGCAAGCCTGACAAAAAGGTCTTTATAGGTTCGTCCCTCGATCCCTGCCTTAAAGAAAAACTAATATCTTTTTTGCAGGAACACGCCGATTGCTTTGCTTGGTCGCACGAAGACATGGTCGGCATAGACCCCAGTGTTATTTCTCACAAGCTCAATGTCGACCCGTCATTTAAGCCTGTCAAACAGAAGCGACGGAAATTTGCTCCTGAAAGGAATAAGGTGATAAATGACGAGGTCGACAACCTACTAAAGACAGGGAAAAATCGTGAAGTGAAGTACCCCGACTGGCTTTCCAATGTCGTGGTCGTACAGAAGAAAAATGGCAAATGGAGGGTCTGTATCGATTTCACATATCTCAACAAAGCTTGTCCAAAAGATCCTTTTCCATTGCCACACATCGATGCCATGGTAGACGCGACAGCAGGACATGAACTATTGACGTTCATGGATGCTTATTCTGGATACAATCAGATCCTGATGCACGTCGAGGACCAAGAAAAAACTGCATTCATGACAGATCGAGGTATTTACTGTTATAAAGTTATGCCATTCGGTTTAAAAAATGCAGGTTCTACCTACCAGCGTCTGGTGAATAAAATGTTCAAAGATCATCTTGGCGACACGATGGAGGTATATATCGACGACATGCTCATCAAGTCAAAGCAAGCAGTCGACCACGTCGAGCATTTAAGGCAGTCGTTCGACATCCTCCGAAAGTATAGCATGAAGCTGAACCTGACGAAGTGTTCCTTTGGTGTCAGTGCCGGGAAATTCCTGGGTTATATGGTCACTCGACGGGAATCGAGGCCAATCCCGACCAGATCAAAGCCATTGTCGAGATCAAATCTCCAAGAAATTTCAAAGAAGTCCAAAGGCTCACTGGTCGGGTAGCAGCTCTGAACAGGTTTATCTCTCGATCCTCAGATAAATGTCATTTATTTTACAACGTCCTCAGAAAAAATAAAGGCTTCAACTGGACCGACGATCATGAGCAAGCATTGCAAAAACTAAAGGAGGACATGACGTCGCCGCCCTTGCTGTCAAAGCCTCACGACCATGAGATCTTACAACTATATTTGGTTGTTAGTCCTAATGCGGTAAATGTCGTCCTGACATGAGAAGATGAAAAGCAGCAACTGCCGATCTACTATGTAAGTAAATCTCTCTTGGACGCCGAAACCAGGTATTCCTCTATGGAAAAATTACTTTTATCGCTAGTTACAGCTGCAAAGAAAATGCGATACTATTTTGAATTGCATCCTATTACTGTCGTGACTAATTTTCCTCTTAAGTCTGTCTAGAGGAAACCTGAGTTGACAGGTCGATTAGCGAAATGGAGCATATATCTCAGCAGTTATGACATCGATTTTAAGCCCAAGACAGCGATCAAATCGCAAGCTTTAGCAGATTTCATTGCTGATTTCAGTCCTAAACTAGAAAAAGAAGCGGAGCTCGAAGTGTCCACTGTGGCGACTCACGACGACACGCCTTGGATTCTACATGTCGACGGATCGTCCAACATTAGGGGTTCTGGCCTAGGCGTCGTCTTAAAGTCGCCACAGGGGGGAAAGATGGTGTATTCCGTTCGATGCGACTTCAAAACCACCAACAATGAAGCCGAGTACGAGGCCCTGATCGTGGGGATGAATATGACCCACGACTCGGGGGCAACCGCACTGCATGTCAAAAGCGATTCTCTCCTGGTCGTGAACCAGATGAATGGAGAATTCGCAGCTAAAGATTAAAAAATGACAGCATACCTAAAGGTAGCAAAAGACAAATCAAAAATGTTTAAATCATTTTCTATTGAACAGATTCCAAGGGACCAGAACACTCAAGTCGATGCTTTAGCAAACCTTGGGTCTGCATTAGTCGAACCAATATTCGACAATATTCCCATGATCCACCTGGCGACGTCGTCCATCGAAAATGACGATGTCGTCCAGATCGAAGTCCAAGAAAATGATTGGTCGTGCGACATCCGGAATTTCCTTATGCACGACCAACTCCCAAAAGACAAGATGGAAGCTCGGGAGATCAGGTTCAAGGCATCCAGGTATGTCGTGATCGGAGATAGACTCTATCGACGGTCATCGATAGGCTTAAACCTGAGATGTGCCACCAGAAAGAGCCAAATCCAAAGAATCCTTCAAGAGATGCACGATGAAGAGTGTGGCAATCACTCAGGAGGTCGTAGCCTGGCCAATCGTATCTCTCGACAAGGCTACTTCTAGCCGACACTGCGACAAGACGCCGTCAGGTATGTCCAGAACTGTGATCCCTGTCAACGACATTCAGGTACGTCTCATAAACCTTCTGAACCTTTACATTCGACACTGATCCCATGGCCCTTCATGAGATGGGGAATGGACATCGTCGGCAAGCTACCACCTGCCCCTGGGCAAAAGGTATTTCTTCTCGTATTTACGGATTATTTTTCTAGGTGGGTAGAAGCAGCTGTCTTTTCCCAAATTCGGGACAAGGAAGTCGTCTCTTTTATCCAGACTAACATCATATGCAGGTTTGGGATTCCATCCGAAATTGTCTGCGACTATGGATCCCAGTTCATAAGCAACAAAACTCGACAGTTCTGTGAAGACCGCAATATCAAGCTGACGACCTCGACCCCCAGGTATCCCCAGGCAAATGGACTCGCTGAGTTGAGCAATAAAACCATTATTGCTTCGATCAAGAAAAGGCTAAAAGCTGCAAAAGGGAAGTGGGTCGAAGAACTCCCTTCAGTCCTGTGGGCGAATCGCACGACACCACGCACGTCCACAGGACAAACCCCTTTCTCTTTGGTCTATGGTTGCGAAGCAGTTTTGCCGGTCGAGGTCAGGCTCCCAACCTCGAGGCATACTTCCGTCGACCACAACCTGGTTGATTTAGGTTATGACCTCGACGCCCTTGAAGAACTTAGAGAATCAGCATTGATCAGAATGGCGTCGCAGAGGCAAGCGGTTGAACGACATTTCAACAAGAATGTCAAAGCTAAAGTCTTCCAAGAAGGCGATTACGTCCTCCGACGAGTGTTCCAGAGCACTCAAGAGCTCAATGCAGGTAAGCTTTCCACCAAGTGGGAAGGTCCTTATCGTATCTTAGAGGTCGTAGGTAAAGGTGCCTATCGGCTCCAAACCCTCGATAATCGAGATATCCCACGTAGTTGGAATGCAACACATCTGAAAAGGTATTTCTTCTAAACCCTTTTTCTCATACGATTTTTTATTCATCACGACGACTACTGACTTAAGCATCGGAGGGTCGTTGGCTAGCCAACGACCAACCTCTGATCTTGTTTTATCGCAGGATCGTACGACATAAGTTACTGAGTCTATTACACGACTTTAGTATGTCTTCTCAGGATTGCACGACATTAGCAACCAGGTCTATCGTATGACTTGATTGTACGATTGCAGGAGCGCACGACTCATATCTCTCGCACGACGTGCGACCTAAGTTTTTTTAACTTAGAAATTTTTTCACATTTTTGGATAAATGCCTAAGTCGCATGTTTGCTTTGCACGATTCAAAGATTTCTAGATCTTACAGTCTATGTTTTAACCCATAAAGGTCGATGTGTTGTAATGAATGCCTTTTTCGCAAGTACCTATGTGTGTTATATGCGATTTATGTTTATTTTCATACAATCAGTATTGTACTCGATGTTCGCTTGTAATGCAAAAATTGATTGACAATAAGAAAATCTTAAGTTCAAAAGAAATTTCATTCATATTCAAAAGACGATTACACTAAAAGACTCGACCCCCAACGGTCGATCGGTAAATACAAAGAATAAATTTTTTTTAAGGGTAGGGAAGATCGTCAGTCGCGTCCTTGCCGGAGGCTTCGCCCTTGAAGCCCTCATCCATCTCCTCCTCCTCGGCCTCCTTCTCGTCGTACGAGTCGAGATCCCACTCAGTCCCGACATTCGACAAAAAGAACGCCAGCTCATCCGACGCAGAGGCAAGGGGATACTTGCCAAACAAGTGTTGTCGCATGATCGCCTCCCGCACGGTCAATCGAGCAAGAGCAAAGACAGACTTTGCCTCGTCCTTCAGCTCTTTCACCTCTCCCTCCAGCTCCGCCACCCTGGACTTGGACTCCTCGGCTTCTTTTTCATTCGCAGCCAAGGACTCCTTGGTCTTGTCCAGCTCAGCCTTTTGTTTGGCGATCAGGGACAAGGACTGCTTCAGACGGTAGTTAGCCTCATCCCTTACACGTCTGACGGCCTTCGACTCGTTCTGGACGTCGTCGAGCCATATGGACATAGCCTCGGCACGCGCCAGAGCGGCCTTCTCCCTGTCCAGTGCCGCGTTCTCTCTTTCGAGAGCAGAGGACACCAGACCCCTTATCTTCTTCGTTTCGGTGTGCAAGGCAAGGGAGGACTGGAATGCCTGAAAAATACAAAAGAATAGGTTAGTAAACACCCGAAAACACTACAAACATCGAAAAAAGACAAGTCTAGAAAGAAAAGACTTACCATGAACGCGAGCCCCGCGACGTGGGATCCCGTCTCCTCGACCGGGACTCCCTGGAAACGCTCCCTGAAAGAGGGGAGCTGATATTTCCCCAGATGAGGAAACAACTTCGTCCCGTCTTGGACGTTGTCAACCATGAAGTCCGACGGCAACGTGAAGTTAACTGTCATGACTTCTTCCTCTCCAGTCGCGTGACCATTGCCCTTGTCGGCTGATGAAGGGGTTGACGTGGCAGATGGAGGCATCGTCGTTTTCGCCGGAGGCGCAGATCTAACAGGTGTCGCGTCGATGGCATCCGTAGACGTCCTCGTCTTCACGGGGGAGGCGACCGTCACCTTCGCCTTCTCAGGCGTGACGACTCTCGAAGAGTCAGCCTTTGAAGACGGTTCCCTAGGGACCATCATCTTTGTCCTCTTTTGGACACCCGACCCGGTGGTCAAGGTCCCCTTCCTTTTCTCTCTGCCCATGCGGGCCAGTTCAGCTTGGGCTGCCCTCTTAGCAGCCACAGACGACATCTTCGCCTGAGATTCTATTGAAAAACAAGAAAGGAAAAAACATTACACGACAGAGATAAGCGAAAAGATCGAGGTCGGGCAGAAAAGAGTAAGGTACGCTTACCGGTCATTTCTTTCTCCTCTTCTCTCGACTCCTCTTTCTCTTCTTTCTCCTATGTCTCCTCTTCCTCCTCCTCTTCCTATCTCCTATCCTCTTGGTTCTCCCCCAAGTAGACTACGTCGTCGTCCTCGTCTATCAAATGTCGTGTGACGAACGACCGCTCGTCAGTACTGAATTCCAAGAACCTGTTGATCTTGGCCTGGGAATCGTCGTTGGGCTTCACGTCTTCGAATTTGATGTCTGAGGGCACAAAAAAGAGAAGATCAGTTGAGAAGCAAGTCAATAAACATAACAAAAGACGTTCGACAAAAGCTAAAAAACTCACCTGCCATATTCCAGTCGGACCTAATCCAGTCACTGTCAGGGTCTAGGGTCGCCACACGCACGAATGCGTACCTGGTCTTCCATTTGCGGTCGTTGACCGCGGTTTTTAGAACCAAGGTACGATCGCCCTTGTGTTTTGAGAACAGACTGTACGGTATCCGTCCATCTTGACCTGATAAGCCGTCAGGAGGTCATTCACGTTCATGGGCGACGCCCAATCCTTTGTAAGTCGTTCGATCACTTGTATAACTCGCCAGAATTGGGGCATTAACTGCCCCGACGAAAGGTTGAATTCGCACATGAAAGCCTTGGCCAGAGGCAAATAGGGCCATTCAAAACCTATCTTAAACGGGTATTCGTATATTACGAAATGCCCGTCGGGACACATCTCCGGACAGACCTGACCCGCTCTACTCAATGCAATCCCCGCAGGGATTTTTGCTAATTTCCTAAGGGAATCTAGATCGTCTTGATCTCTAATGGAACTCTTTGGTTTGGTCGACATCGCTAGACCAGTTAACCAAATTTTTATATCGCTCAGAGCAAAAAGATCCCAGTGTCTCCTAGGTTTCCTAGCAATCGATTTACGACGCATACAAGAGATGAAAGTCGTACCTTATATAGACACTCTAAACCTCGAAAACTCTAATCGGTTCAAAGATTTTTGCAGGTTTGGAATGTATTCGCTGAAAAGTGGCAAGAAATCAAGAAGGAAAACTCGCGCTAAAACTCTCAGAAATCGTAAACTGGAAAAGATCCACCAAGGATCACTATTTATGTAAACGATCGTGTCAGATCGAGTCACTCGATAATCGACACGTGTCCTCGCCTCCTCGTATGCAGGCACGGATCGTCGACACCTGGCAATTACAGCTGTTAGGCATGATCGTACGTCAGCATGACGTCACGATCTTATCCCCTTTTCAACTTCCCATTCAGTTGGAATTGGACCGATCCAATTCCAAGGCAACTGAAATGACTTTCGACATGTGTCACGACCCCAGACGTCCTTCCGACAAAAATTTAAAAATTTGAAATTCGAATTTAACACTCTATTTTTAAATTTTGGGGGCAAACTGTTTGGGTAAAATTTCAGCAGTCTCGACCACGACTAGAAAAAGGAAAATATTTATTACACTTTTTTATGATAAGATAAAATCATAAACACTTTATCGTCTGACCAAAGTTTAAAATCGAAAATTATTCACGACACTCGACCTCGACCGACTAACGTATGACAACTGTTATGGGTTCTATGTTTAAATGTAGGGTCAACACCATTAATGGCCAACAGATATAACCGACAAGGGTAATTACGAGCATTAACTCTCAAAGGCCGTTACGACCGTTACTCCGACATTCATGAAAATCATTTAAGGCAACGGAGACTATAAATACAAAGACCTCAACCTCACTTGCGGACATCCGAACTCTGGAGAACACTCACTGCAAGAACAAAGAAACATTCTCTCTGGAGCAGACGACGCACGACGCACAGTCATTATACACGACGCAATAGTTTTTACGCACGATACACTTGTTTACTTTATATTTAAAGTATTTCTTTCATTTGTATTGTAACCATTGTACTCTCGACATCTGAAACACAATGACATCGCCCCTGTTTGGCGATCATAGTGCAGCGATGACCATCACAGTCGTCCGCGGGTTTTTTCCTCGTTGAGGTTTTTCCCGCGTCACCAAAATCTTTTGTCTCGTTTACATTTTTTGTCTTTGTCGCATTGCTTTGTCGAAAGATTTCTATCTTTAGTTGTTAAGCTCCACAATCAACATTAAGTTATCCTTCTGGACGATTTTTGGCATTAACAGTTCTTTTTGTGTTTTTGTTATTTTATTTATTTGTATTATATTTTAGAGTAAATTACATTTGGTCCCTGTGGTTTAAATTGTTTTATTTGTATTAAATTGTTTTCTCTTCTTTTATATTTTTTATTTGTATCATATTTAATTAATATGATTTCTTAATAAATATTTATTTATAATACTTCATTTTATTATGTATAATTAATATGAATTATTAATCATAAATACAATATTTTAGTTCTTTTTTGTTATAACTTTTTTTACTTTTTGACTTTTATTTATAAATAAATAAAATTGTTATTATTTTTTTCTACTATATAAAACGTAGAATGTATAATTTTTATTTTTTTTTATCAAGGAGAAGTGTTTTTTTTATAATTGAGTACATTTTTTAAAAGAATATTGAAAATCAATTTAAAATCATGGTTAGAATTATTAGTAGCTTACATTTAACTTAAAAAATGTTTACCAATCTGTAACACCCTCAAAATTGGAAATAACAATTGTTAATGCAAAAAATCGTCCAGAATGATAACTTAAGGTTGATTGTGGAGCTTAACAACTAAAAAATAGGAATCTCTCGACAAAGCGTACGACAAAGACAAAAAACGTAAATGAGACAGAGATTTTGGTGACGGGGTAAAAACCTCAACTAGGAAAAAAAACCCGCGGACGACTACGGAGGTCGTCGCTGCACTATGGTCGCCAAACAGGGGCGATATCCTTCTGGTTCTGGTGTCGATCGTACAGTGATTACAATACAAATGAAAGAAAGATTTTAAATGTAAAGTAACAAGTGTATCAAATGTAAAAACTGGTGCATCGTGTGTAAAAACAATGTGTCGTGTGTGAGAGTTCCAGATCCGTGCAACGAACAATGATGAAATCAATAAGTAGAAACAAGTCGGAATGATTTCAAATGGTCATCCAATTAGCTTTCAACTTGAGAGAGTTTACAATATGAATTATGAAAGCAAATGAACAACTTAGCTTAAAACAAAGCTAATCAAAACATTATATATGATGGGCCCGTGGTTAACAAGCCCACGGCCCGTTCACTAACTAGGCTAAATTTAAAAAATTACAAATAGCCCATGAACTTCTATTCAACATAAATTGACCCTAACAATCTCCCCCTTTGAATCGAAGTTCGATTTCGCGCCAGTTATCAACATATCTTTTACGGAGCGCAAAGTGTACCTCGAACATTCGGATAGCACGGCGATAGTCGATGCGTTCTTCAACAATTTCTAAGGCTTTTCGAGCAGTAGTTTCATTCGGATTAGGAACATACGATAGCCTTCGATTTTCTGATTCGAACGAGATGATTTTCCGAAGAGCATCTTGAACTTTGAAGAGCGTTGATAATGCCAAAAATCGCACCAAAGTACAACTTAAGGTCGATGTGGACTTTAACAACTAAAGAAAGGAATCATTCGACAAAAGCGTGCGACAAAGACGAAAATATAAATGAGACAGAGATTTTGGTGACGCGGGAAAAACCTCAACGAGGAAAAAAAACCCACGGACGACTGTGGAAGTCGTCGCTGCACTATGGTCGCCAAACAGGGGCGATGTCCTTGTGTTTCTGGTGTCGATCGTACAGAGATTACAATACAATACAAATCGAAAATGTAAAGTAACAAGTGTTTTCTAATGTAAAACAGTGTGCGTCGTATATAAAAGTGAAGTGTCGTGTGCTGATGTCGTGCGTCGAGAGCGATTCTTCTGTGAGCGATTTCTGTGCTTCAAGTGTTCTTCAGAGTTCGAGTGCTTGTGTCTGATGTTCTATGTTGTATATATGTTCCGTTCCTTGAAATGATGATTCTCCTTGATATTTATAGTCTTCGGGCACTTTAATTGGATCATTAAGGACTTTGGTAACTGTCGTAACGGTCGATGTCTATAATGCGGGATTAGATGTTCTTAACTGACTTCGTCGGTTATAGCCGTTGTCCATTAATGGTGTTGACTCCTGCATTAAACATTGAACAAACATAACAGTCGTATAGCGCGTTAGTCGGTCGAGGTCGCATGGTTTTATGCGACGGTCGTGTGAACTAGGCGACGTCGAGGTCGAGTGTCGTGAGGTAAAAGACTTTCGATTTTATCTTTGATCGTGAAAGAAAGTACTATGATTTTACCTTCGTTATAAGAAAAAGGAATAGGTGTTTTCCTTACCTTGGTCGTGGTCGAGACTGGTGAAATTTTGCCCAAACAGTTTGCCCCCAAAATTTGAAAGTAGGATGGAAAATTCGAATTTTAAATTTTGCTTATCGGGTGCTCGGGATCGTGACATGTGTTGAGAATTATTTTGGAACTGGATTAGTCCAATTCTAACTGAATGAGGAGTCGAAAAGGAAACGGGATCGTGACGTCATACTGACGCACGATGTTGCTTACTAGCTGTCGCTGCCAGGTGTCGACGATCTAAGGGACGAGGGAACGCGTGCGGGTCGTCAAGAGACTCGTCCTGACATGATCTTTTGCATAAATAGAAAACTTTGGTGGATATTTCATTTTTAAGATTTTCGGAAAGTTTTTTCGAGAGAAGTTTCGTGATTCACTTGCCGTTCTTCTTCGAATCCCTTCCAAATTTACGAGAGATTATAGCGATTCGAGGCTTAGAGTGTCTATATAAGGCGTTATCTTCCCACCTTCGTCTTCATTGCTCCTCTCTTTTCTCTGATAAACAATGTCGACTGAACCGGAGAGTTCTATCATGA
The DNA here is from genome assembly GCA_033807775.1 of Saussurea involucrata. Classification (NCBI taxonomy): domain Eukaryota; kingdom Viridiplantae; phylum Streptophyta; class Magnoliopsida; order Asterales; family Asteraceae; genus Saussurea; species Saussurea involucrata. The sequence goes on along the minus strand of CM066320.1, from coordinate 180,358,829 downwards.
GTCAGGAAGACTTAAATATGTTTAGGTGTTTAGCAAAAATTCCTGCGGGGATAGAGCTGATATGTCCAGGGAGTACACGTCCTGGGAGTTGTCCTGAAGGATACTTTGTAATATACGAGTATCCCTTCAAAATAGGGTTTGAATGGCCGTATTCGGCCTTATCCAAGGCTTTCATGCGAGATTTCGGTCTGTTGCCAGGGCAGTTAATACCCCAACTCTGGCGAGTTTTCCTAGTTATTGAGCGACTGTCCGCAAAGTGGGAGTCGCCTATGATCATGAATGATTTCTTGTTGGCTTATTAGGTCAAGAGAGACAAGAACTGGCGTTATAGCCCTTATTCCAAGTACAAGGGCGATCGTACCCTGGTTTTGAAAACCGGGGTCAACGATCGTGGGTGGAAGTCCAGGTATGTATTCGTACGTATTGATTCGCTTGATTTCAACAGCGACTGGATTCGTCCTGATTGGAATCTGACGGGTATGTTTTTGTTTTTAATATATGCCATTGTTTAGTTTATTTTTTATGCTCTTTATTTATTCTTCTTCTTTTGTCGTCTTCAAAGATCCAGTTCGACGCCGTGAAGCCGAACGAAGATTCCCAAGCCCAGATCGATAGACTCCTGAGTCATAGCAACGATGATCGATCTGTCGTCGTGTGGCAGCCGACGGCCGTGGACGAGGACGTGGTGATGGATACGGGAGACTCTGAAGAAGAAATGGAAGAAGGGGAGGATGAGCAGGAAGAGGCGACTGGTAAGCGTACCGTAGTTTTTATTTTCGCCGTCTATTTTGTCTGTTTGACGCTTTGTGCGTTTCTTTAGTAGTGCCAACTGTGAAGAAGTCGGTATCCGGAAAGAAGGCGACGCAAGTTGCTTCTACCCTTCGAGGCAGGGGAAGAAGAAAGGATGCCTCGACAGCTGGGTCGGGAATCTCAAAGAAGACAAGGATGGTAGTCCTGAGGGAACCGTCTTCGAGGGTTGACGATTCGTCGAAAGTTGTCACGCCTAAGGAGGCGAGGGCGTCATCCACCCATCATGGCGCGATGGACGCGACACCGGCAAGTTCGGCGCCTCCGGCGACAGTGACGAAACCGGTGTCCAAGGTGTTGACCCCAATGTCTGCCGACAAGGGCGGAAGGTCATCGGTTGAAGTCACGATGGTTAACTTTACGTTGCCGTCTGACTTTATGGTGGATGGTGTCCTAGACGGGACGACGTTGTTTCCCCATTTGGGGAAATATTTGCTCCCGTCTTTCAGGGAGCGTTTTCACAGAGTTTCGGCCAGTGAGACGGGATCTCAGGTTGCCGATCTAGCGTTTACAGTGAGTGTCAATCTTTCATGACTTATTTATTTTGCAGATTTTGTCGAAGATTTTCTAATGAACTTCACACATTTTACAGACATTCCAGTCTTCCCTGGCGTTATATGCTGAGATGTCGAGAGTCGAAGATCTGGTGGCGTCTGCTCTTGAAAGAGAAGATGCGGCGCTAGAAAGGGAGAAGGCGGCTTTGGACAGGGAGAAGTCGGCTTTGGCGCGCGCCGACGAGTTGGCCATTCAGCTTTATGACGCTTTGCACGAGCTAAAGGCCGTTAATTGCGCGAAGGAGGCGGGCGATTCTCTTAAGCCTTAGGAAACTTTTAATCTTTCCTTGCTTTTGTTGATTATTAGTGGTCGAGCCACTTTCCTTTTGATTGTAAATCGACAGTTTATTCATTGAATGAAATTTAGACTTTCTGTCGAACTTGCGATTGTATGAATAAATACAACGTTAATTTTAAGATTCACTAAGTAAAGAATAACCAGAAATCACGCGACTTAAGCAATATTGCAACACAATAACTGGAACGTAAGCCTTAAGACTTTTAAATCGTGCATATAAACATAAGCACACGCGACCAAAGCATACATTCAGAGTATGAAATTTTTCTAAGTCAAGAAACTTAGATCATAAGATCGCTAGACCTTGCGATCGTACGACTAAGTCGTGCGATGAACTTGAATCGTGTGTTCCTGTAGAAGGATGATCAAGTCATAGACCTGATCATTTTTGTCGTGCGACCTTGTGAAACTAGAGTCGTATGATTATTTTCGTGCGATTCTGCGAAAAAACAATGTTAGAGGTTGGTCGTTGGCTAACCAACGACCCTCCGATGCTTAAGTCAGTAACCGTTCGTGATGAGGAATCGTATGAAAGCAAAAAGAAAAAAGGTCTTAGAATAAGTACCTTTTTATATTCTTTTCTCTTTTATGCCCATTTGCCCCCCGTCATTTATTATCTTATTTCTTTCAGAGAAAAATAGATTATGAATGACGGATCGACAGCGAGTTTTTAAGAAATGACGACCGTGCTTATGTCGACTGTGCTTTCGTGCGACAGGGCAAGATAACCGTTTTATTCCTGTAAGAGAGGCATGAGTTTATCTTTAAGGTTAGGAATAGAAGGACGAACCTGTAGAGACCTTATGGTCGGGTCGTGACCGCTAGACGACTTACTTTCGCGGCTTCAGAGTGGTCTTATAGCAGTCACGGGCGACTTTTGGCTCACTTTTGATTTCCTGAATTCCCCACGGCGTAGGGAACTTCAGGGTCTGATGATACGTCTAGGGAACGGCTTTCATTTCATGGATCCATGGTCGACCTAGACTGATGTTATAGGCTGACGCACAGTCGATGACACTGAACTTGGTCTGCTTGTTGATTCCTCCGGCATAGACGGACAATATAATGTCTCCAAATGTGCTCGTCGCTTCTCCATTGAAACCAACCAAGGTTGTCGAACGTCGGGTGATTTCCGAACGATCGATTCCCATGGCCTTGATGGTGTCAAGGAAAATGACGTTCGCTGAGCTGCCCCCATCGATCAAGACTCGTCGGGTTAAACAATTACCAACCGTGAGTTGAATAATCAACCCGTCGTGGTGCTTCTGATACGAATCACCGAGGTCGTCTTGGTCGAATATGATCTTCATAGCTTCCAACTCCAAATCTCCCTTGGGCCTTGATGAACGCGGAATAGGCCGATCGTCAGGTGCTTGACTGGTATGACGCTTGGCTGCGGAATATGTCAGACCACAGACGTCTGAACCGCCGGTGATGCAATTAACAACCTTTACATGCTTGGGGGTTAACGGTCGATGGACGCTAGTTGAAGTAATGACGTCATTGATGATATCTTTGAGATTGCCCTTCGGGACGTGATATGCTAGCTCCTTTTTGAGAGCTATGCAATCATCTGTCGCATGACCATGGTCGACATGAAAGTCGCACCACTTAGATTTATCTTTCTTAGCGTCGTCCTGATCGGACTTCTTGGGCCACCGGATTGTCGCCTGGGGGGTCTTCAGAGCTTCGACCAAATCCTTAGTGGACCCTTTGAACCCGTAAGAGGATATCTTGGGGTACTAAGGAAATTTGGTCACGGTCTTAGCCTCTACTTTCGTCTTGAATCGGACGTTCGAGATCTGGCGCGCGGGCTCTATTTTGGAAATTGCTTTTGTTTTGAACTCTGGCTTCTTCACACCTAACGACTTCTTGTCGTCGGTATGCTTGCTACGAAAGGCAGCGTCGTCTTCTACCCTCATATATTGTAACAACCCAAATTCTAGTAGGTTTTAGAGTTTGGTGGCCAAAGTGAAATAAATGAAAGTTAAGTTGAGGGACCATTTCTGTATTTTGTTGAAGGTATTTATATGCACAAACGGCAACCCCCATTTGCAAATCAGTATTTTTGGTCTTGTGTGTGTGTGGTGACGTGAAGCAAGGAAAGAAGGAAGAAGAAGAAGAAGAAGAAGGAGGATGCAATAGAGAGGAGAAATCAATCAGGTAATCCTTCTTAAGTTCGTATTCTGTGTAATTTAGCATTCCCTTCTTCTTTAGCTTGGATTCTATGATTGAAACTAGTGATTTCTTAAGCTTTCCCCATTTTCCCTAAAAAGTGGGTTTTATGGGTTTTGGTCTTAATGAAACGATTTTAGAGGTTATAAATGGTTTAAGTGAGTGTTTGGGGTTAGTCAATGAACCCTTATAGTTGTCTAATCAAACTAATGGCTTAAATCGGAGTTTAAAGCGGTTTTAGAAGTTCTAAGCTCGAACAGCAGCGTTTTCCGGACACCCGTGTTTGGTGGTGTCCGGATATGTTGCATGTGTCCGGGTAAGTGTCTCGTGAAGGTGTCCGGGTAGTTTTGTCCGGATAAGTGGTGTGTCTGGATAAGTGTAGTGTCCGGATAAGTGGTGTGTCTGGATAAGTGATGTGTCCGGATAAGTGGTGTGTCCGGATAAGTGTAGTGTCCGGATAAGTGTTGTGTCCGGATAAGTGATGTGTCCGGGAAGGGGTATCCGGACAGTAGGGCTAAGATATTTTATCTGATTCGAATTCAATGCCCTTAGGTGTTCGGTTGGATTAGCTTGGTGATTTCAAGAAGTGCGTTCAGCGTCATCAAGGTGAGTTCCCTAAACCTATTTACGACGCAATGTGTTAATTGTTCTTTTAACTGATAATGGTTCACTTTGAGCACGAAATGTTTACCAAATCGATATGCATGTTTTTACATGAAAACTCATACTTTATTCAAAGAATATTTAGCATGATGAAATGATTATATGGTTTACGAGATTCCAAGTTGTATGAAGTATGACATGTGATGTATGCTATGTGGAGTCGGTCTGCACCGTGGGATCGGTATGCTCTGGGATCCGATGATCCCTTGGACATGGGTGATGAGCCGATAGGTTGGAATCTGTTTCCCTCCTATTCGGGTAGAGGGGAGTCTGCTTGGGCCCCGGTACGAGGCGAGAGGGGAGTCTGCTTGGGCCCCGATCGCGGCGAAAGGGGAGTCTGCTTGGGCCCCGATCGCGGTTAGTTTATGCGGTCCTCATCACGGTGCAGTACCATGTTTGACGTTATGTGAAGTTTGATGATGAATTTTATAAACGATTTTCCCAATGTTTATATATGTTGTTTTCGGAGGGAATTCACTAGACCTTTTGGTCTAACCCTCGCTTTTCAAAACTAAACCATTTTCAGGTAAGCAAGTAGTAAGAGGCTCAAGTAAGTGAGCAAGAGCATGATTGAGTACAGATGCAGCTAGAGACTGTGCCGATGCCACTTGTAGTAGTAGTTGTTCTCAGTTGTGTATAGGTTGTTTCCGCCAACCTTAGTTTGGGAATGATGTAACTGAATTTTGGGACCCAGTTTTATTACATAGTATGATTTAATGCTTTGGTTGTCTTGTTATGAATTTTGGGACGTTACATATATGTTAGGGTTCGAGCGCGGACGTCTTCGAAATTCTCTGGAGGATATTTGGTTAGATCAGTGTACAAACCTGAGCTGTCGTCCAGATCACGCTTATAAGCTTCGATCGCAGTCTTGACGTCGCAATTGCGAATACTGATCATCTCCACATTGAATCTTTTGAAATAACTTCGGATAGACTCATTGGTCTTCTGTACGACATAATATAGGTCACTGGCCTGCTTCTCCATCTTGCGACTGCTGGCGAATTGCTGAGAGAATTGGTTGACCAATTCAGCGAACGACCCGATGGGCTTGGGTTTTAGATTGATCAACCATTGGAGAGCAGGACCAGTGAGAGTCGCACCGAAGCTCTTGCACATACAGACCTCTTGATATATGTGTGGGATCGAGATCGTCCACATGAGCTGCTTGTATTGCGCGACGTGCTCTGTCGGATCAGTCACTCCCGAATACTTGGACGTGAAGGCGGGGACGTTGTACTTCTTCGGGACCTCGACGGTCGCTATCTCATCGATGAAGGGCGACGCCTGAAATCCTGATCGGGGCACGACGTCGACGGGCACGGCTGCCCCAGGTAGCTTGGCGAGCAAAGATAGGACACACTCGTTCTGATCTTCTAGCATTTTCAATCGCTGGGCGACGGGGTCATTGGGATCGAGATTTGCCCATGTTTGCGGATTGACTCCTGAACTGGTGCCATTGCCATGCAACGGGCCATTGGCGTCTCCGTTGGAAGGAACAAAATACGGCTGCGACCCGTTCTGAAAAGGCTGCGACCCATTCTGTATGGGTGGCGGCCTTATATGCTGAGGAGGAACCGTCCCGAACTGGGGATTTGGGTTGAACGGTCCCGGCTGCTGGTTCTGCATGAACGGACCTGGATGTTGATTCTGAGCGAACGGACCTGATCCTAGAACTGGATTATGCCCGAATGGTCGAGGACCATTATGACCGAACGGTCCTTGGCCTGGATTCTGAACGAATGGTCTAGGACCATTCTGAGGTCCAGAGGAATTCCTTAACCGTGCGATCTCCTCAGCTGCTCTGCGACTTTGCTTTGCCATGGCGTTGATTTGATTTCGAGCGACTTCAAGCTCCTGGTACATCTGGGCAATGACATGCTGCTGATTTCCAGGGGCTGCCATTTTCCTGAAACGGAGAACAAAGGAAACTCCAAGAAACCGTTAGTAAGACGCACGTTCGTCGAAGATTTTCTCTAGATGAGGTCCCACGGATGGCGCCAAACTGTTAATGCCAAAAATCGCACCAAAGTACAACTTAAGGTCGATGTGGACTTTAACAACTAAAGAAAGGAATCATTCGACAAAAGCGTGCGACAAAGACGAAAATATAAATGAGACAGAGATTTTGGTGACGCGGGAAAAACCTCAACGAGGAAAAAAACCCGTGGACGACTGTGGAAGTCGTCGCTGCACTATGGTCGCCAAACAGGGGCGACGTCGTTGTGTTTCTGGTGTCGATCGTACAGAGATTACAATACAAATGAAGGAAAGACTTCAAAAATGTAAAGTAACAAGTGTTTTCTAATGTAAAACAGTGTGCGTCGTGTATAAAAGTGAAGTGTCGTGTGCTGATGTCGTGCGTCGAGAGCGATTCTTCTGTGAGCGATTTCTGTGCTGCAAGTGTTCTTCAGAGTTCGAGTGCTTGTGTCTAATGTTCTATGTTGTATCTATGTTCCGTTCCTTGAAATGATGATTCTCCTTGATATTTATAGTCTTCAGGCACTTTAATTGGATCATTAAGGACTTTGGTAACTGCCGTAACAGTCGATGTATTTAATGCGGGATTAGATGTTCTTAACTGACTTCGTCGGGTATAGTCGTTGTCCATTAATGGTGTTGACTCCTGCATTAAACATTGAACAAACATAACAGTCGTATAGCGCGTTAGTCGGTCGAGGTCGCATGGTTTTATGCGACGGTCGTGTGAACTAGGCGACGTCGAGGTCGAGTGTCGTGAGGTAAAAGACTTTCGATTTTATCTTTGATCGTGAGAGAAAGTACTATGATTTTACCTTCGTTATAAGAAAAAGGAATAGGTGTTTTCCTTACCTTGGTCGTGGTCGAGACTGGTGAAATTTTGCCCAAACAAGCGTGCCGTCGCAGAATCTGTCTACCTGACTGAAGCGCAAAAATCTCTTTTCTTTCTGTTCGTTGATGTAGACAATCCCAAATTCTGGTTCTAGAAGCAGTGCGTTCTCGGGATACATCTTCAACTCAGGTGCTTTCAGATTCGGCTTTAACAAGTTTATCTTCTTAGCTCTGTTCTCGATTGCCATTTGGAAGTCCGTGAAATAAGACATCATGATGGTACGAACAAGGAATCGACGAATAGCTTCGAGCGCTTTAGTTACAGGAAGCGGTCAGATGGTTCTTGTATGGAGGTCCTTCAAAATAGCATAGATGTCGAACGGTCGGAGGTGCTTGAAGTCGTCTTCGGAAAATCTCCATTCATTACCATCTTCACGTCGGACGGTGAATACTGGATAAACGACTTTCATAATACGGCCTGACTGGATGTTGAGCACTTTAGTGATCTTATGCTTGGTTCGGACTTGGCTAACTTGCAGATACCGCTTCATTGCGCTTATGTACCGGCGTTGGTACTCTGGGTTGGAACTGTAGATACCAAGGCAAAAGGTAGGCTCGATGAGGCGCAACTTGTGAACAAACAACCTTTTCAGGGATTCCTCCAGGTGAGGAATGAATATCGTGATCTTCTCCCAACGGATTTGTTGCGGTTGAGGAGGAGGAAGATCAGAAGTTGTCGGTTGTTGTTGAGGAGATGTCGGAATATCGGCAGTTGTAGTTTCGGGTCTTGTTGAAGTTTCAGCGGCTTGAGCTGAGTGAACGGGAGTACCATACAAATTTTGCAGCAGGAATTGGTCGTAGTCTACATTATCGTCTTCATCTGTTGGAAAGACCAGATTTACCTGGAGATTTACGGCACTGGCGGCTTTTTCATACCATGCATCTTCGGTCTCCGGGTCGGTCTGTGTGTTTGGATCAATAAGATTGAGTGTAGATCCATCTGATGTATCAAAGTTGATCAATTCCTGTGTTGATCCCTCAGGCTTTTCAACCGTCGGGTCTTCATCATCTGAAATATCCATATCAATTACCATCTCGGCTAACGGCAACTCGGCTTCGGGTACTTCTTCGGTTGTAGTAGCCGCAGTTGAGGGTTCCGGTTGAACCACGGTAGTCGTTTCAGTGAGGATCAGGGCGGTCTTGGTTAGTCTTTGCCTTTTCTCCCCCCACGGTGATCAGGATCATCCTGATCATCGTGCTTGCGCTTTAGACCGCCTGCTTGACTCTTGCAGGTATCTTGAGTGAACGGACTCTCTCGGACAGCATTGTGAGCGCTTGTTGAACGTCCTTAAGAGTCGAGTCAGGGTTATCCATCCGAGTGGTGATCGATGACAAAGGAGCAGTGACCTGGGATTTCAGAACGGATATTAGGTTTGCTTCAGTTGAAGCGTTGGTTTCTGATTGTTGAAGCAGTTGGGCTAGAAGCATCGTCTTTAGGGTGTCCACCGAGTAGATAGGCTGAACAGGAGCCGGTGGAGGTGTAGGGGCGGTTTCAGCTTCGACGACCTTCTCTTTACCTTTGATTAAGCTCTTAATTTTGTCGAGCTCGGTGGTGAGGCGCTGCTCCATTGCCTCGCGGACATCCTTGAGGGTGCTGTCCAGGGACCCGTGTGACACATAGTCGGGTAATGTAACTCCGGGATCACTTAGATTACCCGTTGAAGCATCTACCGCAGAGGCAGAGCCACCTACGTTCACGGTTGGCGCAGGGATAGCCGTGGTAGGATTTCCTTTCGATCCTCGTGTTTCGCTTAAAGGCGAAGACATTACAGAAGTTCCAATCGAGTCACGAAGAGCATCGATTTGTTGAGTCTCATCCTGTGTCCTAGCCGAAGAATTTAATATGTCAAGTGGCTCTAGACTCAATTGTGCATTGAAAGAAGTCGAAACCGAGGGTTGCTGGTCTCTTATTTCAATACCAGTACTCTCTGATTGAGAGACCGGTAGAAGTTATGCTTGATCCCCGTGAGAAGTTGAAACACCCGTCTTTTGAGAGAGGGGTGAGTGGCTAAGGAGGTTGCGCAGTTGCACCGATGGGTCCACGGTGGCTTCTTCAATACCCCGTCCCAACGGATGAGACGGGATAGCAGATGTGGCTACCCAGATGACACTGGTTTGGGGTCGCTCAGAAGCCTCTTTATCTTTACGGCTTAATCTTTCTTGGTTCGCTTTCGACCGTAATTCCCTCCGTCTCACATGTTCTATGTCCCGGGGGAGGTCCCTCCGGCGCTGGCTGGACCATGGGATTCCCTAACTCTCGTCTATATGCTATCATACTCGGCGCATTGGGGTCCGCGTGTGCAGGTAGGGCTTCAGGTATAGGCATAGCTGGGGTATCCGGTGGGTTACTTACCGGGTAAGAGTCCGGAAGGCCTCAAAAAAATGAAAGATTTTCTGCTCCCCCTCGACCCTAGCACGGATATTATATTGCTCCCCCTCAAAACATACATGGGGATTGACTTGCTCCCCCTCGGAGCGAGAATGTGATTTACTTGGGAGACATCAACACAAGAAAAAAGCCTTTAGACTTTTAAGAAAACAGTGTGACGCTCCCCCTCAAGTGATGGACATTATGATGTTGCTCCCCCTCAGAATGTGCACAATGTGTGATTTGAAGTGCACACGGGAATGTCGACACACAAAAAAACGTTTCTGGCAGTTGTAAAAAAAATTGTGTGTGACACTCCCCCTTAACAGTAGAATGAACTTTCCTGATAGCTGATTATGCTCCCCCTAAACACATGAGCAGCTCGTGAAAGCACAGGTATAGACAAACCTCACGTTTTCGCAATATTGTTCCTTGTAGATCGTAAGCAGCTCCCTCCTTCCGGTCATGTGTGTGGAGCATCCAGTGTCAAAGTACCACACATGACCGTCCTGCAAAACAAGTTTAGCGGACTTTGGGTACCCATATTTGCATGGGTCCCGGAGGGTTAGGTTTGACACCCTTCGTAGGAACTTGCTTTGACACAGGTTGCCTCTTAGGTGTAGGTTTGACCTCAGTAGGAGTAACCCGTTTTGAAGTGGGTTTCCTATCTCGCTGTGGTTTAACCTTTGATTGGGAACCCCGTTGTAAATGATGTTTCTTTTTGTTTTTACGGGGTTTGCGTTTGGGTGTATGATTATATATGTGATATGACCCAAACCAATCATTATTATTAATATCATCAAAGTCATTCCAACCACAACTAGAACAACACAAACAATCATGCGACAATTGAATCAATTGCGGAATGGAATAAATTTTCATCGGAAAATTAACATCTCTTTTAACAAAATCGTTCCTATGATTCCAAGCACAATCGTTTTTGTTCATTCTAGGGTAAAACACAGTATTGAAAGACTTTGATGCAGTATTCCTTATAGATTCCTTGGCTAGCCACTTTTGGTTATCCTTTTTTGCGTGACCGTTTTTATCTAAACCAACATGGACAGCATGGTCAGTGGCTTTTGAGGAAGCAGTATTTTTGGTAGGCAACCGCTCGGTCTTTTGCCTCGGCTGTGATTGTGTTTGAGAAACAGGTTTAGATTTAGAAATCTTAATCACAACTGGGGCCTTTGTATTAGAATAATTACCCTTTAGAAAATTGACCGTTCGATTGACTACTGGTGACAAAAAATCAGTATGACTCATAAGAGGTTTGTCGAAGGGAAACGACTCAAACTCTTCATCAGAATTGCCTTCGGAGTTCATGTATTCAGAAAAATTGACTTCCGGAATTACGGGACTTGGATCGGTCGAGGAAGGAGAGGAACACTTAGTGCTTGTGTGCTTTGGGGAATTTGGTGCGGAAGATAAGAAAAAACCAGAGTTCAAATTCCTTAAAACATTCTTATCTTGAGAATCTTGATCGTCTTGTGTAGAAAATATTTTGCTAATGAAGGCTTTACACGAAGACGTATCAGATGAGCTTGAGGAAAGTTCGGGTGAAATCTGCTTTTCAGATTTGAGTTGGTCAATCTGCTCTTGGAGTTGACCATTTTTCGTATGCTCTTTCATCGCATCTGTTGCCAAAGCAGCCAGTTTTGATGTGAGCTTAGTGATTTCACACCGAAGGATTTCCTGTCCTTCATTTGATACAGATTCGGTTTTGACCGATTTTAGATTCTCAAGTTCCTGGATTAGCGCTTGCCTTTCCTTTTGAAAATTCGACCTTTCTTTCTCGAGTGATTCCTCCAACTCGACTATCGTTGCTTCCAAGATGAGAGGGGGAACATAGATCTTGTACTCATCCTTCTCAGTCTTGGTTTCGGTTGCTTGGACCTCATCCTTTTTGGAGGAATCCTTGGGCGTTGCAACCTTATAGCAATCGAAGTAGTCATTCGAGAGGTACTTCTTGTTTTTCTCATAGGAATAATTTAAAGATCCATAACAGAATGGAAGTTGCATTTTGGATGTGCGTGTGCGCTTGTATTCCTCAGTTTCCTCTTCCTTTTCAGGTTCAAGAGGACCAGTCCATTTAATTGCATATTCCGGATACTCTTTGGCTATTCCAAGACAACCAAAATCATACAATATAGGTCTTTTGGCTATACCCTTTTTCAGGTAGTGCGGGTTATCGTATCCGATTCCCCAGTCCTTGTTGAAATACGTGAACTCCTTTGGTTTATTCATATGGATAGTTTGATCCGTTTGACCTCTTTTATGAAGTTTGGTTTCAAGATCAAGAATTTTAGAAACAAATTCCTTGTGCTGAATTTGAAGAGCAGAACATTGATAAACAATTTCTGCTTTCTCATTCATACACTGATCAAACTGAGACTGAAGTTCAGATAATTTGGCCTTTAAGTCCTTAGGTGCTATTGAAAGATTTTTGCATTTGTCTTTTAAATTAGCAATTTCAGACTTATATTTCTCAGTTATTCTCTTTTGAACATCTAGCTTTTCAGATAGTGATCTGTTGGGTCATCACAGATTTGAAGTTGACTCAATTAAACCCTCTTAGATACTTAGAATGTTTTTGGATTCTTTTGTGTAACTTGTACTCTTATACCAATTGTTCGGTGAAGTCGAAGATCAACCGAAACCAAGTGCGAAGACTATCTCATTGCGGAAGTGAGAAAATCGGCAGCAAGTTTCTACAAGTTACATCACCACCGATATGCTTGTGCTATCGGTGGACACGCATCACCGAATTGAAAAAATTCGGTGAGGAGTCCAAGAAGACTTCCACCGATATGTGTTCAGAAATCGGTGGGAGTTCAAGAAGACTGTACCGAAATATTAAAACACTTCGGTGAAACTCTCTCTCTCCTTTTTAAAGAAGTGAGATTTCGAATTGGTGCAGTTTTCAATACAGGAGGTCGATAGCCTTATTCTCTATTAGAACAAAAGAGAAGATCATTTATTATGAGACAATATCCTATTGTCAGATAAAAGTGGTATTTTGTCATTTTATCTATTCTCAGATAAGGTCTTTTTCTGGTACGACTGTCCTCCTGGTTCCTTGGATAAGTTAAAAAGGAGATATCAGCTTTTCAAAAGTCAACCTCTACAATGAATGGAAGAGTGACAAGTGTCCCATGCATTAAATGATGCATGGACTATAAATAGAGGTGAAGACTCTCCATGCAAATAACGCTTCTGAAGATTACTAAGTGCAAGCTCCTTTCTTACCGAAACTGCTTCTTGTGTCTAAGTGTCCAATTTGTTCTAAGTGTTTTTCAGTTTACTTTGTGTTAGATTGTTAGAATAGTTTAACTGTTCTTTTCCGCAACAATCTTTTGTTTTCTATGTGTAATTCTTATTGAAAGATTTTCAATATATTGAATTAAAACTTGTGAAAAATCTGAGTATTGTATTCAACCCCCCCTTCTACAATACTTGTTGAGCCATTTTGGGACCAACAAGTGGTATCAGAGCAGAAAGTTTAATTCATAAACTTGATCCGCAATGGCTGCCTCATCTTCATCCCTAACTGTTGAAAACACTGGTCAAAACAATTTTGCTGAAAATGGTTCCATTTCAAAACCTCCCAAGTTTAATCCTAACAACTTTTCTCTATGGAAAAGCCGTATGATGCTATTTATGGAAGGAGTGGATACTAGATATCCAACCATTCTCAAGGAGGGACCTATCATCCCGAGAGTTTGGGCTCGCTATGAAAAGCAGAGGTCGGGTAAGGAAACAGTTGATAAGTCAAGTGACTCTGATGATTCTGATCCTTCTGATACAGAGAAAGCAAAGACTACTGGGCGTTACATTCTCAAAAACCCAAAGGAATATACTGATGAGGAAAAACGATTGGTATCTCTGGATTCTCGGCTTAGAGCAATCATTGCTCTCTCACTTCCTGATGAAGTCTATCACTCTCTTGTTAATTTCGGTACTGCTAAAGAGACGTGGACTACTTTGTGTGTACTTTATGAGGGTACAGAGGAAGTAAAGAAAAGCAAAAAGATTGGCCTCATTCGAAAATATGAGCTCTTTGCCTATGAAAAGGGAGAATCTCTTCCAAGCTTTTATAACCGTTTCAACTCTCTCTTAAATGATTTAAAGTTACTAGGTAGAGTTTATGATAATGAGGAAGTTCTATGAAAGTTCATGGATTGTCTTCCTGACTTTTGGGAAAACATTTGCACTTGCATTAAACTACCAAGGATTTGGAATACATGCCTTTAACTGTTTTGTATGGAACTCTGTTCAACTTTGAACAAACCAAGCTTCATAGGAAAACCATCTTCAAAGAGATAAAAAGCTCTTCAATAGCTCTTATCTGTGAAAGCTCCAAGAAAAGTCAAAATGTTCCTTGTATCACATATCCCTCATCAGACTCTGACACCGAAAATCAGAACAACCGTTCTCACCAAACGGAGGCATATCTGAGTGATGCCGATGATGAAGGTGATGAAATTTCGGTAGACCGAATGTCTGATGAAATGGCTATGATGGCCGGTTTTAAAAATAAATCTCGAAATTTCAACAAACCCAGAAGTTTCAGAAAACCATCCTTTACAAAAATGTCTTCTTTTGATAAGACAAATGAAGAATGTTTCAACTGTGGTAAGAAAGGACACTTTGCTGCTGAGTGCAGAAACAAGCGTGTGTCAAAAGTCAATTCTACGTCCTCTGACAAATATCCTTCCAAATTTGAGAAATCCAAAGATAAATCATATTTCAAAAAGGATTCTCAATCCTCCTCACTCTCTCATCAGGAACGTGCTGAAAAGTACAAAGCTAAGTACAAGAAGGAAAAGGAAAGAAATGAAGGATCTCAAAGGAAAGGAAAAGGATTAATGGCCGAGGCTCATGACTGGAAAGAAGAAGAAACCTCTGACAGTGATTCTCAAAATATGTGCTTTATGGCCATATCAGAAGAGGTGAAAGAAGAAAAGGCAAAGTCTCCAATGGCATTAGTTTCAACTGAATGCTCATCATCATACTCTCAGGTACATCCCTTCAATGACATGACTGATATTGAAAAGATAAATGCTTATGAATCTTTAACTCAAGATTTTTACAATGTCAAAGAAAGCAAGAAAAGAAAATTTGCTCAAGTTAAAAATCTTAAATCTCAACTTGAAGCTTTCATGTGTCAACTTGGAAAGTTTGAGATAATCAAAACTGAGCTTGAAAATCTAAAAGTCATAAATCATGAAATTGAAAAGGAGAAGAATAAACTGTTCAAGAAGTTAAAGAAAGAACAGGAAATTGTCAGAAAATGGACAAATTCTTCAAGGAATCTTGAACAGATCTTTCAAGACCAAATCGGTGGTAATAACAAGTTTGGGTTAGGATATGAAAAATCCATGCTTGAAAAATCTTCCCCTGCACTTGTTCCCATCACCGATACATGGGATGATGACTCTGAGTCAAACTCTTGTGATTCCATTTCTTTAAATTCTGCTGATCTTAGTGAAGCATTAAAATATGGAATGTTTTTAAAAGCCAAAGAATCCTCATCTGATCAAACCCATAAAGTGCAAAATTTGAAGGATACTGTTAAACCCATTCATGATGTGTTCAAAGATTTAACCATTGATAACAACTCTTCAAATCTTTCAAAATCTCAAGCTTTCAAAGAAAAACACACCATGGAAAAATCCTTCACCGATTTTGTCCAAAAGGGAAAGACCGAAGTTTTCTCAAGAAAAACTCCTGACCATGCTTCAACCTCAAGAACCGAACTTTTTAGAGGTCCTCGCAATCCCCTTTTCGGTCCAAAGATTAAGATTGATATAATTGGAAAGGAAAAAGGAAAGGAACAAAAACCCAAAAGAACTTTCATCTACCGAAAATGTTATAATTGTGGTGATACCTTTCATCTTGCTAAGGACTGCCCAAGGGAAAGAATCGACAGATCCAAACCCAACGTCTCTCACATCTCTAACCCAAAAGGACCCATTACCAAATGGGTACCTAAGAACTGACTTGATGTTGTCTGCAGGTTTTTGAGCACCAACAAGTTTGGTATTTAGATAGCGGGTGCTCACGTCACATGACTGGAAACAAACATCTTCTTGTAAACTATGTGTCAGAAAAGGGTCCTTCTGTAACCTTTGGGGACAACTCCAGAGGTCACACTAAAGGGTATGGAACTCTCACGAATGGAACCCTCACCTTCAATAAAGTGGCATTTGTTGAAGGTCTCATGCATAACCTCCTTAGTATTAGCCAACTGTGTGATCTTGGATACAAAGTCATCTTTGAACTGCGTATCTGTACTGTTGTTGACAAGAATATGAAGGTTTTCCTCTCTGGAAGAAGGCTAGATAATGTGTATATCATTGATATGAGTCAAAACAACTCTTCAAATGTCTGCTTCGTGTCTGACGATACAGTCAAAAGAAACTGGTTGTGGCATAAACGTTTGTCTCATCTTAACTTCAAAACCCTTCATAAGTTATCAAACAAAGAGCTGGTGACTGGCATGCCTAAGTTGAACTTCGTCAAAGAAAAGCTGTGTGATGCATGTGAAAAAGGGAAGCTCACCAAATCTTCTTTCAAAATCAAGCAATGCTCTTCCATTAATCTCCCACTTCAGATGCTGCATATGGATCTATGTAGACCAGTCAGCACTCCCAGTCTAGGAGGAAGAAGGTACATTCTTGTTATTGTTAATGAATTCTCTAGATATACTTGGGTGTCTTTTCTCAGGTACAAAAGTGATGCAACTGAAGAAATCATCAACTTTGTCAAAAAGAATGAAATTCTGAATGGTCAGCTTGTCAGATCTGTAAGAAGTGACAATGGCACCGAATTCAGAAACAGTGGTTTAGAAGACTTCTTCAATGAGAAAGGAATCTCTCAAAACTTCTCCGCTGTCAGAACTCCACAACAAAATGGTGTTGTGGAAAGAAGAAACAGAACACTTTGTGAAGCAGCAAGGTCTATGTTGTGTGAAGCAAATCTGCCAACCTATTTTTGGGCCGAAGCTGTCAACACTGCCTATTTCACTCAAAACAGGTCGGTGATAACAAAAAGACATGAGAAAACCCCGTATGAAGTCTTTCATGGAAGAAAGCCAAACATTGGTTTCCTTCATGTATTTGGCTGTGTGTGCTTTATCCTAAATGACAGGGAAAATCTTGGGAAATTTGATCCTAAGGCAGATGAAGGAATCTTTGTGGGATATTCCTTGACTTCCAAAGCCTACCGAGTTTACAATCTTCGGAGAGAATGCATTGATGAATCTATCCATGTAAAGTGTGATGATTCAAGATCATCTTCCTTGACAAATGATGATGAAGAGTTACATAGATGGATATCATCATGCATTGGGAATTCTCCCATTTCAAACTCCACCGATACACCTTGTACTCCAAATATTTCCTCTGTTCCAAACAATCAAGTTGGGTCATCTTCTTTATCACCTGAAACCCTCTCTGCCGAAATTGCCCCCACCGAACCTTACCCATCATCCACCGAATTTAACCCCATCACCAAAACTCTTCCTGCCAATAATCCCTCTGACGAGCCACCTTCATCACACCCTGCCAACACTCCAGCCCCGAACTTACCTTCCACTTCAATTATTCCTTCACCGATGACCCCTGCTCTTAAATGGACCAAAGATCATCCCATTGATCAAATCATCGGTGATCAGCAAGCTGGTGTTCAAACAAGGAGAGGTACCAGCAACATCTGTCTCTATGTGAATTTCCTATCTCTTGTTGAACCTAAAAAGATTGAAGAAGCCCTAAGTGACCCATGTTGGGTTTCGGCCATGCAAGAAGAACTCTCCCAATTTCAAAGAAACAAAGTCTGGAGACTTGTGCCTAGACCTTCAAGGAAAACAATCATCGGCACAAAATGGGTCTTCAGAAACAAAATGGATGAAGATGGTACTGTCATAAGAAACAAAGCCAGACTCGTAGCTCAAGGCTACCGACAGGAAGAGGGCATTGATTATGATGAAACATTTGCTCCCGTTGCCAGACTTGAAGCTATCAGGATCTTTCTTGCTCATGCTGCTCACAAGAACTTCAGGGTATTTCAAATGGATGTGAAAAGTGCTTTTCTGAATGGAGAACTAGCTGAGGAAGTCTATGTGAAGCAACCTCCAGGCTTTGAAGATTCCACACATCCAGATTATGTGTACCGGCTTGACAAAGCTCTGTATGGGCTCAAGCAGGCTCCTCGGGCCTGGTATGACACTTTTGCCATCTTTCTACTCAAGCATGGCTATACTAGAGGTACAATTGACAACACTCTCTTCCACAAGCAAACTTCAGGTAATCTCATTCTTGTTCAAATCTATGTGGATGACATTATTTTCGGTGCCACCGATGAGTCTATGTGTGATGACTTTGCCTCTCTCATGAAAAGTGAATATGAGATGAGCATGATGGGGGAGCTAACTTTTTTCTTAGGTATTCAAGTGAAGCAAATTTCAGAAGGAATTTTCATAAACCAAAGCAAGTACATTAAAGATCTTCTGAAGAAATTTGGCTTTGAAAACTCCTCCCCCATGAAGACTCCCGTGGCACCACCTTTGAAACTTGATATCGACTTAAATGGTGAATCTGTGGATGTTACCCATTATAGAGGCATGATTGGTTCTTTGCTTTATTTAACTGCTAGCAGACCAGATATCATGTTTTCTACTTGTCTGTGTGCTCGTTATCAAGCAAATCCAAAGAAATCTCATTTGGATGCTGTGAAACGGATTTTCAGGTATCTAAAGGGTACCATGCATCTGGGTCTTTGGTATCCCAAAGATTCAGGTTTTGAACTCATGGGATATTCAGATTCTGACTTTGCAGGTTCTAAAAATGATAGAAAAAGCACAACAGGCAGTTGTCAATTCCTTGGTGGAAAACTGGTAAGCTGGTCCAGCAAAAAGCAAAATTCAGTCTCAACATCCACTGCCGAGGCTGAATATGTTGCTGCTGGAAGTTGCTGCGCACAGATTCTATGGATGAAAACCCAGTTGAGAGACTACAATCAGTTCTACTCCAAGATACCCATCCTATGTGATAATTCAAGTGCAATTGCAATTGCAAACAATCCTGTTCTTAACTCAAGGTCCAAACACATCGATATCCGATATCATTTCATCAGGGACCATATCTCCAAAGGTGACATTGAGCTGCATTTTATTACAACTGATCTTCAGCTTGCAGATTTGTTTACTAAACCTCTGGATGAGGCCAGGTTCACCTTCCTTATCGGTGAACTTGGCATGTTGTACTTAGAATAGGTTAAAAAAAACAAAAAAAAAAACAAAAAAAAACCTTTCGGTCTGATAACCTTCGATGATAACAAAATCTCTTTTCGGCATGAGCATCTTCGGTGATCTTTTCGAAAAACAGATAATTCTCGGTGGGACCAAAATCCACTTTCGGCATAAAAACCCCAAGTGATCTTTTCGGTGACTCATCTCTCGGTGGATCTCCTCGGTGCGCATATATGTCCTCTTCGGTGTCTCAATGCCTCGGTGGATCTCTTCGGTAAGCAAATCCTCACCGATTCCATCTCGGCATATCTTTCCCCACCGATGCCCATCGATAATCTCTTCATATTCCTCACCGATGTCCACCGAAATTCAAACCTATCCACACGTCACCCCTATAACCCTAGCCTGTCAGACCCCTCATCTCCCCGTTTCGTGAAACGGCTTCCTGACCACGAATCCCAACGTGGTCATGATTGCCATTTTATTTTATTTAATTCCTTTTTTTAACCGTTCCCCCCATTTTTCGCAAACCCTATATATACTCAACCCTTCTCCTTCATTTTTCCTTTACGTCTCCTTCATCTTCTTATCCGCTCTCTATCTATAACCTGCACCCTAATCCTTCTAAGAGCTCGATCATCAATGGCGTCCTCAAAGAACACCCCCTACGTGTTTTGCTGATCTCAAGTTCAACCCATGCAATCACGTTGCAAGATTTGACCCCGACCCCTCTCACCCAGAGTTCAACCATTTAATCAAGTTCTTCACTCGCTCTCCCCTTCTTCATGCATTCTCCTGTAATCCCAAAATGAGCAAAATGCTCAGTGGGAAATTCTGGCTTACCTGTGTGTATGACTCCTCAAATGATGCGATCCACGCATCCATCCTTTCTGAAGACGAAGGTGATCATGACCTCACCTTTGGGGTCGATGATGTTCGCACTGCACTTAAAATCGATGCTTTCGATCCCTATGACGAATGGCATTCAGATACCGTTCTCGAAGATGTCCTCAGTACAACAGGTTACGTGGTCGATGACAACTCCAAAAGCTCCAAAGGTCCTGGAACCCTTCTTCGGAGTCACATGGGTGGTGTATGGAACTTCTTCTTTGCCCATGTGATCCACTGCCTCTCCCGAAAGACAAGTGGCCACGATCAATCCCCTTCGTACATCACCAAACTTGCCCATGCCTTAATCTTTCAACGCCGAGTGGATTTCGCCCAGTACTTCTTCACCGAATTAGTGGAAGTGATCTCCCATCCAAAGAAGTGCCATGTTGCCTACCCCCGATTTGTCTCTATGATCATCCATCACAAACTTGGCAAAGCTCTGGACAAAGACCGCAAGTCTCACACTCCCCGATTCACCTATGACTGGTCTCCCCCGATCGTCGGCAGCAAGACTCTCAACGTCGGTGTTCTTAACACCGATCGTCCTTTACGCCGAGGTATGATCACCTTAGCCATCTCTCCAGAACTTCAATGGGGTGATTCTGAAATTCCAGGGTTTCAACACCCCGATATCCCCGAGATCCTTCCTGCTGTTGTGACCTCCTCCCCACGTCCCAGAGTAAAGTCTGTCGGCGCGAAGAAGAAATCGGCCACCGACACCTCCGCCGCTGCTTCCAGGACCATGACACCGATTAACCCGTCGGTGGCTTCCCCGATCCAAAAACCTTCTAAGCGGAGGCACTCCTCGTCCCCCCCCGAAGATTCGTCTAAAGAGATCTCGAGGAAGTGTCCGTGAGCCATCCCCTTCCAAATCATTTTTGTTCACCACCGACCATCTGATTATCCCCAAGGCTTCCCTAAATTTACCTCCTCCAACTCGTTCCTTGAGTGAACACGCAGACTCTCCCATCGAAAGTCTAGACTCTCCCTCCAAAAGTCTGGACCACGCACTTCACGGCCTTTCACCCGATCACTTCTTGATCGATGATGATGCACAACCCGATCAGGGTTCCCCCCATTAGATCCCCCCATGATTTCTTTGCAGGACTCTTTGACGACACTGGCTCTCCCCGAACCTCCCCGTCGGTCGGAGCAATCCCCATTGAGTACTCATCCCCCTCACCGACAGAGTCACCTTTGAACCAGACTTCTCCCTGAAGTTCTCCCCTGGTTCAAACTCCCCAAAGATCGCCTACGCCACACCGATCACCCTCCCCGGGTCAGAATTCACCCCGACGAGCTCCCACTCCGCCACCGAGACCACTATTCCCCGATGAAATGCTGTATCCCGGCAACATTCCTATTTCGGCGGAGGATCCCCTTCGCATCCGCTACACAGTTACTGGGGATGTCGGGGGTGACACCACTGTTCAAGCACCCTCTTTGATTGAAGACTTACAAGAAAGTGCTCGACAATGTCGGCTTGTCGGCACCCAATTTGAATCTTTCAAACGGGCCACTCTTGCAATGATTGCCATGACGAGTTCCCGAATGTCCACTATCGAATCTCGCCTACCGCAGACTCTTTCAGATACTATTGCCGATGATGTACGACCCCTTACCACCGACATCAACTCTTTGGCTTCCAGGGTGGAATCTTTGTCCAGATCTCATGGGGATCTTGCCTTCTCCTTTGGTGCTTTCAAGGCAGCCTCCATAGTGAAAGACTCTGAACTTCAGAAGATGCTTCAAGAAACTAAGTCTCATCAGGACTTCAGCCAGACCACTGCCGACACACTTCGTGACATTCATGCCACACTTCAAGAATTCGGCCAACTGGAGATGGATCTCGGTGACTTCACCATGGTTTCTGAAGAGGTACCGAAACAACTCTCTTTCCTTCATAAGAAATTCGACTATGTGTTCAGACAGCTGGGTATGAAGATTCTGGCTGGTGCTGAGGGGGAGAAAAAGACAACCCAACCCAAGTTGCCATCTCTTAAACATTCGGTCATCCCCAAGCCTCCATCTTCCACCGATGACATTCCTGAAACCACCAAAACTCACGCTGAAACCGCCGACACTGAGAGGGAGCAACTCTCTAAAGAAAAAGAGTTGGACTTGGAAGACAAAGCAACAACTGAGGGGGAGCAAATTTCTGCGGCCGAAACAGACAAGGGAAAGGAACGTCTTACTGCCGAACAATTGGCCGAACAAGAAAGAAGAGAGAAAGAAAGGATGAAGTATGGGACTCGTCCCACCGATGCAGACAAACTCAAACTTAAACCTCCTTCATCACATCTGCAGGAACCCAATCTCGGACTGTCTCCTCAAGAAATTGAGGAAGCCAGATTAGCCCAAAAAGCCCTTGATGATTCCAAGGCCCTCTCTTTAAAAGTTGCAGAGGAAGAAGCCAAGAAAGCCAAGTCCACCGATGCCGTGTCGGCACAGAAATCGGTGCTGAGTGAATTTGAACAAGAGAGGAATGAAGAAGTTAGATGGTACAAGAAGAAGATGCACCACCGATCTGACAGAACCCCGATCTCAGGTGTCAAGATCGCAACCTCCAGAGCCAACCCAAAAGACATCTTCCTTATCATTGATCGGGAAGATGGCTCTTTGAAAAGTGTGAGAGACTACCAACTCAAAACTTACGGTCTCCCCGAATGGTACGAGATCTCTCGACACTTGGCCAAAAATCCAAACCCAAAGAAGGACATCTTTGTCAAATACATTGATGGTCTAATGGCAAAGATGAAGGAGATCAAAAAGAAGTATAGCATCGTGCTGACCACCGATGAAAGATCGAAACTGCAATCCTTGAAGGAAGAAGTGCGCCTCCCCAGAGTTCAGAATCCTCCCGACACTGTCTTCAAGGATATGGCAAAGGAAGGAAAGATACCGAATGTAAGTAACTTAAATATTTCCCTTCCCACTTCGGCATCATATCCCACGACAACTCTGGGTCTGTCACCGATTCCAGGACTGTATTTCAACGATGGTTTCGGCAAACGAGCCTTCTTCAGATTCTCTCAAATCCCAGCTGCCGACACCATGTTTCTTGAAGGCCTCCACAACTTGTTCCCTCACATCCCCGACGCTCAACCCTACTACCGAATCCTAATGGATGAGATCAAGCGCCGACAATCATCAAAGAAGTAGGTCTTTCATTTATCTTTCGATAGTTGTTTTTGATAATCTTTTGCTTCCTTACTTCACCGATGTATGAGAATGACTTATAAAATTCAAGTGCTTCTCTTGTTTATATGTAGCTGTACATACCTTTATTTCCTTGTTTTATATATACTGTATAAATATACTCAAATAAACATAGTTAAAAAAAAGGTCTATGTGAAATGAACCCAAAAGAGTAAAAAGGGTCAAAATGCACTTATTTTCATTTGCTCTTTAACATTCTAAGGATAGAGATCAAATTCAAATAGGGGGAGATTGTTGGGTCATCACAGATTTGAAGTTGACTCAATTAAACCCTCTTAGATACTTAGAATGTTTTTGGTTTCTTTTGTGTAACTTGTACTCTTATACCAATTGTTCGGTGAAGTCGAAGATCAACCGAAACCAAGTGAGAAGACTATCTCATTGCGGAAGTGAGAAAATCGGCAGCAAGTTTCTACAAGTTACATCACCACCGATATGCTTGTGCTATCGGTGGACACGCATCACCGAATTGAAGAAATTCGGTGAGGAGTCCAAGAAGACTTCCACCGATATGTGTTCAGAAATCGGTGGGAGTTCAAGAAGACTGTACCGAAATATTAAAACACTTCGGTGAAACTCTCTCTCTCCTTTTTAAAGAAGTGAGATTTCGAATTGGTGCAGTTTTCAATACAAGAGGTCGGTAGCCTTATTCTCTATAGAACAAAAGAGAAGATCATTTAT
This sequence comes from Saussurea involucrata, assembly GCA_033807775.1. Taxonomy (NCBI): domain Eukaryota; kingdom Viridiplantae; phylum Streptophyta; class Magnoliopsida; order Asterales; family Asteraceae; genus Saussurea; species Saussurea involucrata. The sequence goes on along the minus strand of CM066320.1, from coordinate 180,335,052 downwards.
TATGAGACAATATCCTATTGTCAGATAAAAGTGGTATTTTGTCATTTTATCTATTCTCAGATAAGGTCTTTTTCTGGTACGACTGTCCTCCTGGTTCCTTGGATAAGTTAAAAAGGAGATATCAGCTTTTCAAAAGTCAACCTCTACAATGAATGGAAGAGTGACAAGTGTCCCATGCATTAAATGATGCATGGACTATAAATAGAGGTGAAGACTCTCCATGCAAATAACGCTTCTGAAGATTACTAAGTGCAAGCTCCTTTCTTACTGAAACTGCTTCTTGTGTCTAAGTGTCCAATTTGTTCTAAGTGTTTTTCAGTTTACTTTGTGTTAGATTGTTAGAATAGTTTAACTGTTCTTTTCCGCAACAATCTTTTGTTTTCTATGTGTAATTCTTATTGAAAGATTTTCAATATATTGAATTAAAACTTGTGAAAAATCTGAGTATTGTATTCAACCCCCCCCCTTCTACAATACTTGTTGAGCCATTTTGGGACCAACATGATCTAATTTCAAGCAGTTGTTCATTAGAGGTGGCCTTAAAGGAATCTGCCCGTTCAGCAAGTGATTGCATTTGATTCAAGAAATCTTGTTGGTTAGATTCATATACCTGACTTGACTTTTCTTCATCGGCCGGAGAGTGATATCCCATGAAAGCATTAGCACCTTCAGAATCGCTTTCAGCATCAGAACGACCCAACCAGTAGTCGTCTTCCATAAATAGAGCTATTCCAGCTTCCTTCTGCTCAGCCAATGCGAGCTATGCCTTGTAATAGTGAACATTCTTGACAGTAGGTTGGCGGAAATCTTTCGCAAAGTGACCAAGTTTCCCGTAGTTGTAGCAAGTTACGGGATCATCTTTCTTCTTGTTGTCATCTTTCTCCGTCTTCTCCTTCTTCTCAGATTGATCTTGCTCATCGGTCTTCTTCTTCTTTCCTTCATACATGTCCTTATAATCGTGGCGCTTGTTGGAGGAGGTGGAGTAGCGCTGATTATTGGACGATGGCTTCTTATAGAACTTTTGTTGTTGAAAAGATTTGGAAAGAAGGGCTATCGCTTTCTTGAAATCAGAAACTTCATCATCAGACTTACTATCTTCCTTTTCTTCAGGTTCTGATTCAGAAGAGCTTTGCTTTTGAGCACGTTTGGAGTGACGGCTTGAAGATTTCCCTTGTTTAGAGGACATAAGTGCTATAGGATCAGCGACTGGTTTGGAAGCAGTCTTCTTCCCATTCAGGAGTTCCATTACCTCATCTTCATCTTGAAGAAGCGTCTCATAGAGTTCGTGAATGCTAACTTTCTCTATCAAGTTGTTGTGCTTGACATGAGATGCAAATGTCTTCCATTCTGGCAATAGGTTGTGGAGGAACTTGAGCGCGTTTTCCGTGTTGGAGCGAGTGATGTGGTTCTTGTTAAGTTCGTTGAGAAGGAGACAAAAACGTTTATAGGTCTCGGATAGGGATTCGCCGGTGCTTTGTTTGAATCCATCGAACTTGGTGATGGCGCTGTTGATCTTCAATTGATTCCCAACTTTGCTTGCACGCATCATCTTCTCCACTTGATCCCACATACCCTTCGCTATATCTTTGTAGCTGTCGATGGCATTATAGATCGTGTTGGGGATAGCTTGAATAAGATACCGCTTGGCATGCTTTTCTCCCTCAATCATGCCCTTTTCGTCGTCGGTCATGTCGGAGAGTGTCTTTTTCACATGGAGTGTCTTCCCACCTTCTTGAGCTGGTGGAACGTCCTTCATTGGTTATGGAATAGGCCCATTTTCTAATGCTCCCCAAATGTACTCGAAGTTGTCTTTCGACTCTATGAAGATTTTGAACCTGTCCCTCCATTGGCTGTACTCACCTTGGTAGAGGCAAGGTGGTTTGGAGTCGGTACCAATTGCAAGAGCGTCGCGTGAAGACATCTTTCGTTGCACAGGAGTGATCGTCAGACGAGGTGATTGAATCAAAGTGAAAAACCTAATGCAAGTCACTATGAGTGATATCCTAATGCAGGTTCTACGACTGATAAGAACTAGTAACAGGTAAGAATTCAACAGGAATGAACTTACCGGATAGGAATCCGGATAAGATGTCTGATCTGGAAGTGTCCGGATCAGATTAAGTGAAAATAGTTCAAAAATGCAGAAGAATCCGGATAACACAAAGAGTCCGGATAGCTTAAGGTTTCCGGATAACACAAGGGTTACCGGAAGACAATAGTTATCGGGTAAAATCAATAAAAATAAAACTTACCGGATGCGAAAAGTTTTCGGATGAAATTAAAGATACGAAATTTACCGGGTAAACGAGGTGTCCGGATGGAATGCTTACCGGAAGAAATTGGTTCCGGATGAAACGCTTTCCGGATGCAGGGATATCCGGGAAGATTGGTTACCGAAAACTTTGGGTTTCTGGAACTAATATACCCAGAAAGGTTAGAGTTTAAATGACTTACCCGGAAAGATTGGACGTATCCGGAAAGATGGAATGCGAAAGTCCGGAAACCACTGCAAGTATCCGGAAAGGGCGGCTGTTATCCGGAAACAGCGGCTGGCCTTTTCAAATCGATTGGGAATCGACTAGGGTTGCTCAAAAACGTTCCTGGAAGATTTGAAACACTACCAAACACAAAAATAACACTACCCAAATCGATTTTGAAGCAAAAACAACAAGTTTTGATGGTTAAAAATTCGATTTTTATCAAGAACACAGCCAAAACTTTTGAACTTTAATTTGCTTAAAACTCACTCAAACGATCGAACTAGAATACGAAAAATTGCAGAATCACTAATAAGAGTAATACTAACAATACCCAATAAACGAAAACGATTAATTTCCATCGAATCAAAAGATGGAATTTTAAGGAAGAACACGGCCTTATGAAAGAAAACTTACCAAAATTCGAATGGAGCACTTTGAATCGATTTTGTCCGTCTGCTCTGATACCAATTGTGAATCCCAGATTGACAGGTAACAACGATTCAATGAGAAATAACAAGAACAATTGATGATTTCAACTTGTCATCCCTCTCGTATTCATGATTCAAGATAGTTACAAAGGTTTGAATGAAAAACACAAATATCTCTCTCTAAACAATTAAGCTCTTAACTTGTCTAATGAATCGTTTAACCCTAAAACTAAGGTTAACATAACCTTATATACTTAGGCTTTAAGCACAACGGCCTATGGCCCATCAATCTAATCTAAGCCCATTTATGATTAAAGGCATTTACAAAACAATTAAATAAACAAATTAAGCATTATATAATTATTTATATATCTTTCTAATGTGTAGGACATTTATGGTCCTAACAATCTCTCCCTAAAGATATATAAATAAAAATCGTTCTTGAAACGTTCAAGTCTTGATCTTCTCTTCCTTTGAATCTTTGGAACTCTATGGTGTAGCATGTCTTCATGTCTTTCAATGCTCCCCATTGAATAAAGCTCTTGAATTTGATTTAAGCTTTAAAAGAACTTGTAGAACCAATATGCTCGATGGAGGAAATAATTTGAAGCGAACACCACTTGATAAGGAATGAGAAGAATTGTTTACTTGTAAGCACTTTGATCACTTGTTTGCACTTTTGAAACTCTTTGGATCTCGGAACAGATCAATCATTCGATTAAAAAATCGGTCGGTCAACAGTTACTCCCCCTCGGCTTTTGCATGGGGACTTCTTTACTCCCCCTCGGCTTTTGCTAACTCCCCCTCAACTTGATATTCGGTGGCTTTGAAACTGTACCCTTTCTCCCCCTCATGATGAGTAGGAGCATCCGGAGCATCATGTATGTTCAAAGACGATAGTGACGAGTAGCAAAAAAATACAGATAAACGCATTAAGTAACCAGAACGGGGTAATCAACTAACACAGAAACACGTTAGTAACTGTTATCACAACAATTAAAATAATTGTGTGGCCTATGTTCAGAGTTGGCAGTGGGGTATCTCTGATAGGACTTCCAGTTATCACTGAAGTAAAATTTTAAAAAATTACTTCTCAAACTGTTCCGACAATATCACGAAGATATGCAAATGGAATCACAAAGACTCGTGCATGTGTGAAAGAATCAAATTATTTCGATTTGGCTCAAAAATTGATTTAACCTGGGACGCAAGTTAAAAATCAATTGACACAGTGATTAGAATATGAAGTTTGGAGACCGGAGCTGGTGTCTTCCTTTTTCAATATCTAAGACCTCCGAGTGAGGAATAGATAGACAATATGCTAAATCTTCGTGAATATATGAAACAAGCATCTGTTGTGAGATACTTGAGTGGTTGGGTGGGGTGACACAAGTTATTGACACTGGGTCCATGTCTGTTTCAATATTCATCTCCAAAGATCGAGAATGAATAGATTGTGTGGTTACCCGGATAACTGACTCGGTTTGGTAAGGACCAATATTTCTTTTAAGTCCTGTCACAGCCTCACCATATTCTTTTCTCTCCAAACTCATCTATCAATCTAGACCCCTCACTGTTGTCTATAAGGGAAGTGTTTCTTGGGTAGGTCCTTCCGGTTCTGGATAGACCATAGAAACGATGTAAGTCCTAACACTCATTCATGCATCGAGTGGAACAGTTTCGAAAACAGTGAAGTACGAGTTCTAAACTGAAGTGTTTAGAAGTCATAGCGTTTAAGAACGAGTCCTGATCTGAGTTGATCAGAAGTCATACAAATTAAGTTCGAGTTCTGATCTGAGATAATCAGAAGTCGTTTTTTTGAAATACCAGAATTTCAAGAAACAAAATCAAGCGCAAAACAGATTGACTCACAGTGTTTGCAATAAATGAAACAATGATCAGAAAGTTTAATTGTGAAGAACAAGTCACAATTATTATATCAAATAATAATGGAATCACATGCAAGAAATAGCGAACTTTGAAAAACAACTAGGAATTCAAACGAGTGTATTTCCATCGAAAAATCAACGAATATGTGAGACATGGAAATAACTAAGTCAAGAAAAATTGACACGTGGCAATCATGGAAGTTAAAATTGGAGAATAACAAACACAAGTAAGTTATCCAGAATGAATTGCCACGGTCTTTGAATTCAGTTGAAATTCACTTACCTTTCATAATACTCCCCCTCAAATGTGGCATAACCTTTGAATGCAGTCATGTGAAAAGAATGTTCTGACCTAAGCACACATGATATTTCTGCAAAACAGATTAGACAGATTTTGGTATCCATCTTTTGATGGATCCTTGTTGGTTAAATGCCCTATGAGGACCATGGATACTATAAGAACCATACCAATGAGAAGAATATTTCCGATCAACAAACTCATTCGAACCACAATAAGAACAACACAGCTTCTGTGTAGATAAGTTGATCAGCTTATTAACAGAGGAAACACGATCAGATTTCACAAAAGGTTTAGCGTAAAAAGCTTTGTTGTGCTTGTCACTCTTAACAGAGACGAGTGACTTTGGAGCAGGAACGGATCCTTTAACTCTCCAAACCATGTTTACTTTCTTGAAAATTTGATTATCTTTCTTATCACCACGAGAATTATAGAAAATATTGGAGGGTCGAATCTGATCTTTTGAAAATTCATTTAATTTGACAAAATTCTTTGAAGAACGCTTTGTAGAAATTGAACTTGAAGCATAAGAAGGTTTAACACCTTTGTACTTGCTTTCTTCAAGTTTCTTGACTTTAACGGATAAAGCATTTCGTTCTTCGAGAATTAAATCAAATTTCTTTTGTAAATCAGATTTAACCATTTGTTCCTTCAAATTCTCGGTTGCTAATCCAGATAATCTCTTTGTAAGTTTAGTAATCTCAGTCTGAAAAATCTTTCTCTAGATTGCAAAATCATCTTTCAAACTTTTTGCTCTAAAACCTTCAACCTTTTTCTTCTCAGATTCTTTGCTTAGTATGTCTAAATCTTTCTCCAAATCGGTTATTTTTAAAGAAAGTTCTCCATTCTTTTAGTAAAAGATTTGCGTTCAGATTCAAACTTCTCTCTTTCTAAAATCAACACTCTTTCAAAGTCGGAGATCTGTTTTGAAAGTTTTAAACACGTAAGATCAAGACTCTTTTTCTCTTCAAGAGATTTGGTTGAAAATCTAGATTGCTTTTGTATAAGCAATTGTCTTTCCTTTTCAAAACTTTCTTTCTCCTTTTCAAAACCCTTTTCAAGAGTAGTTAGTTTACTTTTAAGCTCAAGGTTTTCACAGTTTAGGAGTTTACCTTTCTCTTCTTCTTGAGCCAACTTCTCAGAACTATTCCAAATTTGAGATTTCAGTTCCTTCAGTTCCTTGATGTATTTGTTGCACAAATCATCTGCTTGCTTGATATTCTTTTCATGTGGTTTTGCTGGCTCTTTCTCAATGTCCTTGATATCTCCTCGTGTGGATAAATCAGACAGCTTCCTTTTCAGCTCAGTGTTTTCAGACTCTAATGCATTTGCCTTTTCTTCAGATTTAGCAAGCTTATCAGCACTTTCAGATATTTGCAGTTTCTGTTCCTTCAGTTCTTTGATGTACTTGCTGCACAATTCATCTGCTTGCTGGATATTCTTTAAATATCGTTTTTCACGTTCGTTACAATCCCGATAGAAACAATACGTCATTGTTACCTGAAAAATTTGATCGTTAATCGGTGTTATTTTGAAGAATCAACAATGCGGAAGAAAATCAAAAATTAAATTTGAAAAACAAATCTAAAAATAAATTCGTTTCCAAAAATTAAGATTTGATTATTGACGGAACGAACGAAATCAAACTTCGATGGTGAAACCTGCGAGAAAACAAACCAAGTTAGATCAAAAACGACAACTAAAATCACATAAAATGATAATAGTTGCTAATAGTTGCCAATCGTTGCAAAAAGTCTCAAACGTCACAAAAAGAATTGCAAATCGATCGTTAAGAAAAAACCGCAACTTTCGTTAAAACTTTTAATCACGAGACGTGCGGTAACTCGGGTACCGACGAGAACTTACCAATCAAACTTACCGACCAAAGGATACTTACCGGGCGATGGAGTACTTACCGGGTGAGATGTACTTTCCGGACGAAATGAGTTTCCCACACAAAGTAAAAACTTACCGGATGTGAATGCTTACCGGATGAGATGAGATTACCGCAAAAATTGCACTTACCGGATGTAGCGCTTTCTGGATGAATAAAATCAAGTGAACTTACCGTATGACACTTACCGGTTGAAGTGGGTTTACCGGATGCGATGAGAACTTACCGGGTGAAGATGTTCTCGCAAAAATGGTACTTACCGGATGATATGTGGTTCTCGGATGCGGAGCTTACCGGATAAACCTTGTTTACCGGATGAAAATCAAACCAATCAAAAATTAAACACAAACAAAATAAAAAAGTTTCCAACTAAATATATATGTAGGTATGTGCGAAAGATATATGTATGAATCTGTTATGTGAGCGTGTTGGTGATGAGAAACAAACAAAAAAACTTGCACAGATGGTAACACATTTCTACCAAACAAGGTGATGTGATTGGGTGGTCAACGATGACACTCAAAAACAATTAAATCAATGACTATGCATATGGCTTTCATCCGGAAACAATTAATCAATAACGATGGCTTTCATCCGGAAAGTGTGAAGTTACCCGGAAAGGTGATAACTTCCGGTAACCAAAAAGATATGTCCGGTAACTTTTCTAATCAATTATCCGGTAACTTTTAGAATAAGTATCCGGTAACTTTAACAATTACCCGGTAACTTGAGATAATAGGAAACTTACCCGGAAACTGCGGTTGATTGAAAAAATCGGATCAGGGATCGATAGGGTTGCTTGATTTCACTTCTGTAGGGTTAGATTTTGACCAAAAACACAAAAACAAACAAACCCAACTCGATTTCTAAGCAAAATATATCCTATTTTTCAATAATCGCCACAAAAAATTGAAGAACACCAAAAACTCAAGATTTGATTTTTTAACTTGAAAAATTAATACCTTTGAGTCGTTGTAAACGCAGATAAAGACTAGATTAAAGCAATTAACCAATCGAGATATAACATAAAAATATTTAATCGATGAAGGAACTTTGCAAACCCGATTGAAGAACGATTTAACTCAAGAAAAACTGCACTGTTTCGAAAATCAAAAAGATGCATTCTGGACCTCAAACGATTAATCCAACCGTTCAGAATGTAAAACGGAATGTCGTGGAGCTACTGTACAAATATCGTGACGATCCGACGGTTCAATCTCCGGGAATAGGCAAAACGGCTTGCTGCGTTTTCCAGAAAAATTCAATACGAATTTTATTCTTTTTCTTGCTTTCGTTCTGATTTCTTCTATTCTTCAAATCACCGGTTCTGCTCTAATACCAATTGTGAGTCCCAGATTGATCAGGTAACAATAAATCAATGAGGGGGTCAGATCCGTGCAACGAACAATGTGAAATCAAGAGATGTAAAACAGAGATTATGATTTCAACTGTTCATCCATATAATGATTTCAATAGAGAGTGTTTACAATATGAGAGTAGGAAAGCAAATGAACAACTTAGCCTAAAACAAAGCTAATCAAAACATTATATATGACGGGCCCGTGGTTAACAAGCCCACGACCCGTTCACTAACTAGGCTTAATTTAAACAATTACAAATAGCCCCTTGAACTTCTATTCAACATAAATTGACCCTAACAGTGTGTGAAAGTCGTGCGTCGAGAGCGATCTTTTGAGAGATAGTTCTTTGCTTTGAGTGTTCTTGAGAGTTCAGTTGTGCCAAGATGTCAGGGATGTGAAATGTGTGATACCCCCTGAAATGATGATTGAGCTTGGTATTTATAGTCTCCGGGTGCTTTAATTGATTCCTTAAATGCTTCGTGTAACAGACGTAACGGACGTCGATTTTAATGTTGTTAATAGCCTTCGTTGGTTATAGCCGTTGGTCATCAATGATATTAATTCCTGCATTTAAACACTGAAAATGTAACAGAAATATCGCATGTTAGTCGGTCGAGGTCGTGAGGTTCCATACGACGGTCGTGTGAGCTAGACGACGCCGTGGTCGAGTGTCGTGAGGTAAATAACTTTTGATTTCAACTTTGGTCAGATGGTAAAGTACTTATGATTTTGTCTCATTATGGAAAAGTGTAATAAATGTCTTCCCTATCTTGGTCGTGGTCGAGGCCGGTGAAATTTTACCCAAACAGTTTGCCCCCAAAATTTAAAATGAAGAAGCAAATTTTTGAGTTTTGAATGTTGTCAGCCGGACGTCTATGGCCGTGACACGTGTGAAAAATCACTTCAGTTGCCTTATAACTGGATCGGTCCAATTCTAACTAAAGAAGAAGTCGAAAAGGGGATAAGGTCGTGACGTCACGCTGACGCATGATCATGCTTAGCAGTTGTCACTGCCAGGTGTCGACGATCCGTGTGTGCATACGGAAAGGCAAGGGCACGTGTCGATCATCGAGGGACTCGACCTGACACGATCATTTACATAAATAGAGACAACGATGGATCTTTTCCTTTTTACGATTTCAGAGAGTTTTAATAGTGAGATTTCTTCCTGATTTTCTTGCTGTTCTTCGTCGATATTCTTTCCAAACCTGCGAGAATCTTCGATTCGATTAGAAACTTCGAGGTTTTTAGAGCGCCTATATAAGGTTCTGTAGGATCCATATCCGTGCAACAATCGTGTTTATGTGAATAAGAAATATGAACGAAGAATTTAGTCACAAAGGCTGCCCACTTAGCTATTTGATCAGAGAATAATCGTTACAATACTGAAAGCTAAATGAGACAACTAACTCTTTTTCTAAGCTAGTTGCACATTATATATGCTGGGCCCGTGGTAACAAGCCCACGGCCCGTTCACTATGGACTAAGATTAAGGAAATACAAATTACACCCTTGAACTTTAAATCAACATATAAAACCTGCCCTAACAATCTCCCCCTTTGATTTGAAGTTCGAGTTCGCGCTCTAGCTCTTGCCAGTTGAATACATATCGTTTGCGCAAAGCGAAGTGAACCTCAAAAAATCTGATTGCACGGCGATAGTCGATGCGGTCTTCAATCATTTCCAAAGCTTCCCGAGCAGTTGTTTCGTTTGGATTCGGGACATACGAATGCTTCGGATTCTCAGACTCGTGCTGAATAATTTTTCGAAGAGCATCTCTGATCTTTAGAAGCGTGCCGTCACAAAATCTGTCTACCTGACTGAAACGCAGAAACTTCTTTTCGTTCTGTTCGTTGTTGTAGGCTATCCCGAATTCAGGTTGTAGCAGTAAAGAGTTCTCGGGATACATCTTCAGCTCAGGAGCCTTCAGATTTGGTTTTATCAGATTTACCTTCTTAGCCCTGTTCTCGACAGCCATTTGAAAATCCGTTAAGTATGACATCATGATAGTACGGACCAGGTGTCGACGAACGGCTTCGAGTGCCTTTGTAATCTCCAGCGGTCGAATGGTTCTTGAACATAAGTCTTTCAGTAATACCAGAAAGTCGAGCGGTCGGAGGTTCTTGAAATCAGCTTCAGAGAATCTCCATTCATTACCATCTTCGCGGCGAACGGTGAAGACTGGATAGACGATCCTCATGATGCGGCGTGAATGGATGTTAAGAACCTCAGTGATTTGATGCTTTGTTCTGACTTGACTGACTGGTAGACACCGCTGCATTGCAAGAATGTAACGCCGTTGGTATTCAGGGTCGAGGTTGTAAATACCAAGGCAAAAGGTTGGCTCGATCGGGCGAAGTTTGTGGACGAACAGCTTTTTCAAAGATTCCTCCAGATGAGGGATAAGTACCTTGATCTTCTCCCAACGGTTATGTTGTTGTTGAGGAAGGGGAGGAAGATCAGAAGCTGTCGTTGGAGGAGTAGTTGTCGGTTGATCGGCAGAAGTAGACTCGGGTCTTGTTGATGATGTTCTGGCGGGTTGAGCATAGTGAACGTGGGGTGCTCCATATAGATTTTGGAGCAGGAACTGATCATAATCAACATTGTCGTCCTCATCAGTGGGAAAGACCAAGTTTACCTGGAGATTTACGGCACTGGCAGCTTTTTCGTACCATGCATCTTCGGTCTCCGGGTTGGTCTCACACGCTGGATCTATCATGTCCAGTATCGGTCTGTCTGACGAGTCAAATTCGACCAGTTCCTGTGTTGAACCCTCGGGCTTTTCAACCGTCGGGTCTTCTTCATCTGAGATGTCCATATCGATGACCATCTGGGCTAGAGGTAACTCGGCTTCTGGTTCGTCTGTTGTAGTTGCCGCAGTTGGGGGTTCCTGATGAACCGCAGATGTACCTTCAGTGTGGAGCAGGGAGGCGGTCTCGGTTAGACGTTGTCGCTTCTCCCCCTCACGGTGATCAGGATCCTCTTGGTCATCGTGCCTACGTTTGAGACCGCCGGCTTGACCCTTACAAGTGTCTTCGAGTGAGCGGACCCTCTCAGACAGCGTGGCAAGCGCTTTGTTGTAGTCGTTGAGGGTCGAGTCAATGGCGTCAAGGCGTGATGTGATGGACGAAGAAGAGGCAGTGACCTGTGATCGTAGAACGGAGATCAGGTCTGCTTCAGCAGATGCGGTAGTGTCGGATTCCTGGAGCAGCTGGGCTAAGAGCATCGTCTTTAGAGTATCCACCGAGTAAGTAGGTTGCGGTTGAGGCGGTGGGTGCACGGAGACAGATTCAGTGCTGACGAGAGGGCCCTTTCCTTTGAAAGCATGCGTCGCTTTGGCAATCTCAGCGGCTACATGTTCCTGCATTTGGTGCTCCATAACCTGTCGGACAGCCTCAAGGGTGCTGTCCAGAGACCCTTTTGACACGAAGTCGGGTAACGTAACTCCGGGCTCACTTAGAGGACCCGTTGAGGCATCTACCACTGGGGTAGAGCCACCTACGTTCACAGCTGGCATGATGATGACTGTGGTAGGGTTTCCGTCCAATCCTCGTGTTCCGGCAGTCGGAGACACTATAGACGTTCCGGTCGGGTCACTAAGAGCCGCGACGTGGTGTTGTTCCTCATCAAGTGTCCTAGGCGAAGAATGATCAGTAACAATTGGCTCTAGACTCGATGGTGCACGCAAAGAAGTCGAGACCGGGGGCTGCTGGTCTCTTATTTCAACACCAGCCCTCTCCGAGTGAGAGACCGGTGGAAGTTGTGCTTGTTCCCCGTGTGATATTGAAACATCCGTCTGTTTTGAGACGGATGAGTGGCTATGGGGGGTGTGCAATTGCTCCGCTGGGTCCACGGAGGCTTCTTCAATACCCCGTCCCAACAGATGAGACGGGATAGCAGATGTGGCAACCCGAATATCACTCGGTTGGGGTCGCTCTTGAGCCTCGTTATCTTTACGGCTCGATCTTTCCTGGTTCAACTTTGAACGCAGTTCTCTCCGTCTCGCATGATCTAACTCATCACCTGTGTCTCCCTCAGATGCCCTAGTGGTAGGTCCAGTTCCAGTATGTGGAGGGGAGTCAAGTGGGATGCCAACGGTAAAATCAGGGTTGGGTCCGATACCGTGAGGGATATGCGTCAAGCGGATGTTGCGGTCGGTATCGGAGTCCGTGGAGTCGGATTCCACGTCTTCGACTTGGGTACTTGGAGAAGGGGGTTCGGTTATATATGGTTCGGTGGTGTGATGTAGGCGTGGTCTTGAAGAAGGACCTGGTTGGGCTGAACTGGAACCGGGCTGCGATTCCGCTGCACCACCTACACTCGCTCCCCTTCCTCTCAAAACTAACGTTCCCCGCCCGACAGCACCTGCTTGTCGGGCCCTTCCACCTCTCACTCTTGGACCCTCACGTCGCTCGGGTCTATGTCCCTGGGCAGGTCCCTCCGGCTCTGGCTGGACCACGGGATTTCCTAACTCTCCCCTATAAGCAACTACCCCCGGTGCAGCGGGATCGGCTATGGCTAGTAGGGCGGCAGGAATGGGTGAGGCGACCGCATCGGATGGGTTGCGGATCACCATGAATTGTAGGTGGCGTATGGGACATACCGGATGTGTGAGTCGTCGTGGAATGGGGGGATTGGCATCCATGTGTTGTCGAACGGCAAGCGAAAGGAATCGCGGATATGGAAGAAACTTCTTCTGTTTGGTGCCGCCGATATGTCGGATGGTGGTCACAAGTTCACGCCAGATGATCATGGCGAAGTCGACGTGGCGGTTGTAGCACACGGCGTGAACAAGGCGGAGAAAGTCGCCGGTACATTGGTCAATACCTTTCCATCGGGCGGATAGGCATCAGTTGAGAATAGTGAAGAGCGTGTACCAAATAGGCGGCAAGTACTTTCGATTGAAGACCGATGGCCGTGGAAGGTCGGAGTTGTACCCAAGAGCACGCATTTGGGCGCAGAGAGTCGCATCGTCAACGGCAGGATCGTACCGTTCATGGTTGTTGGCAGTAGCCTCAGGCAGGGATAGTAAACGGCGAAAAGAATCTGGCGTCAGTGTAAACGGGTGGTTGTCTATTCGCGCTGTGATGGTCTGAGTGTTGCCAATTGTGCGGACTTGCGCCGTCAGCCAGACTTGTAGAACGTAGAGCAAGGGAACGTCAGCTGTGCGAGTGAGTGCCTCAGAAATGGGATGGCGCATCAGAATGTCGAGTATGACCTGATGTTGGGGGTTTGGTCTGAAAAGCGCCGGGTCGAGGTAGTGGTTGTTCGCCTCTAGCTCGATGCCATGGTCAGGGTCGACCAGTGCAACATCAGCTACTTCGTCTATAATTTCCTCCTCCTGAGGAATTTGTTCTTCCGGGTTTTGTTGTTCCGCCATTTGAAAATCTGCAAAGGAGCACACGGTTAGGATCATAATTAGAATTACAAGTGTAGGTGCGTACCTTAGCTTTGAATGGCTCAATCTGAGATAGATCGAGGACTGGTTTTGATAAAAACAGGCAAGAACTGGACAGCACAGGGCACTTTTCCGGACAAAATGAAGTGTCCGGATAACATGATTTGTCCGGATGGCAGAGGAGTCCGGATGATTATACGAGTGTCCGGGTAAAATTGAATTACCCGGACAAGGTTCCATGATAAAGTGAGTATTCCGGATAAAGGCGTTGTCCGGACTCCAAACTTATCCGGTAGTTGATCTTACCGGAAACCATAAGGTTTCCGGACAACTAGGTTTCCGGTAGATTGAGAGAATCCGGATGTAGCATCAAACACATTCAGTGTGTCCGGATAGAAGCGCATGTCGATGATGGTGTCCGGACACGATGAGTGTGTCCGGACGAAACGCCTTGGTGAGAAATCGATCAAATCTAGGTTTAAAGGCCAGTGTAAATGCACATAAGTAGACCAAATAGCATTCTAGACTACCCTTGGTCATTCCCTATCAATCTTACGCCGAAAGAACCCCAAATCGTGTGGATCCGAGGTGTGGTGTTCGGGTTTAACAATCTCGATCAAACCGAGGTTTGATTGAGAGGCAATAAGAATCGAGAGTCGTATAATAAAGATGTAGTGGGAATCACGAACAACATACCTGAGTTTGGAGTGAAACGTGTGCGTGAATCGTGCGATGGAGGAGAGTCCGAGCGAGAGAGAATATCGACGAGGGTAGAATGAAATATGAGGTACCCGGGTGTCTTATAGGACCCGGGTGTTGTCCGGAGAAGTTGACCGACCCGGGTCTGTCCGGTCCGGATACTGTCCGGACAAACAGAGGTGTCCGGACATCCTCAAGAGTCCGGATAACACTGTTTTGGCAATTTCCGTAGAATGTTCAGTAAACTGTGCTGCCAGGGATCTTTCTCTCGCTCCCCCTCAAATTGAGCATGGGATTGACATTGCTCCCCCTCGAATCGTGCAGTAGGGTGCAAGTGATGTATCCGACACACAAAATTTTGAGTGTTGGATAGAAAACGTTGTGTCGCTCCCCCTCAAGTGTAGACCAAGGTGGACTTGGGAGTGCCCACACACATAAAAAAACTGTTGAACTGTTTAAGAAAAACTGTGTGTGACGCTCCCCCTCAACAGATTAGAAGACTTACCTGATATGGCAGTTAGCTCCCCCTGAACACATTAACAAATGGTGAAATCACAGAGATCGGAAATTAACAAACAAACGACGGTATTGAATAAAAGAAACACACGAAGAAAGAGGAAAAATAGACGAAACTACCTAACAAATACAAAGACTAAATCTACCTGTGTTACTGAGGCAAGTAGAATACCAGTGCGAGGAAGTGTTTGCTCAATCGTCCAGAGTATTGACCCGGATGATAAGTAGACAGTTACTCGTAGAGGTATGGAACTTGACAAGGGTACACAAATGGATTAAGTTTTTAGGTTTAGCATACCTAGCTTGAACACCAGAGTTTTAAAACGCTTTTCGTCCAAGGCTTTGGTAAACAGGTCTGCTAACTGATTCTCAGTATTTACGAAGTAGAGTTCGACAGTACCTCTTTCGACGTGATGCTTAATGAAATGGTACCGAACGTCGATGTGCTTCGTCTTGGTGTGCTGGACCGGGTTGCTTGAGATAGCAATAGCACTCTTCGAGTCACAGTAGATCAGGACCTTGACATACGTGAACCCGTAGTCCTTGAGTTGTGTCCGCATCCAGATGACTTGGGAACAGCAGCTTGCGGCGGCCACATATTCCGCCTCGGCAGTTGACGTTGAAACGCACTGCTGCTTCTTTGATGCCCAGCTTACCAGACTATCACCCAGGAACTGAATGTGCCCCGATGTGCTCTTCCGATCCATCATGCAGCCCGCGTGATCGGCGTCAGAATAAGCTGATAATCCAAAACCTGTCTCTTTCGGGTACCATAGGCCAAGATCAGCAGTACCACGTAAATAACGAAAAATTCGTTTAACAGCAGTCATGTGAGACTCTTTTGGGTTGGATTGATACCGGGCACACAGGAAAGTCGAGAACATTATATCCGGCCTACTGGCAGTTAGGTACATTAAAGAGCCAATCATTCCTCTATACAGCTTCTGATTCGCATCCGGTCCATTGGGATCGGCGTGAAGCTTTGTAGTCGTTGCCATGGGAGTTTTCATTGGTGAGGCCTGGTCCAATTGGAATTTCCGAAGAATATCCCGAATATATTTGGACTGGTTAATGAATATTCCGGTCGAAAGTTGTTTAACTTGTAGACCAAGGAAGAAATTCATCTCACAAAGCATACTCATTTTAAAATATTTTCCCATTAGATTGGAAAAGTTCTTGGCATATAAAGGATTGGTAGAACCGAAAATGATGTCATCAACATATACCTGAGCCAAGACTATATGACCTTCCTCATTTTTAATGAAAAGAGTAGAGTCAATTGTACCTCGTGTGAAGCCTTTCTCTAATAAGAACTTAGAGAGAGTATTGTAACAAGCTCGCGGGGCCTGTTTTAGACCATATAGTGCTTTGTCTAAAATGTAGACATGGTCAGGCTTCGAATCATCCACAAAGCCGTCGGGTTGTGACACATAAACTTCTTCTTCGAGATCGCCGTATAGAAAGGCCGTCTTCACATCCATTTGGAAGACTGTGAAGTTCTTGTGCGCAGCATAGGCTAGAAACATACGGATTGCTTCGATTCGCGCCACCGGAGCGTAGGTCTCATCAAAGTCTATCCCCTCTTGCTGACGATATCCCTTTGCCACGAGTCGCGCCTTGTTGCGGACAACAATGCCGTCTTCATCCTTCTTGTTCTTGAAGATCCACTTGGTGCCGATCACCGTTTTGCGTTTTGGACGTGGAACCAATCGCCACACCTTTAGAGCTTCGAATTGATTGAGCTCTTCTTGCATGGCAATTATCCAGTCCGAATCTTCAAGCGCCTCGCGTACGGTTGTTGGCTCTATCTTGATTAAGAAGCCGGAGAAGAGACAGAAGTTGGCGGAAGCGCCTCGCGTACGAACAGGTGTAGAGGGATCACCGATGATTTGATGCAGGGGATGTGCCTTCGTCTATTTAGTGGTGTGTGGAAGCGGCTGCTGGGTGGAATGAGATGTGTCCGGATCCACATACGAACCAGATGGAAGGTCTTGTACAGCTTCGAGAGTAGCAGGTTGAGTTCTCGGAGGAGCTGGGGGAGGATTCGCCAATGGTTGCACAACTTCTGGTTCCGAGGAATTCAGAGGTTGATCGTCGGTTGTCGAGGAAGACGAATCTATAGGAGCGATCTCCGGAACTGGTTTCGGGTCCTTCGGGGGAATCACAAGATCAGGTGAAGCAGGTGATGACGGCTGATCTGTCGCCAAGGTGTTAGAAGGCGAGCTTGTAGAAGGCGGTGGACCAGATTGGTTGTCCAAGTCTTCAAGACGAGCAGCTTCAATCCTAGGAATAGCTGAGACAGATGGGGAAGCATGAAATAGGTCATCATAAAAATGCTCAAACAATAAATCTAAATCAGAATAAGTTGCACTCGATGAAGATGCACGATTTGGATTTACTGTCATTTGTGTAGATCCCGAACTGGAGGGTCCGGAAGCTAACACACCAGTTAAACCGGGTTCTGAACTGCGATGTTCAGAAGCCAAATCTGCGGGTTCGTCGAATGTCACGTTTATGCTCTCAACAACGGATTTAGTCCGTGTGTTGTAAACGCGATAAGCCTTAGCCTGCATTGAGTAACCGATGAAGACTCCTTTATCCGCTTTGGGGCTTAGTTTGCCGAGATCATCTTTGTCGTTCAGTACGTAGCACGTGCATCCGAACGCGTGAAAGTAGCCAATAGTCGGAATGTGATTATTCATGATCTCGTAGGGCGTCTTGTTGAATCGCTTGTACAGAATCGTGCGATTTTGCGTGTAACAAGCTGTAGACACTGCTTCAGCCCAAAGATATAGCGGTAGATTGGCTTGGGAAAGCATTGTGCGTGCCGCTTCGACTAGGGTACGGTTACGTCTTTCCACCACACCATTTTGTTGAGGAGTGCGTGCGGCAGAAAAGGTGTGCGAAATTCCTACGGAGGAGAGATAACCGTCCATCTTGGAATTCTTGAATTCCGTCCCGTTGTCGGTTCTGATGGATTGAACGTGTTGACGCTTGTTCAACTGGACCGTCTTGAGATGCTCGATGATGATCTCAGGAGTTTCATCCTTTGAGCGGAGAAACATCACCCAGGTGTAACGGGAGTAATCGTCCACTATCACCAGAACGTACTTTCGCTTGTTGATACTCGCAACACGCATCGGTCCACACAAATCCATGTGAAGAAGTTCGAGAGTCCGTGAGGTGCTGGGAGTGTCCTTTGGTGGATGGGATGCACGCTTCATCTTTCCCTTCTCGCATGCCTCGCACAGATGATCCTTCACGAACTGAAGGTTGGGCATGCCTCTAACGTGTTTGCCAAGCACCAGCTGATTGATGTTTCTAAAGTTGAGGTGCGAGAGTCGTCGATGCCAGATCCAAGCTTGGTCGGAAGAGGCCTTTGACAGAAGGCAGACAGGGTTATCAACTGAGAGGGCTGAGAGGTCAATGGTGTAGAGGTTGGTCTTGCGATGCCCAACTAGAAGTGTCTCACCGTCGTCGGTGAGGATTCTACACCTTGTCTTTTTGAAGCTGACCTCGAGATCTTTGTCGCAGAATTGGCCTATGCTGAATAAATTGTGGCCCAACCCTTGGACGTGTGACACCTTTTTGATGGTGATCTTATCATGGACGATGTCGCCGTAGCCCACAATCGGCGACCGTTCGTTGTTGCCAAATCTCACGTCTCCTTGATATTCTTCTTTGTAGTTCGTGAGAAGCTCCATCCTTCCGGTCATGTGTTTGGAGCATCCTGAATCTAAGTACCACACATGACCGCCCTGCAAAACAAGATTAGAGAAGTTTAGGTACCCAAATTTGATTGGGTCCTGGAGGGTTAGGAGTGGCTCCCTTTGAAGAAACCTGTTTGGGCACATTTTTCCTTTTAGGTGAAGAGTTTACACCTATCGGGATTGCAGAGTTGTGCGTCTGTCGCCTCTTAGGTGCAGATTGTACACCCGCGGGAGGAACAGGTTTTGTGCCAGGTTGCCTTTTAGGAGCCGGTTTAACCTTGGTAGGAGCAGTCCATCTAGGATTGGATCTAGCCTCCCGCCGTGGTTGAACCATTGAATGATTACCCCATTTATGAGATGGATTGTTCTTGTAATTACGGGGACTGCGTTTTGCATAGAGATTATGTACACAAGATGGTGCATACCAATCATTTTTCAGAATGTCATAAAAGTTATTCCCACCACAATTAGAACAGCAAAGACAATTATGTGATAAACGAATCAAGTGTTGAAGAGAGTTTAGTTTAACAGGAAAAGACACTACTTTTTCCAAACTAGCTTCAAAATCATTCCAACCACAATTTGAACAACACACGCAATCATGCAATAAGCGAGCCAAATGTGGAAGAGAATTCACTTTAACCGGAAAAGAAACTTCAAAATAATACTGATGATTCCAATCACTACTGTCTTTGTGTATTCTAGAATTTAAAACATGGGGAAAGGACTTTGATGCATCCTTCTTGACATAATCCTCCTTTAGCCACTTTGGTGTTTCTCGTCTAGCTTGACCATTTTTATCTGCAACAGTAGGTACAGAATGATCAGTGACTTTTGAAGGAGTTAGAGGTTTAACGGGAACTGGTTTAGTCTTTTGCTTTGACTGTGGCGTAGTTTGGAAAACAGGTTTGGATTTTAAAAACTTCGTCACAGCTGGGGCCTTAGAGTTTGAAGAATCACCCTTTTCAAAATTGACTTTATGAGTCACAACCGGGGATAAAAAATCTGTGTGACTCGGAAGGGGTTTGTCGAAAGGGAACGACTCGAACTCTCCCTCATCATCACCTTCTGAGTTCATGAATTCAGAAAAATTTACTTCAGGAATGTCGGGACTTGGACTGGTGGAGGAAGGCGAGGAACTCTTCGTGCTTGTGTGCTTTGGGGAATTTGGTGCGGAAGCTAAGAAAAAATCAGAGTTCAAATTCCTTAAAACACTCTCGTCTTGAGAAGCATAACCGGTTTGTGAAGTGGAAATCTTGTCTAAATAAACTTTGCACGAAGATTTGTCAGATGAATTTGAGGAAGATTCGGGTGAAATCTCCTTTTTAGATTGGAGTCGGTCAATTTGCTCTTGAAGCTGACCATTTTTCGCATATTCTACCATCTTTTCTGTTGCCAAAGCAGACAGTTGAGATGTAAGTCGATGGATTTCACTCCGAAGGATCTCCTGTCCTTCATCAGACACAGCTTCGGTTTTGACCGGTTGTTGTTTCTCAAGTTTGTCAAGTAAAGCTTGCTTTTCTTTTGTCATTTCAGACAATTTAGATGAAAGCGTATTGATTTCCCACAGAAAATTTTCCTTTGCTTCACTTGTCATACCATCGGTTATCTCAACTTTGAGTTTCTCAAGAGCTTTGTTTAAATCGTTCTTCTCATTTTGAAAAACCAGCCGTTCTCTTTCCAATAACTCCTCCAACTCTACTATCTTTGCTTCCAAGATGAGAGGGGGAACATAGAGTTTAAACTCATCCGTCTCAGTCTTGGTTGCTGGTGCTACATCCTCATCCTTCTTGGAGGAATCCTTGGGTGTTGGCACTTTGTAGGGGTCGAAGTAGTCATTGGAAAGGTACTTTTTGTTCTTTTGATAAGAGTAATTTAGAGGTTCATAGCAAAATGGAAGTTGAATTCCGAGTTTGTGTGTGCGCTTGTATTCCTCTGTTTCCTCTTCTTTTTCAGGTTCTAGGGGACCAGTCCACTTGATTTTGTACTCCGGATACTTTGTAGATAATCCATAACAGGCAAAATCGTACAAAATGGGTACATGCCATCTTCCCTTTTTTAAATAGTGGGGATTATCATACCCGATTCCTCACTCTTTGTTAAAATATGTGAACTCTTTGGGTTTGTTCAGGAAAATGGTTTGATCTGTTTGTCCCCTTTGGTGGAGTTTGGTTTCAAGGTTTAGGATTTTAGCCACATACTCCTTGTGTTGAACTTGAAGGGAAGAACATTGATAAATAATGTCTTCTTTCTCATTCAAGCACTGATCAAGCTGACGCTGAAGTTCAGATATTCTGGCCCTTAAGTCTTTGGGTGCTAATGAAAGAATTTTGCATTTATCCTTTAAATCAGCATTTTCAGACTTATACTTCTCAGTTAACTTTATTTGAACATTAAGCTTTTCTGTTAGAGTTTTAATTTCAAGCTTTTGTTCTTTAGAAGTGGCCTTAAAGGATTCAGCCTGACCATAAAATGATTGCATAGCACTTAAAAAATCTGGTTGACAAGATTCACATACCTGATTTGCAAGTGCAGCTGCGGTTTCCTCATCAGTGGAGGAATGATATCCCATGAAAGCATTAGCAACTTCATCTTCATCTTCATTGTCAGATCTTTGCAGCCAGTAATCATCCTCAGCGAACATTGCTTCTCCAGTCGCCTTTTGTTTTGCTAAAGCTAGCTTAGCCTCGTAGTAGTGGACATTCTTCACTGTAGGCTGGCGGCAGTCTTTGGCAAAGTGACCAAGTTTCCCGCAATTATAGCATTTCACGGGCTCATATTTCTTCTTGCGGTCAACTTTCTCAGTCTTGTCCTTCTTTTCAGTCTGATCTTGCTCATCAACCTTCTTCTTACCTTCGTATCTGTCTTTGTAGTCATGACGCTTGTTGGCAGAAGTGGAGTAGCGCTGACCATTAGACGTTGGTTTCTTGTAAAACTGTTGTTGCTTGAAGGTCTTTGTCAGGAGGGCAATGGCTTTCATGAAGTCGTTTACTTCACTATCAGAATCTTCATCTTTCTTCTCTTCCGGTTCAGAATCAGAAGAATTATGCTTTTGAGCCCGTTCGGTGTGTCGGTTCGAAGATCTTCCCTTGTTAGTGGAAATTAGAGCAATGGGATCAGCTACAGGCTTGGGTTCAGTCTTCTTTTCGACAAGCAGTTCATTCACTTCATCTTCATCCTGAAGAAGTGTCTCATAGAGTTCATTTATGCCGATTCTTTCAATCAGGTTGTTATGCCTGACATGAGAAGCAAAAACTTTCCATTCGGGTAAGAGATTGTTGAGGAATTTGAGAGCATTCTCAGTGTTCGACCTAACTATCCCATTCTTGTTCAGCTCATTGAGTAGAGAGCAGAAACGTTCATAAGCCTGAGTAAGAGTCTCGCCAGGACGCTGCTTGAAACCATCGAACTTGGTTATAGCAGTATTGATCTTCAGCTGATTTCCCACTGCACTTCCACGCATCATTTTGGCAACTTGGTCCCACATGCCTTTAGCCGTGGCTTTGTAGCTGTCGATGGCGGTGTAGATAAAATTGGGAAGAGCTTGTACCAGATATCTCTTTGCCTGTTTCTCCCCTTCTATCCTCCCTCTTTCAAACTCTGTCATTTCGACAAAGGACTTTTTCTCTTTCTTGGGTCCAGCACTTGCAGTAGCTGCAATATCCTTCATTGGTGGCGCGATGGGACCTTCTTCAAGAGCTTGCTTGATGAACTCATAGTTGTCCTTTGATTCAATGAAAATCATGAATCTGTCGCGCCATTGACTGTATTCGTTTGGGTATAGACATGGGGGCTTGGTGTCGGTACCAATTGCAAGTGCATCATGAGAAATAGACATCTTTGGTTGCAACGGAGTGATCGTCAGACGGGTATATCGATTCGAGATGAGAACCTAACGCAAGATTCTAAGAGTGGAGTCCTAACGCAGGTTCTAAAGTGGACTACAGTGGTCTTACCGGATAGTAATCCAAGTAAGGTAGTGATCTGAAAGTATCTGGATTGGATTTACGATAACACAGCTCAAAAAGTGCAGAGTTGTCCGGATAAGCAGGAGTTGTCCGGATATCTTGAGTTGTCCGGATAACCAAGGTTACCGGATGCTCTGAAGATACCGGATGGTAGTAACCGGAAAATCAAGACTTTACCGGGTACTTAGAAGTTTCCGGAAAGAATGATGTGTCCGGATACTTCGATGATTCCGGGTAAATGAGGATTTCCGGATAAAACGAATTCCGGATACTTTGAGTTGTCCGGAACTAGATTACCCGGAAAAATAGAAATTTGAAAGACTTACCCGGATGATTGACTTACCCGGATGGATGACTTACCCGGAAAGATGACTTGTCCGGATGGAACCACAAACGTCCGGACACCTTGATCTGTCCGGAAAACGCGGCTGTGGTGTCCGGACTATGCGGCTGTTTTGTCAAAATCGATCGAAAATTCCACTAGGGTTACTCTAATGTGTTCCTGAAAGGTTAGAAACAATCCCAAGCACAAAACAACAATGACCCAATCGATTTTAGAGCAAAAACAACACCTTTTGATAGCAAAAATCGAATTTTTGAGTAAGAACACTACCAAAATTTTAGAACTTGTTTTGCAAAATTGACCAATCAAACGAACGAATTAGGATGTGAAATTTTGCAGAAACTCTTAGAATGATAATGCTAACACAACCCAATAAGTGAAAACAACTGATTTTGATTGAATCAAAAGTCAAGAATTCAAGAAAAAATCAGACGAGCAAAAGTCAAACTAACCAGAATTTTGATGAATTCAAACCTTGGAATCGATCCGTCCGTCTGCTCTGATACCAATTGTAGGATCCAGATCCGTGCAACAATCGTGTTTATGTGAATAAGAAATATGAACGAAGAATTTAGTCACAAAGGCTGCCCACTTAGCTATTTGATCAGAGAATAATCGTTACAATACTGAAAGCTAAATGAGACAACTAACTCTTTTTCTAAGCTAGTTGCACATTATATATGCTGGGCCCGTGGTAACAAGCCCACGACCCGTTCACTATGGACTAAGATTAAGGAAATACAAATTACACCCTTGAACTTTAAATCAACATATAAAACCTGCCCTAACAGGTTCGATTTCTTGATCTCTGTAAGTCTGCCTAACAAAGTTAGCAATGTCGACCGAGCTTGTAAGTTCTATACGAGAACAAAAGGATCTCAATGACCTTAGGAGTTTGGCAAAAATCCCTGCGGGGATTATGTAACGTCCAGAAAATTACAATAAATTTGAACTTTTAAAAATACCATTTTAATTAAATAAACCACAAGTATTTAAAACCGAATAAACATTTTATCCAAAACCCCGTTAAGTTAAATAACCAACTCTTTTAAACAGCGGAAAATAAAGTAACTCTAAACGTGGTGTCTCGAAATAAATAAATAAAGAAAAGTCTCCTCAACGCGCCAGTGTGTACCGTCACGCCTTGTTGCCACTCGTACCTGAAACAGTGATTTATAGGGAAAGGGTAAGCACGAAGCTTAGTGAATTCAAACACCACATAAGATAGCAATCATATAGACACTACCCCTATCCACAGATAGATACAAATAATCCACACATGCCAGTTTGAGAACATATCCTAAACAGGCAAACTCATGCAAGAATAATTGCGTACATAACCATCGGTCTCCCCAAATTCATGCAATACCGTGTACGTATTCCTCGGTCTCCCCGAGCTTATACGACACCCGTATACGTATCTCTCGGTCTCCCCGAGTTTTATACGACACCCAAGGTCCATACTAGACATTACACAGCCTAGTACCACACACAACAAAATTAGCTAGCACACACGAGCTACAACAATGCACATATAACCCCTATCCTACGCAGTGAGAGAACTCACCTCGAAAAGCAAAGCAGATATCCACAGGAAGCAATACGAGCCCGTAAACTCCAAATCACTCCTTTCCACCTAAAGAAGTGTTAACAAGCATTAAAGTGCAGCCCCAACCCGAATTTACAACTACAAGTCTAAACGTACGTTTTTCCGGTTTTTAGTCTAAAACTACAGATCTGTTCGTGACCTGTTTAGCCCCCCTTAAACCCATCAAACCAGAAATCTTATTCCATAAATATAAAGTTCTATGTCTTAGGTTTCCAGGGACATATCGCACGCATTCATACGAGGTTCCTACTAATTTATATGCATTTTACAAAACGGACTACCCGAACAGTGAAATTCGGACCAATATGTACTAAATGCTAAATTGGCCCTAGCTAGAGGCCTTATTAATTTTTCTGCAAAACATAAGAAACATACTAGACTCAATTTGGGAGACCTGGGCACTGGTTTCACCTCAATCCGAGTTCCCTAGATTAAACTACGGATTTTACAAAACGGTGGAAAAAAGGCGTTTTCACATAAAATGATAACGTCGAATATGGTTTTCGCAACAGGGTTAAGGTTTCGACATTGAGTTTAGGGACTTAGGTTTTTCAACTAGGTCTGGACAACCCACGCACCACCCACTGCCACCTCCGGCAATGGTGGTTGGCGGCGGCGGCAGCCACCACCGGCGATGGTGGTGATTCGATAAAAGGAAAACGATGATGCAAAGGGGCGATCTCCCTACCGACTCTCGGGCCATACA
Organism: Saussurea involucrata; assembly: GCA_033807775.1. Classification (NCBI taxonomy): domain Eukaryota; kingdom Viridiplantae; phylum Streptophyta; class Magnoliopsida; order Asterales; family Asteraceae; genus Saussurea; species Saussurea involucrata. The sequence goes on along the minus strand of CM066320.1, from coordinate 180,309,753 downwards.
CACACACACACACCCTCCCACGTTCTAAACCTCACTCGTCACAGCCACCGGATTGGTGGCGCACGGCGACGGCGCACACCGCCGGCAGCCAAGGCTGCGTCGGCGGTGGTGGTTTTGGTGGTGTTTCGACGACAAAGAAAGAGGAAGCGAGAAGAACTAAGGTCTTACCTCTCGGGGAAAAACGCAGAAGCAAAACCCACGACTCGCCGGCTCCTTCCTCTCTCTCACTGCACTTATCCTTCTCGCCGGCAGCCGCTAGCGGCGGCTGTGCTGATGGTCTCGCGGTGGTTGGCGGTGGCAGCAAAAAGGGAGGGAAGGCGATTAGGGTTTGATGTTTGTTTGCTTGCGGTTTGTTGCGTGGAACACAAAAACGAAACACAAAAGGGAAGGGGGAGGGGGTCGGTTCTCATGGGCCGATCCCATGCAACCCATGCCAAAAATTACACAAACAGTCCCTGGAGTTAAAGTTTTTCACATTAAGCCCCAAAACACAAACCTTTAACATTTAAGGTCCTTGCCGCCTAATCCCGTTAACAAAGCATCGTTAAGAGAAAAGATATTAAACAATTTAAATGCGTAAAATAAAACCATACCGGGACACAGGCTTTACAACTCTCCCTCGCTTGAATTAGACTTCGTCCTCGAAGTCTACGCCCACAAACAGCTCCGGATAGTTCTCCCGCATCTCAGCCTCGGGTTCCCAAGTCCACTCGGAACCCATGCGGTGTTGCCACTGGACTTCCACCAAGCCAATTACCTTGTTACGCGGGGCCCTCGTCCTCCTTTCAATAATGGCAATCGGCTTCTCCACATAATTAAGCCGCTCGTCGATCTGAATATCCTCAAGAGGAATCACCGCAGACTCATCCACCACACACTTCCGCAACTGAGACACGTGGAAAGTGTTGTGGATCAAACTCAGCTCGTCCGGTAGCTCTAAGCGATAAGCTACCTTGCCCACATGCGCAATGACCTTGTAAGGCCCGATGTAACGGGGTCCTAACTTTCCCCATTTACGGAACCGAATCACCCCTTTCCAGGGCGAAACCTTCAGCAAAACAAAATCCCCCACTTGAAACTCCAAGTCTGGTCGTCTCTTGTCGGCGTAACTCTTCTGCCGACTCTGAGCAGTAACCAAACGGTCTCGCACCATTTGTATCATCTCGGTCGTCTTTAGTACAATATCAGTGCTCCCCAAAACTCGCTGACCAACCTCGCCCCAGCAAATGGGCGTCCTGCACTTCCTACCATACAATATCTCGTACGACGGCATGCCAATACTGGAATGGAAGCTGTTGTTGTAGGAAAACTCCACCAACGGAAGGTATTGATCCCAACTTCCTCCAAAATCGATAGCACATGCCCGAAGCATATCCTCGAGTGTCTGGATAGTCCGCTCACTCTGCCCGTCGGTCTGTGGATGAAAAGTCGTGCTAAAATGTAACCGCGTACCCATCTCCACCTGAAATCTCTCCCAAAACCGGGAGGTAAAACGAGTGTCCCTGTCAGAGACAATCGAAACTGGCACCCCGTGCCTGGCTACACTCTCTCGTACGAAAATCTCTGCGAGCTTCTCCGCCGAGGAGCTCTCCCTGATGGCCAAAAAGTGAGCACTCTTGGTCAGACGATCGACAATCACCCAAATAGCATCATTCCCACGTGGAGTCCTTGGGAGTTTAGTAATGAGATCCATCATGATCTACCTCCATTTCCACACCGGAATCTCTAAAGGCTGCAACTTCCTATGCGGCCGCTGGTGCTCAGCCTTGACTTTCCGACAAGTCAAGCACACCTCTACACACTTGGCGACATCCCGCTTCATGCCGGGCCACCAATAATTCTCCCGCAGGTCGCGGTACATCTTCGTGGCACCAGGATGAATCAAAAACTTGGACTTATGCACCTCGTCCAACAATATCTGCCTGTTCCCGCCAGTGAAGGGAACCCAAACTCGACCATATCGTGTCCATAAACCCCGACTATCACGGACAAAATTCGGAATTTCACCCGAAACTCTCTCGCGTTTGGCATTCTTGTCCCGAACTGCCACTTCCTGAGCACTACCTATCGACTCAAGGAGAGGTGCAACCACTGTTAACCGTTGACACAAACCCCGCAGTGGCTCACCAACCGGATGTCGACTAAGTGCGTCTGCAACAACATTCGCTTTACCCGGGTGGTAACGTATGTCACAATCGTAATCCTTAACTACGTCAAGCCATCTCCTCTGACGCATATTGAGGTTTTGCTGGTCCATCAAGTATTTGAGGCTTTTATGGTCAGTGTATATCGTACACTTGACACCATACAAGTAGTGCCTCCAAATTTTGAGAGCAAACACCACTGCTCCCAACTCTAGGTCATGTGTCGGGTAGTTCGCCTCATGAGGCTTCAACTGCCTCGAAGCGTAAGCTATAACCTTACCGCGCTGCATGAGCACGTCGCCCAACTCCTGGTGAGAAGCGTCACAGTACACTACCAGATCCTCCATACCCTCGGGCAAAGTCAACACCGGAGCCTCGCATAAGCGTATGCGCAGCTCCTCGAAAGCCCTCTGCTGCTCCTCACCCCAACTAAAAGCCGCAGTTTTCTTCGTCAATCGGGTCATAGGTAAAGCAATCTTGGAGAAATCCTGAATGAACCTCCGGTAGTACCCTTCTAACCCAAGAAAACTCCGTACTTCTGTGGGAGTTTTCGGCACTTCCCACCGCATTACTGCTGTAACCTTGGCCGGATCGACCATAATACCATTCTGGTTCACGACATGTCCTAGGAATTGGACCTCCCGTAACCATAATTCACACTTGGAGAACTTAGCATAAAGCTTCTCCCGCCTCAAAACCTTCAAAACTTCTCGCAAATGCATCTCGTGCTCTTCCTTCGTCTTCGAATATACGAGAATATCGTCAATGAACACGATCACCGACCGATCCAGCATCGGGCTACATACCCGGTTCATGAGGTCCATGAATGCTGCTGGTGAATTGGTGAGCCCGAGAGGCATCACCACAAACTCGTAGTGACCGTAACGTGTATGAAATGCCGTCTTCTCCGTATCCTCACTCCTTACCCGCATCTGATGATACCCCGATCTCAAATCAATCTTAGAGAACCACGAGGCTCCCTGAAGCTGGTCGAACAAGTCATCGATCCTTGGCAGAGGATAACGATTCTTCACTGTAAGCTTGTTCAACTCACGGTAATCTATACACATCCGTTGGGACCCGTCCTTCTTTTTCACAAACAGAATCGGGGCTCCCCACGGTGAATAACTCGGCTTGATGAACATCCTTTTCGAGAAGTTCCTGCAACTGAGTGTACAACTCCTTCATTTCCGGTGGAGCCAGGCGATAAGGTGCCTTGGCCACCGGAGCCGCTCCCGGAATTAAGTCAATGCGGAACTCCACCTGTCGCTCGGGAGGTATCCCCGGTAAATCATCGGGAAACACGTCAGCAAACTCCCGTACAACTGGCACATCCTCCGCAGTCTTCTTCTCTTCGACGCCGCGCGTGTCTATCACATACGCTAAATATCCTTGACCACTGTGCTGCAAGTATCTCCGAGCTCTCGCAGCCGAACATATCGTTGAGGTCCGCCTGGGCGAGTCGCCCTGAACTAGCAGTTCTCCCCTACTTGGGGTTCGAACTCGTACTTGTTTGCGACGAAAAACAATCTTGGCATCGAAAGCATGCATCCAATATATGCCCACAATCACGCACAACTCCCGCATAGCGATCGGAATCAAATAAATAGGGAATCTCACACTAGAGATTTCCAAAATACACCCACGATATACGTCAGTAACCGTCAAGGTCCTATCGTCAGCAACCTCCACCACAAGTGGACAGCCTAACCGTCCTACAACTCGGCCCAAACACTCACTAACAGTGTGAGACACGAAAGGATGAGTATCCCCGCTATCAAACATCACCACAGCAGGCACTGAGTTAACTAAGAACGTACATGTCACCATTTTATGCGTAGCTTGTGTCTCCTCCACTCTCAGTTGATGAACTCTACCTCGGGCCGCCTCCATCACCGCAACAAGTGAAGCATACTGCGCAGTACTCACGAACTCCCTGATCTCGGTACGTAACATATCCTTGTACCGCGTCATCTTCATGTCCTCAGAAGTAGCATACTAAGGACAGAATAATGCCATTTCCGTGAACTTCCGGTTCATCTCCTTCACCGTCTCCGTAGTCTGAGTGAGCTCCAAGAACTCTTTAGCAATCCTCTCCATCTCCACTGGAGGTACATACTATACACGAAAGCGTACAACGAACTCCTCCCAGGTCAAAGTAGTGCGCTCAGCCAGCGTCAAGGCAGTAGCACACCAATCCTTCGCTCCGTCTCGTAACAGATTCACCGCGAAGCGAACCTTCAGGTTCTCAGGGCAACCACTGGTAAGAAATGCATACTCCATATCCGAGATCCAGCGCATACTGACGATCAGGTTCGAGTCTCCCTTGAACTCAGGAGGAGAACAAGCAGAGAGATCCCGATACTGAAACTCTCTCGCTCGGGGCTGCCCACCGGCATGAGGTGGAATCGCCGCGATGCGTTCCTCCATCATCACTACTACCTCATTACGAATGGCGGTAATAATCTCGGGGATCGCCTCCCCAATAGCATGCGTCACCTCGGCCGCAAACATCTCACGAATTTGCTTAGCAGTAATTCCAGTACCAGCATCTGGATCAGCATTGTTGTTCCTCCTTAACGAGCTATTAACACACATTACATCCTGCTAACTACTCTCCCGCTCAACTCTCGGATTCTCCATGACTTTCCCCGACTCGAGCACGGATCCTGTGCTTCAGATAGTAGGAGCTCTACTACTACCTTCCACACCTATCCTTACTCGTTTCGAGTCCCGTCCCGAAGTGCCCAAGCAGTTCCTTGCCAAAAGTTACACCCATATGCCCGTACCAGCATATGTAACCACTCTTCCTAGCTCACTAGGAATTTCACCCCATCCCACTACCCTTGCTATAACGAAATCTCCACTAGTCAAGATGAGTCGCCTCGCGAATGCACAGTTGCATACAATGTGAAATCAAATAGACTTTCGAATAAAAGATTCTATCCTACAACGGTTGGACTCAAACAAGAGCTGCGCAATAGAACTAAATCCAACATTCTAAGGCTATATGGTTCCTACTGCATACAACTTATAAGGCATTCACTTAACAACCTATCACAACTAGCATAAATTTCTACTAGCAAGCAACAAACATGCAGTACAGTGTAATAAGCACCAAGCAATCTAGCATACATACTCCTATGTTCTAGAAAGCAATAAATTACACTAAGTACTCTACCTTTTCCCTTGGCATCGGCTGACTGTACACACTGCGCCTCCGGTCACCGTTTCTAAAACGTACTTCTCCTTTCTTTTACTTCTCAAAAATTTTGAAAGGAAAAAGATAATCCCGAGCCGCAAACTTGAGTTCAAACACACCGAAATGTGTTTGATTCGCTCAAGCTGTGCTCTGATACCAAGTTGTAACGTCCCGAAAATTACAATAAATTTGAACTTTTAAAAATACCATTTTAATTAAATAAACCACAAGTATTTAAAACCGAATAAACATTTTATCCAAAACCCCGTTAAGTTAAACAACCAACTCTTTTAAACAGCGGAAAATAAAGTAACTCTAAACGTGGTGTCTCGAAATAAATAAATAAATAAAAGTCTCCTCAACGCGCCAGTGTGTACCGTCACGCCTTGTTGCCACTCGTACCTGAAACAGTGATTTATAGGGAAAGGGTAAGCACGAAGCTTAGTGAATTCAAACACCACATAAGATAGCAATCATATAGACACTACCCCTATCCACAGATAGATACAAATAATCCACACATGCCAGTTTGAGAACATATCCTAAACAGGCAAACTCATGCAAGAATAATTGCGTACATAACCATCGGTCTCCCCGAATTCATGCAATACCGTGTACGTATTCCTCGGTCTCCCCGAGCTTATACGACACCCGTGTACGTATCTCTCGGTCTCCCCGAGCTCTCGGTCTCCCCGAGTTTTATACGACACCCAAGGTCCATACTAGACATTACACAGCCTAGTACCACACACAACAAAATTAGCTAGCACACACGAGCTACAGCAATGCACATATAACCCCTATCCTACGCAGTGAGAGAACTCACCTCGAAAAGCAAAGCAGATATCCACAGGCAGCAATACGAGCCCGTCAACTCCAACTCACTCCTTTCCACCTAAAGAAGTGTTAACAAGCGTTAAAGTGCAGCCCCAACCCGAATTTACAACTACAAGTCTAAACGTACGTTTTTCCGGTTTTTAGTCTAAAACTATAGATCTGTTCGTGACCTGTTTAGCCCCCCTTAAACCCATCAAACCAGAAATCTTATTCCATAAATATAAAGTTCTATGTCTTAGGTTTCCAGGGACATATCGCACGCGTTCATACGAGGTTCCTACTAATTTATATGCATTTTACAAAACGGACTACCCGAACAGTGAAATTCGGACCAGTATGTACTAAATGCTAAATTGGCCCTAGCTAGAGGCCTTATTAATTTTTCTGCAAAACATAAGAAACATACTAGACTCAATTTGTGAGACTTGGGCACTGGTTTCACCTCAATCCGAGTTCCCTAGATTAAACTATGGATTTTACAAAACAACGGCAGAAAAGGCGTTTTTTCACATAAAATGATAACGTCGAATATGGTTTTCGCGATATGGTTAAGGTTTCGACATTGAGTTTAGGGACTTAGGTTTTGCAACTAGGGCTGGACAACCCACGCACCACCCACTGCCACCTCCGGCAGTGGTGGTTGGCGGCGGCGGCAGCCACCACCGGCGATGGTGGTGATTCGATAAAAGGAAAACGGCGATCCAAAGGGGCGATCTCCCTACCGACTCTCGGGCCATACACACACACACACCCTCCCACATTCTAAACCTCACCCGTCACAGCCACCGAATTGGTGGCGCACGGCGACGGCGCACACCGCCGGCAGCCAAGGCTGCGTCGGCGGTGGTGGTTTTGGTGGTGTTTCGACGACAAAGAAAGAGGAAGCGAGAAGAACTAAGGTCTTACCTCTCGGGGAAAAACGCAGCAGCAAAATCCACGACTCGCCGGCTCCTTCCTCTCTCTCGCTGCATATCTCCTTCTCACCGGCAGCCGCTAGCGGCGGCTGTGCTGATGGTCTCGCGGTGGTTGGCGGTGGCAGCAAAAAGGGAGGGAAGGCGATTAGGGTTTGATGTTTGTTTGCTTGCGGTTTGTTGCGTAGAACACAAAAACGAAACACAAAAGGGAAGGGGGAGGGGGTCGGTTCTCATGGGCCGATCCCATGCAACCCATGCCAAAAATTACACAAACAGCCCCTGGAGTTAAAGTTTTTCACATTAAGCCCCAAAACACAAACCTTTAACATTTAAGGTCCTTGCCGCCTAATCCCGTTAACAAAGCATCGTTAAGAGAAAAGATATTAAACAATTTAAATGCGTAAAATAAAACCATACCGGGACACAGGCTTTACAGATTAAATTGATTAGAGCAGGTCAGACCCGACCAAATGAGTGTCCAGAGGGGTATATCGTGATATACGAATACCCTTTTAAGATAGGATTCCAATGGCTATATTCGCCTTTAGCTAAGGCGTTTATGCTCGAGTTCGATTTAGCACCGGGCCAATTAATGCCCCAATTCTGGAGAGTCATACATGTGATTGAGCGCCTTACCGAAAAATGGGAATCTCCCATGAATGTGCGCGACCTCCACTTGGCTTAACAAGTCAAGAAGGACGAATGTCATCGCTATAGCCTGTTTTCTAGGTTTAAGGGCGATCATACTTTAGTCTTAAAGACTGCTGTAAATGACCGTAAGTGGAAGACCATGTACGCGTTTGTGCGTAAATCGACTCTCGATTCTTAGAGTGGCTGGATTAGGGTCGGCTGGAACATGTCGGGTGAGATTTTCTAACTTTTTGTCGCGTGTCATATGTTAATTTTAACTTATTTCTAACAGGTCTTCTATGTGTTGACAGATATTAAGTTTGAGGACGTGAATCCCTACGCCAACTCTCAAGCAAAGATCGACGCATTCTTGGAATTCAGTACCGTATAGCGATCATTTTTCACACGACATCTGGTGGACGACGACGACGAAGACTTGGTGTATCTAGGAGAGAATCTGGGAGAAAAACGTGAGGAGGAGGAAGAAGAGGAGATAGAGGAGAAAGAGGAAGAGTCGAGAGAAGGAGAAGAAGAGATGAACGGTAAGTGTTTTCGACTTTGATCTTTTCTCTAATGTTCACTGTGTAACATTATTTCCCTTCGTTGTTTCCAGGAGAATCTCAAGGAAAGGTGCTGACTGCCAGTGCTAAGAGGGCAGCTCAGCTTGAGCTCGCCCGTAAGGGCAAGGAAAAGAGACAAAAGACCTCGACCATCGGGTCTGAGGTTCCAAAGAAAATGAGGATGACGATTCCGAGGGAACCGTCTTCAAAGGCTGATGACTCGTCGAGGGTCGTCACGCCTGAGAAGGCGAAGGTGTCGGTCGCATCACTTGCAAAGACGAAGACGTCTTCTGGTGCGATCGATGCAATACCTATCAGTTCGGCGCCTCCGGCGAAAACGGCGAAGTCTCCGTCAACCACGTCGACCCCTTCGTCGGCCGACAAGGGCAAGGGCCATGCGACGGGAGAGGATAAGGTCACGACGGTCAACTTTACGTTGCTGTCAGACTTTATGGCTGCCAATGTCCTGGACGGGACGGATTTGTTTCCTCATCTGGGGAAGTATCTGCTCCCTTCTTTCAGGGAGCGTTTTGAGGGATTCCCGGTCGAGGAGACGGGATCTCATGTAGCCGGACTGGCGTTTATGGTAAGTTCTTCTTTCAAAACTTGTGTCTCAGTGTTTTTAATCTTTGTCGAACGTTTACTAACATGTTCGTTTGTGTTTTTACAGGCGTTCCAGTGTTCCCTTGCCTTGCACGCTAAAACGGTGAAGATAAGGGGTTTGGTGTCTTCCGCCCACGAGAGGGGGAACGCGGCGTTGGAGAGAGAGGGTCTCTTTAGAGCACGAAGAGGCTACGTCCAAACGTCTCGACGAGGCCCTGAAGAATTTAGAGGTCATCGGTCGTGCTAAGGATGAGGCCAACCATCGCTTGACGCAGTCCCTGTCCATGATCGCCGACCAAAGGGAAGAGTTGTATAAGATCAAAGGGACTTTGGCCCCAAGTGAAAAAGAGCGTGAAGATTCCAAATCTAGGGTGGTGAATTTGGAGAAAGAGGTGAAGGACCTCAAGGACGAGGCTAAGTCTGTCTTTGCCTATGCTCGATTCACCGCGCGGGCGGCGATTATGCGACGACACCTGTCGGGTAGAAATCCTTTGGCGTCGGCGTCGGATGAGCTTGCATTCTACCTGAGTGACGTCGGATATGCGAGAGACCTCGACTCAGACGATGAGAAAGAGGTCGAGGAGGAAGAGGTGGAAGAGAGTTCTAAGGGCGAAGCCTCTGGCAAGGACGCAGCTGTCGATCCTCCTCTGCCCTAGGAATTTATATCCTTTGCCTTGTTTTCTACTGCTCGACCGTTGGTGGTCGAGCCACTTTGGTGTAACTAACCGTTTGATGAAATGAAACTTATATTTCCTTTTGAACTTGTGCATTATATTATTGTTAATCAATAAACAATCATCGAGCACAATATTGAATGTACAAGAATAAACATAAGTTGTATATATAACAAAACGTAGGCACTTGCGACAGAGGAATTTATCAAAATACGATGATTGAAACATAAATCGTAAGACTTTGATATTTTCAAAATATGTAAACAAACATAAGTACATAGGACCAAAGCATTCATTCAAAACACGAAGTTTTTCTAAGTTAAAAAGCTTAGATTGAGGGGTCGTTAGACCTTATGATCATACAACTAGATCATACGACGAACTTGGATCATGTGTCCCTGTGAGAAGATAATCAGGTCATAGACTTGATCACTTATGTCGTGCGATCATGCGATACTAAAGTTGTACAGTAGACTTAGCAACTTATGTCGTGCGATCCTGCGATAAAATAAGGTCAGAGGTTGGTCATTGGCTAACCAACGACCCTCCGATGCTTAAGTCAGTGATCATTGTGATGAAAATGAGAAATTGTATAAGAGAAAAGGGTGTAGAAGAAATACCTTTTCAAATGTGTCGCATTCTAGCTACGTGGGATATCTTGATTATCGAGGGTTTGGAGTCGATAGGCTCCTTTACCTACGACTTCGGAGATACGATAAGGACCTTCCCACTTAATGGAAAGCTTACCTGCATTAAGCTCTTGAGTGCTTTGGAATACTCGACGCAAGACATAGTCCCCTTCTTGGAAGACTTTAACTTTGACATTTTATTGAAATGTCACTCGATCGCTTGCCTTTGCGACGCCATTCTGATCGATGCTGATTCTCTAAGCTCTTCGAGGGCGTCGAGGTCATAACTTAAGTCGATCAAGTTGTGGTCGACGGAAGTATGCCTCAAAGTTGGGAGTTGGACCTCGACCGGCAAGACTGCTTCACAACCATAGACTAAAGAGAAAGGGGTTTGTCCTGTGGACGTGCGAGGCGTCGTGCGATTCGCCCACAGGACCGAAGGGAGTTCTTCGACCCATTTTCCCTTCGCAGCTTTTAACCTCTTCTTGATTGAAGCAATAATGGTCTTATTGCTCGACTCGACAAGTCCATTTGCTTGGGGATATCTGGGAGTCGAGGTCGTCAGCTTGATGTTGCGGTCTTCACAGAACTGTCGAGTCCTATCGCTTATGAACTGGGATCCATTGTCGCAGACAATTTCGGATGGAATCCCAAACCTGCATATGATGTTAGTCTGGATAAAAGAGACGACTTATTTGTCCCGAATTTGGGAAAAGGCAGCTGCTTCTACCCACTTAGAAAAATAATCCGTAAGTACGAGGAGAAATACCTTTTGCCCTGGAGCAGGTGGTAACTTTCCGACAATATCCATTCCCCACCTCATGAAGGGCCATGGGATAAGTGTCGAGTGTAAAGGTTCAGAAGGTTTATGGGACATACCTGAATGTCGTTGACAGGGATCACAGTTCTGAACATACCTGACGGCGTCTTGTCGCAGTGTTGGCCAAAAATAGCCTTGTCGAGAGATACGATTGGCCAGACTGCGACCTCCTAAGTGATTGCCACACTCTCCATCATGCATCTCTCAAAGGATCTTCTGAACTTGACTCTTGCTGACAATGCATCTCAGGTTTAAACCCGTCGATGATCGTCAATAGAGTCTATCTCTGATCACGACATACTTGGATGCTTTGAATCTGATCTTTCGAGCTTCAATCTTCTCTTCTGGGAGTTGGTCGTGCATCAGGAAATTTCGGATGTCGCACGACCAATCATCTTCTTGGTCTTCGACTTGGATGAGATCGACATTTTCAATGGATGATGTCGCCAGATGGATCATGGGAATACTGTCGAATATTGGTTCGACTAAAGCAGACCCAAGGTTTGCTAAAGCGTCGGCCTGAGTGTTCTGGTCCCTTGGAATCTGTTCAATGGAGAATGTCTTAAATTGTTCGGATTTTTTTTGCTACCTTCAGGTACGCTGTCATCTTTGAATCTTTAGCCGCAAATTCTCCATTGATCTGGTTCACGACCAGGAGAGAATCTCTTTTGACATGTAACGCGGTTGCCCTCGAGTCGTGGGCCATATTCATTCCCACGATCAGGGCTTCATACTCAGCTTCGTTGTTGGTGGTTTTGAAATCGCACCGGACTGAATATACCATCTTGCCCCCCTGTGGCGACTTTAAGACGACGCCTAGTCCTGAACCTCTAGTGTTGGATGAACCGTCGACATACAAAGTCCAAGGCACGTCGTCGTGAGTCGCCACAGTTGACACTTCGAGCTTGTTAATGCCAAAAATCGTCCAGAAGGATAACTTAAGGTTGATTGTGGAGCTTAACAACTAAAGAATAGGAATCTTACGACAAACCGTGAGATAAAGACAGAAAACGCAAATAAAACAAAGATTTTGGTGACGCGGGAAAAACCTCAACGAGGAAAAAACCCGCGGACGACTTTGGGTTCGTCGCTGCACTATGGTCGCCAAACAGGGACGATATCCTTATGTTTCGGGTGTCGATCGTACAGAGATTACAATACAAATGAAAGAAAGACTTTAAATGTAAAGTAACAAGTGTTTGGGTAAAAATCCATCGGCCTTGACCACGACCAAGACGTTAAAGACATTCATTACACTTCTCTTGTAATAAAGTTAAATCATCAACACTTTGTCCTTGGACCGAGGCCATAGTCGAAAGTACCTCTCGACACACGACCGACGTGTGGAAATACACGACCTCGACTGACTAACATGCGACATTTATGTTATGTTTTCATCGTTTAATGCAGGTCAAACTTCATTTATGATCAACGGCTATAACCGACGAGGTAAGTTATGAGCATTTAAGTCAGCAAACCGTTACGACAGTTACATGAAGTATTCACCGAATCAATTAAAGCACTCGAAGACTATAAATACAAAGACAAAGCTATCATTTGCAGATCATCTATCACCATCGAATTCCAGAAGCACACCACGTACTTAAGAACATCCGAAGCAAAGGAATTTCTCTCAAGAGATCGCTCTCGACGCATGACTTACACTCTCGACCAGCAGTCTTAGCACACGACACACTTGTTTTACATTCGATACACTTGTTATTTTGACATTTCAAGTCATTTGTGTTGTAATCATTGTACGATCGACAACTGAAACAAAGGATATCGCCCCTGTTTAGCGATCATAGTGCAGCGACGACTTCCACAGTCGTCCGCGGGTTTTTCCTCATTGAGGTTTTTCCTGCGTCATCAAAATCTCTGTTTCTTTACAATTTTTTGTTCTTGCCGCACGCTTTGTCGTAAGATTCCTTTCTTTAGTTGTTAAGTTCCACAATCAACCTTAAGTTATCCTTCTGGACGATTTTTTGCATTAACAGTTTGGCGCCCACCGTGGGGCCCCATCTAGAGAAAATCCTTCGACAAACGTGGGTCCTACTAACGGTTTCTTGGAGTCTCTTTTGTTTTCTGTTTCAGAAAAATGGCAGCCCCTGGAAATCATGAGCATGTCATTGCCCAGATGTATCAGGAGTTAGAAGTTGCGCGGAATCAAATCAATGCCATGGCTGAGCAAAGTCGAAGAGCAACTGAGGAAATCGCGCGGCTAAGAAATCTCTTCGGACCTCAGAACGGTCCTAGGCCATTCGTCCAAAATCCAGGTCCAGGATCGTTTGTCCAGAGCGGTCCTAGACCATTCGTTCAGAATCCGGGTCAAGGATCGCACGGGCAAAATCCAGGGTCTGCTCCTTTCATGCAGAATCCAAGACCAGGACCATTCGGTCAAAATCAACATCCAGGTCCATTCATGCAAAATCAGCAACCGGAGGCGTTCAATCCAAATCCCCAGTTCGGGACGGTTCCTCCTCAGCATCTGAGACCGCCACCCATGAATAATGGATCACAGCCGTTTCCAAATGGATCGCAGCCATTTCCGAATGGATCACAGCCGTTTCATAATGAGTCGCAGCCATATTCAATCCCTTTCAACGGGGACGCCAATGGTTCGCCGTATGGCAATGACACTAGTTCAGGAATCGACCCTCTGGCAGGTACAAATCCCGATCCTAGTGACCCCGTCACCCAGCGGTTGAAAATGCTAGAAGATCAGAACGAGCGTGTCCTGTCCCTGCTCGCTAAGCTACCTGGGGCAGCCGTACCCGTCGACATCGAACCTCGCTCAGGATTCCAAGCGTCTCCTTTCATCGACAAGATTGCGACGGTCGACGTCCCGAAAAAATTCAACATCCCCGCCTTCACACCCAAGTATTCAAGGGTGACCGATCCGACGGAGCACATCGCGCAGTATAAACAGCTCATGTGGACGGTCTCGATCCCACACATGTATCAAGAAGTATGCATGTGCAAGAGTTTTGGGGCGACTCTCACTGGTCCTGCCCTCCAATGGTTGATCAGTCTCAAACCCAAATCCATCGGGTCGTTCGCTGAGTTGGTCAATCAATTCTCCCAGCAGTTCGCCAGCAGTCGCAAGATGGAGAAGCAGGCCAGTGACCTATATCATGTCGTGCAGAAGGCTAATGAATCTATCCGAAGTTATTTCAACAGGTTCAATGCAGAAATGATCAGTGTCCGCAATTGTGACGTCAAGACCGCGATCGAAGCTTACAAGCATGGTCTGGACGACAGTTCAGGTTTGTACACTGATTTGACCAAGTATCCCCCAGAGAATTTCGAAGATGTTCGAGCTCGAACCCTAGCGTATATAAGGGTAGAGGACGATGCTGCCTTTCGTCGCAATCATACCGACAACAAGAGGTCGTTAGGTGTGAAGAAGCCAGAGTTCAAGACAAAGGCAATATCCAGGCCAGAGCTCGCGCGCCAAATCTCGAACGTCCGGTTCAAGACAAAAGCGGAACCCAAGACCGCGACCAAATTCCCTCAGTACCCCAAGATATCCTCTTATGGATTCAAAGGGTACACTAAGGACTTGGTCGAAGCACTGAAAACTGCCCAGGCGACCATCCGTTGGCCAAAGAAATCCGATCAGGACGACGCCAAGAAAGATAAGTCGAAGTGGTGCGATTTTGTTAGGGCAGGTTTTATAGTTGATTTAAAGTTCAAGGGTTGTTTTGTATTAATTCAATTTTAGCCTTTTTAGTGAACGGGCCGTGGGCTTGTTAACCACGGGCCCATTGTATTTAATGTTGATTCGCTTGGAAAAACAAGCTAATCATCTCTTTAGCTTTCTAATTCGCATTGTAATATTCTCTCTGAAAGTTAATGAAAGGGATGACCAGTTGAAATCATAATTCTTATTGATTAGTATTTCGATTTCATCATTGTTGCACGGATCTGGATTCTACAATTGGTATCAGAGCAGACAGACGGATTCGATTCAAAGCTTCATTCATCAATTTCTGGTTAGTTTGACTTTTACCCGTCTGACTATTCTTGAATTCTTGAATATTTGATTCAGTCGAAATTGGTTGTTTTTGCTTATTGGGTTGTGTTAGCATTATCGTTATAAGTGTTTCTGCAAATTTTCACATCCTAATTCATTCGTTTGATTGGTCAATTTAGCAATTTAAGGTCAAAGTTTTTGGTAGTGTTCTTCAACAAAAATCGAATTTTTACCATCAAAACGTGTTCTTTTTGCTTAGAAATCGATTGGGTTAGTGTTAGTTTTGTGTTTGGTATTGTTTCTAATCTTTCAGGAACAATTTTGAGTAACCCTAGTTGAGAAATCGATCGAACTGAGTAAACAGCCGCAGTGTCCGGACAAACCCAGCCGCAGTTTCCGGACAAGTTCATTTTGTCCGGACGTTTGTGGTTCCATCCGGATTCTTCCAATTTTTCCGGACAACCAGTTTCTTCGGGGTAAGTCATCCATCCGGGTAAGTATCTTATAATCTCAAACCTATCCGGGTAATATTGTTCCGGATAACTCAAAGTATCCGGAAATCCATTTTTTACCCGGAAACTTCGTGGTATCCGGAAACTGCACAGTATCCGGAAACTCCATCGTACCCGGAAAACTTAATACTGTCCGGAATCCACAGTATCCGGTAAGATTCTATTTGAATTGTTCTCTATTCGGTAACTTAAGACCATCCGGTAACCTTGGTTATCCGGACAACTCAAGTTATCCGGACTCCCTTGCTTATCCGGACAACTCTGCATAATTGAACTGCTTTCTTCAATTCTGATCCGGATACTTCCAGATCAGATCACTTATTTGGATTCCTATCCAGTAAGCTAAGTTATTGTCTAACCACTCATAGAACCTGCGTTAGGACTCCACTCTTAGTGCCTTGCGTTAGGTTTTACACTTTGAATCAATCTACACGTCTGACGATCACTCCGTTGCAACCGAAGATGTCTTCTTCTCATGATGCTCTCGCAATTGGCACTGACACCAAGCCACCGTGTCTCTATCCGAACGAGTACAGCCAATGGCGAGATAGGTTTATGATCTTCATAGAGTCCAAGGACGACTATGAGTACATCAAGAGAGCCCTGGATAATGGCCCAATTGACAAACCGATGAAGGAAATAGCTGCAACTGCAACTGCACTAGCTCGATGTGAGGAAAAGACTCTGGCTAAGATGACAGAATTTGAAAGAGGCATGATTGAAGGTGAAAAGCATGCAAAGAGATATCTGATTCAAGCTCTTCCTAATTCCATCTACACTGCCATAGATAGTTACAAAGAGACAGCTAAGGGCATGTGGGACCAAGTAGCCAGAATGATGCGAGGGAGCGTTGTAGGATATCAGCTGAAGATAAATAGCGCGATAACGAAGTTCGATGGGTTCAAACAGCGCAACGGTGAATCCCTCACCCAGACCTATGAACGGTTTTGCTTACTTCTCAATGAACTGAACAAGAACAAGATTGTTCGTTCTAATACGGAAAACGCGCTCAAGTTTCTCAACAATCTGCTACCTGAATGGAAGGTGTTTGCTTCTCATGTCAAGCACAACAATTTGATTGAGAATATCGGCATCAACGAACTGTATGAGACACTTCTTCAAGACGAAGATGAAGTGAATGAACTCCTAGGCGAGAAAAAGACTGAACCAAAGCCATATGCTGATCCTATTGCTCTCATTTCCTCAAAACAAGGAAAATCATCGGGAAGTCACTCCAGACGTGCTCCAAAGCAAAGTTCTTCTGAGTCAGAAGCTGAAGATAAGCAAGACGACGATTCTGATGATGAAAAGGTTGCCGAATTCAAAAAGGCCATAGCTTTGCTTACCAAATCCTTCGAACAACAAAGGTACTACAAGAAGCCTTCATCCAATAGTCAGCGCTACTCCACTTCCTCCAATAAGCGCCATGACTACAAAGACCGATACGAAGGAAAGAAGAAGGTCAGTGAGCACGACAAGTCTGAGAAGAAGGGAAAGCCAGAGAAAGAAGAAGGGAAGAAGAGAGATGAACCCGTAAAGTGCTACAACTGCGGGAAACTTGGTCATTTTGCGAAGGATTGTCGCCATCCAACAGTAAAGAACTCTCACTACTATGAGGCCAAGCTTGCATTGTCTCGTCAGAAGGAGGCTGGAGAAGCTATGTTTGCTGAAAACGACTACTAGTTGGAAAGATCTGATGATGAAGGCAATTTTGATGTTGCTGATGCCTTCATGGGATATCACTCCTCCGCCGAAGAAGAAACGGCTCCTACAAGTCAGGTATGTGATTCTTGCCAACCCGAATTCTTAAATAAAATGCAAGCATTTACTGTTCAGGCAAATTCCTTCCAGGCCACCTCTAAACAACAAAAGCTTGAAATTAGGTCACTAAATGAAAAGCTTGATGTTCAAAAGAGAAAAACAGAGAAATATAAGTCTGATTGTGCTAATTTAACTGAGAGATGCAAAATTTTGTCATTAGCACCCAAAGACTTAAGAGCCAAATTATCTGATCTTCAACGTCAGTTTGATCAGTGCATGAATGAGAAAGAAGAAATTGTTTATCAATGTTCTTCCCTTCAAATTCAGCACAAAGAGTTGGTTACTAAAATTCTTGACCTCGAAACCAAACTCCACAAAAGGGGTCAAACTGATCAAACCATTTTTTTGAACAAACCCAAAGAGTTCACGTACTTCAACAAAGAGTGGGGAATCGGATATGATAACTGTTAATGCCAAAAATCGCACCAAAGGGACAACTTAAGGTCGATGTGGACTTAATCAACTAAAGAAAGGATATTTCGACGAGACGTGCGACGAGGGAAAAAATAAACGAGACAAGGGATTTGATGACGCAGGAAAAACCTCAATCGAGGAAAAAACCTGCGGACGACAAGGGGTGTCGTCGTTGCACTATGGTCGCCAATCAGGGGCGACGTCCTTGGTACTGGCGTCGGTCGTACGATGATTACAATACAAATGAAGAAAATACTTCGAAATGTAAAGTACAAGTGTTTGAATGTAAAAACAAGTGTTTGTCGTGTGTGAATACAAAGTGTGAACTGCTGGTCGAGGGCGGTTTGTCGTGCGTTGAGAGCGATACTTGAGCTTTCTTTCAAGTGTTCTTGAGTTCGCTGTAAGGTTCTGGTTTTCAGTACTTGATCTCCAGAGTTTGAATGTTCTTTGCTATGAGTTTGGATGATTTTCTCTGCTGTTTGCTGATGTTCGCTGGTGTATGCTGGATGTTAACTGATGTCCTTTGAAATGAGGCTTTAGCTTGTCTTTTATAGTCATCGCGTCATTAATTAGCTTCATTAATGATTTGATCAACGGCTACAACGGCTGGAAACGGTCGCCGGAGTGATCATCCATAATGCTCTTCGTCCGTTACGGCTGCTTGCTGTTAATGGCTTTGACTCCTGCATTAAATACTTAACAAACGTAACAGTCAAGGTTAACGTTAGTTTGGTCGAAGGTGCAATGATCTTACACGATGATCGTACGGGACGGGCGATGCTATGGTCGAGCGTCATGGGAGACGTACGACTTACCTTTTACGGGAGACGACAGATGTTTTCTGGGTTCTTGTCGAGACCTTATCTTAATACAAGATTTGGATTATAACGCGCGTCTTACCTGCTCTGGTCGTGGTCGTACGACGTGATTTTTTGCCCAAACAGTTTGCCCCCAAAATTTGAAAATTAAATGTCAAATTTAAGTTTTAAATTTTGCTTGTCGAACGCTTAGGCTTGTGACCTGGGTTGAGAGACTTACCTGGTTGTCGTGGAACTGGACCGATTTACCTTTAACTGAATGAGAAGTTGAAAAGGGAACGAGGTCGTGACGTCATACTGACACACGATGATGCTTACCAGCTGTCGAGGACAGGTGTCGACGATCCCTGTGGTTATACGAAAGGACGGGGATGCGCGGCGGTTATCAAAGGGCTCGACCTGACATGATCGACTGCATAAATAAAGATTACGATGGATCTTTTCTTGGCGATTTCCGTTCGTTTAGAACTTGCAAGGATCTTTGACCTAATTTAAGTTTTTCTAAGATCATATAAGATACGACCCTCCAGTTTGCGTATGCGTCGCAAGTCTATTGCTAGAAATCCTAGAATAAACTGGGATATCTGGGGCCTCTCAGAAGTGCAAATCAATTTAACGGGGCTGGCAATGTCGACAGAGCCTAGAAGCACCATTAAAAACGAAGAAGATCACGACGATTTTAGAAGTCTAGCGAGGATTCCCTTGGGGATTACCGTAAGCAAGGTCGGCAAGGTTCGACCGGAAATGTGCCCCAAGGGGTACGTTGTTATATACGAATACCCGTTCAAGATAGGCTTTCACTGGCCATATTCGCCTTTAGTCAAAGAGTTCCTGTGTGAATTTGATCTTTCGCCGGGGCAATTGATGCCCCAGTTCTGGCGAGTTATCTTGATCATCGAACGACTTACCTCCAACTGGAATCCTCCGATGAATATGAGGGACCTTCTGACGGCGTATAAGGTCAAGAATGACCGGTACCGTCGCTATAGTTTGTTTTCAAGGTGCAAGGGTGATCGTACCCTGGTTTTAAATACCGCGGTCAACGACCGTGGATGGAAGAAGAGGTATGTATTCGTACGGACATCGACGCTGGACACTGATAGTGACTGGATTAGGGAGGGTTGGAATATGACGGGTGAGCCTTTGATTATACGTTTTCATGTTATTCTGTTGCTCGATTGTTTCTTCGACTGGTCTTCTTTTTTATGTGTAGATATTGATTTCGATAAGGTAAAGCCGGATGATGCTTCTCGGGCTAAGATCGAAAAGTTCTTGGAATTTAGTACCGAAGACCGGTCGTATGTCACGCGTCATTTGATAGACGAGGATGATGACACCGTTTTCTTGAGCGATAGAGTGAAGCTGGGTCGAGAGGAGAAAGAAGAAGAGGAGAACTCTAAGAAGACTGAGGAGGAAGAGAAGAGTGAAGAACCAGAGGTAGAGATAATTGGTAAGTATTTGTTGTCTTCTTTTCGCTCGACCTGGTCTTTCTCTGTTCTGAATCGTCTAATTTCCTTCTTTTACCGTGCAGGTGAATCTCAAACGCAGGCGACATCTTCTGTTGCTAGGAAGATGGCCCGAGTCGAAGTAGCTCGCGAGGTGAGTGAGAAGGACGTGTCGACAACTGGGTCGGGAGTCCTGAAGAGAAAAGAGGTCCCGATAGCCGGGTCGGGCCCCTTAAAGAGGACAAAGGTGTCCGTTCTGAGGGAACCGTCTTTGAAGACGGGTAACCCATCGAGGGTTGCTTTGTCCAGGAAGGCGAAGGCGTCGGTTGCGTTTGACACGACCGGCGCAGAATCTGTGGATACTGCGCAACTGGTTACGATGTCTCCCGTAGTCCTATCCGGCCCTTCATCGACCGACAGGGGCAAAGGCGCGCAGAAGGGACCTGTGGGGGAAACGACGGTCAACTTTACGTTGCCGTCGGGTTTTCTGGACGACAATGTCTTGGACGATACGAAGTTGTTCCCCCATTTGGAAAAATATTTGCTTCCGTCTTTCAGGGAGCGTTTTGACGGGTTTTCTTTCGAGAAGAAAGAGTTCCATACAGCTGGACTCTTATTCTTGGTAAGCCTTTCTTTCAAGACTTGTCGTTTGTCGTTGTCGTTGTTTACTAATGCCGCTCATATTATGATTCTTCAGGCGTTCCAAGCTTCCCTGGCATTACATGCCGAAACGACGAATATAGAGGCTTCAACGGCTTCTGTTACCAAAGATGAAGATGCAGCGTTAGCTAAAGAGAAAGCTGCTTTGGAGCATGAAGAAGCGATGTCGGTGCGCCTTGACCATGCTCTGGACGAATTGGATGCCCTCAGTCATACAAGAGACGAGATAAACTCGCGTTTGAAGGAGTCCCTGATTTTGATGCGCGACCAGAGAGAGGAGCTGGAGGGGATGAAGGAATCCGTAACCGCGAAGAGGAAGGAAGTCGAGGGAATCAAAGCTAAAGTGATAAATTTGAAGAAGGAGTCTGATGAGTTGAAGGACGAAAATAAGTCTTTCTTTTCTTATGCTCGACTTACTGCGCGTGCGCCAGTTATGCGACGTCACCTGCAGGGCAAGGATCCTTTGGCTTCAGCGTCGGATGAGCTACGTCTCTTTTATGAGAGAGTCGGGACCGAGAGAGATCTCGACTTGGATGACGAGAAGGTGGTTGAGGAGGAGGTGGCTAACGAGGGTTTTCGGGATGAGGTATCAGACAAGGTTGTGATCGATGCTCCTCCACAACCTTAGAAAAAATGTATTTGTTTGTTCGTGCTGCTCGACCGTTAGTGGTCGATTATGTACTCGATGACTTATATAATGAACACAACTTTTGTTTGAACTTTATGCTTTATCCAAACCATGTTTAATTGTAAATTTGAACATAGGACACATAGGAAATCATGCGACTGAGGCATACATTGTAATACGATAAGTAAAACAAATATGTGAACACGCGATTAAAGCATTTTCTAAGTTAAAAAAAAACTTAGGGGTAAAACCGTTTAGACTTTGCGATCGTACGATTAGACCGTACAATGAGTTTGTATCGTATGCCCCTGTGGAGAAATGATCAAGTTAGAGACCTGATCATTTATGTCGTTCGACCTTGCGATATTAAAGTCATATAGTAGACTTAATGATTACTGTCGTGCGATTCTGCGATAATCTGTCGTGCGATTCTACGATAAAACGATGTCGGGGGTTGGTCGTTGGCTAGCCAACGACCCTCCGATGCTTAAGTCAGTAAACGTTTTGTGAGAAAAAATCGTATGAGAAAGAGTTAGAGAACGTACCACTTCAGACTCTCTCTATTTGCCCCCTGTCATTTATTACCGTATCCTTTTTGGGAGGAAAAGATAGGTTTTAAATGACAGAATGACACGGAGAAATATTGTCCTGCGGTCGACTATGTTGTCGTGCGACGAGGCACCATAGTAGATTTATCTCTGTGAAAAAGATATTAATTTAGGGATAGAAGAAACGAACCTGTCGAGAGCCTGATCTTGTGACTTTAGTTTATTTTCGCGGCTTCAAGGTAGACTTGTAGCACTCACGAGCGACTCCTGGATTCCCCATGGCGTAGGGAATTTCAATTGATAACTTTTGCATGTTCGGGAGTCGACGGTCGATGGCCATTAGCTGGAACAGCGACATCGTCGATGATGTCCTTGAGATTTCCTTTCGGGAAATGATATGCTAGTTCCTTCTTCAGTGTGATACAGTCGTCTGTCGCATGACCATGATCGGCATGGAAGTCGCACCACTTTGATTTGTCCTTCTTAGCATCGTCCAGGTCGGACTTTTTTGGCCATCGAATGGTAGCTTGAGCGGTCTTCAGAGCTTCGACTAAGTCCTTTACATATCCTTTGAATACGTAAGATGATATCTTGGGGTACTGAGTGAACTTAGTCGCGGTCTTGGCCTCTGCTTTCGTCTTGAAACGAACATTTGAAATTTGGCGCGATGGCTCTATTCTGGAAACAGCTTTTGTCTTGAACTCTGGCTTTCTGACGCCTAACGACTTCTTGTAGTCAGTGTGCTTGCGACGAAAGGCGGCATCATCTTCTACTCTTATATATGCTAAGGTTCGAGCTCGGACGTCTTTGAAAGTCTCTGGGGGATACTTGGTCAGGTCGATATATAGACCTGAACTATCGTCTAGACCACGCTTATAGGCTTCGATCGCGGTTTTGACGACGCAATTGCGGATGCTGATCATTTCGGCATTAAATCTAGTGAAATAACTTCGAATAGACTCATTAGATTTCGGCACGATGTAATATAGGTCGCTGGTATGCTTATCCATCTTACTACTGCTGGCGAATTGCTGGGAGAACTGGTTAACCAACTCAGCAAACGACCCGATGGACTTGGGTTTGAGATTGATTTACCATTGGAGAGCTGGACCAGTGAGAGTTACTCCGAAAATCTTACACATGCATACTTCCTGGTACATAAAAGGGATCGAGATCGTCCACATGAGCTGCTTGTACTGCGTGACGTGCTCAGTCGGATAAGTCACACCAGAATATTTGGGAGTGAAGGCAGGAATGTTATACTTCTTTGGGACTTCGACGGTGGCAATCTCGTCGATGAAGGGCGACGCCTGATTCCCTGAGCGAGGCTCGACGTCAACGGGTACGGCTGCCCCAGGCAACTAGGCGAGCAAGGACAGGACGCGCTCATTTTGGTCTTCTAATATCTTCAAACGCTGGGCGACGGGATCGTTAAGATCAGGATTTGCCCCTGTCGAGGGATTGGTCCCTGGACTAGTGCCATTACCATGCAATGAACCATTGGTGTCCCCATTGAACGGGACAAAATATGGCTACGACCCATAGTGGAATTGTTGCGGTCCATTCCGAAACGGCTGCGGTCCTTACTGAAAAGGCTGCGATCCATCGTGGAGTGGCTGAGATCCACCTTGAGGTCTGTTTGGGCAAAAATTCACGTCGTACGACCACGACCAGAAAAGGTAAGATGCGCGTTATGAAAGACATCTTGGATTAATATAAGGTCCCGACCAAGACCCGCAGAACATCCGTCGTCCGTCGTAAAAGGTAAGTCGAGAGTTTCCTAGGACGTACGACCATAGCGACGCCCGTCCTGCATAACTGTCGCATCGAACCATACGTCTTCGACCAAAACTAACGTTAACCATGACTGTTACGTTTTGTTAAGTGTTTAATGCAGGAGTTAAAGCTATTAAAGGAGCAACGGCTATATCCGACGCAAGCCGTTATCCGACGCAAGCTGTTACTCGTAACGGACGAAGACCATTATGGATAATCACGCCGGCAGCCGTTACAGACCGTTGCGACAATTAAAGCTGTTAATGAAGCAATCAATGAGCTAATCAAAGCTCCCAAAGACTATAAAGCTAGAGCCGAATCCTCATTTCAGGGGGACGGAACATCGAACATCGAAGTAGAGAACATCTGGAGATCATCTGAAGGACATCTGCAGAGTAATCTACTACAATCATTCAAGCTCAAGAACCACACTACGAACTCAAGAAAAGCTCAAGTTGTCGCTCCTGACATACGACATCAGCCTTCGACCAACATTTTACACTTTGTATTCACATACAACAAACACTGTTTTTTACATTCAAACACTTGTACTTTACATTTCGAAGCATTTCCTTCATTTGTATTGTAACCCTTGTACGACCGACGCCAGTACCGAAGGACATCGCCCCTGATTGGCGACCATAGTATAGCGACGACACCCACTGTCGTCCGCAGGTTTTTTCCTCGTTTGAGGTTTTTCATGCGTCATCAAATCTCTTGTTTCCTTTATTTATATCCTCGTCGCACGTCTCGTCGAAAGATTCTTTCTTTAGTTGTTTAAGTCCACATCGACCTTAAGTTGTCCCTTTGGTGCGATTTTTGGCATTAACAGTAGTCCACATCGACCTTAAGTTGTCCCTTTGGTGCGATTTTTGGCATTAACAGTTTGGCGCCATCCGTGGGACCTCATCTAGAGAAAATCCTCGACGAACGTGCATTCTACTAACGGTTTCTTGGAGTTTTCCTCTGTTTTCTATTGCAGGAAAAATGGCAACCCCTGGAAATCCACAGCAATCCGTTGCTCAGATGTATCAGGAGCTCGAAGTCGCCAGGAATTAGCTCAATGCAATGGCGGAGCAGAATCACAGAGCATCTGAGGAGATTGCACAATTGAGAAATCCTTTCGGACCTCAGAATGGTCCTAGGCCGTTCGTGCAGAATCCAGTTCCGGGATCATTCAATCAGAATGATTCTAGACCATTTGTTCAGAATCTAGATACAGGACCAGATCCTTCCGCACAGAATCAGCATCCAGGTCCGTTTACGTAGAATCAGCAACTAGGGCCGTTCAACCCAAATCCCCAGTTCGGACCAATTTCCCCTCAGCATCTCAGGCCACCACCCATGAATAATGAGTCGCAGCCGTTACAGGGGTCGCAGCCATTTCAACAGCCATTCCAGAATGGACCTCAAGGTGGATCTCAGCCATTCCACGGTGGTTAGCAGCCTTTCCAGCAAGGATCCCAGCCGTTCCAGAATGGATCACATCAATTTAATCATGGGTTGCAGCCATCTTTTGTCCCGTTCAATGGAGACACCAATGGCTCATCGCATAACAATGGCATCAGCTCAGGAGTTAACTCTCAAGCAGGGGCAGCCGTCGGTCATAATGACCCCGTTGCTCAGCGTTTGAAGACGCTGGAAGATCAGAATGAGCGCGTCCTATCCTTGCTCGCCAAATTGGCTGGGGCAGCCGTGCCAGTCGACGTCGAGCCTCGATCCGGCTTTCAGGCGTCTCCTTTTATCGACGAGATTGCAACTGTCGAGGTCCCATTGAAATATAACATCCCCGCTTTCACTCCTAAGTATTCTGGTGTGACCGATCCAACCGAGCACGTCGCACAATATAAGCAGCTTATGTGGACGATCTCAATTCCATTTATGTGTCAGGAAGTATGCATGTGTAAGAGCTTCGGTGCAACCCTCACTGGTCCAGCTCTCCAATGGTTGATCAATCTCAAACCCAAGCCTATCGGGTCGTTCGCCGAGTTGGTCAATCAATTCTCCCAGCAATTCGCCAGCAGTCGTAAGATGGAGAAGCAGACTAGTGACATGTATTACGTCGTGCAGAAAGCCAGCGAGTCTATTCAGAGTTATTTCAATAGATTCAATGCTGAAATGATCAGTATCCGCAATGGTGACATCAAAACTGCGATCGAAGCTTATAAGCGTGGTCTAGACGATAGTTCAGGTCTATATATCGATCTGACCAAGTATCCCCCAGAGACTTTCGAAGACGTCCGAGCTCGAACCTTAGCATATATGAGGGTCGAAGATGATGCCGCCTTTCGTCGCAAGCACACTAACAACAAGAAGTCGTTAGGCGTCAGAAAGCCAGAGTTCAAGACAAAGGTTGTTTCCAGAATAGAGCCAGCGCGCCAAATTTCAAATGTTCGTTTCAAGACGAAAGCAGAGGCCACGACCGCAGCTAAATTTCCTCGATACCCCAAGATATCCTCTTACGGATTCAAAGGGTCCGCAAAAGACTTAGTCGAAGCTCTGAAGACCACCCAAGCAACCATCCGGTAGCCGAAGAAGTCTGACTTGGACGATGCTAAGAAGGATAAATCAAGGTGGTGCGACTTCCACGTCGATCATGGTCACGCGACAGATGATTGCATCGCGCTGGAGAAGGAGCTAGCATATCACTTCCCAAAAAGGAAATCTCAAAGATATCATCGACGATGACGCTAATCCAGCTAGTAACCATCGACCACCGACCCCCGAGCATACAAAAGTCGTCAATTGCATCACCGGTGGTTCAGACATGCATGGTCTGACATACTCCACAGTCAGGCGCCTTTGACAGGTTCGTTCTTCTAAAATTATATCTTTTCCATAGGGATAAGTCTACTATGGTGCCCTGTCGCACGACAATATCTCATCAGATCGCAGTGTCATCCTGTCATTTAAAACCTATCTTTCCTCCGAAAAGAATTAGATAATAAATGACAGGGGGGAAATATCCCACTAAAAAGAGAATCTAATGGTATGTTCCTAAATCTTTTTCATACGATTTTTTCTCACAACTGACTTAAGCATCGGAAGGTCGTTGGTTAGCCAACAACCAACCCTTAACATCGTTTTACCGCAGAATCGCACGACAGCTTATCGCAGGATCGCACGACAGTAGTCATTAAGTCTACAATATGACTTTAAATTCACAAGGTCGCACGATATAAACGACCAAATCTATGATTTGATCATCCTTTACAGGGACATACGATTCAAATTAATCACACGACTTAGTCGTACGATTGCGAGGTCTAACGATCTCATGATCTAAGCCTCTTAACTTGGAAAAATTTCATACTCCGAATGTATGTTTTAGTCGCATGTGCTTATGTTTATACACACGATTTAAAAGTCTTATGGCTTACGTACCAGTTATTGTGTTACAATGAATGCCTTAGTCGCATGATTCCCAGATTCAATTTCATAATTGATATGGTATTTGTTTACCAAATATATAAAACGCAAGTTCAAACAAAAGTTCAAAGTTTCATTTACAAAACTGTCGGTTATATTCAAAAGAACTCGACTACCGACGCTCGAATATACAAAGATAAAATGGTTCGACCACCAACGGTCGAGACATGAAAAGACATAGCATTTCCTAAACCTAGAGAAAAGCGTCGATGGCAAGCTCTGCCCAAAAGTCTCGACCTTCAAAGCCCTGCTAATCCTGAAGAACTGATGCAAGGATCAGACGAGTATATTAGGAGTAGTCTTCCAACTCCTTACGCCTCGACATTCTGAGAATATGGCTCTAAAGATTAATGTTAAGGTTGGAGGAAGGAATATATCCTTCTCAACGATCGACCTCCACTCCAGCATTTCCTCTACCTTCACATATTCAATGAGAGGAAACAGAAGCATCTGCAAATTACAAAAGAAACATACTAAATGCTCAGCGAAAGAGCTTCGATAACACAAGTTTTGAAAGAAAAACTTACAAAGAACGCCAGTTCGGCTAAACACAGTCCAATCTCTTCAACAGAGATTCTTCGAAAATGCTCCTTGAAAGATAAGAGCTGATATTTCCCCAGATGCGGAAGTGACTCTGCCCTGACGAGGACATAGTCATCAGGAGGGTTGACGACAACGCAAAGTTGTTTGTCGCCATAAACTCTCCCTCATTCTCTCCCGTCTTTACACCCTTGCCCCTGGCGGCTGACGAAAGGGTCGACGAGGATGTAGAGAACATCGTCGGCAGTTGCGCAATATGAAACATCGTCGCTAGTTGCGTAGTATGAAACACCGTCGCCAGTTGCGCAGTATGAAACATCGTCGCCAGTTGCGCAGTATGAAACACCGTCGCCAAGTTGCGCAGTATGAGACCTCGTCGCCGGTTGCGCAATATGAGACATCGTCGCCAGTTGTATCAACAGATCCAATCCAATCACTGTCCGTATCCAGCACATAGCTCATCTTCCATTTGCGATCATCGACAGCAGTGTTCAAAACTAAGGTACGATCACCCTTAAGTCCTGAAAGTAAACTATAACGACGATATTGATCGGGCGTGACTTTATACACCACTCCCAGTGCGAGGTAAGTCGCTCGATGATCAGGATAACTCGCCAGAACTGGGGCATCGGTTACCTCGGTAAAAGATCGAATTCACTCATGAACACTTCGACCAAAGGCGAATACGGCCAATGGAAGCCCATCTTAAACAGGTACTCATATATCACGGCATATCCATCAGGACACATCTCCGGTCGAACCTTGCCAACCTTGCTTATGGTAATACACATGAGAATCCTCGCTAGACTTCCAAAGTCGTCAAAATCTTTTTCGTTTCTAATAACACCTCTGGGCTCCGTCGACATTCAACTGGTAAGCACGATCGTATGTCAGCATGACGTCACGACCTCGTTCCCCTTTTTAACTTCTCGTTCAGTTAGAGGCAAACCAGCCCAGTTACAAGGCATTCAAGGTAATTTTTTCTGACCCTTGCTCTATTTTTTACGCGTCTGATTGACAAAATTTAAACTCGAATTTGCCATCCTTCTTTCAAATTTTAGGGGCAAACTGTTTGGGCAAAAATTCACGTCGTACCACCACGACCAGAAAAGGTAAGACGTGCATTATGAAAGACATCTTGGATTAATATAAGGTCCCGACCAAGACCCGCAGAACATTCGTCGTCCGTCGTAAAAGGTAAGTCGAGAGTTTCCTAGGACGTACGACCATAGCGACGCCCGTCCTGCATAACTGTCGCATCGAACCATACGTCTTCGACCAAAACTAACGTTAACCATGACTGTTACGTTTTGTTAAGTGTTTAATGCAGGAGTCAAAGCTATTAAAGGAGCAACGGCTATATCTGAAGCAAGCCGTTATCCGACGCAAGCTGTTACTCGTAACGGACGAAGACCATTATGGATAATCACGCCGGCAGCCGTTACAGACCGTTGCGACAATTAATGCTGTTAATGAAGCAATCAATGAGCTAATCAAAGCTCCCAAAGACTATAAAGCTAGAGCTGAATCCTCATTTCAGGGGGACGGAACATCGAACATCGAAGTAGAGAACATCTGGAGATTATCTGAAGGACATCTGCAGAGTAATCTACTACAATCATTCAAGCTCAAGAACCACACTACGAACTCAAGAAAAGCTCAAGTTGTCGCTCCTGACGTACGACATCAGCCTTCGACCAACAGTTTACACTTTGTATTCACATACGACAAACACTGTTTTTTACATTCAAACACTTGTACTTTATATTTCGAAGCATTTCCTTCATCTGTATTGTAACCCTTGTACGACCGACGCCAGTACCGAAGGACATCGCCCCTGATTGGCGACCATAGTATAGCGACGACACCCACTGTCGTCCGCAGGTTTTTTCCTCGTTTGAGGTTTTTCTTGCGTCATCAAATCTCTTGTTTCCTTTATTTTTATCCTCGTCGCACGTCTCGTCAAAAGATTCTTTCTTTAGTTGTTTAAGTCCACATCGACCTTAAGTTGTCCCTTTGGTGCGATTTTTGGCATTAACAAGGTCCATTCTGAAATGGCTGCTGAAATGGTTGCGACCCCTGCTAGAAAGGCTGCGACCCTTGTAATGGCTGAGACCCATTATTCACGGGTGGTGGCCTTATGTGCTGAGGGGGAACTGTCCCAAACTGAGGATTTGGGTTGGATGTCCCTGGCTGTTGATTCTGCATGAACGGGCCTGGATGTTGATTCTGCGCGGATGAACCTGGATTCGGGACAAATGGTCTAGGGCCATTCTGGTCGAACGATCTTGGAATTGGGTTCTGCACGAACGGCCTAGGACCATTTTGAGGCCCAAGAGGATTTCTTAACCGCGCGATCTCCTCAGCTGCTCTGCGATTCTGCTCTGCCATTGCATTGAGCTGGTTCCTGGCGACTTCGAGCTCCTGATACATCTGAGCAACAGCTTGCTGCGGATTTCCAGGGGCTGCCATTATTCCTGTAATAGAGTGCAGAAAAAAAAAACTCCAAGAAACTGTTAGTAGGGTGCACGTTCGTCGAGGATTTTCTCTAGATGAGGTCCCACGGATGGCGCCAAACTGTTAATGCCAAAAATCGCACCAAAGGGACAACTTAAGGTTGATGTGGACTTAATCAACTAAAGAAAGGATCTTTCGACGAGACGTGCGACGAGGGAAAAAATAAACGAGACAAGGGATTTGATGACGCAGGAAAAACCTCAATCGAGGAAAAAACCTGCGGACGACAAGGGGTGTCGTCGCTGCACTATGGTCGCCAATCAGGGGCGACGTCCTTGGTACTGGCGTCGGTCGTACGATGATTACAATACAAATGAAGGAAATACTTCGAAATGTAAAGTACAAGTGTTTGAATGTAAAAACAAGTGTTTGTCGTGTGTGAATACAAAGTGTGAACTGCTGGTCGAGGGCGGTTTGTCATGCATCGAGGGCGGTTTGTCGTGCGTCGAGAGCGATACTTGAGCTTTCCTTCGAGTGTTCTTGAGTTCGCTGTAAGGTTCTGGTTTTCAGTACTTGATCTCCAGAGTTTGAATGTTCTTTGCTATGAGTTTGGATGATTTTCTCTGCTGTTTGCTGATGTTCGCTGGTGTATGCTGGATGTTAACTGATGTCCTTTGAAATGAGGCTTTAGCTTGTCTTTTATAGTCATCGCGTCATTAATTAGCTTCATTAATGATTTGATCAACGGCTACAACGGCTGGAAACGGTCGCCGGAGTGATCATCCATAATGCTCTTCGTCCGTTACGGCTGCTTGCTGTTAATGGCTTTGACTCCTGCATTAAATACTTAACAAACGTAACAGTCAAGGTTAACGTTAGTTTGGTCGAAGGTGCAATGATCTTACGCGAAGGTCGTACGGGACGGGCGATGCTATGGTCGAGCGTCATGGGAGACGTACGACTTACCTTTTACGGGAGACGACGGATGTTTTCTGGGTTCTTGTCGAGACCTTATCTTAATACAAGATTTGGATTATAACGCGCGTCTTACCTGCTCTGGTCATGGTCGTACGACGTGATTTTTTGCCCAAACAATAACCCACACTACTTAACAAAGGGAAGATATCAAGTTCCAACCCTGTATGATTTTTGCTTGCTTTGGGTTAGATAAAAAGTACCCAGAGTACGCGATTCAATGGACTGGTCCTCTTGAACCAGAAAAGGAAGAGGAAACCGAGGAACATAAATGCACACAAAAACGAGGAATTCAACTTCCATTTTGTTATGAACCTTTAAACTACTCATATCAAAAGGACAAAAAGTACCTTTCCAATGACTACTTCGACCCCTACAAGGTAGCTAGTCCCAAGGATTCCTCCAAAAAGGATGAGGATCTAGCACCTGCAACCAAGACTGAGACGGATGAGTTTAAACTCTATGTTCCTCCTCTCATCTTGGAAGCAAAAATAGTCGAGTTGGAGGAGTCCATTGAGAAAGAAAGGTCAATGTTTCAAAAGGAAAAGCAAGTCTTACTTACAAAGCTTGAGAATCTAAAATCAGTCAAAACCGACAATGTGTCTGATGAAGGACAGGAAATCCTTCGGTTTGAAATAAATCGACTCACGTCACAACTGTCCGCTTTGGCAACAGAAGTGATGCAAGAGAAAGTGAGTAAAAGTCAACTCCAAGAGCAGTTTGACCAACTCCAATCTGAAAAGACGATTTCACCCGAACTTTCTTCTAGCTCATCGGACACGTCTTCGTGTAAAGCTTTCTTAGGAAAAACTTTTTCAACACAAGACGATCAAGATTCTCAAGACGAGAGTGTTTTACGGAATTTAAACTCTGATTTTTTCTTAGCTTCCGCACCAAATTCCCCAAAACACACAAGCACAAAGAGTTCCTCGCCTTCCTCACCTGATCCTAGTCCAGTACTTCCCAAGATAAATTTTTCAGAGTACATGAACTCCGAAGGTAACAGTGAAGAAGAGTTTGATTCGTTTCCCTTCGACAAACCTCTTCCAAGTCACACTGATTTTTTATCCCCCGTGGTCAATCATCCGGTTAATTCTTTAAAAGAAAGCTGTTCTCAAACAAAGGCCTCAGCTGTGATCAAAATTTCCCAGTCAAAACCAACCTCGAAACCTGTTTCCAAAAGGCAATCACAGCCAAGGCAAGCGACCGGACTATTGACTGCCAACACTACTATTTCTCCAAGTCAACCTGATTTTTTGTCTCCAGTGGTTAATCGTCCGGTCAATTTTCTAACGGGCGACTGTTCTCAACCCAAGACTCCGGCTGTGATCAAGATTCTTAAAAATGTTTCCAATTCTCAAAAACAGTCACAGCCGAAGCAAAAGACCGAACGACCGACCACTAAGACCCCTCTTTCCTCAAAAGTCACTGATCATACTGTCCCTGCTGTTTCAGATCAAAATGGTCGCGCTAATAAAGAAACACCAAAGTGGCTAAAGAGGGATTCTGTCAAGAAGGATGTGTCAAAGTCTTCCCCACCTGTTTTCAATTCTAGAATAGACAAAGACAATTATGCTTGGAATCATTGGAACCATTTTGATGTTTCTTTTCCCGTTAAAGTTAACTCTCTTAATCAATTGATTCAGTTATCGCATAATTGTTTATGTTGTTCTAATTGTGGTTGGAATGAGTTTGATGATATTCATAATAATGATTGGTATGCGCCTTACTTTGTTGGTAACCTATTTCATAAGCGCAAACCCCATAATAATAAGCAACAACACCATTTCAAAAGGGGTACCTATCAAAAGGTTAAACCACAACGGGAGACTCACCCCATTCCTACACGAGTTGCTCTTACTGGGGTTAAACCGGCACCCAGGTGGGAAGCTGCTGCAAAACCTGTTCCTCCAAAAGGTGTGCACTCTGCACCTAAGAGGAAACAAGTGCCAAACCCAGTTCCCTCTAACAGTGTAAATCTTACACCTAAAAGGAAAGATGGAACAAAGCAGGCTTCCCCAAACGGTGCCAAACCTAACCCTCCAGGACCCAAACAAATTTGGGTACCTAAACAACACTAATCTTGTTTTGCAGCACGGTCATGTGTGGTACATAGATTCTGGATGCTCCAAGCACATGACCGGAAGGAGGGAGCTTCTCGCGAACTACAAAGAAGCATACGGCGGACACGTAAGATTTGGGAATAACGAGAAGTCGTCGATCGTGGGCTACGACGACATCGTACAAGACAAGATAACAATCAAGAAGGTATCCCACGTCGCAGGATTAGGGCACAATCTCTTCAGCATCGGTCAATTCTGCGACAAGGATCTCGAGGTCAGCTTTAAAGCCACAAGGTGTAGAATCCTCAACAACGACGAAGAAGAGCTACTGGTTGGGACTCGAAAGACCAATCTCTACACCATTGACCTCGCATCACTCAAATCCAACAATCCTGTCTACCTCTTGTCAAAAGCCGACTCTGATCAAGTTTGGCTCTGGCATAGACATCTCTCGCACCTCAACTTTAGAAGTATCAATCAACTGGTGCTAGGCAAACACGTCAGAGGCGTGCCCCAACTTCCGTTCGTGAAGGATCGTCTCTGTGGGGCATGCGAAAAGGGAAAGATGAAGCGCACAACACATCCGCCGAAGGCAACTCCGAGCACGTCCCGGACCCTCGAACTCATTCATATGGATTTGTGTGGTCCAATGCGTGTTCCGAGCATCAACAAGCGCAAATACGTGCTTCTGATGGTGGATGACTACTCACGCTACACTTGGGTGATGTTCTTACGCTCGAAGGATGAAACTCCGGAGCTCATTATTGATCACCTGAAGACTGTCCAGAAGAACAAGCTTCAACACGTTCAGTCCATCAGAACTGACAACGG
Source organism: Saussurea involucrata (assembly GCA_033807775.1). NCBI lineage: Eukaryota > Viridiplantae > Streptophyta > Magnoliopsida > Asterales > Asteraceae > Saussurea > Saussurea involucrata. The sequence goes on along the minus strand of CM066320.1, from coordinate 180,275,847 downwards.
GATGGAGTTCAAGAATCAAAAGGTGGATGACTATCTGAGATCAGTGGGCATCACACATACCTTCTCTGCCACACGCACTCCTCAGCAAAACGGAGTGGTAGAAAGACGGAACCGTACTCTCGTTGAAGCTGCCCGCACAATGCTTTCCCAAGCAAATCTACCGCTGTATCTCTGGGCTGAAGCGGTGTCTACGACATGCTACACGCAAAAACGCTCTATTCTTCTCAAGCGGTTCAACAAGACGCCCTACGAGATCATGAATAATCACGTTCCAACCATCGACTACTTTCACGCATTCAGATGCACTTGCTATGTGCTGAACGACAAGGACGATCTCGGGTAATTCAGCCCTAAGGCGGACGAAGGAGTTTTTATTGGATACTCCATGCAGGCTAAGGCGTATCGCGTTTACAACAAACGGACCAAAACCGTTGTTGAAAGCATAAACGTGACATTCGGCGAAGCCGCAGATTTGGCTTCTGAACAACTCAGTTCAGAACCCGGTTTAACTGGAGTGCTAGCTTCCGGACCCTCGAGTTCGGGATCTGCACAAGCTACAGTAAATCCGAATCATGCATCTTCATCGAATGCTGACTCTTCTGATTTAGATTTACCGTTTCAATATTTCTATGATGACATACTTAACTCTTCTGCTCCTGTCTCAGCGCAGCCGCGACTTGAAGCTGCTCGCAATGAGGATTCGGCCGCTCTATCCGGTCTGCCTCCTTCAACGAGTACGCCGTCAACATCTATAGAGACAGCTCAACCGTCATCATCAGATACGCATGCACCTGGTACGGTAACCCCCCGGAGGAACCCATACTCTCGGAGATCGCTCCTACTGATTCGTCATCTGCTACAATCGATGCTCAACCTCTGCACTCCTCGAAACCAGAAGTTGTTCAACCATCGACAAATCCTCCCCCACTTCCTCCAAGAAACACGACTGCTACTATTGAACAAGTTCAAGACCTTCCATCAGGTTCGTACGTGGATCCGGACATATCTCACTCTACCCAGCAGCCGCTTCCGCACTCCACCAAATGGACGAAGGCCCATCCCCTACATCAGATCATCGGTGATCTTTTAACTCCTGTTCGTATACGAGGCGCTTCCGCCAACTTCTGCCTATTCTCTGGCTTCTTGAGCAAGATTGAGCCGACGAACGTACGCGAAGCGCTCGAAGATCCAGACTGGATCATCGCCATGCAAGAAGAGCTAAATCAATTCGAGGCTCTAAAGGTATGGCGACTGGTTCCACGTCCTAAGCACAAGACGGTAATCGGCACCAAATGGATCTTCAAAAATAAAAAGGACGAAGATGGTATCGTTGTTCGCAACAAGGGGCGTCTTGTGGCCAAAGGGTACCGACAACAAGAGGGGATCGACTATGATGAGACCTACGCTCCGATAGCACGAATCGAGGCAATCCGTATGTTTCTCGCTTATGCCGCGCACAAGAACTTCACAGTCTTCCAAATGGATGTGAAGACAACCTTTCTTTACGGCGACCTCCAAGAAGAAGTTTACGTGTCGCAACCCGACGGATTTGTGGATGACTCGAAGCCTGATCATGTCTACATCTTAGACAAGGCACTATACGCCTTGAAGCAAGCACCGCGAGCATGGTACAACACACTATCAAAGTTCTTGTTAGAAGCCGAGTTCACTCGAGGTACAATTGATTCTACACTGTTTATCAAGAACGAAAAGGGCCACATAATTCTAGTCCAGGTATATTTCGACGACATCATTTTCGGTTCTACTAGTCCTTTATATGCAAAGAACTTTGCCACTCTCATGGGGAAATTTTTTAAAATGAGTATGCTTTGTGAGATGAATTTTTTCCTTGGTCTTCAAGTTAAACAACTGTCGACAGGAATTTTCATAAACCAGTTCAAATACATTCGGGATATTCTTCGGAAATTCCAATTGGACCAGTCCTCACCAATGAAAACTCCCATGGCAACCAATACAAAGCTTGACGCTGATCCTAACGGAAAGGCTGTCAACGCCAAATTGTATCGGGGAATGATCGGTTCTTTAATGAACCTAACTGCCAGTAGACCGGACATCATGTTTTCGACATTTCTTTGCGCCCGTTATCAGTCAAACCCTAAAGAGTCTTATTACAATGCTGTTAAACGAATTTTTCGTTATTTACGTGGTACTGCTGATCTTGGCCTTTGGTACCCGAAAGAGACAGGTTTTGGCCTATCCGCTTACTCTGATGCGGATCACGCGGGATGCATGTTGGACCGCAAGAGCACCTCGGGACACATTCAGTTCTTGGGAGATAGCCTGGTAAGTTGGGCTTCGAAGAAACAACAATGTGTTTCAACATCAACTGCTGAGGCGGGGTATGTAGCCGCCGCAAGTTGTTGTTCCCAAGTAATTTGGATGAGGACGCAACTCAAAGACTACGGCTTTACGTATGTCAAAGTCCCGATCTATTGTGACTCGAAGAGCGCAATTACCATATCAAGCAACCCGGTCCAACACACCAAGACGAAGCACATCGACGTTCGGTATCATTTTATTAAGGATCACGTCGAAAGAGGTACAGTCGAACTCTACTTCGTAAATACTGATCATCAGTTAGCAGACCTATTTACCAAAGCCTTGGACGAAAAACGTTTCAAATTTCTTGTGTTCAAGCTAGGTATGCTAAATCTGAAGACTTAATCTGAATGTGTGCCTCTTACAAGTTCCATACATCTACGAGCAACTGTATACTCATCATTCGGTGTTCTCACTCCTGATGACTGAGCAAACACTTTCTCGCACATGTATTCTACTTGTCTTAGCTACACATTTAGACCATTGTCTCTGTATTTATTAGGTAGATTTCGTGTATTTTCCTTTCTTCATGTGGTTCTTTTATTTCATACTGTCGTCTGTTTTTTCACTTTATTATCTTTGTGCTTTCACCATATGTTCTTGTGTTCAGGGGAGCACTTTGCGATATCAGGTAAGGTTCCTCATACTTTGAGGGGGAGCGTCACACACAGTTTTTCTTAAATGACAAAAGTTTTTGTGTGTGTGGGCACTCCTGCGTGTGTGTTATAGTCATCATCTAATGCTCATCATTTGAGGGGGAGCGACACAAATTTTTCTTTAAATGTCTAAATTTTTATGTGTCAGACTCTCCATTGCACATCCCTATACACTATCCGAGGGGGAGAAAGGATATACCCATGCTCCGCTTGAGGGGGAGTGAGAGGAAGTTCTCTTCCAGTACAAATTCCTGAAATTATTCACGGAACAGGACTATTCAGAGTTATCCGGACAACTCTCGAATCCGGACAACTCTCGCTTCCGGACAACTCTCGCATCCGGACAACTCTCGCATCCGGACATAATCCGGACCGGGTAGATATCCGGGTCGGCTACGTACCCAGACTCCACCATGTATATATATATATATATATATATATATATATATATATATATATATATATATATATATATATACGTGTCCGGACTCACTCGTGTTTCATATCCGGAAAATCACGCAAAAACCCTAAACCCCATTTCTATATCTTTCTCGCTCGGACTCTCCCCTCTCTCTCGATTCACGGTGTTTTTAGTTCCTATATTCAGGTATGTTCCTCGATTGTCATTGCTAGTCATCTATTTGCGCGTTTCACACACTTTGCATCACAAACCGACCCCTGATTGGGTCGATCCCACAGTAACCGACACCCTTAAGGGTTTTTCGTCGTTTTCGCTTCAATGGATACGATTCAAGGGTTGTCCACACTCCATTAAGCTAATATTTGCTTCTGGACATCCCTTCCGCACCCTAGCACTAGCTTGGGATCTCCTATTTGGCACATTGAACAACTGAGTCACCGTCCGGACACATTCGTCGTGTCCGGACACCTTCAAGGCCATGAAGCTCCATCCGGACACTACCATCACCCGGAGACCTAGTTGTCCGGAAACCTAAGGGTTTCTGGTAAGTTCAACTACCGGGTAGTTTGGTGTCCGGACTCTACAGTTATCCGGAAAATTCATGTATCCGGGAACATTTATCCGGAAATCTGTCGAACCTCATGTCCGGATTGCTTCATTTATCCGGATACTCCCCCTTAATCCGGTAACTGTTGTTATCCGGATAGTACGGGTTATCCGGACATTCTCTTATCCGGACAATTGTTATCCGAAAACATTATGTTCTCTGGTTTCTTTGGTTGCTTCACTGTCCTTATCCGGATACCCCTGTCGTGTCCAATTCAGTACCTGCTTTGTTACAACCAGTCCTCGATCTGTCTCAGATTGAGCCACTCACAGCAAAGGTACGCGCCGACACCTGTTTATCCGCCTTCTTTACTAACTACGATGCTATTTTACAGATTATCTATGGCGGATCAACAACAACCTCTTCCCGGACAACATGGAGACCCACAACCACCTCCTCAGAAGCAAATACCTCAAGAGGAGGATATTATTGACGACGAAGCCGATGCTGCCTTGGTTGACCCTGACCATGGTACTGAACTGGAGGCCAATAATCACCACCTGGACCCGACACTATTCAGGCCCCAGCCACACCATCGGGTCCTTCTGGAAATCCTTATGAATCACCCTCTCCGTGAGGCCCTTACCAGCACAGCCGACGTCCCAGTCCTGTACGTTCTGCAGGTATGGCTCACCGCCCGAGTCGTCACAGCCGGTAACTCGCAGTCGATCACCGCTCAAATCGATAACCAACCTTTCATGCTCACACCGGACTCATTCCGCCGACTTCTCTCTCTTCCAGAGGCCACCGCCAACAATCACGAACGGTACGATTCTGCCGTAAATGATGATACACTGTGCGCTCAAATCCGCGCACTTGGCTACAACCATGATCTCAACCGGCCGTCTGCATTCAATCGCAAGTTCCTGGCTCCGATATGGTACACTCTCTTTACAATCCTAAACCGCTGTCTTTCCTCGAGATGGAGAGGTATTGATCAGTGCACCGGCGACTTCCTTCGCCTAGTTCATGTTGTGTGCTATAACCGCCACATCGACTTCGCAATGATCATCTGGAGGGAGCTCGTCACCGCTATTCGCCACATCGGAGGGTCCAAACAGAAGAAGTTTCTTCCGTATCCGCGTTTCCTTTCGCTTGCGGTGCGTCAACACATAGACGCGAATCCTGCCATTCTTCGCCGCCTAAACCATCCGGTATGTCCCCATCACCACTTATAGTCCATGGTTATACGCAATCCATCTGATGCGGTAGCCATGCCCATCCCTGAACCACTACTAGCCATTGCCGATCCCACTGCACCAGGGGTAGTAGCATATAGGGGAGCGTTAGGAAATCCCATGGTCCACCCAGAGCCGGAGGGACCTGCCCAGGGACTTAGACCCGAGAGACGTGAGGGTCCAAGAGTAAGAGGTGGAAGGGCCCGACAAGCAGGTGCTGTCGGGCGGGGAACGTTAGTTGTGAGAGGAAGGGGAATGAGAGTAGGTGGTGCAGTGGAATCGCAACCCGGTTCCAGCCACCCCCAATCTAGACCCGCTCTTCATCATTCGACCGAACCATATGTTACTGAACCCCCTTCCCCATCACACCATATTGAAGACGTGGTTTCTGACTCCACGGACTCCGATACCGACCGTTCTATACGTCTGAAACACATACCTCACGGTATCGGACCCAACCCAGATTATTACACTGGTGGAATCTTTTTTGACTCACCTCCTCTTACTGGAACCGGACCTATTATTAAGACATCTCAGGGAGAACAAGTAGATGAGTTAGACCATGCGAGGCGGAGAGAACTGCGTTCAAAGTTGAACCAGGAAAGAACGAGCTGTAAAGAAAAAGAGGCTCCTGAGCGAACCGAACCGAGTGACATCCGGGTAGCCACATCTGCTATCCTGTCTCATGAGTTGGGACAGGGTATTGAAGAAGCCTGTTGATCCAAACCCCTCAGTGATTTGATAATGACCCTATCTTAAATACTTAGTGAAAATTGTAAGTAAACAATATGTATCAGAGTTTCACTATCGCTGATAAGTACTAAGATCTTACAGTACTGCTGATAGGAACTCTCGCTCTTTTAGATTAAACATTCAGCGAACACTGTTCACCATATCGCTGAGTCTGTTCAGTCCTTATGGTGATCGCTGATAAATTAGTTGTTTACTTATGATCCCTGAAGACAAGATTCACGTCAACAAAGGTTCTACGCTGAAGTCGAAGATCAAGCTCAAGAACCACCGACAAGTCTCCTAATGAACTGATGCGGATCAGCGAAGACTCAGATTTGTCCACTCAACGTGAAGTATCAAGTACAAGACTTTAGCTATCGCTGAACTTTATCATTCGCTGAATAGTAAATGATAATCGCTGAATCAACGAAAGCTGATCATGAAGTCCTCCGTACAAAATACTTTTGTCTTAACCTCCCTTGCACGCCACCGTACGAAATGTCAAAAAAGAACCTCCGAAAATCTGAAATCGTACAACCACTCTGATACTACACTGTTCATTCATGCGGCTACTAAGGTTGTCAACAAAGGTCAATGACATGCAACCAATCCGCTGATGACACGTGTAAAGTGTATACTGAATTGCATTAAATGCATGCAGTATATAAAGAGATGAACTCACTTCATTTGAAGCAACTTGCTAACTCTGGACAAGTTCAAATCTCTCTTAAGATAGGATTTTATTAGTAATCTCCTTATCTTTCTTAGTGCAAGAAACCTTAGTGTTCCAACTTGTTTAGATTTAGGTTTATCCTTAATCTTGTTTCCGCAACAAGCTGTAAATTGTTAATGATTTATCAATAAACAATTTAGAAAAGTAAAATAGTGTGTTTGTATTCAACCCTCCCCTTCTACAAACTTGTATAGGCCTTTCGGGACCAACAAGTGGTATCAGAGCAGATTTGTTTAATCTCATAAACAAGATCTAATCTAAGATATTTCTCTTCCTAGCTATTATCTGAAAATGGCCAACACAAACACAAACACTCACTATATAGACAATGGTTCTCTTGCAAAACCCCCTAGATTTTCCAGAGACAACTTCAACTTTCTCATCAGCGAGCTTGGAATGTTGAACTTTGAAGGATAAATCTTCAGCGGTTCACATTTAATCAGCGATACGTTTATACATTCTTGTATAGGCTCTCGGATAAAATAAACTTGTACAATCCATTTCATCATCTTCTCTCTGAATAAATTTGGTTAAACTGATATCAAGGTATGTTTTCTCTCTCTGACAAAACGCATGAAAATGCAAGATTTCAAATTCTTACATCGCTGAATATCTCTTCCTTAACAGCGATATTTTGAAATTTCTTAAAACCCTCACTGATATTTCTATTCAGTGCTTCATATTTTCCAAAGAGTCCCTGAGTTTTTCTTTCAAAACCTTAGAGACAACGAAAGAATGTGAAAGGACAGTTGTGACGTCATTGCAACGGATAACACCAGGCACGCTCTTTTTCTGACACACGTTTGCACGTTTCGTTGTCTATCCAATCAAATGCAAACACGTGTCCGTGTCATGATGAAAAACTTTCCCGCTCAAGTTTTTCTCTCTCTACTCTCTTCCTATATAAACACTCTCAAAGTTTATATTTGTCTTTTAGGCGAATCAATCTTTCTCCGCAAGAAAAGAACACTGTTGCATTTTGTGCTCTCAATCTTCAAGAACTGTTCATCATCTTCTTCATCAAACTCAAGGTTAATATGTTCTTATCTATTATCAAATGCGAATAACTTGTTTTCGATCTTATCATTGTTTTACACAAGATCAAACAAAAGAACTCAAAAATAAAATCATTTTCTTTCATGGTTTTATAAACACAACCATTTCATGGTTGTTCTTCAAGTTTTAAATCTAAAATCTTAAACTTTTTCTTCTTTCGTATCCATTTTTATTAAGAAACTGGAATACAAGGCTTATGGGTGTTATATTCGTTTTTTTTTAAAACAAGAAAAACCCTAATCTTCATTAAGACTTTTTTTTGTCTGAATGAAATGGACAAAATTCGAAAAATCTTAATGGAAATTTTCTTTCCACATTAAGATAATTCTTATTTGTTAACATCTTTGGTTGAACTGATAATACAGTGAAATGGCAACTTCAAAGCTGAATGTTACCGCTGAGTCCATCTCCGCTGATTCTGAGGAACGGGAAATCACCAAAGCTCCTCAGGTTAAGTTTGAGCTGGATCAACTAGACTGGACAAAGGCAAACAACCTCTCAGCGCTTCTCGAGTTTCCCCCTCGGAAGCAGGTATCCCATCTAGACGACGCTGTAAATCTTTTGAAGAATAGCCCCATCTACACAGCACTGACAATCACACCTCCTGCCAGTCAGCGTCTATTATCCCAATTCTGGTACTCTGCCAGACACACCGACCTACCCTCCGCCAAAGATCCATCTAAAACCATCGACTGCATACTCAGCGATACTGAGTATGGCACCATCAAGATAACCCCCGCAATAATCCGCAAAGCTCTGAAATTCCCTAACGCTACCTCAGAAAATCCTTTCATTCCATTACCTGACCACAAGAAGCACGCTGACAGGGAAGAAATCATTGCTTTCCTTGATGCGATGGGTTACATCTGGGAGACTGGAAGAGACAAGCTACCTGAGAAGAAGCTGACGCTGATAAAGAAATCCAAGATGCCCAGCGAGATGAACTTCATCTTCGCTCACCTGATCAGCTGCATGACAGCGAAATCCGGATCTTCTGATCAAGCCGCTCAACCTCAGCAGGCCATGGGTTACGCACTGCTGAAAGGTCTCAACATTGACTGGGCCTCCATCATCTATGAAGACCTCATTCAACGTGTTGATTCTGCCGCTGACCGACCAGCATGGGTTCCTTACCCACGATTCATCAGCGCCATCTTTCAATATGGCCTGAAGGACAGCTATCCTGAAGAGGGTGATCTGAAACTCTCTCAGATTGGCCCTAAAGTTCTCGACTTCAAGCCTGTCGCCAACGAGGTACGTCTCTCTACCCTTCTCACTGTACTTAATTCTCCGCTTTCTGTGGCTCCTTCAGCGACAATACCCCTCGCTGATTCCCAGGCCACAAAATCCATTCCTTCTAAGAAAAGGAAACAATCTCTTACCCCTCTTGATTCCAAAAGGATCAAGAAAACCAAGGAGCAACCCCAGCAATTTCATGCTGAAGACTCCTCAGCTCATTCTGAAGAGCTGAAGGAAAGTTCCGTGGTACGCTCTGCCACACCAATTCAAGCCATCCCTTCTAAACCTACTTCAGCGTCCTTAAACGCTGAGGTTAGAACTTTGGAATCTACCCAACCTTCTTCAGTCTCTCAAAAGACTGATGAAGTACTTCTCAGCGAATCCAACGCTGAACTTGAAACCCAACCCCAATTCTTATCCTTCGATCCTCCCTCTATTTCTTTGGACACTCCTCCAGTTAAAACTGGAGATGCCATCATTCAAGAAGCCGTTGAAGCTTCTCAGCGAATAACGAAGAAAGGACCTGCAGAGATCTCCATCCCTCACGGAACTTTTGAGGGAGATATGGAACACTATGGAGGGACTCGAAACTTTGATGAGTTCGTCAACGCTCCTGCAGGTACAGATCCCACCTTAAACACTGTAACTAAACCTGAAACTTCTGAGCTTTCCTTTGTTCACAAGTACTTATATGTTACAGGTCCTTATTTGGGAGACATCAACCAGTCTCTGAAGTCCATGGAGATGAAACTTACAGATCTCACCACCGGTCTATCAAATAACTCTACAGCTGTAACAAACGCTGGAGAGAATCTGACGAAGCTGACTGCTGTGGTGGAAAAGAAGGCCTCCTCTGATGACATCAAAGACCTTGATAAAACTCTCGCCGACTTTGCCAAAGTGCTCTCCGACATCTACACTGACTACACCAACCTCAAATCGTCAGTTTCCACCGTTTCCAGCGAGGTTACAACGCTGAAGAAATCGGTTGGTACACTCGAAGGTGATATGTCCGTGGTCAAGACCGACTTGGGCTCAGTGAAGACCGACCTTAGTTCTGTCAAGACAATGATCGAGACGCTGGTGAACAAGGAAAACAATCCAGCTCCTGCTCCGGCCCCTGCACCTATTTTGGACTCATTCACCGCAGAGGATCGCCAAGAGCTGAAGAAAATCACGCCTGCTATTTCTGGCCTAGAAGACAGAATAGCTAAGCTTGAAGGTTGTGTGAAAGTCTCTGGCCCAGAAGACAGAGACAACACATATGCTGAGTCTACCCATTCCTCCCCCGCCCATCATGAGAAAGAGGGGGAGAAGAGCGCTGAACAGGAGAAGAGCGCTGAAGATCAAAATAAGAGCGCTGAAGACCTTTCCCATGATGAATCTATCAGGGGAGAGGGTAATGAAGATCTGATTACTGGACCTCAGGGAGATGAAAACCCTGAGGGAACCGAGAACCTCGCCTCTGTATCTGAGGGGGAGCAACTCGAAGAAGATGCTGAGGAATCCGAAGCAGAAGAAGACGAAGACATCGACATCCCTGAAGCTGAACCATCCTCCTCTCCAAGGAACGATGATGATGATGATGATGAAGATGACGAATTCTTTGTCGTCAAACATGCTCCTCGAAAAGCTCTTAAAGGGATCGTGATAACCAAATCCACAGGGGAGAAGACAAAAACAAAGACAAAGCACTCAGCCTCTGGCGCTGAGAAAAGCAAAGACAAAGGCATCGCTGAAGATGATAATCTGGCGATCCTGCTTGCAAAGCCGATTTGTCAGGTACACTAAACTTATTTTTCCTTCCCTGATCATCTCTGAACAATCAGTTATCCATTCCACAAACACCATACACATCCACATTATTTTTTTCTATCTTTTCTACCCAAGTTCTTCTACCAGTTCTTATTTGTAAGATCGCTGCGTTTCAGCTAGTCCTCTCCCCTGTTTGAGGATATCGCTGAAGGATCTTCTATTGCGACTTCACCAATAATTCCAGCTACCGCTGAAGACATAATCCCAGTCTTAGATTTAATCTCTGAGACTGATGAACCAGAAGAACAACCTCTCTCGCACAGAAACAGACCTTCCTCAGTTCCTCAAAGGCTGAGTGAAGAAGATCAAAAGAGGAGAGAAGAAATGATAAAGCGATTCGAGGATCAGCGAATCATTCTAAGGCGCGATCAACTACCTTCAGTTCCTCCTAAGTTCAGAATTTCAAAAGCTGAATACCAGGAACATCTCAGAGCTGAACGCCTCATCGCTCAAAGGAAGGAAGCTGAAGATAAAGACAGAGAATACGCCATCAAGCTCACTCAAGAATCTGTCAAAGACCCCAAGCTGAAGCGTATTCCCATTCAAATCCAACGAAAGCTTTGGGAACAAGCCCAGAAGATCGTGGAAAAGAAAGCTGAAGTTTCTCAGACCACCCTGATCTGGTGTAAAGAGAAAATCCACTTCAGATATCGTCCAGCGAAGATCAACAAGGTATTCATCTCTGGAAGAACCTCCATCGGAGTACCTATTGTTGACATCAAACTGTTCAGAGAAGATGGCTCATCTGAAACCTTTCGTGCTGACACTGTAAAAAGGTATGGTCTCTCTGAATGGCTGGAGATGAGGTTAGCTATCCAACCATCACAATCTAAGTACAAGGATCATTTCGAAAAACTGATAAACAGACAGATCGATTTGATATCTTCTTGTGTGGATATTCCTCCTGTTCCTGATCTAAAGCCGAAAAGAAAAAGGGGCTCACCAAAGAAGAAACGTCAAGATTCAAACTCAGGTCCTGTCATACGAAATGAAACTGGAATCGGTTTCTCTCGCGCTGAAGTACTTGGTCCTGATCCTGATCTATCTGCCCTTGACATCTCTTTGCCACCATGTGAACTTTTCGTCCCTGGTAAAGTCATCAGTAATCCTTATGGAATATTCTTTCTTGACTACGACGGACGTAAATGCTTTCAACGGATCGCTGAGCTTCCAATCACTCCAATCGAACAGCTCAGAGATCTCATCTACTGGTGCGACTTCAGAAAAGACATTCAGGAACGACACCTAAAACCCTTGATTTTTGAAGCTGCTCTGAAGCTAAAGAATAAAGGAGAAAAGGTTCCTGACTGGATGATTCCAACTGAAAAGACAACCCTTGATGAACTTCTCATTAAGGAAGAACCCTTTGAAGGCTGACAACAATCACCACTTTCTCTATTGTATCAGTCATCCTTCAGTACTTGTAATTTATTTCGCTTGTACTTGTAATCTTTCTTATTCATATTGTATCTTGATTCAAAGATTTAAAGAAAGATTTCAGCGAATGTACTTTACTCCATCAGTACTGAAAAGATCCCAGAAAACAGTAAAAGGGACAAATATTTTATGAGTTCTTTTTATCCTTATATTTTCATTAAATAGCAATTTTCTTTGTTGCTATGTCATAATCAAATAGGGGGAGATTGTTGATCCAAACCCTCAGTGATTTGATAATGACCCTATCTTAAATACTTAGTGAAAATTGTAAGTAAACAATATGTATCAGAGTTTCACTATCGCTGATAAGTACTAAGATCTTACAGTACTGCTGATAGGAACTCTCGCTCTTTTAGATTAAACATTCAGCGAACACTGTTCACCATATCGCTGAGTCTGTTCAGTCCTTATGGTGATCGCTGATAAATTAGTTGTTTACTTATGATCCCTGAAGACAAGATTCACGTCAACAAAGGTTCTACGCTGAAGTCGAAGATCAAGCTCAAGAACCAGCGACAAGTCTCCTAATGAACTGATGCGGATCAGCGAAGACTCAGATTTGTCCACTCAACGTGAAGTATCAAGTACAAGACTTTAGCTATCGCTGAACTTTATCATTCGCTGAATAGTAAATGATAATCGCTGAATCAATGAAAGCTGATCATGAAGTTCTCCGTACAAAATACTTTTGTCTTAACCTCCCTTGCACGCCACCGTACGAAATGTCAGAAAAGAACCTCCGAAAATCTGAAATCGTACAACCACTCTGATACTACACTGTTCATTCATGCGGCTACTAAGGTTGTCAACAAAGGTCAATGACATGCAACCAATCCGCTGATGACACGTGTAAAGTGTATACTGAATTGCATTAAATGCATGCAGTATATAAAGAGATGAACTCACTTCATTTGAAGCAACTTGCTAACTCTGGACAAGTTCAAATCTCTCTTAAGATAGGATTTTATTAGTAATCTCCTTATCTTTCTTAGTGCAAGAAACCTTAGTGTTCCAACTTGTTTAGATTTAGGTTTATCCTTAATCTTGTTTCCGCAACAAGCTGTAAATTGTTAATGATTTATCAATAAACAATTTAGAAAAGTAAAATAGTGTGTTTGTATTCAACCCCCCCCCCCCCTTCTACAAACTTGTATAGGCCTTTCGGGACCAACAAAGCCTCCGTGCACCCAGCGGAGCAATTGCACGACCCCCCCCAGCCACTCATCCGTCTCTCAAAAGACGGATGTTTCAGTCTTGCACGGGGATTTAGCACAACTTCCACTAGTCCCTCATATGGAGGGTTCGGGTGTTGAAACAAGAGACCATCCTCCCCCGGTCTCGCCTTCATTTTGTGCACAATCGAGTCTAGCGCCTTTCGATATTGAACATTCTTCGGCTAGGACACTCGAAGCTGAGCAACACCAAGTCGAGACTCTTCGTGACTCGACCGGAACCACCGTAGTGTCTTCACCTCTTGGTGAAACACAAGGATCGGCGGGAAATCCTACCACAGCTAACATCACGCAACTGTGAACGTAGGTGGCTCTACCCCTGTGGTAGACGCTTCAACGGGCAATCTAAGTGATCCCGGGGTTAATTTACCCGACTTCGTGTCACCAGGGTCTCTGGTCAGCACCCTTAAGGCTGTCCGCCAGGATATGGAGCAACAGATGCAACAACATGTAGCCGCTGAACTTGCCAAAGCGATGCGCGCTATGAAAGGTAAAGGCCACCTCATCGATACTGCAACCGCCACTGTACCTCCACCGATTACACCGCAACCTATCTATTCGGTGGACACCCTGAAGACGATGCTCTTGGCCCAACTACTCCAGGAATCCAACACAACCGCATCTGCCGAAGCAGACCTGATCTCAGTTCTCCGATCCCAGGTCACTGCTCCATCTTCATCTATCACATCACGCCTTGACGCCATTGACTCGACCCTCAACGGCTACAACAAAGCGCTCGCCACGCTGTCTGAAAGGGTCCGCTCGCTCGAAGACACATGTAAGAGTCAAGCTGGCGGTCTGAAACGTAAACACGATGACCAGGATGATCCTGATCACCGTGAGGGGGAGAAGCGTCTACGCCAAACCGAGACCGCCCAGATCATGACTGCCGAAACTACAACAGTGGTTCAACAGGAACCTCCAACTGCGGCAACTACATCAGAAGCACCCGAAGCCGAGTTGCCACTAGCAGATATGGTCATAGATATGGAGATTTCAGATGAAGAAGACCTGACGGTTGAAAAGCCCGAGGGTTCAACACAGGAACTGGTCGATTTTGACTCGTCAGACAGACCGATACTGGACATGATAGATCCAGAGTGTGAGACCAACCCGGAGACCGAAGACGCATGGTACGAAAAACCCGCCAGTGCCGTAAATCTCCAGGTAAATTTGGTCTTCCCTACTGATGAGGACGACAATATTGACTACGATCAGTTCCTGCTCCAAAATTTATATGGAGCAACCCCCGTTCACTATGCTCAACCCGCCAGAACATCATCAACAAGACCCGAGTCTACTACTTCCGATCTTCCGACAACTGCTCCTCCCACGACAGCTTCTGATCTTCCTCCCCCTCCTCAACAGCAACAAATCCGTTGGGAGAAGATCATGGTACTTATCCCTCACTTGGAGGAATCTTTGAAGAAGTTGTTTGTACACAAGCTTCGCCCGATCGATCCGACCTTCTGTCTGGGTATCTACAACCTTGACCCAGAATTTCAACGCCGATATATCAGCACAATGCATCGGTGTCTTTCAGTCAACCAGGTCAGAACCAAACTTCGAATCACAGAGGTAATCAGTATCTATTCAAGATGTATTATGAGGATCGTCTACCCAGTTTTCATTGTTCGACGTGAAGATGGGAACGAATGGAAATTTTCAAAAGCTGATTTCAAGAACCTCCGACCACTCGACTTTCTGGTTATTCTGAAAGACTTACGTACAAGAACCATCCGACCGCTAGAGATTACAAAGGCACTCGAAGCTGTTCGTCGATACCTGGTCCGCACCATCATGATGTCTTATCTAACGGACTTCCAAATGGCTATCGAGAACAAGGCAAAAAAGGTAAATCTGATCAAGCCGAATCTGAAAGCACCTGAGTTAAACATGTATCCCGAGAACGCTATGCTTCTGGAACCAGATTTCGGGATTGTTTACCTCAATGAGCAAAAGGAGAAGAAATTCATGTGTTTCATTCAGGTAGACAGATTTTGTGACGGAACGCTTCTAAAGGTCAGAGATGCTCTTCGAAAGATTATTCAGCACGAGTTTGAGAATCCAAGGTATTCTTATGTTCCGAATCCGAATGAATTAAATGCTCGGAATGCCTTGGAAATGATTGAAGATCGCATCGACTATCGCCGTGCCATCAGATTGTTCGAGGTACACTTCGCGCTCCGCAAAATATATGTCTTCAACTGGAGAGATCTAGAGCGCCAACTCGAACTTCAAATCAAAGGGGGAGATTGTTAGGGCAGGTTTTATAGTTGATTTAAAGTTCAAGGGTTGTTTTGTATTAATTCAATTTGAGCCTTTTTAGTGAACGGACCGTGGGCTTGTTAACCACGGGCCCATTGTATTTAATGTTGATTCGCTTGGAAAAACAAGCTAATCATCTCTTTAGCTTTCTAATTTGCATTGTAATATTCTCTCTGAAAGTTAATGAAAGGGATGACCAGTTGAAATCATAATTCTTATTGATTACTATTTCGATTTCATCATTGTTGCACGGATCTGGATTCTACAGATTTCCACGTCGACCATGGTCATGCGACAGATGAGTGCATAGCTCTCAAGAAGGAGCTAGCATATCATGTCCTAAAAGGAAACCTCAAGGATATCATTGACGACGTCGTTACTCCAGCTAGCGACGTTCGACCGCCAACCCCCGAGCATGCTAAGGTCGTCAATTGCATCACTGGTGGTTCCAATGTATGTGGTTTGACATATTCCGCAGCCAAACGTCACGCCAGTCAAGCGCCTAACGATCGGCCAATCCCGCGTTCATCGAGACCAAAAGAAGATCTACAGTTAGAAGCTATGAAGATCGTGTTCGACCAAGACGACCTCGGCGGCTCGTATCAGAAACATCATGACGGGTTGATCATTCAACTCACGATTGGTAATTGTTTAACCCGGCGAGTCTTGGTCGATGGAGGCAGTTCAACGAACATCATCTTCCTTGATACCATTAAGGCCATGGGAATCGACCGATCGGAAATCACCCGACGCTCGACGACCTTGGTCGCTTTCAATGAGGAAGCGACGAGTACCTTTGGAGAGATCATCTTGCCAGTCTATGCCGGAGGAATCAACAAACAGACAACGTTCAGCGTCATCAATTGTGCGTCGGCCTATAACATCATCTTAGGTCGACCATGGATCCATGAAATGAAAGTCGTTCCCTCGACGTATCATCAGATCATGAAGTTCCCTACGCCGTGGGGAATCCAGGAGATAAAAAGTGAGCCAAAAGTCGCTCGTGATTGCTATAAGACCACTCTGAAGCCGCAGAAATAAACCGTCTATTGTGGCGACTCACGACGACATATCCTAGATTTCGTGTATCGTCTTAAAATCGCCACAAGGGGGCAAGATGGTATCAATAATTAAGACGTCCCACGTAGTTGGAACACGACGCGTCAGAAAAGGTACGTCTTCTAAGCCCTTTTTCTATTTTTTCATACGATTTTTCACAGTGACAAATACTGACTTAAGCATCGAAGGGTCGTTGGTTAGCCCACGACCAACCTCTAACATCGTTTTAACGCAGGGTCGCACGCTATTAGTTACTATGTCTTCTATACGACTTTAATCTCGCAAGGTCGCATGACATAAATGATCAAGTCTGTGGCTTGCTTATTCTGTCACAGGGACGTACGATCCAGGAACATCATACGATTTAATTATACGATCGTAATACTCAACAGTCACCTGATCTAAGTTTCTGGACTTAGAAAAATTTGTATGTTCTGTATGAGCACATCGATTACATATGTTTTCTAATACGATTCGAACACATGACTTATATCTTCCTCGTTATATCGCAATGAATGCCTTATTCGCATATACTTATGCTTGCCAATGTGATCTCAAAGTACGAAAACCTTACGACTTGTGTGCCAGTCTTTGTTATTGCAATAGATGCCTAAGTCGCACGATTCCTTGTTTACTTAGCGAATTCTACAAGTTAATACTATACTTGTTAGCAAGTCGTATGGATTGAAACAATGTGTGAAATGTAAACAAAAGAGTAAACTTCATTCGAGAAACATACGATTACATCTCGACCACCAACGGTCGAACATTCAAAGCTAAGACAAAAGCAAAAAACTCCCTAGGGATTAGAAGGAGCGTCAGCAGCATCTTTGCCCGGAGCTCCACCCTGGAGACCCTCGTCCACAACTTCTTCTTCCTCGGCCTCTTTTTCGTCATCAGAGTCGAGATCTCTCTCAGTCCCGACTTTAGACTTAAAGAAGGCCAACTCCTCAGTCGCGGATGCAAGGGGATCCTTTCCCGACAGATGTTGTCGCATGATCGCCGCCCTAGCTGTCAAACGAGCGAGGGCAAAGGTCGACGCAGCCTCTTCCTTAAGCCCATTCACCTCCTTTTCCAGGGCCACCACCGTAGACTTTGATTCCTCGATCTCTTTCTCCTTCGTATCCAAGGACGCTTGCATCCTGTTCAGCTTCTCTCTCTGATTTGCAATCACAGAGAAGGACTCCTTCAGACGAGAATTCATGTCATCCCTCGCATGACTAACTGCTTCTAGCTGGTCCAAGGCATCGTCAAGTTTTACCGACATCTCTTCAACACGTGTCAGGGCAGACTTCTCCCTCGCCAACATCGCATCCTCCTTCTTAATGGCAGAAGACACTAGACCTTCCATCTTCACCATCTCGGCTTGCAGGGCCAATGAAGACTGAAACGTCTGAAATACATATAAAAACACGTTAAACAACGACAACAGCACCGACCAACGATAAGCAAAGTCTTGAGAGATAGACTTACCATAAACGCCATTCCGGCGACGTAAGCCCCCGAGCTCTCGATAGAGCATCCATTGAAACGTTCCCTGAAAGAGGGGAGCTGAAATTTGTCCAAATGGGGGAACAAACTCGTCCCGTCCAGGACGTTGTCCACCATGAAATCCACCGGCAACGTAAAATTCACCGCCGTTTCCTCTCCGAAGCCCGTCCGTGCGCCCTTGCCCTTGTCGGCCGACGCAGGGCCTGACGCGGCAGTAGGAGACCCCGTCTATTTCGCCGGATGCGCAGGATCGACGGGTGTCGTGTCGACCATGTCAGAAGTCTTCTCGACAGACACGACCAACACCTTTGCCTTCTTAGGCGATACGACTCTCGCTGAGTCTCCCATCTTCAAAGACGGTTCCTTCCAGACGAACGTCCTCGTCCTCTTGAGGATTACCTACCCAGTTGTCGGAGCCTCTTTCCTCTTAAGAACCCCCAACCTAGCTGTCGGGGCCTCCTTCCTTCTCTCCTGCGCCTTCCGAGCCAGTTCGGCCTGAGCCGCCCTTTTAGCCATCACCGATGATATCTTCGGCCGTGGCGGTTGGGATTCCGGTTAGAATTCCGGTCGGGATTCCTGTCGGGGTTCTTGATGGGATTCCTTTTGAGATTCTTGTGGAGGTTCTCCTATGAAACGAAAAAAGAAGGACAGTTAGGCGACCAAAACAATGGAAGAGGCATATCAAATGAAGAAAGGTATACTTACCAGTCATCTCTACCTCTATCGACTCTTCCTCCTTCCTTTCTTCCTCAGTCTCCTCTTCCTCTTTCTCTTGTTCTTTCTCCTCTTCTTCCTTTCGACTCCTCCACAGCCTGTCGCTCAGGAAAACCACGTCGTCGTCTTCATCGATCAAATGATATGTGATGAACGATCGGTCGTCAGCATGAATCTCCAAGAACTTCTCGATTTTAGTCTCGGAATCATCACCAGACTTTACGACGTCAAAATTAATATCTGAAAATGCAGAGAGGGGAGATTAGTCAACAAATAGAGCAATAAAGGTGAAAACATAAAAGACGCTCGACTAAAGCTAAAATCTCACCCGCCATGTTCCATCCGGACCTAATCCAGTCACTGTCGGGTTCTAGCGTTGCTACCCGCACAAAAACGTATCTAGTCTTCCATTTGCGATCATTGACCGCAGTTTTTAGGACTAGAATACGGTTGCCCTTGTGCTTTGAGTATAAGTTGTAACGACGATACATGTCCCCCTTGACCTGGTAAGCGGTCAAGAGGTCTTTTACATTCATCGACGACTCCCAATGCGAAGTAAGTCGCTCGATGACCAGAATCACACGCCAGAACTGGGGCATCATTTGCCCTAGAGACAGGTCAAATTCGCACATAAACGCCTTAGCTAAAGGCGAATATGGCCAGTGGAACCCTATTTTGAAAGGGTACTCGTATATTACGACGTACCCCTCGGTGCACATCTCCGGCCGAATCTGACCGACCTTGCTTACTGCGATCCCCGCAAGGATTTTCGCCAGATTCCTAAAACTATCAAGATCATCTTGATCCTGAATGGCGCTCCTAGGCTCCGTCGACATCGATAAACCAGTTAACAAGATTTGACGCTCCAAAAAGCCCCAGATATCCCAGTTCTTCCTAGGTTTCCTAGCGATTGACTTACGACGCATACAAAGACAGGAGAATTGTACCTTATATAGTCTCTCTAAAGAAACCTCGAATCTCTAAACAAGTCTAAGATCTCTCGCAAGTCTGGAGAAGATTCGGCGAAGAAACAGCAATAATCGAGAAAAAAATCTCTCCTAAAAACCTCTGAAATCGTAAAAGGAAAAGACCCGTAGAAGGATTCTCTTTATGAAAACGATCAAGTCAAGTCGAGTCACCCGATGATCGACACGTGCCCCTGCCTTTTCGAATGCTCGACAGATTGTCGACACCTGCCGTTTACAGCTGTTTTGCACGATTATGCGTCAACATGACGTCACGATTATATCCCCTTTTCGACTCCCTATTCGGTTAGAATTGGACCGATCCAATTCCAAGGCAACTGAAAGGATTTTTTTACACGTGTCACTGGCAAAATTTAAAAAACTTTTGAAATTTGAATTTGTCACTCCACTTTTTCAAATTTTGGGGGCAAACTGTTTGGGTAAAAATCCACCGGCCTCGACCACGACCAAGACGTTAAAGACATGCATTACACTTCTCTTGTAACAAAGTTAAATCATCAACACTTTGTCCTTGGACCGAAGCCATAGTCGAAAGTACCTCTCGACACACGACCGACGTTTGGAAATACACGACCTCGACTGACTAACATGCGACATTTCTGTTATGTTTTCATCGTTTAATGCAGGTCAAACTTCATTTATGATCAACGGCTATAATCGACGAGGTAAGTTATGAGCATTTAAGTCAGCAAACCGTTACGACAGTTACATGAAGTATTCAACGAATCAATTAAAGCACTCGAAGACTATAAATACAAAGACAAAGCTATCATTTGCAGATCATCTATCACCATCGAATTCCAGAAGCACACCGCGTACTCAAGAACATCCGAAGCAAAGGAATTTCTCTCAAGAGATCGCTCTCGACGCACGACTTACACTCTCGACCAGCAGTCTTAGCACACGACACACTTGTTTTACATTCGATACACTTGTTATTTTGACATTTCAAGTCATTTGTATTGTAATCATTGTACGATCGACACCTGAAACAAAGGATATCGCCCCTGTTTGGCGATCATAGTGCAGCGACGACTTCCACAGTCGTCCACGGCTTTTTCCTCGTTGAGGTTTTTCCCGCGTCATCAAAATCTCTGTTTCTTTACAATTTTTTGTTCTTGTCGCACGCTTTGTCGTAAGATTCCTTTCTTTAGTTGTTAAGCTCCACACTCAACCTTAAGTTATCCTTCTGGACGATTTTTGGCATTAACAACTAGTGTATCGAATATAAAAATGAGTGCATCGTGTGTAAAAACTATGCGTCGTGCGCCGTGAGTCGTGCGTCGTGAGCGAACTATTGAGAGAGAATGCTTTGAGTGTTTTCGCTGGGTATTCCTTGTTCTAGAAATCCGATCCCTCTAAGTGAGACTGGAATCTTTATATTTATAGCCTTCGAATGCCTTGAATGACTCCATAAATGCTTCCTATAACGGTCGCAACGGTCACTGCTGTTAATGCTCATAATTGCTTCTGTCGGTTACGTCCGTTAGCCATAAATGACATTAACCCTGCATTAAATAGAACAAACGTAACAGTTGTATCGTGCGTTAGTAGGTCGATATCGTGAGACAACTTACAACAATCCTGCAAGGTCGTAGTCGAACGTCTTGGAAGACTTTCGACCTGTACTTTCGGGAGGGATAACGAGTAAATTAAATGTGTTTAACAGGACCTTATCTTAATCCAAGATATGTTGTGTGCCATGTGTCTTATCTTTCTTTGTCGAGGTCGAGGGTCGAGGGATCGTGGATTTTTGCCCAAACAGTTTGCCCCCAAAATATAAAAAATGGAGTGCAAATTCAAATTTCAAAAGTTATTAAATTTTGTCAGTCGGACGTCTAGGGTCGTGACACGTGTTGAAAATCTCTTCAGTTTCCTTGGAACTGGATCGGTCCAATTCTAACTAGAGAATAAGTCGAAAAGGGGATAAGGTCGTGACGTCATGCTGACGTACGATCGTGCTTAACAGCTGTAAACGCCAGGTGTCGACGATCTGTCGAGTATTCAAAAAGGCAAGGGCACGTGTCGTTCATCGGGCGACATGACCTGACACGATTTTCTACATAAATATCGACCCCCGATGGATCCTTTCCTACTTTACGATTCCAGAGAGTTTTTAGAAAGATTCTTCTTGATTTCTTGCTGTTCTTCGCTGAATCCTTTCTAAACCTGCGAAAATCTTCAACCATGTTAGAAATTTTGAGGTTTTTAGCGCGCCTATAAAAGGTACGATTCTCAGTCTTTGTATGCGTCGTAAGTCGATAGCTAGGAAACCTAGGAAGAACTGGGACATTTGGGGTTTTTCAGACCTGCAAATTTTGTTAACGGGTTTAGCGATGTCGACAGAACCTAGGAGTGCCATTCAAGTTCAAGATGCTCTCGACGAATTTAGGAACTTAGCAAAAATCCCTGTGGGGATTGCCGTGAGTAAGGCCGGTCAGATTAGACCGGAGATGTGCCCCAAGGGACACGGCGTGATATACGAGTATCCCTTTAGAATAGGTTTCGAATGGCCCTATTCCCCTCTAGCGAAGTCCTTCATGTGCGAGTTTGACCTCTCGCCAGGGCAACTGATGCCCCAATTCTGGAGGGTCATCCAGGTCATCGAGCGACTTACCAAGAACTGGGAGTCGTCGATGAACGTAAAAGACCTCTTGACCGCTTATCAGGTCAAGAAGGATACGTACCATCGCTACAGCCTCTTCTCGAAGCATAAGGGCGATCGTACCCTGGTTCTAAAAATTGCGGTCAATGACCGTAAATGGAAGACCAGGTACGTCTTTGTGCGGGTAGCGACGCTGGACCCCGACAGCGACTGGATCAGGTCTGGATGGAACATGGTCGCTGAGTTTTAGCTTTGGTCGAGCGTCTTTATCATGTTTACTGCTTTGTTTTTGTCACTAACCTTCTCCTTTTTGTGTTTTCAGATATAAAGTTCGATGCAGTGAAGTCTAACGACGACTCTCAGGCTAAAATTGAAAAGTTCTTGGAGATCAGTCCTGAAGACCGATCGTTCGTCACACGACATCTGGTGGACGAGGACGAAGACCTAGTGTACTTGGTGAAAATCGTCGAGAGAGTCGAGGGGAAGCATAGGAAGAAGAAGAAGAGGAAGACGAGTCTGAGGATACTGAGGAGACTGAGGAGGAGGAGAAGAAAGAGGAGTCAAAGGAAGAGGTAGAGATGACTGGTAAGTGTATCCTACTCTGTTCGACACGTTTCTTCCCTCATTTCAGTGTTTTAATTATTCTTCCTTTCTTGTTTCACAGGAGAATCTCAACAATCTCAGCCGAAAATGTCGTATGCGATGGCCAAGAGGGCGGCCCAGGCCGAACTGGCTCGCAAGGCGAGGGAAAAAAGGAAGGAAGACTCGACAGCTGGGTCGGGGGTCCTTAAGAGAAAAGAGGCCCCGACGGCTGGGTCGGGAGTCCTAAAGAGGACGAGGACGTTCGTCCCGAGGGAACCGTCTTTGAAGACGGGCGGCTCATCGAGAGTCGTTTCGCCTGAGAAGGCAAAGGCGTCGACGACGTCGGTCGAGAAGACTTCCGACACGATCGGTGTGACACCCGTCGATACTGTGCATCCGGCGACATCGACGGTGTCTCCTACTGCCACGTCAGACCCCTCATTGGCCGACAAGGGCAAGGGCGCGCAGACGGGAATGGGAGAGAGAGAAGAAACGACGGTAAACTTTATGTTGCCATCGGATTTCATGGTCGACAATGTTCTGGACGGGACGAGGTTGTTCCCCCACTTAGACAAGTTTTAGCTCCCCTCTTTCAGGGAGCGCTTCAACGGGGTCTCTGTTGAAAGCGTTGGGTCCTATGTCGTTGGACTGGCGTTTATGGTAAGTCTCTCTTTCAAGACTCGTTTTATGTTGTCGTTGTCGTGTATTTTACTAACATGCTTTTATGTATTTCATACGTTTCAGTCTTCCTTGGCCCTGCATGACGAGACGACGAAGATCGAGGGTCTAGTGTCTTCTGCTCTTAAGAGAGAGGATGCGGTGTTGGAGAGGGAGAAGTCCGCCCTAGCGCGTGTTGAGGATATGTCGATACGACTCGACGATGCCCTGAACGAGCTAGAAGCCGTCGGACATGCGAGGGACGACGTGAACTCTCGTCTAAAGCAATCCTTCTCTGTGATTGCTGACCAAAGAGAGGAGCTGGACAGGAGGCAGGTATCCTTGGACATGAAGGAGAAAGAGGTCGAGGAGTCCAAGTCCAAGGTGGCGGACCTGGAGAAGGAGGTGAGAGAGCTTAAGGAAGAGGCTGCGTCGACCTTTTCCCTCGCTCGTCTGACAGCTCGGGCGGCGATCATGCGGCAACACCTGTCGGGGAAGAATCCCCTCGCGTCTGCAACTAAGGAGCTATCCTTTTTTTAGCCAAGGTCGGGACCGATATGGATCTCGACTCTGATGATGAGAAAGAGGCTGAGGAAGAAGAGGTTGTGGACGAGGGCCTCCAGGGTGAAGCTTTGGGTAAGGATGCTGCCGACGCTCCTTCTAATCCTTAGGGATTTTTTTTTCTCTTGTCTTAGTTTTGAATGCTCGACCGTTGGTGGTCGAGCCACTTTAGATGTAATCATTCGTTTCGTAAATGAAATTTATCCTTTTGTTTAACTCGTGCATTTATTTCGATTCACACATGTCGTGGGTAAATATAATACCAACCATGAAATTCATTAAGTATAGAACAAATAAGGAATCGTGCGACTTAGGCATCCATTGTAATTATAAAGACTAGTGCACAAGTCACAAGACTTTCATACTTTAAGATCACGTTGGCAAACATAAGTACATACGACTAAGGCATTCATTCAGAACGCGAAACTTTTCTAAGTTAAGAAACTCAGATCACGGGGTCTCTAGACCTGGATGATCGTACGACTATATCGTACGACGAAACTTGAGTCTTATACCCCTGTGATAGAATAATCAAGTCATAGACCTGAACACTTATGTCATGTGACTTTACGAGATTAAAGTCGTGTAGTAGACTTTGCAATCTTATGTCGTGCGATCTGCGATAAAACAATGTCAGAGGTTGGTCGTTGGCTAGCCAACGACCCTCCGATGCTTAAGTTAGTAATCGTCGTGGTAAAAAATCGTATGAAAGATAGAAAAGGACTTAGAAGACATACCTTGTTAGACGTGTTGTATTACAGCTATGTGAGATACCTCGATTGTCAAGGGTCGAGAGTCGGTAGACATCTTTACCCACGACTTTTTTGTGGCTTCAAGGTGGTCTTATAGCAATCACGGGCGACTTTTGGTTCACTTTTGACCTCCTGGACTCCCCACGGCATAGGGAACTTCATGGTCTGGTGGTACGTCGAGGGGATGGCTTTCATCTCATGGATCCACGGTCGACCTAAGATGATGTTATAGGTTGATGAGCAATCGATAACGCTGAACTTAGTCTGCTTGTTGATTCCTCCAGCATAGACAGGCAGGATGATCTCTCCAAAGGTACTCGTCGCTTCTCCATTGAAACCGACCAAGGTTGTCGAGCATCGGGTGATTTCCGATCGATCGATTCCCATGGCCTTAATGGTGTCAAGGAAGATGACGTTCACTGAACTGCCTCCATCGACCAAGACTCGTCGGGTTAAACAATTACCAATCGTGAGCTGAATGATCAACCCGTCATGATGCTTTCGATACGAGTCACCGAGGTCATCTTGGTCGAACGTGATCTTCATGGCTTCTAAATCCAGATCTTCTTTTGGTCTTGACGAACGCGGGATAGGTCGATCGTCAGGTGCTTGACTGGCGTGACGTTTGGCTGCAGAATACGTCAGACCACACACGTCAGAACCGCCCGTGATGCAATTGACGACCTTTGTATGCTCGGGGGTTGGCGGTCGATTGTCGTTACCCAGAGTAACGACATCATCGATGATATCCTTGAGATTGCCCTTTCGGACGTGATATGCTAACTCCTTTTTGAGAGCTATGCAATCATCTGTCGCATGGCCATGGTCGACATGGAAGTCGCACCACTTCCATTTATCTTTCTTAGCGTCGTCCTGGTCGGACTTCTTCGGCCACTGGATGGTTGCCTGGACGGTCTTCAGAGCTTCCACCAAGTCCTTAGTAGCTCCTTTGAATCCGTAAGAGGATATCTTGGGGTACTGAGGGAATTTGGTGGAGTTTGTAGTTTTGAACTCCGCTTTAGTCTTGAACCGGACGTTCGAGATTTATCGCGCGGGCTCTGTCTTAGATAGAGCCTTTGTCTTGAACTCTGGCTTCCTCACACTCAACGACCTCCTGTCATCGGTGTACTTACGACGAAAGGCAGCGTCGTCTTCTACCCTCATATAAGCAAGGGTTCTGGCTCGAACATCTTCGAAGTTCTCTGGGGGATACTTGGTTAAATCGGTGTACAAACCCGAACTGTCGTCTAGACCGCGTTTATAGGCTTCGATCGCGGTCTTGACGTCACAGTTGGGGACACTGATCATCTATGCGTTGAATCTATTGAAATAACTTCGGATCGACTCTCCAGCTTTTTGCACGACATAGTACAAATCGCTGGTCTGCTTCTCCATCTTGCGACTACTGGCGAATTGCTGGGAGAACTGGTTAACCAACTCGGCGAACGACCCGATGGATTTGGGTTTGAGATTGATCAACCATTGGAGGACAGGACCTGTGAGGGTCGCCCCAAAACTCTTGCACATACATACTTCTTGATACATGTGCGGGATCGAGACCTTTCACATGAGTTGTTTATACTGTGCGATGTGCTCCGTCGGATCGGTCACCCCCGAATACTTGGGCGTGAAGACGGGGATGTTATACTTCTTCGGGACGTCGACGGTCGTGATCTTGTCGACGAAAGGAGACGCCTGATACCCTGAGCGAGGCTCGACGTCGACCGGCACGGCTGCCCCTGGTAGCTTAGCAAGCAAGGACAGGACACGCTCGTTCTGATCTTCTAGCATCTTCAATCGCTGGGCAACGGGGTCGTTAAGATCGGGGTTCGCACCCGCCAATGGATCAGCCCCCGAACTGGTGCCATTGTCGTACGACGAGCCATTGGCGTCTCCGTTGAAAGGGACGAAATATAGCTGCGGCCCATTCTGAAACGGCTGAGACTCATTCTGAAATGGCTGAGACCCATTCTGCATGGGTGGTGGACTTATATACTGAGGAGGAACCATCCCAAACTGGGGATTTGGGTTGAATGCCCCCGGTTGCTGGTTCTGCATGAAGGGACCTGGCTGCTGATTCTGCATGAATGGACCTGGTCCTGGATTACGGACGAACGAAGCCGAACCAGGGTTATGGACAAATGGAGCGGATCCTTGATTCTGACCGAACGATCCTTGACCTGGATTCTGGATGAATGGTCGTGGACCGTTCTGCGGTCCGAAGGGATTCCTCAGTCGCACGATTTCCTCAGCTGCTCTTCGACTCTGCTTAGCCATGGCATTGATTTGATTTCGCGCGACTTCCAACTCCTGATACATCTGGGCAATGAGATGCTCCTGATTTCCAGGGGCTGCCATTTTCCTGAAACAGAAAACAGAGGAAACTACAAGAAATCGTTAGTAAGACGCACGTTTGTCGAAGATTTTCTCTAGATGGGGCCCTACGGTGGGCGCCAAACTGTTAATGCTAAAAATCATCCAGAAGGACAACTTAAGGTTGATTGTGGAGCTTAACAACTAAAGAATAGGAATCTTACGACAAACCGTGCGATAAAGACAGAAAACGCAAATAAGACAAAGATTTTGGTGACGCGGGAAAAACCTCAACGAGGAAAAAACCCGCGGACGACTTTAGGGGTCGTCGCTGCTCTATGGTTGCCAAACAGGGGCGATATCCTTATCTTTTGGGTGTCGATCGTACAGAGATTACAATACAAATGAAAGAAAGACTTTAAATGTAAAGTAACAAGTGTATCGAATATAAAAATGAGTGCGTCGTGTGTAAAAACTATGCGTCGTGCGTCGTGCGCCGTGAGTCGTGCGTCGTGCGCCGTGAGTCGTGCATCGTGCACCGTGAGTCGTGCGTCGTACGCCGTGAGTCGTGCGTCGTGAGCGAACTGTTGAGAGAGAATTCTTTGAGTGTTTTCGCTGGGTATTCCTTGTTCTAGAAATCCGATCCCTCTAAGTGAGACTGGAATCATTATATTTATAGCCTTCGAGTGCCTTGAATGACTCCATAAATGCTTCTGATAACGGTCGCAACTGTCACTGCTGTTAATGCTCATAATTGCCTCTGTTGGTTACGTCCGTTGGCCATAAATGACATTGACCCTGCATTAAATAGAACAAACGTAACAGTTGTATCGTGCGTTAGTAGGTCGAGATCGTGAGACAACTTACGACAATCCTGCAAGGTCGTAGTCGAACGTCTTGGAAGACTTTCGACCTGTACTTTCGGGAGGGATAACGAGTAAATTAAATGTGTTTAACAGGACCTTATCTTAATCCAAGATATGTTGTGTGCCATGTGTCTTATCTTTCTTTGTCGAGGTCGAAGGTCGAGGGATCGTGGATTTTTGCCCAAACAGAGCTCTACTTCCTTCTCCAATTCAGGGCTGAAATCCGCCAAGGCTTGCGATTTGATCGCGGTCCTGGGTTTGAAATCGATGTCGTAACTGCTGAGATATATACTCCATTTTGCCAAACGACCTGTCAACTCAGGTTTCTTCAAGACAGACTTAAGAGGAAAGTTAGTCACGACGGTAATAGGATGCGATTCAAAATAGTGTCGCAGTTTCTTGGTAGCTGTGACTAGCGATAAAAGCAATTTTTCCATAGAGGAATACCTGGTGTTAATGCCAAAAATCGCACAAAAGTACAACTTGAGGTTGATTGTGGAGCTTAACAACTAAAGAAAGAAATCTCTCGACAAAGCGTGCGACAAGGACAAAAATGTAAATGAGACAGAGAATTTTGGTGACGCGGGAAAAACCTCAACGAGGAAAAAACTCGCGGACGACAGTGGAAGTCGCCGCTGCACTATGGTCGCCAAACAGGGGCGATATCCTTTGTTTCGGGTGTCGATCGTACAAAGATTACAATACAAGTGAAAGAAAGACTTTAAAAATGTAAAGTAACAGGTGTTTCGAATGTAAAAACAATGTGAGTCGTATATAAAAATAAAGTGTCGTGTGCGAATGTCGTGCGTCGAGAGCGATTCTTCAAGAGAGAGTTCTTTGCTTTGAATATTCTTCTGAGTTTGGAAGGTTGCGTCTGATGTCTCTTGAAATGATGATTGAGCCTGGTATTTGTAGTCTTCGGGTGCTTTAATAGGCTCATTAAGTATTTCGATAACTGTCATAACGTTCGCTGGATTAAATCTTCATAACTGATCTTTGTCGGTTATAGTCGTTGGTCATCAATGGCATTGATTCCTGCATTTAACACTGAACAAACGTAACAGTCATATTGCACGTTAGTTAGTCGAAGTCGCAAGGTTCCATGCGACGGTCATGTGTACTAGGCGACGTCGCGGTCGAGTGTCGTAAGGTAAGTAACTTTTCGATCTCAACTCTAATCAGGGGATAAAAATGTTCATGATTTTATCTTACCAAAGAAAAGGGAAGTAGGTGTTTTCCTTACCTCGGTCGTGGTCGAGACTGGTGAAATTTTGCCCAAACAGTTTGCCCCCAAAATTTGAAAACGTGGAGTGGCAAATTCAAATTTCAAAAAGTTTTTTAAATTTTGGTTGTCGGATGTCTGGGATCGCGACACGTGCCGAATATTATTTTTTTCAATTACCTTGGTTGCTTTAGAACTGAATCGGTTCAATTCTAACTAGAGAGGGAAGTCGAAGAGAGGATAAGGTTGTGACGTCATGCTGATGCACGGTTATGCTAAGCAACTGTCATTGCCAGGTGTCGGCGATCCGGGTAGTCATACGAAAAGACAGGACGCGTGTCTATCATCGAGGGACCCGACCTGACACGATCGTTTACATAAATAGAGACCACGGTGGATCTTTTCCTGTTTACAATTTCGGAGAGTTTTAAGCAGAGATTTCCTCTTGATTTTCTTACTTTTCTTCGTCCGATCCTTTCTAAAACCTGCAAGGATTTCCAGATCAGTTAGGATTTTCGAGGTCTAGAGCGCTTATATATATAAGGTACGATCTCTTTGATTTCTTAAGTCTGTTTTAGAAATGTCAATGGACCCTGAGAGTTCCATTCAAGAACAATCAGACCTTGATGACCTTAGAAGTTTAGCTAAAATCCCTGCGGGGGTTGAATTAATCTGCGCAGGTCAGACTCGATCAAATGAATGTCCCGAGGGGTATATCGTGATATACGAATATCCCTTTAAGATAGGTTTCGAATGGCCCTACTCGCCTCTAGCTAAGGAATTTATGCTAGAATTCGATTTAGCACCAAGCCAACTAATGTCACAGTTTTGGCGAATCGTACAAGTGATCGAGCGCCTCACTAAAAAATGGGAATCTCTCATGAATGTACGCGACCTCCTCTTGGCTTATCAAGCCAAGAAGGACGGATGCCATCGTTGTAGCCTGTATTCTAGGCTTAAAGCCAATCGTACCTTGGTCCTAAGGACCGCTGTAAACGATCGTAAATGGAAGACCAGGTACGCATTCGTGCTTAGGTCGACCCTCGATTTTGAGAGCGGTTGGATTAGGGCCGGCTGGAATACGTTGGGTGAGACTTTGTAATTTCATTGTCGTTCATTGTTTATGACTTTTTATTGACCTCTAACTTGCTCTTTATATGTCAACAGTTATAAAATTTGAGGACGTAAAAACATACGCCAATTCTCAAGCAAAGGTCGACGTGTTCTTGGAGTTCAGCATTGTAGAACGGTCGTTTGTCGTACGACACTTGGTGGGCGACGACGAAGACTTGGTATACTTAGGAGAGAATCGAGGGAAGGAACGTGAGGAAGAAGAGAAAGAAGAAGAGAAAGAGTCGAGAGAAGAAAGAGAAATGACCGGTGAGTGTACCTTCTCGATCCCTTCCTCTTATTCTAAATTTTCTTATCTTATGCTCTTTCTTTTCTGGTTTCCAGAAGAATCATAACCCACGATGCCGACTGTCTCTGCTAAAAGTGCAGCTCAGCTTGAACTTGCCTGTAAGGGCAAGGAAAGGAGGTTAAGGAGCTTGTCCACTGGCCCTGAGGTTCCGAAGAAGACGAGGATGACGATCCCGAGGGAACCGTCTTTGGGGGTTCCTGGCTCGTCTAGAATCATTACGCTCGAGAAGGTGAAGGTCGCATCGCCCAAGAAGACGTCTTCTAGTGCGATCGCTGCGACACCTATCAGTTCTGCGCCTCCGGCGGAAACAACGAAGTCCCCGTCTGCCATGTCGGATCCTTTGTTAGCCGGCAAGGGCAAGGATCACCCGACGGGAGGGGCTAAGGTTACGACGGTTAATTTTACATTGCCGTCGGACTTTATGGTCGATAATGTCCTGGACGGGACAAACTTGTTTCCTCATCTGGGGAAATATCTGCTCCCATCTTTCAGGGAGCGTTTTGAGGGGTTCCCAATCGAGGAGACGGGAGCCCATGTAGCCGGGTTGGCGTTCATGGTAAGTCTTTCTTTCAAGACTTGTTTTATTTTGTCGATGTTTACGTTGTCGCACGTTTATTAACGATGCTTAGTTTATGTTTCCACAGGCGTTTCAGGCCTCCTTGGCTTTGCGTGCCGAGACGGCAAAGATCAAGGGTCTAGTGTCTGCTGCCCATGAGAGGGGGAATGCGGCATTGGCTAGGGCGAACGTCACCGTAGAGCGCGAAGAGGCTATGTCGAAACGTCTCGACGATGCCCGAAAATAGTTAGAGGTTGTCGGACGTGCAAAAGATGAGGTCAACCATCTGTAACATCTCGATTTTTCCATAATATTTTTTTAGTATGAATTGGGGTTTAATTGTATTTTGGTTTAAGCTTTGGATAATTTTGTAATTTTATATAATCCATTGGTACTGAAATTCAAGTAATCAAAGCTTGTTGCCATTTTTGGAAAGTTTGAAACTTGAAGGGGGTGATTGAAAATTGTGGTAATGAGGTGTAAGATAAGAAAACAAATTGATTGAGAAAATATCTCAATCATATTTGTTGGAGTCTGTCAAAACAAGAGAGAGAGAGGTTGAGAGAAAGAAGAAGAAAGAAAGGGAGGAAAAGAAGAAATTGAGGTTGAAATCTTAGTAAGAATATAAAGAATTTTTGTAAGTTTGATTCCAGTAGTAAGAAGGTATCTATATCTTAATCTGAATTCGTTTAGGTGCTGTTTTGATTTGGAATCAAATTGTGCAGTGAAGTGGGTTTTTCATTCATTAAGGTGAGTTCATTCAATTTGCTTAAAACCTTGTTTTCTGTCAAATTAAATGTTAAGACATGTGTATAAACTGTTTTGGGACTGTATGGTTGTGTTTAAAACAAGCTGAATGGAACAGATATGGCTTTAGGATGAATTTCTAAGCTGCAGGTCGTGGTTTCCGGGTAAAATGAAAGTATCCGAAAACCTCTAATATGAAAGTTTTCGGACAAGGCAAAGTATCCGGTAAGTCTTGATTTCTTATAGTTTCCGGATGAAATTAGTTACCGGATGGTATCCGGATTATCTTGGTTTTCGGATGTCATCCGGATTTGATAAGTACCCGGAAAGTTATGTATTACCCGAAAAGTTGTAGTATCCGGAAAGTCGTGATATCCGGACAGTATGAAATGTCCGAACACTTTTGTTATCCGGTCACTTTGTGAGTACTCGGTAACTTTAGGATTTGCTGACTTCTGAAAAATTACGATTTAGGAATTAAAATGCAATTCTAGTAGCTTGAACATACTTACAGCTGAATGGTAGGTTTTTAGGCTTAAAGACTGTTCTAGTTTGATACTAGGCAGGTGTGTAGTAAGTGTAATGGATCCATAGGCACTAGTGGTTATGAACACGTGGAATAGATGAGGATTATTCATTATTCTGATGTGTGTGAGAAATCATGGAAATAACGTAATTCCCGATTTCTAAGGAAAAGAAGGATTGGCATGTGTATATTGTAATCGTTATTTCCTTTCCAAGAAATGGGCATGTGTATATTGCGATTTCTTGAATGTGAGCATTAATCTAGAATCCGTTGAGATTCGTAGTGCGGCTCTGGACCGTGAGAAATGACTGACTCAGGGTCAGGTCGTAGTCATGGAATTGGAATATGAGAAATGATTGACTTAGTGTCAGATAGTAGTCATGTAATCGGGTTTAACCCCGTTATTGGAATATGGTTATGCACGTGGTAAGAAAAAGGGTAATCAGGTTTGTTATAACTTGTTTACATTGATGTTTTTAAAAGTAGTATTTTGAAACCGAATGTTCTCACTAGGCGTTAGCCTAATTGTTTCAAATAATGTTTTCTTACCAGGTACTAGCTCGGGAAAATAAAGGGATGTGGGACGAGCGTTTTGGAATAGCGGAGAAATCAATTAACAGAAGGAGATTTTGATGGATTGCTTAGATAACTTAGTTAATCTGATTAGAGTGACATAATTAGATTAATAGGTTATTCGAAGAATTCAGTATTTGTAAATATACTCCTTATGGTTAATTCATTTCGTATATAAAAGTTTGAAGGTTATTTTAATCATAACTGGTTATAATTTGAGTTTCAATTTAGCCCTGATTTTAGGGTGTTACAATATGGTATCAGAGCAATAGTTTAAGCGAACTAAGTATGCTGATGAGATACTTAGACTTAAGCTGAGACGAGTTAAGTTATGATTCGTGAGATATGGGTAGAAGTACTAAGACGAAATGATTCGGATAGTCTTAGAGTCGATTGAAATACGTGAAATTAGTACTGTAATGATGGTAACGAGGATTCTCATGTATAATATGTTCACAATTCCAATTAGCTACTGTTATTATGAATATATTGTTACACAAGCATACTTGTTTCTAAATCGTTACAGTGACTAATGATCGGTAAAGTACGTTTGTATGTCTAGATGTATGTGTAACCATTTCTTATGGTTATTTCTTGTGTTATATCAGAACGATGGTGAATACGCCACCAATGTCTCCTATTTCTTCAATGGATAGGACCGGAATGGACTGGTCAGGAGAAAAACAACCTGGAACTAGTGAAACTCATGAAAGTCCGCCGCGATTACAATTCCTGGGAGGAGCTGATAGACAGATACCTAGAACGGGTACCAGTACCGCCTCCCAAGAAACGCCAGAGTCGACGGTGGAGTCGCGTATGATGGAGAACATGACTCGAATGATGAATGCGGCTATGGCACAACAAACAAAAATGTTTATGAAAGCACTGAACGATCGAAGTACGGAGCTACGTCGAACGGGAACTGATACTAGAGTAATAAATCTAGTTGGTAACCCTGGGTCAGAGGCAGAAAGGAGAGTTGAAAGAATCTGCTCATACAAAACGTTCCTAAGCTGTAAATAGCCAGAGTTTAAAGGAGTAGATAATCCAGTAGCCTGCATGAATTGGATCAGGGAAATGGAACAAGCTTTCCGAGCTTGTGAATGCGATGAGAAGTCAAAGGTTAGATTTGCATCTCAAATGTTAAGAGGCAATGCGCTGACTTGGTGGAATGTTGTGACGGCTACAATTTCGACTCCAGTCTTGATTGCTATGACTTGGGAGTCGTTCAAGAAGAAGATTCTAGAAGAGTACTGTAATGAGAACGAGATGGATAGGATCTAAGAAGAGTTTCGAACTCTTAAAAAGGGTAAAATGTCTATTAGAAAGTATACTGAAACGTTTATGGAAAAGCTGAATTTGGTAGGGCATGTGGCTCCGAATGAGAAAGAAAATATTAAAGCTTACTTGAAAGGTTTGCCGGCGGACATGATGTCCCGTGTAAGAAATGATAAAGTTTCAACACTGAGGGAAACTATTGAAGAAGCTAAAGTGATGGAAGAAGTCTATGCCAAAGATAAAGAAGAAAAGACCCAAGTTGGAGAGAAACGAAAATGGGAAGGCCAAAAAGAGTCTTCTCAGAAATCAAAGACAGCTGGTAAAGGTACTCATTACGAATCTCGTCGTGAGCCAAATTGGTGTCCAAAGTGTAGGAGTAAGCACTATGGACCATGTCGGGTGACAACGTTGGAATGTTTTAAGTGCGGTAAAAGTGGGCATATTATGTGCAACTGTCCGGTACAAGGATTAACGTGTCACGAGTGTAAGCAACCGGGTC
Organism: Saussurea involucrata; assembly: GCA_033807775.1. Taxonomy (NCBI): domain Eukaryota; kingdom Viridiplantae; phylum Streptophyta; class Magnoliopsida; order Asterales; family Asteraceae; genus Saussurea; species Saussurea involucrata. The sequence continues at coordinate 180,240,726 of CM066320.1, read as the reverse complement.
ATTTCCATCGGGATTGCCCAAAGTTGAAAAAGGGCAGGGATCAAAGTAAGAAACCAAATGTTCCTAAGCCAACGGGTAGGGCCTTTCACATGACAGCTGATGAGGCCAAGGAATCGAAAGACGTCGTTTCGGGTACATTCTTTGTTAATTCTATTCCTGCGCGTATTTTATTCGACTGTGGTGCAAATTTATCATTTGTGTCCAAGTCATTCTTTCACAAGCTAGCTATGCTTGTCACTACTTTGGAAGATGCCTTAGTAGTTGAAGTAGCTAACGGAGGTCAAGTCTTGGTTCGCGAAAGACTTGAGGGTTGTTTGATTTCGGTAGGGGAAACCAAATTTCCGATCGACTTATTGTTGATGGAAATTGGAGGATTCGATGTGATTGTGGGTATGGACTGGCTGACAGTCAACCAGGCAGAGATACTATGTGCAAAGAAATTAATTAGGATTCCGATGGCTGATAAGGATGATGTATTCATCTTTGGAGAAAAGCAAAAAGAGGAAGTTCCATTAATTTATGTTACAAAAGCGCATAAGTGTTTAATGAAAGGATGTTCATTATTTGGCGTATGTATTAGATGTAAAGTCGGAAAAGAAACAAGTGGAAGATATCAAGGTGGTATGTGAATTCCCAGACGTATTTCTCGATGATCTTCCAGGCCTACCGACTGAACGGCAGGTAGAGTTTCGTATTGACCTTATCCCTGGATCGGCACCAATCGCGCGAGCACCGTATCGTCTAGCGCCGGCCGAAATGAAGGAGATGATGACTCAACTTCAAGAGTTGTTGGATAAAGGTTTTGTTAGACCGAGTTCTTCACCTTGGGGAGCTCCGGTTTTGTTTGTTAAGAAGAAAGATGGCACCATGAGGATGTGCATCGATTACCGAGAGTTGAATAAGGTAACTATTAAGAACAAGTATCCGCTTCCAAGGATTGATGACCTATTCGATCAACTCCAAGGTGCGGGATGTTTTTCAAAGATTGATTTAAGGTCAGGGTATCATCAAGTTCGAGTAAGAGATGAAGATATCCCGAAGACAGCTTTCAAAACAAGGTACGGGCATTATGAATTCCTTGTAATGCCATTTGGGTTGACAAATGCTCCTGCTGTGTTCATGGATCTGATGAACAGAGTGTGTCGACCATTTTTGGACAAGTTTGTTATTGTATTTATTGATGACATACTTGTTTATTCAAAGACTGAAGCAGATCACGAACATCATCTACGTGAAGTCTTAGAAGTGTTGAGAAGAGAGAAATTGTACGCGAAGTTCTCAAAATGTGAATTCTGGTTAAAAGAAGTACAATTTCTAGGTCATGTGATCACTTCGGAGGGAGTCAAAGTAGACCCAGCCAAGATAGAAGCTATGACGAATTGGGAGACACCAAGAAGTGCGTCTGATATAAGAAGTTTCTTAGGCCTAGCCGGTTACTACCGTAGGTTTATTAAAGACTTCTCAAAGATTGCTTCTGCCTTGACTTTACTGGCCCGAAAGAACGTGAAGTTTGTTTGGACGGAGAGACAAGAATCAGCTTTCAGAACTTTACGTCAAAAGTTATGTGAAGCCCCTATTCTTGCCTTAACAGAAAGAACAGAAGATTTGGTGGTATATAGCGACGCGTCAAAGATGGTTCTGGGATGTGTATTGATGCAACGAGGCAAGGTAATTGCTTATGCGTCAAGACAACTTAAAGAGCACGAGAAGAATTATCCTACCCATGATTTGGAATTAGCAGCGGTTGTTTTTGCATTGAAGTTGTGGCGACATTACTTATATGGAACGAAGTGTACTCTTTATACTGATCATAAGAGCTTGAAGCATGTCTTCGATCAAAAAGAGTTAAACATGAGGCAACGACGCTGGTTAGAGTTACTTAAAGATTACGATTGCGAATTGCATTACCATCCCGATAAAGCAAATGTCGTAGCTGACGCTTTAAGTAGAAAAGAGTATAGTGGGTGTTTGAAAACGACCAATGCTAGAATTGATGTAACATCCAGTTTAATTGAAAAGATAAAGGAGGCACAAGCGGAGGCCCTATTGGAAAAGAATCTGAAAGATGAAGTCATGAATAAGCAACATCTTCTATTGACTGAAGATGGCCGTGGGATTAAACTATTCCAAGGTCGTGTTTGGGTGCCTAAAACTGGAGGAAATCGAGAGCTAATACTCGAAGATGCTCATAAATCTAAGTATTCTATACATCCTGGGAGTACTAAGATGTATAGAGATTTGAAGTTGCACTATTGGTGGCCAGCTATGAAAGTAGATGTGGCACGAATAGTAGAGAAGTGTAGAACATGTTCATTAGTGAAAGCGGAACATCAAAAGCCTTACGGAAGTTTCCAATCTTTGGAGATTCCGGAATGGAAATGGGAGAAGATTACCATGGATTTTGTGACGAAGTTACCAAAGACGCAAAAAGGTAACGACACAATATGGGTAATCATGGATATATTGACTAAGAGTGCTCATTTTCTGGCTATGAAAGAGGCGTCACCAATAGATAAGATGGCGAAGCTGTATATTGATGAAGTGGTGTCAAGACATGGTATACCGGTGTCTATAGTGTCAGATCGTGATAGTCGGTTTACCTCAAGGTTTTGGCAATCACTACAAGAAGAATTGGGTACGAAAGTTAATTTGAGCACTGCTTATCATCCACAAACTGACGGGCAAAGTGAAAGAACCATTCAAACTTTGGAAGACATGCTCCGGTTCTGTGTATTAGATTTTGGAGGTAACTGGGATGCGCATTTACCTTTAGTGGATTTTTCGTATAACAATAGTTACCATTCCAGTATTGGAAGAGCGCCTTTCGAAGCTTTGTATGGCCGGAAATGTAGAACGCCGGTGTGTTGGTTAGAGGCCGGAGAGAAACAGTTTGTTGGTCCGGAATTGGTACAACAAACAGCTGACAAAGTGAAAGAAATTCGGCAGCATATGAAAGCAGCTCAAGATCGACAAAAGAGTTATGCTGATCCGAAAAGAAGACCGAAAGAATTCCAAGTTGGGGAGCGTGTAATGCTTAAAGTATCCCCGTGGAAAGGCGTGATAAGGTTTGGCAAACGTGGGAAGTTAAGTCCTCGTTTTCTAGGACCTTTCACTATAACTAAGCGAGTGGGATTACAAGCTTATCAATTGGATCTTCCACCTGAATTGGAAGGCATCCACAATACTTTCCATGTTTGTTACCTTCGGAAATGTTTGGCCGAAGAGGACGATGTGATTCCACTTACTGATGTAAGAGTAGACGAAAAAGCCGCTGTGTGGAAGAACCAGAGGCAATTTTGGAAAGATCGGTTAGAAAGTTACGTAATAATAAGGAAGTGGTTATGTTAAAAGTACAATGGAAACACCATCGAGGTGCTAATGTAACGTTAGAGCCGGAAGAGGATATGAAGATTAGATATCTTCACTTGTTTACCTAACTTTGATTTCGGGGACGAGATCATTTTCAAGTTGGGGAGTATTGTAACATCTCGATTTTTCCATAATATTATTTTAGTATGAATTGGCGTCTAATTGTATTTTGGTTTAAGCTTTGGATAATTTTGTAATTTTATATAATCCATTGGTACTAAAATTCAAGTAATCAAAGCTTGTTGCCATTTTTGGAAAGTTTGAAACTTGAAAGGGGTGATTGAAAATTGTGGTAATGAGGTGTAAGATAACAAAGCAAACTGATTGAGAAAATATCTCAATCATATTTGCTGGAGTCGGTCAAAAGAAGCGAGAGAGAGGTTGAGAGAAAGAAGAAGAAAGAAAGGGAGGAAAAGAAGAAATTGAAGTTGAAATCTTGGTAAGAATATAAAGAATTTTTGTAAGTTTGATTCCAGAAGTAAGAAGATATCTATATCTTAATCTGATTTCATTTAGGTGCTGTTTTGATTTGGAATCAAATTGTGCAGTGAAGTGGGTTTTTCATTCATTAAGGTGAGTTCATTCAATTTGCTTAAAACCTTGTTTTTTGTCAAATTAAATGTTAAGACATGTGTGTAAACTGTTTTGGGACTGTATGGTTGTGTTTAAAACAAGCTGAATGGAACAGATATGGTTTTAGGATGAATTTCTAAGCTGCATGTCGTGGTTTCCGGGTAAAATGAAAGTATCCGGAAACCTCTGATATGAAAGTTTCCGGACAAGGCAAAGTATCCGGTAAGTCTTGATTTCTTATAGTTTCCGGATGAAATTAGTTACCGGATGGTATCCGGATTATCTTGGTTTCCGGATGTCATCCGGATTTGATAAGTACCCGGAAAGTTATGTATTACCCGGAAAGTTGTAGTATCCGGAAAGTCATGATATCCGGACAGTATGAAATGTCCGGACACTTTTGTTATCCGGTCACTTTGTGAGTACTCGGTAACTTTAGGATTTGCTGACTTCTGAAAATTTACGATTTAGGAATTAAAATGCAATTCTAGTAGCTTGAACATACTTACTGCTGAATGGTAGGTTGTTAGGCTTAAAGACTGTTCTAGTTTGATACTAGGCAGGTGTGTAGTAAGTGTAATGGATCCATAGGCACTAGTGGTTATTAACACGTGGAATAGATGAGGATTATTCATTATTCTGATGTGTGTGAGAAATCATGGAAATAACGTAATTCCCGATTTCTAAGGAAAAGAAGGATTGACATGTGTATATTGTAATCTTTATTTCCTTTCCAAGAAATGGGCATGTGTATATTGCGATTTCTTGAATGTGAGCATTAATCTAGAATCCGTTGAGATTCGTAGTGCGGCTCTGGACCATGAGAAATGACTGACTCAGGGTCAGGTCGTAGTCATGGAATTGGAATATGAGAAATGATTGACTTAGTGTCAGATCGTAGTCATGTAATCGGGTTTAACCCCGTTATTGGAAGATGGTTATGCACGTGGTAAGAAAAAGGGTAATCAGGTTTGTTATAACTTGTTTACATTGATGTTTTTAAAAGTAGTATTTTGAAACCGAATGTTCTCACTAGGCGTTAGCCTAATTGTTTCAAATAATGTTTTCTTACCAGGTACTAGCTCGGGAAAATAAAGGGATGTGGGACGAGCGTTTTGGAATAGCGGAGAAATCAATTAACAGAAGGAGATTTTGATGGATTGCTTAGATAACTTAGTTAATCTGATTATAGTGACATAATTAGATTAATAGGTTATTCGAAGAATTCAGTATTTGTAAATATACTCCTTATGGTTAATTCATTTCTTATATAAAAGTTTGAAGGTTATTTTAATCATAATTGGTTATAATTTGAGTTTCAATTTAGCCCTGATTTTAGGGTGTTACACCATCGCCTCACGCAGTCCTTGTCCATGATTGCTGACCAGAGAGAGGAGATGGACAAGGTTAAGGAATCATTAGCTGCGACTGCAAAGGAAGCCAAGGATTCTAGGTCCAGAGTGGTGAATCTGGAGAAAGAGGTGCAAGGTCTTAAGGACGAAGCTAAGTCCGTTTTTGCCTTAGCCCGTCTGACCGCTAGGGCGGCGATTATGAGGCGACATCTGCTGGGGAAGGACCCTCTGGCCGTGGCGTCAGAAGAGCTTGTCGTCTACTTGAAGGATGTTGGTTCTGCGAGAGACCTGGATTTAGATGATGAGAAGGATGTTGAGAAGGAGACAGGCGAGGGTCTTCAGGGCGAAGCTTCAGGCAAGGATGTGACTGACGTTCCTCCTCAAATCTAAAAAAAATTGTCTTTGTTTTTATCGATCGACCGTTGGGGGTCGAGTCTCCTTGGTGTAATTACATTTAAGTATGAATGAAGTCTCTTTCGAACGTAAGATCTTTCATCGTCCATTACAAGCAATTGTCGATTAAAATATCAAACGTATGAAAACACTCGTAAGTCATATATAACGTGCGACAAAGGCCTTTTATTGAAAGATAACAGCTAAAACACAAATCGTGTAAGCGAACATGTATACATGCGTTTGAAGCATACGTTCAGAACATGAGGTTTTTTCTAAGTTTAGAACACTTAGATCGCGAGTCAACTGTACAATTACACCGAGCGAGGAATCTAAATCACGTGTCAAATCATGTTTTTGACCCAACTACAATCTTGCGAAAGTCACGCGGTAGACTTATGTCGTGCGATCCTGCGATAAAATACTGTCAAAGGTCGATCGTTGGTTAACTAACGACTCTCTGATGCTTAAGTTAGTTACCGTCGAGGTGAATAAGAAATTGTGCGAGAGAAAAGGGGTTTTTAAAAGAAATACCTTTTTAGATGTGTTGTATTCCAGTCATCTCGACGACATCGACGTTTTCGAATGTCATACGACCAATCATCTTTTTGGTTTGCCGAATATTGGCCTGAGTGTTCTAATCCCTTGGAATTTATTCAATAGAAAAAGATTTAAATTTTTCGGATTTTTCTTTTGCTACCTTTAGGTACGCTGTCATTTTTGAATATTTGGCTGCGAATTTCCCATTGATCTGGTTTACCACCATGAGAGAATCGCTTTTGACATGTAACGCGGTTGTCCCCGAGTCATAGGCCATATTCATTCCCATGATCAGGGCTTCATATTCAGCTTCGTTGTTGGTGGTCTTGAAGTCGCATCGGACTGAATATACCATTTTGCCCCCCTGTGGCGACTTTAAGACGACGCCTAGTCCTGAACCTCTAACGTTGGATGATCCGTCGACATGTAAGATCCAAGGCACGTCGTCGTGAGTCGCCACAGTTGACACTTCGAGCTCTGCTTCTTTCTCCAATTCAGGGCTGAAATCAGCAATAAAATCTGCCAAGGCTTGCGATTTGATAGCAGTCCTGGGTTTGAAATCGATGTCGTAACTGCTGAGATATATGCTCCACTTTGCTAAGCGACCTGTCAACTCAGGTTTCCTCAAGACAGACTTAAGAGGAAAGTTAGTCATGACAGTAATAGGATGTGATTCGATCATACCAGCACTAATGCACCGGATCCCATCAGAACTCCGCAGTTAAGCGTGCCTGGGCGAGAGTAGTACTAGGATGTGATTCGAAGTAATGTCGCAATTTCTTAGCAGCTGTGACTAGCGACAAGAGCAATTTTTCCATGGAGGAATACCTGGTTTCTGCGTCCAAGAGAGATTTACTTACATAGTAGATCGGCAATTGTTGCTTTTCATCTTCTCGCGTCAGTACGGCACTTACTGCATTTGGACTAACAGCCAAATATATCTGCAATTCCTCGTGATCGTGAGGTTTTGACAACAAAGGAGGCGACGTCATATACTCCTTAAGCTTTTGCAATGCCTGGTCATGACCGTCGGTCCAGTCGAAGCCTTTGTTCTTCCTGAGGACATTGTAAAATAAATGGCACTTATCTGAAGATCGAGAGATAAACCTGTTAAGAGCTACCACTCGACCAGTAAGTATTTAGACTTCTTTGAAATTTCTCGGGGATTTGATTTCGATAATGGCTTTGATCTGGTCGGGATTAGCCTCGTTTCCTCGACGAGTGACCATGTAGCCCAAGAACTTTCCAGCACTGACACCGAAGGAACACTTTGTCGGGTTGAGTTTCATGCTATACTTCCGAAGGACGTCGAACGACTGCCTCAAGTGCTCGACGTGGTCGACTGCTTGCTTCGACTTGACGAGCATGTCATCGATATAAACTTCCATCGTGTCGCCAAGGTGATCTTTGAACATCTTATTCACCAGACGCTGGTAGGTAGAACCTGCATTTTTTAGTCCAAAAGGCATAACCTTATAACAGTAAATACCTCGATCTGTCATGAAGGCAGTTTTCTCTTGATCCTCGACGTGCATCAGGATCTGATTGTATCCAGAATAAGCATCCATGAACGTCAATAGTTCATGCCCCGCTGTCGCGTCGACCATGGCATCGATGTGTGGCAATGGAAATGGGTCTTTTGGACAAGCATTGTTGAGATCGGTGAAGTCGATACAGACTCTCCATTTGCCATTTTTCTTTGCCATGACCACGACGTTAGCAAGCCAATCGGGATATTTTACTTCGCGAATTTTTCCTGTCTTGAGGAGATTGCCGACTTCGTCATTTATCACCTTATTCCTTTCAGGAGCGAATTTCCGTCATTTTTGCTTGATGGGTTTGAATGATAGATCAACGTTGAGCTTATGGGAGATGACATCAGGATCGATACCGACCATATCTTTATGCGACCAAGCAAAACAATCGGCATGTTCCTGCAGGAAAGATATTAGCTTGTCTTTAATGTAGGGATCGAGGGAGGATCCTATAAAGACTTTTTGATCAGGTTTGCTCTGATCTAGGATAATTTCTTCCAAGCGATAGTCATCAACTATCGTAGAGGAATCTTGTGCATTCTCGAGCTCTTCGTGCATCTGGGCAATGATTTGCCCTGGATTTTCAAAGCCTGCCATTCTCCTGAAAAAGAAAACAGAAGAAACTCCAAGAAACCGTTAGTACGACGCACGTTTGTCGAAGATTTTCTCTAGATGGGGTCCCACGGATGGCGCCAAACTGTTAATGCCAAAAATCGCACAAAAGTACAACTTGAGGTTGATTGTGGAGCTTAACAACTAAAGAAAGAAATCTCTCGACAAAGCGTGCGACAAGGACAAAAATGTAAATGAGACAGAGAATTTTGGTGACGCGGGAAAAACCTCAACGAGGAAAAAACCCGCGAACGACAGTGGAAGTCGCCGTTGCACTATGGTCGCCAAACAGGGGCGATATCCTTTGTTTCGGGTGACGATCGTACAGAGATTACAATACAAGTGAAAGAAAGACTTTAAAAATGTAAAGTAACAGGTGTTTCGAATGTAAAAACAATGTGAGTCGTATATAAAAATAAAGTGTCATGTGCGAATGTCGTGCGTCGAGAGCGATTCTTCAAGAGAGAGTTCTTTGCTTTGAATATTCTTCTGAGTTTGGAAGGTTGCGTCTGATGTCTTTTGAAATGATGATTGAGCCTGGTATTTGTAGTCTTCGGGTGCTTTAATAGGCTCATTAAGTATTTCGATAACTGTCATAACGTTCGCTGGATTAAATCTTCATAACTGATCTTTGTCGGTTATAGCCGTTGGTCATCAATGGCATTGATTCTTGCATTTAACACTGAACAAACGTAACAGTCATATTGCACATTAGTTAGTCGAAGTCGCAAGGTTCCACGCGACGGTCGTGTGTACTAGGCGACATCGCGGTCGAGTGTCGTGAGGTAAGTAACTTTTCGATCTCAACTCTAATCAGGGGATAAAAATGCTCATGATTTTATCTTACCAAAGAAAAGGGAAGTAGGTGTTTTCCTTACCTCGGTCGTGGTCGAGACTGGTGAAATTTTGCCCAAACACCTGGTTTCTGCGTCCAAGAGAGATTTACTTACATAGTAGATCGGCAGTTGCTGCTTTTCATCTTCTCGTGTCAGGACGGCACTTACTGCATTAGAACTAACAGCCAAATATAGCTGCAAGACCTCATGATCACGCGGTTTTGACAACAGAGGAGGCGACGTCATGTACTCCTTAAGTTTTTGCAATGCTTGCTCATGACCGTCGGTCCAGTCGAATCCTCTATTTTTCCTGAGGACATTGTAAAATAGATGGCATTTATCTGAGGATCGAGAGATAAACTTGTTCAAAGCTGCCACCCGACCAGTGAGCTTTTGGACTTCTTTGAAATTTCTCGGAGATTTGATCTCGATAATAGCTTTGATCTGGTCGGGGTTGGCCTCGATTCCTCGTCGAGTGACCATATAACCTAGGAATTTCCCGACACTGACACCAAAGGAACATTTCGTCAGGTTGAGTTTCATGCTGTATTTCCGAAGGATGTCGAACGACTGCCTCAAATGCTCGACGTGGTCGATTGCTTGCTTCGACTTGACTAGCATGTCGTCGATATACACTTCCATTGTGTCGCCAAGATGGTCTTTGAACATTCTGTTCACCAGACGCTGGTAGGTGGAACCTGCATTTTTTAGACCGAACGACATAACTTTATAACAGTAAATACCTCGATCCATCATGAATGCAGTTTTTCTTGGTCCTCAATATGCATCAAGATCTGATTGTATCCAGAATAAGCATCCATGAACGTCAATAATTCATGTCCGGCTGTCGCATCGACCATGGCATCGATATGTGGCAATGGGAAAAGATCTTTCGGACAGGCTTTGTTGAGATCTGTGAAGTCAATACAGACCCTCCATTTGCCATTTTTCTTTGCTACGACCATGACATTAGCAAGCCAATCGGGGTACTTTACTTTTCGAATCTTCCCTGTCTTCAGGAGGTTGTTGACCTCATCATTTATCACCTTATTCCTTTCAGGAGAAAATTTCCAGCGCTTTTGCTTGACAGGTTTAAACGACGGGTCGATATTGAGCTTGTGGGAAATGACACCAGGGTCTATGCCGACCATGTCTTCATGCGACCAGGCAAAACAATCGGCATGTTCCTGCAAAAAAGATATTAGATTGTCTTTTAGGCAGGGATCGAGTGACGACCCTATGAGGACTTTCTGGTCAGGCTTGCTCTGGTCCAGGATGACTTCCTCCAGGCGGTAATCATCGACTGCTCCAGGAGTATCTTGTGCATTCTTAAGCTCCTCATTCATCTGGACAGTGATTTGCTCTTGGTTTCCGTGGTCTGTCATTTTCCTCAAATAGAAAGAAGAGGAAACTCCAAGAAACCGTTAGTAAGACGCACGTTTGTCGAAGATTTTCTCTAGATGAGGTCCCACGGATGGCGCCAAACTCAACGAGGAAAAAAACCCATGAACGACTACGGAGGTCGTCGCTGCACTATGGTCGCCAAACAGGGGCGTTATCCTTATGTTTCTGGTGTCGATCATACAGTGATTACAATACAAATGAAAGAAAGATTTTAAATGTAAAGTAACAAGTGTATCAAATGTAAAAACTGGTGCGTCGTGTGTAAAAACAATGTGTCGTGTGTGAAAGTCGTGCGTCGAGAGCGATTTTTTGAGAGAGAGTTCTTTGCTTTGAGGGTTCTTGAGAGTTCAGTTGTGCCAAGATGTCATAGATGTGAAATGTGTGATGCCCCCTGAAATGATGATTGAGCTTGGTATTTATAGTCTTCGGGTGCTTTAATTGATTCCTTAAATGCTTCGTGTAACAGACGTAACGGACGTCGATTTTAATGCTGTTAATAGCCTTCGTCGGTTATAGCCGTTGGTCATCAATGATATTGATTCCTGCATTTAAACACTGAAAACGTAATAGAAATATCGCATGTTAGTCGGTCGAGGTCGTAAGGTTCCATACGACGGTCGTGTGAGCTAGACGACGCCGTGGTCGAGTGTCGTGAGGTAAATAACTTTTGATTTCAACTTTGGTTAGATGGTAAAGTACTTATGATTTTATCTCATTATGGAAAAGTGTAATAAATGTCTTCCCTATCTTGGTCGTGGTCGAGGCCGGTGAAATTTTACCCAAACAACAACTATTTAAAACTTTGACAAAATAACCAAATAAAGGATAAAACCTCTCCTACAAAACCATCTTTAAAAATATTCACTAATCAATCAATATGAGGAGTTACTAACATATAAAGACATTAACAAGCATCATCTCTTCCAAATTTACCATTTACATCAAAACCCTAAATTTGACTCGATCCCACTAATTTTATAAACCATAGAACATGTTAATAGTATTCAAGAAACATATCCTCATAATCACAAAGTGAAGATTCATCCATTGTCATCATCTTTGACAAGTTCAAACCCTAAACCTTCCATAAATGGAAAGTTAGGTCATTACTCACAAAATCAAGGAAGTTTAGTAAATACACATAAATAGATACAGTTAAAACATTGAATGATTAAACATAACTAAGTTTGGAAGGGTAGAACACTCACAATCTAGGTTTTGAGGGAAACCCTAGAAAATAGAGAAACCCTAGTCTTGGAGAGGGAGATGGAGTTTGAGACTTGGTCTACCCTTCACTTGGTGCTTTAATGGAGGTCTAGGTTGAGTCTTTAATGGCTCTCAACCAACAATCTTGCAAGGAATTAATGTGGGGAGAGAAAATGGAGGGTTTTGGGAGAGTTAGGGCCAAAATCGCCTTCAATGGGGAGATAAGTCATCTTTTGAGTGATTTGGTAAAGTATGAGAGAGAGATGGAAAAGTTGGGAGAAAAGTAAAATTTTCGTCAAGCATCTCGCGGACGTCCGCAATGTGCATCATGCGGACGTCCGAACTCAAAAACTGTCCAGACTCCCAAAACTCTATGTTGCTTCCGCGGATGACCTGTAGACTTCCGCATCCATGCGGACGGCCGAACCCAGGTCAAAATCTCAAAACTTCCATTTTTCAAGTATGGGAACCTAGCATGTTTCTAAGTCAATTCTAAGATATCAAATAGCATATAAATACCACATAAAGGCACACGTAATACACATAAAGCCTCTACAAGTCTCAACGCTAAAGACTCCATACGATTAATTATGCAACTATAAAACAGAATACAAAAGGAAAGGGTTCTCCCGAGGACACGGGTGTTACAATCCTCCCCAACTTGGAAATGATTTCGTCCTCGAAATCCTAACCATGCAAACAAACGGGGGTATCACCGCTTCATATCTTCCTCCGACTCCCAAGTCACATTGGCGCCTCGGTGATGTTTCCATTGAACCTTGACCATGGTGACCTCTTTACGCCGTAGTCTCTTAACCTCTCTTTCTAGTATGGCTTCGGGCTCTTCCACACAACGATTGTCGTCAACTCGGATTTCCGACAACGATATCACTCTCTCTTCTTCCGCTAGGAACCTTCGTAAAGCATACATGGAATGTAGGGTGAATTTCATCCATCTCAGGTGGCAACTCCAACTTATAGGCTTGTAACCCGACACGCTCCAAAATTGTGAATGGTCCTAGGAAACGAGGACTCAACTTCCCACGGTTCCCAAAACGGATTAAACCCTTACAAGGCGATACTTTCAACATTACACGGTCTCCCACTTGGAATTCCACCGGTCGTCTTTTCTTGTTGGCATAACTTTTCTGTCGGCCTTGAGCCGCCCTCAAGCGTTCCCGAATGATTTTGACTTTATCGGCCGTTTCTTACACAATTTCCGGTCCCACAAATTGTTTATCCCCCACCTCTAGCCAGCACACGGGAGTTCTGCACTTCCTCCCATACAATGCCTCAAATGGCGCCGCTTTCAGACTAGAGTGGTAACTGTTGTTGTAAGCGAGTTCTACCAAAGGTAGATGTGTGTCCCAATTTCCACCAAAGTCAATCACACACGATCGAAGCATGTCTTCTAACGTTTGAATCGTCCTTTCACTCTGCCCGTCCGTTTGAGGATGATACGCCGTGCTCAAGTTTACTCTTGTACCCAAATCTTCTTGTAAAGCTTGCCAAAATCTCGAAGTGAACCGGCTATCACGATCAGAGACTATCGACACGGGTACTCCATGTCTAGAAACCACTTCGTCGATGTACAGTTTGGCCAACTTGTCCATCGGAAATGTCTCCCGCATTGCTAGGAAGTGTGCACTCTTGGTCAAGCGATCCACGCTCACCCAAATGGTATCGTTTCCTTTCAAGGTCTTCGGCAATTTGGTCACGAAGTCCATCGTGATCTTCTCCCATTTCCACTCGTGTATCTCCAACGGTTGCAATCTGCCATAGGGTCGTTGATGTTCGGCTTTCACCAGAGAGCAAGTCACACAACGTTCTACATAATGTGCCACGTCCACTTTCATCGCCGGCCACCAATAATGCAACTTCAAGTCTCTATACATCTTAGTACTCCCCGGATGTATGGAGTACTTGGACTTGTGAGCCTCATCCATGAGTAATTCTCGGTTTCCCCCAATCTTAGGTACCCACACTCACCCATTGCATAACTTCATTCCACGGCTATCCTCCGTTAGTAGTTGTCTTTGTTTCACCATCACCTCCCCTTTGAGATTCTTTTTCAAAAGGGCTTCGGTTTGCGCCGTCTTAATTCGCTCGATCAAGCTCGACACTAGCTCAATTCATGAAAGGTTGGCACGAAGGCTCCCACTATACTCTTTCCGACTTAGGGCGTCGGCCACAACATTTGCTTTACCCGGATGGTAGAGCAATTCGCAATCGTAATCCTTGAGTAATTCTAGCCACCTTCTTTGTCTCATATTTAGCTCATTTTGATCGAAAACGTACTTCAAGCTCTTATGATCCGTGTACAACGTACATTTCGTCCCGTACAGATAATGTCGCCATAATTTTAACGCGAATACTACCGCCGCCAATTCCAAGTCATGAGTGGGGTAGTTCTTTTCATGCACCTTAAGTTGCCTTGACGCGTAGGCGATGACCTTTCCTCTTTGCATTAGAACGCATCCCAAGCCCGACTTTGAAGCATCACTATAAACCACGAAGTCTTCCGATCCCTCGGGTAGCGATAAGATTGGAACCTCACAGTTTCCTTTGTAACGTATGGAATGCTCTCTCTTGTTTCTCGGTCCAAACGAACTTCACGTCTTTCCGGGTCAATGTCGTCGGTGAGGAAGCAACCTTGGAAAAGTCTTGAATGAACCTTCGGTAGTAGCCCGCCAAACCCAAGAAACTCCGGATTTCCGATGGGCTTTTGGGAGCTTCCCAACTCATCATAGCCTCTATTTTGGATGAGTCCACTTTCACCCCGTCTCGGGTGACCACATGTCCTAAGAAACCTCCTCCAACCAAAACTCGCACTTGGAGAACTTTGCATATAATTTCTCTCTTCTCAAGACCTCCAACACTTCCCGCAGGTGTCGCTCGTGTTCCGCCTCGCCCTTGGAATACACCAAGATGTCGTCTATGAAAACGATTACCGACTTATCCAAGAAGGGTCGACACACTCGGTTCATTAAATCCATTAACACCGTCGGTGCGTTGTCAAACCGAACGGCATCACCAAGAACTCGTAATGCCCATATCGCGTCTTAAACGCCGTCTTAGGAACGTCACTTTCCTTCACCTTGACTTGATGATAACCCGAACGTAGATCGATCTTCGAGAAACAACGCGCTCCTTGAAGTTGGTCGAACAAATCGTCTATTCAAGGGAGTGGATATTTGTTCTTCACGGTCACCTTGTTTAACTCCCGGTAATCGATACACATCCTCATTGTGTCGTCTTTCTTTTTCACAAATAAGACCGACACTCCCCAATGTGACGAACTCGGTCTCATAAACCCCTTCTCTACAAGCTCTTGGAGTTGCGCCATCATTTCTTGCATCTCGGATGAGGCTAAGCGGTAAGGGATTTGGAAATTGGTGCCGCGCCCGGAACCAATTCTATCTTGAATTCCACCTGGCGATCGGGTGGCAATCCGGGCAAGTCCTCCGGGAACACATCGGGGAACTCACAAACCACTCGCACGTCCTCTAGTTTCTTCTTCTCGATTTTAGCGTCTATCACATACGCTAAGTAGGAAGCACACCCCGTGGTTAGGCATTTGTGGGCCTTAAGCATGAAGATGATTGCCACTTCTCCTTTCCTCTTTTCGCCATACACGGTCACCACCCACCGCTCACGGTAGGGATGCGGATTAGTTTCTTGGCGCACAAGATTTCTGCACGATTGGCCGCTAGCCAATCCATTCCAACCACTACATCGAACCCACCTATGACCATGGGCATCAACTCTATCGGAAATTTCATCCCCTCGATTTCCAACACACAACCTTTCAGTACATCACGAACCACAATCTGACCACCGTCCTCTATCTCTACCACTATAGCATCCTCTAAACTACTAGTGGGCATAGACAACTTTTGGCAAAAGGAAATCGACACAAACGAAAAACTGGCACCCGAATCAAACAACACACGCGTAGGCACGGAGTTCAGGAGAAACGTACCCGATACTACATCTGTTGAGGCCTTCGCCTCATCACCCGTCATCTGGAATGCTCGTCCTGCCGCTCTCGGAGGGTCCACCCTATTTCCCCCGCTACCCCCAGTCTTTGCCTTCGGGCACTCGCTTTTAATATGGCCCGGTTCCTTGCATTCGAAACAAATGATTCCTTTAGCTGGACAATCATTGCGGACATGCCCCGGCTTTCCACACTTGTAACAAGTCACCTCGTTTGGCTTGCACAGACCAAGATGTTTACTTCGACACTTGAGACACCACCTAGCTTCGCGCTTAGGTTCGGTCCCTCGGTAGTTGTTACTAAACGATCTCGGTTTCTTGGAAGGCACAGAACTCCCTTTCCATTTCCTCTTTTCGGGTACCCGATTACTCTCTTCCTTATCTCGGTTGTAAGCGTCTTCCACTAGCTGCGCTTCCTCAATTGCCTCACGAAGGGTGGAGGCTTTCGACACTTGGACCATCGTCATCATGTCCGACGGGAGGCCCTTGATGTAAGCCTTGATCTTCTCTTTTTCATTCGGGACCAGATGTCCCACCAACCCCAGTTTGTCCATGAACTGCCGGTTGTACTCTTTCACCGACAAGTTACCCTTCCTCAAATTCCGAAAACTTTCCTCAATTCGGTCCATTGCTCTTTCACTGCAATACTCCTCTAGCACCTTCTTTTTGAACATTGGCTAGCTCAGTTTGGCCAACACAGACGCTTCTAGAGAAGTAGAATAAATATTCCACCAAGTGAGGGCCGCCCTTCTCAACATTTGTGAACCAAATTTCGCCTTTTGATTTTCCCCGCACTCACTAGTATGGAAAGCTTGTTCCATTTCTCTTATCCAGTTCATGCATACAACCGGATCATCGGTGCCCTTGAATTCAGGCGGTCGGCAGCTAAGGAAGGTCTTGAAAGAACACACCTTTCTTTCTTGTCTCGGGTCACTGGTGCCCAAGCCATCAGTAGGGATCTCATTTCCGGTACCCCCGGATCCAGCCACTATTACATTCTCGGCAACCGTCTCATGCCTACGGTTATTGGTGTCCCGGTCTTCCAATAGTTTCAGAAACTATTCCTGTTGTTGTGTCATGGCTCGGTTCATGGCCGCCATCATTCGGTCCATCATTCTGGTCTCGGCCGTTGCCTCCTCTAAGACAGGGTCAGACGTTTCCAAGTTTCGTCGGGGCACATGCTCCGGCCCGCCACCCAACAAGTTAGTGTTAAGTAGGGGTCCCTCTGTCGCCGTTACTCTCGGCTGGTCGGCCGTGGATACCGTAGCATCAAAGCCATTCGGCCTGCTACGAGTGTTAACCATAGCTCGTCTGCCACATATTTGAAAATGGAGGTAAGTAACATGGTAGAAGATTCATATAAATGATCGTACCAACACTCTCATCAATCATCATAATTATAACAATCTAAGAATGCTCACGTAACAACAAATTCATAATAGCAATAGCTAATTGACATTATCAACATGTTACACATAAGGATCCTCGTTACCACAGTCACAATTTTTCGACTAGTGCAACACCATCAACTCTAAGTTCGTCTTATCTTAAAAGTTCTACCCATGTCACCGTTCTCCGCTTAAATCGATCTAGTTTAAGTCTAGGCATCTCACGTCAATACCTAGTTCGCTTAAACCATTGCTCTGATACCAACTTGTAACACCCTAAAAACGGGGTAAATTTAAGCCAAATTTTCATGCGAAATAAACTATTAAATAAAGATCAATAGTCGATCATGAGTTTGGCGGAAAAGCGTTTACAACCAAAAATAAAGAGATACATCAACGACAACCTACTAATCTAACTTAAGACTGTTTAGATTAACATCGGGTGTCACTATCTCATTTACAAAGCGCTCGGCTAAGACCGTCAAATGCCGCTATCTCATCTATTCCCAAAAATGCTATCTCCTTTCATCACACTTCTCTCAACCCCGGGAAGTCCCACCGCTAGGAAGGCCTGCTAAACACAACATGCAATAAGAAGAAGTGTTAGCCTAAAGCCTAGCAAGAATAGCATTTGTATAATAAGAATAGAATACGCATTAAATAAAAGTCATTTCATCCAATACCGATTCGTCGTTCATTTCATCATCGTATTTATGCAAGACATCAACCCACACTAGGTCTATAGTCCCATTCGACATCAACCCAAACCGTGTCTTTAGTCCGTTAAGGCATCAACCCCGAACCGGGTCTCTAGCCCTCAAAGACGTCAACCCAAACTAGGTCTTTAGTCGAGTGACATCAATCCACACTGGATCTCTAGTCCACGAAGACATCAATCCAAATCGGATCTTTAGTCTAAACGACATCAATCCAAACTGGATCTTTAGTCTACATGACATCAATCCTAACCGGATCTTTAGTCAGCAACATCAATCCAAACTAGATCTTTAGCCCATCTTTCCTCAAGAGTAAAGAATCCATCATATTCATTAACCATCCATTAGGGAAGTACACATAGTTTGACCCAATCACAAAGTTTCACAATTTACATGACTCCATATTCACTAATCAATCAATATGAGGAGTTACTAACAAATAAAGACATTAACAAGCATCATCTCTTCCAAATTTACCATTTACATCAAAACCCTAATTTTGACCCGATCCCACTAATTTTATAAACCATAGAACATGTTAATAGTATTCAAGAAACATATCCTCATAATCACAAAGTGAAGATTCATCCATTGTCATCATCTTTGACAAGTTCAAGCCCTAAACCTTCCATAAATGGAAAGTTAGGTCATTACTCACAAAATCAAGGAAGTTTAGTAAATACACATAAATAAATACAGTTAAAATATTAATTGATTAAACATAAGTGAGTTTGGTAGGGTAGAACACTCACAATTTAAGTTTTGAGGGAAAACCCTAGAAAATAGAGAAACCCTAGCCTTGGAGAAGGAGGTGGAGCTTGAGACTTGGTCTACCCTTCACTTGGTGCTTTAATGGAGGTCTACGTTGAGTCTTTAATGGCTCTCAACCAACAATCTTGCAAGGAATTAATGTGGGGAGAGAAAATGGAGGGTTTTGGGAGAGTTAGGGCCAAAATCGCCTTCAATGGGGAGAGAAATCGTCTTTTGAGTGATTTGGTAAAGTATGAGAGAGATATGGAAAAGTTGGGAGAAAAGTAAAATTTTCGTCAGACATCTTGTGCATCATGCGGACGTCCGGACTCAAAAAATGTCCAGACTCCCAAAACTCTCTGTTGCTTCCGCGGATGATCTGCAGACTTCCGCGTCCATGCGGACGTCCGAACCCAGGTCAAAATCCCAAAACTTCCATTTTTCAAGTATGGGAACCTAGCATGTTTCTAAGTAAATTCTAAGATATCAAATAGCATATAAATACCACATAAAGGCACACGTAATACACATAAAGCCTCTACAAGTCTCAACGCTAAAGACTCCATACGATTAATTATGCAACTATAAAACGAAATACAAAAGGAAAGGGTTATCCCGAGGACACGGGTGTTACATCTATCCCCAAGATTCCACCACAAGGCTCGGCACGCTTAGGATTACCTCCAAGACATCTCCTTCAAAGCGGCGAAGGTCCTAGTGCCTACCTCTAAGGTAGCACATCCGGACTCAACCCTCCTAGTGCCTACTTGAAAAGATTAAGGTCATAAACATGGGTCCCGAGGTCCAACCCCGAAATACCCAATCGACCATCACCAAAAGACTGACTTACGTGTCTATGGATCCAATGCAACACAGTCTAAACTACTTGACTCCAAAGAATGTCCAACATTCATAAAATATGTAATTTAATGATTAAATATGCCTCGAACGAATGTAATTTAAAAGAATGTCCAACACTCTTAAAATATGAAACTACAAAGGCCCAACATAGAGTAAAATAACTCGGACTAAAGTCCCCAAAACTCTTTTAAATCGAACACGAGCCAACTAGCTCAACAAACCATTTGATCATACAATAAAGGTCATTAAAACAATAAAACGCAATTGATCGGTGTTTATGCAAACATATACCTCAAAGACATGATTACCCCAAAACTCATCATTGTTGAGACAAACCATTTTCCAAGTGAAATCTTACACTTATATTTCCAAAAGCCTCATGACACGATAATGTGTATTTTCCAAACGGTTATAAAATCAAATACGCCAAATATGCATATACCATGGAATAGACTTCATTTGTACCATAAATCATTAAGACACTTTCATTTATGATTCATTTATCAAATTACCTAAAAATCCCAAATGTGGGTGATTTGCAAGATTTATAAAATTAAACACTTCAAATAATCAAAAACCACCAAATAACTTAACAATTGATAATTTCATGTAAAACGCATACACACTTTAAAATAAACATTTTTGGCATGTACAACGTTTTCACAAATCAACTTGAACCCACCTTTGAAGAAACTTGAATCCTCAAGCCAAATCTTCCAAAAACCTAGATCCATTAGTTTCCAACTATAAAGAATCATTCCCCACACACTTTTACATCAAGATCTCAACTTATACCAAAACCCTAATTTCCATAGATGAATAGAAGAAAAGATTACCTTAACCATAACTTGAATCCACCAACCAAAATACCACTAGAATCATCAAAATGAACCACAAACTCCCAATCTTCAAAGTGAAGAAAAAAGGTTGGATGAAACCCTAGAAAACTTTGATGAGGAAGATGAAATGAAAGGATTCTTGCTTTAGCTTCCAAAACCATGATGGATGAAGAAGGAACACTTGAAAACTTGATTCTTGGGGTCTAAAAGGCTCAAAATCGACATTGGGGGTGAAAGGTTTCGGTTCTTGGGAGAGAAAAACGAAGTGGGTGAAGTGAAATGAGGAAAAGGGGTGAAAAATCCCGATTTTATGGGTCAGGTGCCCCCGTGCGACAATGCCCGGCGACTATGCCTTTCGCATAGTCGCGTGTCACAGTCGCGGGGTTGGTACCACCTTCTGTTCCCTGGCGCTACATTGACCAACGACAATGACACGTGTCATAGTCGCAGGTGAGGTACCGAACACCGTTTTGGCCGTAACTTCTTCGTTTTAGCTCCGTTTTTGCTCCAAAAAGGACCGTTGGATTCGTATTTGGATTCTCCATCCAACAAGACCATAAAATCTAGGATTCAATCCAAAATTCTATTTTTCATATTTATCTTAAAAGACCGATATCTTCCAAAGATTGGGGTGTTACACAATCTATTGTTCTATATATATGAGATGGATCGTTGCACAAACAAATCTAATTATTTTATATGGAATAGGGTCTAGGATTGTATGAAAACATATACATATATATATAACTAGAGGAAAGTTCAAATGAAAACTCAATTTTCATTGTGCACGTGATGACGAATCTCGACCACTTCATCTCTTTTGATCCAACAACTCATATTAAATAAAGTTTTTAATTAAAATTATTAAAGGTGATTAGGGGTAAAAATGGAAGATAATATAAACACACGCCTACCATATTTGACTTTTTTATTTTCTTTTTTAATTACAAACTTTTACCCCCTTAAAACATAAAATAAATTATCTTAAAAATTACTAATATTTTAATCAAACAAATTACATCAAAAAAACAAGAATTTCGTGTTCTTCGATATGACATCCATCTCGGTATAGTTTTTTTTGTTGTTTTAACCGTTTTCTACGTGAAATGTTATACATGTGTTATATTCATTATGAATATTCGTGTACGTTTAAGTGTGTACAACACCTCGACATCGTAAGTCCGTAACTCGACATCACTTTTTCACCACTTTTCTTCAATGTCGTAAGGCATCACGTTCTTCATCATCGTAACCCAACACACATCGAGACGAATCGAAAACCTATCGAGTTTCGGGTGTGAACCGGGGAAAAAAAGAGCACGCTACGTCTCCACACTTTCACGAGTCATTCATGTATTATTTATCATGAATAATGTATCATTCAGGATGAATAATACAACATTCAGGGTGAATAGTAAACGATTCATGAATTCGTGTATTATTCATCTTGAATGTTGTATAATTCATCATGAATACTATATTATTCATCCTGAATAGTGAATGAACGTTTACCTTTGATATTCATACTGAATGTGGACACATGGGAATGTGCATACATATTCATAACGAATAAAATCAAGTTTCCAATGTGAATCGGGGAACAAAAGAGAGTGCGCCATGTGTCCACCCCTTCACGGGTCATTCATATATTATTCACCCTGAATAATGTATCATTCAAGATGAATAATACAGCATTCAGGGTGAACAATACACAATTCATGATGAATAATACATGAATCATGAATTTGTGTATTATTCATTCTGAATGTTGTATTATTCATCCTGGATATTGTATTATTCAACATGAATAGTGAATGAACGTTCACCTTTGTTATTCATACTAAATGTGGACACCCGGGGAAGTACATACATATTCATAACGAATATAACACATATATAGCATTTCACGTAAAAAATGATTAAAACTACAAAAAAAACTATATTAAGATGGATGACATATCGAAGAGCACGAAATTCTCGTTTTTTTTATGTAATTTGTTTGATTAAAATATTAGTAATTTTTAAGATAACTTATTTTAAAATTTAAGAAGGTAAAAGTTTTTTAATTAAAAAAAGAAAATAAAAGGTCAAATAAGGTAGGTGCTATTCAAATTTCCAAATGTGCCCCTAATCACTTCTCAATTAATCTTATTATGTTTTAACCATTGATTAGTTTTCTATATTTTGATCAATGGCTAAAATTGGTCCTCGCGTGCACAATGAAAAATGAGTTTTCATTTGAACTCACTCTTATATAACTAATATAGATATATATACACACATTAAAACATATAGAGTAAATTACATTTAAAAAAAGTAATATTCATATATATATATATATATACATGTGTAGACCGTAGTATAATATATAACATATTATAATATTGATATATTGTAAAAACTTATATTAAGGGTCATATTAATATCATTGAAAGAAATTTCAAATTTCTTGGAAGAGGAGGAGGAATTCAGACTTCGGTGATAGACCCCCCCACCCCACCACAAGGTGCTTTTTTAACAGAAATAAATAATGTTTGTATAAGTTATTCTGCTTTTTCCAAACTTATTGAGGAAAAGGTTTTAAATGTGACAATTCATCACATAAATGAGATTTTAGAAAAGCAAAATTATACTAAACTTTATCTTATCATTTTAGGAGAAAGATTAGATTCCCTACAAGAAAGTATGGAAAAAATTTCTATTAAGGATGAAAGAAAAGATCCCGAGGTTAAACCTACAAGAGATATAATTTTTACGTCACCCTCTATTCAGCCTCCCCCTGAAATAAAAAAATTTAAATTAAAAAATTCAACTTCTGATATTGAAAAAATGTTAGAAGAAAAGTTTAAAAATCTCTCTATTTCAAAATCCACTATTTCTACTTTAGAAAACCTATATTTTCTAATACAGAAGAAACCTCTGATGATGAACCTCATAAGGATACTATAAACAAAATGAAATGGGCTGATAAGCCTATTACTAATAAATATTACTATCATCGTCCTACACCTATGGATGTTCTTAATGAAGAACATGAGTTTATTAACAACAACAGTTATAGCGAAAAATGCATTTATGAGTGGAATCTTGATGGTTTTACATGTAAACATATTTATAATATGGCTCATCGTATGATGATGTATTGTACTGTTTGCAAAAATTCTAGAAATACAGATAAAAACATTGCAAACATGCTAATAGCAGGTTTTACTGGTCAATTAAAGGGTTGGTGGGATAATTATCTTACCCCAGACCAAAAGAATGAAATTCTTGTCTCAGTTAAAACTGAACCTAATACAAATAATACCACTGATCATGTTGTTTATCCCCTTATTATGACTCTTATAGAGCATTTTACAGGAAGATTCTCTGATAATAGCGAGACTATTAGAACTCTTTTAATGAATTTAAGATGTAAAACTGTAACCAGATTTCGCTGGTATAAAGACACTTTTCTTTCTCGAATTTTCGAGATTAAATATTGTAATAACGTTTATTGGAAAGCCAAATTTATTGAAGGCTTGCCAAATCTTTTTGCTGAAAGAGTCAAAAAGATGCTTAGAAGAAATGATATCATTATAGATTATAATTCATACACTTATGGCATGCTTATAAATGTTTGCATCTCTGAAGGACTTTCTCTATGCAATGAGTTAGCCCTAAAAATCAAATTAAAACCCAACAGTCTCTTGAAAAAAGACAGTTAGGAGATTTTTGCGATCAATTCGGAATGGATACTCCTTTCCAGAAAAAGAAAAGAAGATTTTTCACAGAATAATCATCAAAACCAAAAAGATTATTCCAACGCTTTTCAAAAAGGAAAAACTTTAGAAAAAGAAGAAAAAATATTGAAAAAGATCATGATAAAAAAGACATAAAGCGCTTTTCAAAGAAAATTATGAATTCAATAGTTTGTCACAAATGTGGAAAAGTAGGCCATTATGCCTCAAGTTGCTCGACAAAAAAGAAAATTAATAGCCTTGATATTGATAAAAAAATAAAGGATTCTTTATCAAAAAATTTCCTTCTTTCAGACTCTAGTTCTGATGACGAATTTTTTTTATCAGATGAAAGTTCTTATGAAATAACGTCTGAAGATTCTAACCAAAATCTTGATGACCTCATGTCAAACTTTTCATCCCCGGATTGTAATGCTTGCTCTTCCGGTTACCCTTGTCAAAAGAAAAGAGGTCAAGAAGAAAAGATTAGTAATCTTACTTCTAATCTTGGTCCTAGATTCCAAGAGGGAAATGAGTTTTATAAACTAGCTTCCCAGTTTCAAGACATCTTTATATATATAAAAAGAAAACCCAATAGGAATGAAGTGGCACCATGAGAATTGAGTATTCTCAAATGGTGGATTGTGGTTGAGTTATAGCTATCCCACATTGGTGAGGAGTTGAAATATTAGAACAAATATGTGTGTATAAGAAAGTTGGATGTGAGTATTCTCAAATGATAGATTGTGGTTGAGCTTTAGCTTTAGCTCTCCCACATTAGTGAAAAGTTGAAAATTTTGAATAAAGAGGTGTATAAAAAGGTGGATGTGATGCTTTTGTGTCCATTCTCATAGGGTTGTCTTATTTTGGATGACCTTTTTTTGCATCATGAAAATTGAGTATTCTCAAATGCTCAATTGTAGTTTACTTTTAGCTATTTCACATTGGTGACAAGTTGAAAAATAGAATAAAAATGTGTAAGAAAGGTGAATGTAATGCATTTGTGTCTATTCATCGGTTTTGACACATAAGATTGTATTATTTTAGATGACATTTTTTACAAAAAGTATCATCAATTATCAATATTATATATATATATGTATATGTATATATTAAAAAAACCAAAAGGTTATGAGATGACACCATGAGATATGAGTATTCTCAAGTGGTGAATTGTGTGGTTGAGTTATTGTTTACCCCCCATTGGTGAAAAGCTGAAAAGTTAGAATAAATATGTGAATAGAAAATGTGAATGTGGTACCTTTGTGCCCATCCATGATCCATAGGGCCAATGATTCATAGATTGTTTTATTTTGGATGAATTTTTTGAAAAACAAATAAAAATTATTATTATATAAAAAATCAATCGATTAATATATCAATCAATAAAAATGTTAAAAACCAATAATTGAACTAAAGGTCATGATGTGACACCATGAAATTTGAGTATTTTACAAATTGTGGGGTGGTTCACATTGTTGGGAAGTTAAAAAAAATTGAAATAATTAAATTTATAGATTAAAGAAGAAATAATAATATATAATAATGTGGCAGTGTGAGATCTGTGTATTTCGAAATCTAGCATTGTGGTGGTGTTTTACTCATCCCACAATGATAAGTAATATAGGATTGGAGAATGAAAGTAACTATAATAAACGAGGAGACTTGGCTTTTGATTAATTAAATGATTGCTTGGCTTGATATTCTTTATGGCCAACCTTATTTTTCTTAAAAAAATATTTATTTAAGTAAATAAATTGATAGATAAATGTATAGAAATAATTATATTTCATCAAGTTATATAATATTATCAAATGTTGAACCGTGATGTTTTTTTTATTATCTCACAAGTCACAATAAGATGTAAGTATTATCAAATCTTGAATTAAGATGATGTTATTCACATTGATAGAAAAACGATAAATTTGGAAGAATTAGTGAGTATGTAAAGTAAATGAGAGTAATTATCCCACATCGACGGAAAGACAATAGATTTGGAAGAGGGTGTTAGTATATAAAAGCTGGAAGAGATGTCTTAGTTTATCCCACATCAGTGAAAAACGATAGATTTGAAAGAAGAGGTTAGTATATAAAAGGTGGATGAGATGTCTTATTTGGTAAGTCCACATCTGCGGATTGGTAACAAATTTAGAACAATAGGCAAGCAAAGGAAAATATGGATAAGATGCCTTACAAGTTTAAAAGAGTTTGTGATAACTTATTTGGTTGTCTTTTTTAGTCGACCTATTTTGCTAAAAATCAATTTTTATTAAATATTAACCTTTATATAACTTCATTTATATAAAAAGAACAACCATTATTATGAGTCACATTGTGAGATTTCAGTGTTCTCAAATATTGCATCAGTTATCTCACGTTGATGAGAGGCATAAGATTGGAGAATGAAGGTAATTATAAGAAATAAGGGATAATTTTGATAGTCAAAAATTTAGTTAGCTAAATATGTTTTATCTCACGATTTGAATCCATAATAAATTAGCAAGAATGAAGGATCTCGAAGAGAAGGTTGATACTATATGAAAATGTACCATTTATGAAAATACATTCTATTTTTAAAATTGTATCTCATTAACTATTAACGGAGAAACTACGTTTTATCTTAACTCGGTCAAGTACTTAAAATATTTATCGCTACCGCGCAACGCGCGGGATGGACACTAGTAAATATAAATGTTTTGTCAAATGACAATGTTTTAAAAATCTTAAAAAAGATAAAAGACCCCATGATTTGTGCGGAAATCATTAATAGTCTTGAAGAACCTACTCATGATTCTTCCTCCAAGACAAACCTTCAAGATTATTCAATGAAGGAAGTTAATAGACTTTTGGCTGAAAAACATTCAGTTAATCATACTGTTTCCTTAAAGGACTTGACAAAAGAGATTGATAATCTTAAAACAGAAATCAAATTTCTTAAAAATGATAATATCATTCTTCACCAAAATATTGATATTATTTATTCAAATTTTAAAGATAACAAAAATAAAGCTTCGACATCTGAACAGATCTTGGAAGAAACCCAAGATTCAGATAGTGATCATTTAAATAATCTAAATATGGTTATCTCTCAAAAATGGTACACGAAAATCACCCTCCTTATAGAAGGGACTTTTCAAAGGGATTTTATTGCAATGATAGATAGTGGAGCTAATTTAAATGTCATTCAAAAAGGCTTAATCCCTACATATTTTCAAAAAACTTCTCATTCTCTTTCACATGCTGGAGGAGGATCTCTTAACCTCAAATATAAGCTTCCTAAAGCATATATTTGTAAAAATAAAAACTGTATTCCTACAAGCTTTCTTTTAGCTAAAGATATTTCTAGCCAGCTTATTATTGGTCTTCATTTTATTTATGATATTTATCCTATAACCCAAATTAATGAAAAGGGTTTAACAAGATTTTTTAAAGGAAATCAGTTAAGGTTTGATTTTATAAACAAACCTGTTGAGAAATTCTTAGATGAATTACAAGAAAGAATTAATAGAAAATTTTGCAATTATGTTTTTTAAAACAAGAAATAAACTTGTTAACCATTGAGGAAAGGCTTTCAAATCCTAAGTTACAAAGAAAAATTAATTATATTAATAACCAATTTTCTTTGAAAATTGGTAACGATCGTCCAAATGCTTTTTGGGATAGAAAAAAGCATATGGTCTCCTTGCCTTATGAAGAAGATTTTTTAGAAAATAATATCTCAACTAAGGCACGACCGTGTCAAATGAATGTTGAGTACATAGAACTTTGCAAAAAGGAAATAACCTCTTTATCAGACAAAGGTCTTATAAGGCCATCAAAGTCTCATTGGTCTTGTACAACTTTTTATGTTAATAAACACTCAGAACAAGAAAGAGGAGTCCCTCGCCTTGTAATAAATTATAAACCTTTAAATAAAGTTTTAAAATGGATTAGACACCCGATCCCAAATAAAAAAGACTTGCTTGACAGATTATTTCAAGCTCTTATATTTTCAAAATTTGATTTAAAATCAGGATGTTGGCAAATTCAAATAAATGAGAAAGACAGATATAAAACTGCTTTTAATGTTCCTATAGGACATTATGAATGGACGGTAATGTCATTTGGTTTAAAAAACGCTCCTTCCGAATTTCAACAAATTATGAATGATATATTCTATCCCTATAGCAATTTTATAATTGTCTATATTGATGACATTCTGGTTTTTTCTATGGATACAGAAAACCACTTTAAGCATCTTGACTTGTTTAAAAAAAATGTTATACAAAATGGTCTAATCATTTCAAAACCAAAAATGGCATTATTTCAGACCAATATCAGATTTTTAGGCCATAACATTGAAAAGGGAAAAATCATTCCTATTCAAAGAAGTATGGAATTTAGTTCCAAATTCCCTGATCAAATTACTGATAGGACTCAACTACAAAGATTTTTAGGCAGCCTAAACTATATTTCGGCATATATAGAAAATCTTAGTAGCGATACAGCTATCATCTATGATAAATTAAAAAAGAAAAGTTCTCCTTGGACTGAAAGCCATACACAAGCTATCAAGAATATAAAACAAAAGGTTAAAAACCACCCTTGTCTAATGTTGGCAAACCCCCTTTGGGAAAAGATCATTGAAACAGATGCTTCAGATATAGGTTTTGGAGGTATCTTAAAACAAGTAGATCCAGAATCAAAACAAGAAATTCTTGTAAGATTCCATTCAGGAAAATGGAGCGGTGCTCAAAAGAATTATGCTACTATAGCAAAAGAGCTCTTCGCAATTGTCAAATGTGTGTTAAAATTTCAAGATGACCTTTATAATCAAAAGTTTATTATAAAAACAGATTGCATATCGGCTAAATACATGTTTCAAAGGGATTTCAAACATGATGTTTCAAAACAAATGTTTGCCAGATGGCAAGCATACCTAGCCCCTTTTAATTTTACCATAGTTTATAAAAAAAGGAATAGAGAATCATCTACCAGATTTTTTAACAAGAGAATATATTTCATGTTTGCAGGAATGATGTTTGAAGAAGCGCTCATTCCTGCAAACATGAAATACATTCTCTTGCTAAAAAATCCGGTAGATGATACTCTATTCCTTTTTTATAAACTATGGTAAAATCAAAAGGGGCTAGGTGTGCTTGCCATCTGGCAAACATTTGTTTTGAAACATCATGTTTGAAATCCTTTTGAAACATGTATTTAGCCGATATGCAATCTGTTTTATAATAAACTTTTGATTATAAAGGTCATCTTGAAATTTTAACACACATTTGACAATTGCGAAGAGCTCTTTTGCTATAGTAGCATAATTCTTTTGAGCACCGCTCCATTTTCCTGAATGGAATCTTACAAGAATTTCTTGTTTTGATTCAGGATCTACTTGTTTTAAGATGCCTCCAAAACCTATATCTGAAGCATATGTTTCAATGATCTTTTCCCAAAGGGGGTTTGCCAACATTAGACAAGGGAGTTTTGTAACCTTTTGTTTTATATTCTTGATAGCTTGTGTATGGCTTTCAGTCCAAGGAGAACTTTTCTTTTTTAATCTATCATAGAGGATAACTGTATCGCTACTAAGATTTTCTATATATGCCGAAATATAGTTTAGGCTGCCTAAAAATCTTTGTAGTTGAGTCCTATCAGTAATTTGATCAGGGAATTTGGAACTAAATTCCATACTTCTTTGAATAGGAATGATTTTTCACTTTTCAATGTTATGGCCTAAAAATCTGATATTGGTCTGAAATAATGCCATTTTTGGTTTTGAAATGACTAGACCATTTTGTATAACAAATTTTTTAAACAAGTCAAGATGCTTAAAGTGGTTTTCTATATCCATAGAAAAAACCAGAATGTCATCAATATAGACAATTATAAAATTGCTATAGGGATAGAATATATCATTCATAATTTGTTGAAATTCGGAAGGAGCGTTTTTTAAACCAAATGGCATTACCGTCCATTCATAATGTCCTATAGGAACATTAAAAGCAGTTTTATATCTGTCTTTCTCACTTATTTGAATTTGCCAATATCCTGATTTTAAATCAAATTTTGAAAATATAAGAGCTTGAAATAATTTGTCAAGCAAGTCTTTTTTATTTGGGATCGGATGTCTAATCCATTTTAAAACTTTATTTAAAGGTTTATAATTTATTACAAGGCGAGGGACTCCTCTTTCTTGTTCTGAGTGTTTATTAACATAAAAAGCTGTACAAGACCAAGGAGACTTTGATGGCCTTATAAGACCTTTGTCTAATAAAGAGGTTATTTCATTTTTGCAAAGTTCTATGTACTCAGCATTCATTTGACACGGTCGTGCCTTAGTTGGGATATTATTTTCTAAAAAATCTTCTTCATAAGGCAGGGAGACCATATGCTTTTTTCTATCCCAAAAAGCATTTGGATGATCGTTACAAATTTCCAAAGAAAATTGGTTATTAATATGAATTATATATAACAATACAAATAATATAATATATATAAATAGTTAATTAATAATAAAATAACATATTATGTAAGTGAGTTGTTGGATTTGATGGATTTCAATTCGTCACTGTGGCGATAGTTTGCATTTTATTTTCAATACAAGTAACTTTTATGTATTTCTCTCCTTCTACCATGTTCTCTAATTTTATAATAAGCTAAGCACCTCTTTGGGTGTAGGTCGAACTTAAGACTAGCAGACAAGACTTAAAATTGGTCACTTTGGTCGAAGCTTTAATCAACACAGATAAGTTGATCACTTTGAAGTGTTAATATTATATCCTAGATCCATAGATGGGTGTATTCGAAATACAACTTAAGTGATGCACAAATATTTGAGAAATGTAGAGATACAAGTTTTGTATGAGTTTTGCTAAGGTTTAAACATTAGTCTAGATTGACACTGCAAAGAGATTTGAGTATAGATCATCATGCTAATAGAACTCTAACTTTATTATATCAACTTAGGGTGTGTTTACTAATGACTTAATCAGCTTAATGGCTGAAATGGCTTATTCGCATAGACATTTTATGTTGTTTACTTGCGACTTAATGATTAATATGATGGCTTATTCGCACAGTAAGGATTGAGCTGTTGTCCCTATTAAGCCAAACTTTTGACAAAAATACCCCTATTATAAGAAACCACTCTTTTAAAGGTTTAGGGAAAACTCTCCAGGCCTCTTCCTCAGCTCACGCCTCCTTCCACACTTCTCTTCAAACCCTAGCTACAAGAAGGTTGTCGTCCTCCGCTGCTCTCCGTCCACTGTAGGTTCTATTTCCTTCGCTGCTCGTTTTCACAGATTCTCGTCCATTTGCTGTCGATTTCTCTGTCGCTGCTCCTTGTCTCCGGCGACCTCCACCTCCTCGTGTCCTTCCCCATTACTGCTCATTGTCTCCGGCGACATGCACTCTTTTATCACTGCTCCGACGACCTGCACATCCTCCATTGTTGCACCTCCTCCGATTTCTCCCCTATTCATCTTTGTCCTTTTTCCTTCCTTTTGTTCATGAAAGTTACCAATTTCTTGATTATTGTGGTTTGATCGTTATTTTTTGTTCAAGAAAGTTACCGATTGCTTCATTTTTCTTCAATAGTAATTTTTTTTTGTTCGTCTCTGGTATGTTTGCCAACACTAGCCATTTGTTTTATAATTAGTATGTTTTGATTTTTTTGGATGATATCAAATGGTGATTTTATGCTTGGATGTTCAGAAATATAATTTGGCTTAAAACTTTATAAAAACACATAGTTATAATAAGGGGTAAATTGGTCATTTACGTGGTTCAGACTAATGATTCAGATAAGAAAGTAAACAAAAACATCAATTCACCCGGACAGACAATTTTATCCATATGGACAAATTTATCCATACAGGACTTAATAGAAGATTTGGTAAACAACCCCTTAGCTAATGCACAGTTTGTGGTAACTTTGTTGGAAATTTTGTGGGCACTGTATATAAAGATTCATTTTCGAGAGATTTGGTTCTTTATGGACATTCTTGTGACATGAGTTTCTGACCATTGTGACACTACAAATGTCTTAAGTGAAACTTACACCCATACCTATTTTTAACTACTTGTTTAGATTTCGTTGTTAAAAGCACCAAACTCGCTCAAATATATTTTATTTTACTCTAATTAAAATTATTACTTATAGCGATCATAGTGTTTGATGTATACTTGCATCCCACTGTGGTGACATTGTGGCCACTTTGTGGACATACACGTTTTCCTACCACACAACAAGGACCATAAAGGGCATCAGAAGCCCAACTCCCATGTTGCTTTGGTAGGCTGCTATTGAGCTATTTTTTACCGTTTACATCTCTTCAATCAACCTCTTCAATCAACCGATTTGCTCACAAGAATTGTCTCAATCAAACTTCTCCCGACCTAAATCGATTTTGACATGCTCTCTTCAAGCAAATCGATAATCGATTTGCTCTCATGTCTCCATAACTCAATCAACCTACCCTCTTGAGTTGGACAATCGACAAACGATTTGCCCTCTTGACTATCGGCTTTGAACTAATCTGAAGTCTCAATCGATCTACTGCCCTCCCAAAGAGTCTAGTCGATCAGTCATCTGTTGTAGTGTTTTTATTTCTGACTGGAGTTGTGGAGATTGTATTGTGTGGTTTCTTCGTATATCGATTGACAGCTAAACCTAGACGAAAATCTCCCCACAAATCCCGCATCCAAAAATTCGTTCGTCTCTCGATTCACGGTTTGTCACTAGTAACTAGTTTTGGTATTTGATGTTTTAATTACAAATACAAATACAAATACAAATACACATAGACATAGTTGATGTTTGATTAGTATTAGGATTTTAGGTTTATATCATTAACTATTATCTTTGTTAATTTAGGAAATAAAGAGTAAATTTTTGATTTGATATTTTTTTCAATTCTGATTTTTGGTTTACTATAATTTCAATTTAGATTTTGATTGAGTTTACCGTGTATGATTACATGATTTTTAACATCAATTATGGTCCCCAAATACCAATTCTTCTATTAACCTCATCAAGATGGTCCCTATAGTTTCAACGCCACAATTAGGAAAGTGTGTTTCGAGTGAGAAGCGCGGCTATAAACTTTGGGTGATAGAGAAGTGTGTATTAAGTCTCAAGACATAGTGCTTTAACCTTACTATTTTTAATGAAGATAAACCTTGGAAACATCTGATCAAATCGACATGAAGATTAGTCGTCTAGCTTGACTATGTTCTAAAACCCTAAATAGTATGTTTTATTTTCTTTCCACCATGAGTATCAAAAACCTCATAATCAATCCCTATTCTTGCTTTTATGAGATTGCTATAGTAAAAAGTCATGGAAAGATGTCAAATATTGGACCTCTCGTCAAAATATCATATTGTTTTGGAAATTGGAAGCAAAGAGAAAACTTTAACATATTTCATTCCAATTTCAAAGCTACATTTTGTGAACCAAATAAACAAATTCTAATTTCTTCAACAGATTCCATTCCAATTATATCAACTAAATATATGGTCAAACCTGACAACATTTCATTTCAAATTCTTCAAAGTCAAATATTTTATTCCATCCAAAAAGGTTATGCGAATCAAGCTCCACTAAGCCTTGTGGCTACCAAGGTGAAAATGTTAATACCTGAGGGACTAGTTCTGAAACTTTGTAGGTCCATATACATCAGTCGAACCAGTTTCCCTCTCTCCCAGTCTCCCCTAACTCGCCAGTCTCCTTTTTCACTCACTTAATAAAGTTTTAAGCATACTCCGGCTGCCGGAGATTCTGCCTCCGTTTCCCCTCCGTTGCCGATCAATCGTAAGTACCAACTGTGCCCTAATTTAAGTCTCATTCTCAACACTTGCACCTGCAAACGTGAACGCGCAAACATGTTCTTTGTTACCATGCTGATCGTGCTATCTATAGATTCTATGTACTGTGTATGTGTTATAGGCGTTTTCTTTGAAGTAGGTAAATCATTGCTATTCGTAGTTGTAAATGGAAACTTGAAATTAATCCATGTGAACTTTCAATTTAGGGCTTAAATCTGAATGCCCTATCTAATTAGAACAACTACTCTTGATACACTGGTTTCAAGTATGTGTGTATGCGTCTGATATTTCGTAGTTCTATTTATTAATATGCATGATCATGTGTGCTAAAAACATAGAAATGGTAATCATTTTAGACTACCAGGTTTTGCCTTTTAGACTATTGATATGCTAAATTAATTTATATGGTCTGATGTGTTTTTATGTTGTCAAATTGTGGTGTTTTTATAACACATTAAGAAAAAAAGCTAGAATTGTTTTAGTTATAGGAGAGTACGATTTTTCTTCTTCTTATGTAGTTATGTTAATTCATTGTCTGTCCTGATTTTTGCAGGCTTAGATTTGTTGGTGAACTTCAGAGTCAGCAAGGACCAGTTTAGTTGGAATTAATTGGTAGAAACATTTACAATGGTACGGTTCTTTTTCTATCTCATCTCTTCGTGTGCAAAATAGAACATAATTCTAGAAAATGTCTCATTTGCAGCAGAGGGTATTACCAACAGTGTACATTATCCAAATTTATCTTTAAAAAACTGAACTTTTTTTGAAAAAGCAAGCTTGAATGCAGTTCGTTATGCTAGTAAGATCAACATTTCAGGATCTACGAGTCTCTGATCACCTCTCTTATGTATTTCTCATTCTTGATGAGATCATTTAGATTTTAGCACCCCATATAGTCAATTTCAGTACGTCTGAGTCCCTATGAGTCCACTAGGAGCTGCAGTTTAGGCTAGATGCAACCATGAAGCCTTTATGTTACAGTCATCAGTGCTAAAAAAATTCTTAACTTATTAGTCATTTTTATCTTACATGTTTTTCATGTATAAATATATTTTTTTCAGTCAGGCAGGAAGGAAACAGTTCTGGATCTAGCAAAATTTGTTGACAAGGGTGTCCAAGTCAAGCTCACTGGGGGAAGGCAAGGTTAGCAACCAAATATAGTTGAGCTTTTACTCTTTGTAGCATATTACTTAGAACTGAATGTGACTGAAGTAAAAAGCGTTGATACTGAAGCAGCATAGGACGATTGGAAAATGATCCTTAAGAATTTATCGTTACTAGATTCGAACTAAAATCATTTGATGAAATCTGCATTTCAACCTGTTAATTTTACCATACAAGCAGGCTAGGTTTTTGGAAGTGGTTTGCATTTTCTGAATCCTGCCAAAAGACATATAGCGTGTCTAGACGCACATGCTTCTAGGTTTAGAATGAAGATATTGCTACTGTTTCTAGGCAAATGGGAATAAACTGCTACATATATGAAGGATTTGACACTTGATTTGGAGGTGTGATTTTGCAAGCTGAGGTCTTCACAGAAACTTCCTCTCTACCATTTGGGGTAGAGGCAAGGTTTGCATATATCCTACCCCCAGGACCAACCTCTGTGTGGGATATATTCGGCTTGTTTGATTTCGTTTATATGAAAATGATGAAATAGGGAATAATATGGTATTCATATGGGAATTCACATGAACATAGTATTGACGAGGCTTTGAAAAACCAAAAATATTATATGAACATGATGAAGTAGGGAATAATATGGTGTCCCTTTACGAAAAATATTATCTTTTCTGGTTGGTAGTTCACAAATTGACATTCTTTTATCAATTAGTGTCAGGGACACTTAAAGGATATGATCAGTTGCTGAACCTTGTCTTAGATGAAGCTGTGGAGTTCCTTAGAGGTAACAAGTTTGTGTATTAAGTACTAATCTTTTATTACCTGCTCATGTGTTTGTATATTGGGTTCAGAACTTTAACCTTTCTCATGCTTAATTGGTATTCATAAAGTAGCTATGATAAGTACTCCCTCCAACCCACTATTAGAGTCCAGTTTGGTATTTAAGTTCAAACCTTTTTCCTGCCAAATTCAATCTTGATATGGGTGATTTGAGTTCTTTGCTTGTAACTTTTTCTCTTATAAAGCATTTATTATGTTTCTTTATGACTAAGACAAGCCTGCAGTTTTGAGGTAGAAATAAACCTCACCTAGAAGTCAAACATGGAGTCTTTTTAGGATGAAGTGATGAATTTTTTTAACTCGATATTATTTGCTTGGTTTATTGGTTATATTCACGTACTGCAACTTTTAAACATACCCTCATTTACTCTTCAAAAGTTGCCATCATTGTAACTGTGGTGTGGCAAGATTCTCAATGCAGTGATCAATACCATATGGCTTGATCTCTGATGTTCAATTTCTGAACTCATGTAAATATTTGATACACAAGGAGTCTACAATTACATATTCTTTCTAGATTAAGCTATGGGTACCAAAGCTTTGTTGTAAAGCCTCATATGCTTATCAACCTTAAGAATATTTTTCTTCCCTCATAGATGTGGAGCTTCCCCTTATTCTAGTTTTTCATTTTGCTTGCTTCTTTGGAGAGCAAAAGGAAATACCAAGTACATACCTGTGCATATGTGTATACTTTTTAAAAAAAGACTTAAAAGTTGGTGCAAGGACTTTTCCCCATGGAAGTTCAATGTCTCGCAGGTCTACCTTTGCTTCCACTAGATTTAAAACACACAATCTTGTGGGTTGGCGAATGATCGTGTGAGAAGCCGAGGTTAGCGTGAGAAGTGGATCTGAAATGTTGATCACTTTTAATCAAATACCCTCTCATGAATTGCGGATTAGAAGGGAATTGATTTGGTGCATCTCATCCTAATGTGCATCCATTTCTCATCCAACGGTTGATAAACACTTTTCACGCTTCTCACGTTAACCTCAACTTATCCTAGGTGGTTGAGTGACCTCCTAGCTGTTAATTGCGCAAGTGTGTTAATGCGGACTCTTCAGCAGTTCAACTTATAACATGTAATTATTGTATATTATGTGATTAATGTTTAGATACAATGTTAGCAATTACTTTTCCAAATGACCAACTTTATTAGCGGCAACAATTATTTGCTGCTCTTCTTTGATCAATGACACATACTTTTGCAATTAGACGCAATTAGCAATACCTAGCCGCATCATCTAGCGATGGAAGCATGATGCATTAATCAACCTCAAACTTACTATGTAAGCGTGAATTAGGAAGCATGGCAAATATGTCGCTAAAACAGCACTTAGCTTACATTCGTTCAATGAAAATATAATCCTAGGAAGAGGCAAAACTCGGGGAGTTACATTCGTATATACGTTAAAACTTTTCTTTGTGAAATTGTCATTATCTTGTCAAGTATATAGGAAAATAACAGGTTTATATTCGTATTTGCTGCAGATGCAGATGATCCATTGAAGACAACAGATCAAACTCGTCGTCTTGGCTTAATAGTATGATTTCCTATCTTCAACTACATTGTAGTGAAATAGATAAATAAAATGTTTTTGAACTTGTGTTGTGTTATTTTTTTTTTGATGCTACATATGAGTAAAGATGAAATAAAAATTATAGGGCATAGTTTGTGATCCATAGATTTGTTTGTTTACATTGCAGGTTTGTAGGGGTACTGCAGTTATGCTTGTTTCACCCACTGATGGTACAGAGGAGATTGCCAATCCATTTATCCAGCCAGATGGAGCTTAATCTTTTCAATTTCTCATCTTTTTAGCTACAATCTACTTTCAAACGATCAAATTTGGTGTGCACAAATTTAACTATGATGCTACTTGTAAGCGTTTAAACATTCAATCTTTCTGCATCCTGCAATATATCTGCAATTAGCTTAAGCCACCAATTAATGAGTCTGCAGGCTGGGTTATTCAGATATGAATAATTTGGAACAGCTCCTTTGAGTCTGCAAGCTGGGTTATTCAGATTTGAATAATTTGGAACAGCTCCTTTGAGTCTGCAAGCTGGGTTATTCAGAGATGAATAATTTGAAACAAGTAGCAGGAGGAAAGATGAATTTTTTATTTGAACATTACAGATGATACAACACCAATAAACGATCTAATATTCAATCTCTAAGGAGAATATCCATCTCAATCATCACCGGATGAAACTTTTTTCAAGCTCGCAGCAACAGATTAATTAATTACCAGAAACGACGATCAACAAAGGAGATCGAGCGTTCTTCTCCGAGTTTTCAAGTTTCTTTTCCGATCAGAATATTTAAAATTATGGAAAACATGTGGATTTTTGGCGTGGAATTCATATTCTAACGATTTTTGCTGCCTTGACCACCGGATTATCCCTAGCAATCGCCTCACGGCCAGCGGTCTTATAATCGTAACTACAATCGTGGCGGTCGGAGTAGCGGTGCTCAGCGCAAAACAGATCACCGCACCGGCACCGGAATCCGGTCAGACCTACCCTCTTCCGGCATCCAGAGCATCGATTCACCTCCTTTTTGACCACCACCGCGTCGTTCCTCTCCGTCTCCTTAGATTCTTCATCCAACACCACAATCGTCCGATCTAACACCAGATCTACCGATACGTCGCGAGGAGACGCTGATCTCGAGGAGCTAGATCTGCTACGAGCACGTTGCGACGTCGTTGAGCTGGCGGTTGTGGTGGCGTTGAAACACTTCTGACACATATTATTGGTGGCCGGATTTCCGACGACGCCACAGTTATTGACGCATAGAGTCAGCGTTTCAGGTACAACCTTGAATTCCGTCTCTTCTTTCTCCGTCCTCTGAGCCATTTCTTCCGATGAAAACTAAAACTACAACCACCACCGAATCCTTGAATAAAAAAATCTAAAGAATTGAAGAAAAATCGGACGATAATCAACAAGATCTTGGCGTGATCGAAATGAGGAATTAGGATTGATTGAATGTATTTTTTGTTGGGGGTGTTTTTTTATGGGGAAGAAGGTCGGTCAAGCGCGTTATCATCATGCGTCGGGTACATGTCAATTTACTAAAATAACCTTTGTGGTAAGTGTCTGACGTGTTTATTACTCCATCATGATTCATGGCCAGATACCTATCGTTAAACAAAAGTAGGAAAACCCCTCTCCTTGTAACCCATGCCTTCGTACTTGTACCTAACCCATACAGAGTAAATTACCACTTTTGTTCTTCTGGTTTGCAAATCCTGTGGGTTTGGTCCCTACAGTTTTAAAAGAGTAAATTACACCACAGATCCCTGTGGTTTGGTCAAAATCTGGATTTGATCCCTCTTTTGAAATAATTACACTGGTCGTCTCTATGGTGGTCATTTTGTTTTACGTCGGGTCCTTGGCACCAACTCCGTTAAAATCCATCCGTTAATTCAGGGATAAAATGGTCAATTTAGCTATTAATTAAAAATATTTGTTAAAACACCAATTGGGTAAGGACCCATCGGTCACCTTCTCCGACCACCCCTCCCCCTCTTCACTGCTAGATCTCTCGACCACCTCCATTTCAGTGACCCTCTCTCTCTTTAACACACTTATATATATATGTACATACATATACAAACCT
The DNA here is from genome assembly GCA_033807775.1 of Saussurea involucrata. NCBI lineage: Eukaryota > Viridiplantae > Streptophyta > Magnoliopsida > Asterales > Asteraceae > Saussurea > Saussurea involucrata. The sequence goes on along the minus strand of CM066320.1, from coordinate 180,201,233 downwards.
GCAACCCCCTCTCTCATATATATATATATATATATAGGGGCCTAATCAAATGAGAACTGCGTAAGCTGTGATAACCGTCAGGGGCGGAACACAAGCCTTTCAACCGCACGGGCCGGACTAATATATTATATAAATTCAAAAATAATAAAAATACATTATCCAAAGTTTTAAAGTAGTAAAAACATTAAAACTAGTCGTTAAATATGAAAATGTCAAACATCGCTCGTCAAAGTGGAACTCGTCGATCTTTTGCGGCCTTGAAGTCTTCCACAATCTCCTCCAAAGTAATTTTTTCAGCAACTTCCCTTTCGATAAACAAAACCAACGAGTCGTTTAGAAACTCATCATCCATTTTTATTCCGCATTCTTGTTTTCACAATATTCATGGCATAAAATGATCTATCGGTTGTCGCGGTAGAAACTGGGAGAGTAAGTAGTAGACAGAGTAATCGATGGATAAGATCAAAAGTGGTTTCTCTTCTAGTCCTTACCAACCCCTGACACAATTCTGCAATAGATGTCAATTGCTTATAATCGTTGAACGACATCAATAACATAATGTTGAAGTTGCATTTTCATAATTGTTTTCTCATGATCACTAAAATCTTCAGGATAAAACTTCTCTACTAGTTCATGCACATCAAGACTTCTAAAACTCTCGAACGAGTTTTTGGGATCTAGAGTAGAAGCAAGACGAAGCATCTCCATGGAACTATCACTGAAACGGTGATCTAGTTCCATTAATTGACAATTAATCGCTTCATAAAAAATATTCACTCGGTAATGATGCTTAAGTGTACGATCACTATGCTCATTACGAGCCCGAGCCCCTCTACTGTAGTAGGAAGAAGACAAGTCAGGAATATCTATGTTGAGTGCCTAACAAGAAAACAAGCCGAGAATAAGAAAAGTTAGGAAGATTTACTTGATAACGATGTTCGAGTGTAGGATGACTATGTTACGTACCTGACAAAATGACTTCACAAGGCTAAGCAAATCAGCCCAACCTTCATCTTTCATTTTTTGCAATAACACTTTGGTAGATGCAACTAACCTCAATGCGTTAAAAATATCTTGATTTTGTCTTTGTAAAGCCTGGCAAAGTAAGTCAGTGATCTCCATTATTTCCTTTTCGAGATGTAAGACAAATATGGAGTCAAATGTCGTCATAGCCTCATATGCCGAATCTGCATCTCCTTTGATTAAACCAGTTCCTTCCTCAACAATTTTGAGCAAAACCTCACAAGTTGGACTAAACATCTTAATTAGGCTAGAAACTGATCTGAGATGAGAACTCCATCTAGTATCTCTAGCTCGTTGTAATGTACCAATTTGATTGAGACCTCTACCGGTCTTCAGTTCATCAATAGAAATCAAGTATGCAATTTGCTCGACTTGTGCATCTCGTAGTTGGTCAGTGTGTTTGGAAGAAGCACTAACAACATTGACAATAAAAGTCAAGTGCCTAAAAAACTTACGCAAGGCTAAAACTCCTTGAGAGGCGGCCATCAATGCCAATTGTAACCGATGAGCAAGACAGTTCACATAATATGCATATTTATAATCTTCTAAAATTAAGGCTTGCAAACCTTTGAACTGACCTCGCATATTGCTTGCACCATCATACCAAGGGCTGTAAACGAACCGAACGAACACGAACAAAGACTTGTTCATGTTCGTTCGTTTAACTTAACCGAACAAAAGAACGAACACGAACAATAAGCGAACAAACATTTTGGTGTTCGTGTTCGTTCGTTTAAAAAATAGGTTTGTTCGTGTTCGTTTATGTTCGTTCGTTTAAATGTTAAACGAACATAAACGAACGAACCTAAACGAACATACTTGAACAAACAAACGGTGCACCAACTTTCATAGGGTGCTCCATTTAATTTTTACTTAGACTTAAGAGCATCTCCAATCCAAAGTTATTACAAGCAAAAAGTGTAGTGACTTGTAAGAACTACCATTGTGGAGAGTTATTATAAGAACCCAACCTCCTCTAGGTTCTTAAACAAGAACCTTGGTTCTTACCTTGATTTTTGGTGTGAAGTGACATATTCCTCATTTCTATTGGTATTTAATTTAAATACTTGATATTTATTTATAAATATATAATAGTTTTTGATGTTGATAAAGATATGGGACCCACAAAAGTGAGGTTCTTATAAGAACTATCATTGTGGATTTTTATATAAAATTTCAATTTAATGAGTTGGAAATGAAGTGCCATCAAAAAGTGCAAAAATGAGGTTCTTGTAAGAACCTCCATTAGAGATGCTCTAAGCCCAAGGGCTCAAGGGAAAGGGCTAACTAATGGTGCACCCACTTTCATAGGTACTCTAGTTAAATTTTTTACTGGACTCAAATTAACAACGTCAAGCCAAAGGGCTAAGCCACACATGGAATGGGAGAGTAGAAGAAGGGAGGATGCATATTTATACTTGATGCAAAGGCTTTTAGATGGTTTATCCCACCGATGTGGGATGAAACCTTAAGCAAAATTGAGAGTTTCAGTTTCTAACATAATGCACACATTATCCCACATCGGAACTTCAATGAAAATTAAAGGAGACAATCAATATATAAATAATTCTACCTACACACAACACCAGTTCATATTTATTATTTCCTTTATCCATTTTTTGAAAAATGAAAGTATTACCTTATGATTATTATATGTAAATGAGCATTAACAAATATAAACGAACACTAACGAACGTAAACGAAGAAATATAAACGAACATAAATGAACGAACGTTCACGAACATAAATGAATGAACGAGACCTTTGTTCATGTTCGTTCGTTTAACTAAACGAACAAAAAAAACTTGTTCGTGTTCGTTCGTTTATTAAATAAACGAACATAAACGAACTTCTCGCCGAACGATTCACGAACGGTTCGTTGAACGTTCGGTTCGTTTACAGCCCTATTCATACCCTTGTCCACGAATAGACTTGACATCAAGGTTGTAATGTGACAATAAGGAGTAGATTCCATCCTTGAGCATTTGTGCTATAGTGTCACGTACATGAACAAGTCCAAAGAAACGCTCTATAATGAAGCCCTCTTTATTAACAATCTCAAAACAATAGACATTTGCTCTTTATGAGACTCGTCCCGTGCTTCGTCAACAAGCAAACAATACTTTCGACCACCAATCTCCTCACAAATCATTCGTCGCACCTTACTTAATATAAGATTCAATATTTCCTTTTAAATCGCCGGTGATGTATATGATGCATACTTGGGAGCACGACAAAATAGCTCTTTAAGCTCGGTGCTAAACTCACCAAGTGCCTCCAACATTTCAAGAAAATTCCCTCTGTTAATGGAATCTGGTTTTTCGTTATGACCTCTAAATGCAACTGCTTGAAAAGCACACCAACGTATGCAATAAATAGAAGCCGTCAATCTCAATATGTTTTTCTCCCGCTTTTCAGTTGTAAACTTCTCATACACATTTCGTATATCTTGCAAGTCATTCAACAAATCATCCCATCCCTTTTGTGCAACATTGTGGAAAGATGAACATTTAGCTCCCATATGCATCAATAAGGCACATTTTTTGCCACCCACATTTTTCCAATTACGAAACCCATCTATAGTAAAAGCTAAAGCTTGTTGACAGTAGTATCCGAGTCCAGTTGGTTTGTTAAATAGAAAACACGGGAAACAAAATGTTGCATCCAAAGTCTTGGAATATTCAAGCCAAGGATATAATCTAAACCAAGAAGCTTGAAAGCTACGTTTATGAGTTTCCGATCCTGATTTTGGGAACATAGAAAGTGTAGGTTGAAGAGGACCGAGATTCATATAAGCTCGACGAATTGTATCTTGTTGATTGATAGGATAATCATAAGCTTGAGGGCGTAAACCAGGGTCTCGTTCTAGTGTACTAAGATCGACATCATTACTTTCCATTTGAGCTTTTTTGTAAGGTTTTTCGGTAGTCGGAACACTAGATGTAGGGATATTATCTACATTTGTTGTTTCTTCAGGATCTTGAGATTGAGAAGAATAACTAACATGTTTTCTTTTAAAAAATCCATGAATAGTAGATTATAAAATCTACATGTGAAACAAATTTGAACAAATAGCCATCTTGAGATTGAATAATTCCTAAAATTATTCATTATACATTTATACTTGTAATTTCTAAAATCAAACAGGTAAATAAATAATTTCAAACAACCATCAATTTCAAACAAACAACCATAATAAATAATTTCAAACAGCCATGAGCCATCAATTTCAAAATTCAAACTGTCATCAATTTCTAAAATTATTCATTATACATTTATACTTCTAATTTCTAATTTCAAACAGCCATGTTAAACAACCTAAATAAATATAACAAGTCATGGAGATGCATCAAACAATTTAAACCTAACTTAGCTAATGAAACAATTTTAAACAAAGTTAAACCTAACTTAGCTAATTAAAAAATTTAAAACTTGAGAAAATAGAAAAAACCTGTGATTTAGGGGTTGTTGGAAGATTATTTGATGATGTTGAAGTTAAAATCAGTGAGATTTCTTTTAATTGCCCCTGATTTGGTTTTTGATGTTCCTCTTCCATTGAAGAGTGAGGATTGTTGCAACTTGCAATATTGGTTGTGCTGCTCCCTGATTCAATCGCCCCTGCTTTGCTTTTGGATTAGTCTCTCATCAAACACAAACAAATGAACAATAAAAACCCTGGACTAAAGGCGGCTCCCTAATTTTATCAAATCGCAATAACAAAGACGTTGAGGTAGGGGAGTGGAGTGCTTGGCGGCTTCTCTTTCTAAATTAGAACCCCCGGAAAATTTAGGCTTGTGCAATGGCTGTAATTTTTTTTAATTATGGCTTGTGGTGGAAAACGGGGGGGGGGGGGGGGGGGGGGGATTACCTTTTGTTTTAATTTTAGCCTACCAAAAAAATTTCTTAGGGCCTATAGTAGCCCATGAAGCCATCCGCCACTGATAATCGTGAGATCCAATATGGACCAATCATTTAAGATAATTAATTATATTTTTAATAGATAATAAAATGGTAACTTAGTAATTTAGGGTGATATTTTAAATTATTTTAAAACTTCCATTTGGCATTTATATCTCCCTAATTAATCTCAGGTAATATTTGTTTCCTAAAAACTCTCATCTTCTCCCATTTTTGTTGAAAAGATCATCCTCTTCTATTTTATTTACCCTAAAGAAACTAGATGCAACCTACTCTCTCTCCCTCTCTAACCGATCAAGTTCATCGTTTTTTTCTCTAGTGTCCTTTCTCCCTCAACTCCGGCCACCACATACCCGATCCTCGTTCATAAAGCTTTAGTCTTGGTATCACGATGGGTTTTAAAAAAGAAAAGAAGTGAAGGATTTTGGTTGTTCTAAGGTTATAAAAAACAAAACGGGGCTGCCGGTATTTGGGGAGGTTGACGACCAAAAAAATAGCCATCGGGACCAGAGTTATTTGTTCTCATACGCTCCATGTTCATTCAACTCTTCCATGGTGGGTTGGGTTTTTCCGAGTTACCGAGCTTTGGACCAACTATTCATCTCTTCCATGGCGGAGAAAACGATGATATCATCGTCGGAGTCAGTCACCTGGTTGGAAAAGGGAAGAAGCGGAGATGTTGTGGGGAAGGAAAGCATGAAATAGACCTCTAAATAATTAGATGAAAGAAGCTTATATTATATATATATATATATATATATATAGAGAGAGAGAGAGAGAGCGCGAGAGGGAGGTTCAAGGAAAAATTTCAAAAAAATAGAAAACTGAATAACACCTTGGTGGCCCTTCATCTGGACTGTATGCACTTGTGCATATAGGTAAATTATGTTATTTTTTTGGTTTTTATGCACAAGTGCATTATGCATTTGTCATATGCACAAATGCATGTTACAAATTACCTGTATGCACATGTGCATATCGTCCATATGAAGGGCTACCAGAGCATTTCTTAGTTTTCCGTTTATTTGAGGTTTTTCCCTAAACCTGACCATATATATATATAAGGTGTTTCTTCTTCCACAAACCCACCAAGTTCATCTCTCCCACAACTCCGATCACCGGGAAAAAACGTCCGACTAGTAACTCCTATCAACGGGGGAAAAGCGAGCAAAGCACAGGGCAAGTCTTTTATCTGTGTGTGTATATATATATATATATATATATATATATGTGTGTGTGTGTGTGTGTGTGTGTGTGTGTGGGTCTGCGTGATCTGTGTATACACACACACACACACACAATCCTTCCCTCACATGTGAATATTTTTGAGCTTATGAAGAACCCTCATCTCATCTGTTATGTATATATATATATATATGTGTGTGTGTGTGTGTATGTGTTTGTGTTATATATATATATATATATATATATATGTGTGTGTGTGTGTGTGTGTGTTTGTGTTATATATATATATATATATATATATATATATGTGTGTGTGTGTGTGTGTGTGTGTATGCAAGTGAGGGAAATATGGGATTGTGGAGTAAAAACTAAAAAGGGGAGGTGGGAAATTGGGTTTTCTATCCACATGGTGAATGGTGTGTATATATATGTGAGTGTTGCAGGTGGGTTTTGAGTTGAGGGAGAAGGGTTGTTGGTCAAGAGAGAGAAACGTGGTCAAAATTAGGGTTGTAAACGAATCGAACGTTCAGCGAACCGTTCGTGAACCGTTCGGCGGGAAGTTTGTTTATGTTCGTTTATTTAATAAATGAACGAACATGAACACGTTTTTTTGTTCATTTAGTTAAATGAACGAACATGAACAATGGTCGCGTTCGTTCATTTATGTTCGTGAACGTTCGTTCATTTATGTTCGTTAATGTTCGCTCGTTTACGTTCGTTTATGTTCGTTTATGTTCGCTTATGCATGTTTATATATATAAACATATTTATATAATATGAAATTAATATGTATAATCATCAAGTAAATTGATCTTTTAGAATATATTTTTATACCTCCCAAGTTAACCAGGTTTTTCATTTTGTTAAAGTATTTTTTACGAATGAAATGATGAGTATGGTGGTTGTTTTTTGTTCATTTGGGTTCGTTCATTTATGTTCATTTAAGTTTGTTCCTTTATGTTCATTTAAATTCGTTCGTTTACGTTCGTTTAACTCTTAATGAACGAACATAAACGAACACGAACAAACAAAAATTCTTAACGAACGAACATGAACACAAATAATCTCGTTCGTTTACCGTTCGTGTTCGTTCGTTTGTTCGGTTAAGTTAAACGAACGAACATGAACAAGCCTCCGTTCGTGTTCGTTCGGTTCGTTTACAACCCTAGTCAAAATAGTGAAACAAGTGGGGGTGTAGTTCGTCGAAGAAGGTGGATGGTGGCGGTGTCGGAGAAGATGGGAGTTCACTGGGAGGGTGATGGTCATGGGGACGATGGTGTCTTTGTGCTTGAGACACACACACACACACACACACACACACACACATATATATATATATATATATATATATATATATATATATATATATATAGAGGCTCCTTCAAATGTAAACATTTTTTTATGTAAACAATGAAACCAAGGGTATTTGGGTCTTTTTCTCCAAATTCGTAACTTTAGAAATATCCATATTTTTAGCAACTAACAAACTTCCTTAATTTTCTCAATTATCTTCATCTCTCTCTCTCTCTCTCTCTCTCTCTCTCCCTCCGGCGACCTCCTCCTACTCCGGCTATCTCCAATCCGGCGACCTCCCCCAATATTCCGGCGAGTTTCATAATTTTTTCAAGTTTCATAACAGTTTTTTCATAAACAATTTTTTCATAAGTTCGAGATTTTTGAGAGTCATAACCCGTTTTTTTCGAAATTTTCACATTTCATAGGATAAAAAACAATATGAAACTGGCGAGTTTCATAATTTTTTCACGTTTGATAGGAGGAAAATCAATATGAAACCGGCGAGTTTCATAATTTTTCACGTTTTCGTAGGAGACATTTCATAGGAGAAAAAAACATTTTTTTTCATAACAGTTTTTTCATAAACAATTTTTTCATAAGTTCGAGTTTTTTAAGTTTCATAAACCGTGTTTTCGAAATTTTCACATTTCATAGGATAAAAAACAATATGAAACTGGCGAGTTTCATAATTTTTACACGTTTCATAGGAGAAAAAACAATATGAAACCGGCGAGTTTCATAATTTTTTCATGTTTCATAAGAGAAAAAAACATTTTTTCGCTACATGACCACTGGTTTAGGGTTTAGGGTTTAGTATAAAGCTTTTCTCGCCGCTGTCTCTCCACCTCCACGTGGTTAACCGGAGGATAACGCCCACCTGTCTTCTTTCCTTTCTTCTTCTGCATCCGCTTCTCCGTTGACGTGGCAAGAACCAGCTGGCAGTCGGAATCTGAATGATCTGACGCCGTCTCGACATAGGTCGTTGCAGCAGTAGTAGTGGTGTTCCTGTTCATGCATAATTTTCCGATGTTTTTCGACATCTGGTCATCGGGTGTTGTTGTTGACTCGAATTCTATCATGTTCATCCCTTCCTCCTCTTGCAATCCACCACCAGCCATAAGAACCATATCCGCAAAAGAAACAATATTGTGGTGATCATCGGTGAGGGTGTTTAATTTCATAGGGTGAGAGAGGGGGATGGTGGCCGGAATTTTGAGAGAGATAGAGGGGGATGGTGGCCGGAATTTTGTGAGAGAGAGAGGGGGATGGTGGCCGGATTTTGTGTGTGAGAAAGAGATAGAGATTGATTCAAATCAATCAATAGATTCCAAAATTAAAAACCTAAAAAACTATTCCCAAAATACCCTTTCCCTATTTTTTTTAATTCAAAAATCCCTCAACCGTTGATCAAAAAATCGGATGGCCTAGATTGGTTTACAAGGTTTACATAAAAAAAATGTTTACATTTGAAGCTCCCTCTCTCTCTCTCTCTATATATATATATATATATATATATAATATCAATAACTATATTAATATAATAATATTTTAATCTTTTTAATTTTAATCTTTTTAATTTTTATAAACGAAAAGGTAAATTGACCATTTTACCCATGAGTTAACGGATGGATTTTAACGGAGTGCTAGGGACCCGACGTGAAACAAAATGACAACCATAGGGACGACCAGTGTAATTATTTTAAAAGAGGGATTAAATCCAGATTTTGACCAAACCACACGACCTGTGGTGTAATTTACTCATTTTAAAATTACAATTTCTTTTCTTTTTATGTTTTCATTTGGTGCTTGACACTAACGACCTTTAGAAAGCCTAAAGAGGCTATGTATCCCCAACGCACCATGAGATGTAAGTATGTAACCCATAAGGCAAAAAATAACACACACAAGGATGAACACATTTTAACTTCCTCAAATATAGATTAAGTTTTAGTTGGTGGGTCTATTTTAATTTGGGCTAAGTTTTATCCTCAAAGTTTAGATTGAGTTTCATCCCTTTTTACCATGGTAGCTTGACAACCGAGTTTCAGAAGTTGCAGAAGAAGAATTGGTTGATGATATCTCTCATCAAACATAAGACAAGAATAGGATTGTCTATAATGATACAATGATTCGAGTTGAGATAATTAGTTTTGTAGTATAAAGGAGGTGGTGACGAAGGAGAAAGGTCAAGATTGGAAAGGGTTGAAGAAGAAGGGGTGTAGGGATGAAGCTTGAAAGTCTAAATTCAAGTTTAAACAATCATAATCTAGCAAAGATTCTATATATATATATATATATATATATATATATATAGAGAGAGAGAGAGAGAGAGAGAGAGAGAGAGAGAGAGAGAGAGAGAGAGAGAGAGAGAGAGAGAGCCACAAGTCATATATCTATTAATCTCACAAATGGAAAAGTTACTACAAGTTTACAAAGCAAAAGGTGTTTATATGGAGTCAAAGACAAATCATTTGACTTTACATCAAGATTGAAACAATTACAATATTAGCCCCTAGACTTACTTACAACTCAAAATATACCCTAACATTCTCCCCCTTTGGAATCAAGGTCTTAACAAAGGTCTTCTTATGATTCCAAGATGAGTTTCAATCCTTCTGAGAGCCTTTCTGTAGTTGTCCCGTTCATCAATTTCCTCTAAAACTCTGTTTATCAACATCCTTTCTCTCAAACCCATTCTTTCACTTACAACAACTTTATTGTCACAGTTATCTTGTTCTCCAGCTTCAATATGATAATCTTCAATAATCTATCTAAATATTTATTAATTTCAGCAAATCTGAGGAATCTCTTTTCTCCATTAGCATTCTTGTAAATTATCCCAAACGCTGGCTCTTCGAAAATCATGAACAGGGGATAATTCTCTACATCCGGAAGATTCTGACCTTGTCTCAGCATGTTGGCAATTGGCTGATTGCTCTTCAAACCCATATGTAGATCAGTGGTGTAGGCAAACAAGAGGTGTATGTGCAAGAATCTTTTAATGGCTTCCAAGACAAGTAGAACTCCTTTTCTGATAATCATGTCTCTGAAATCATGGTACATGAACTCAAAGTCATCAATCTTTAAGTTGTGGAAATCTGCTTCAGAGAAGTTCCATGTCTGACCATCTTGCCTTTGAAAAGTAAAGACTGAATACCATATCTTGTAAAACTTCTTGGCTATGACCTCTTTGATAGAAACTATCAGATACTTGGATTGAACATACTACTGGGGTTGAACTTTGGCCCTCATCAAATAGATATATTCAAATATGTAGGAGGAACTTTGACCTTGAATTCCTAGAACTACTTCAATATCCAATCTTCTTATATAGGGGGCAAAGATTCTTTTGTCAGAATCTTCAAGAAAGGCATTTCTCAGTCTGATTATCTCCCACTTTGCTTCATCTTCAACTTTAGCTTGATTAAATTGAGGGGGATTTGAATTGGAAGGACCAACAGTGGATGCTCCAACTTGGTTTGAAGGACCGGCATTTGATGTTCCGGCTTGATCAGGATTGGAAAGGTAGGCTCAGGCTTAACTTCTGTAGGATTGGAAAAGTGAAACTTTATTTTTGAAAGTGGACACTTATTTTGGGACAATAAAATAGAAATATAGACACTTGTTTTAGGACGGAGGGAGTAGAACATCAGAACTATATTTGATTATTAAGTAAATTGGTATCAAAATAGAAAGACTTAAAGAAAATATAGACTATACTAATTAAGAATAGAATGAATACAAAGTCGATTCCATTTTTGATACATTTTGGCATTATATAAAACAAATATATTAGAAAACTAAAAACAGCTGGGTTTACAAAAAATGGAGGATCTGAAACTACAAACCATAAACCGAACCACATAGCTGGGTTTAATAATTTCTGAAACCAAATGCCAAATAATGAAGAGCCAACCAACTAGCAATCTCCAAAGAGTATTACAGTTCAACTAATCTTATCTAGTTTTGGAACATTCTGGTTCCATTTTGGTTTGCAGAAGTTTCAAATCAATATTTAATTAAAATTAATATATTATAAAAGAAAAAGGAAAAACAAGATAACTTAAGAGTTGTCAACTAGTAATAAACAACTCATAAATAAATATATCATAGGACATGACCAGTACAATATTGGACCCCATGTACCCAATCATCACATCCGATAAATTTCCTGTTTGTTGTACAATTTTTATGAATAAACAGGATTATAAATTAGGGAAATTAATTAAAATACCCCTAAGTTTGACCAAGTGTTACCAAAATGCCCTAAATCTCTCCCACTTTGCAAAAATACCCTTTTTTCCGCGATGGGAGCCCGCGATCGCGGGCCAGGGACCATTTCTGACACTTTTTAAAACTTGCAGGGACCATTTTTGAAAAATGGAATCCCGCGATCGCGGGCTCATCCCGCAATGGGATTATTTTTGTGACTTTTCAATTGCAAGGGACCATTTTTGAAAAATTCCAGGGACCATCTTTGAAATTTTGACCCGCGGTTTGACACTGTTCACCCCGCTTTCACTGTTCACCCCGCTTTCATCCAATTTTACGAATTTAAAATGAAATGTTACACTTTCAACCCCTATACTTATTTACTAAATTTACTTTATACCTTTTACTTTCATTATTTTAATTTTACAATTAACACATATAATCGTTTATTAACTAAAATACGTTAAAAAATACGTTTTAATTTTAACAAATTACACCATTATAATCGTCTCTTCGATACGTTCGAAATGAGTCCAATCTTGATTTTTTTTTGGATTTATATATTTTAATATATATCATATACAGTTATACACTACATAAAAAAATTATTTTTTATATTTAAAATTCATACCCTTATAGTTAATTATTTAATTTATGGTACATCTCTTTTTTTTCAATTTTTTTACACTCCTATCGCATTAACATAATAATCATATATTAACTAATTCATTAAATCGTTTTAAATTATTATTATTTGAATGCGTTTATAGATATCGTGAATGGCAATAGGAGAAGGTTTCACGAGAAGAATATTAAATGGGGTTTTGACAAGTTGGTATCACTGTGTTAGACAACCTAGGGGGGGTAAGGTTGTATTTAAAATCTTTTACTTTCAAAAATTCTTTTACAAATAAATACAGTACAGAAACAGTATAAATAAATCAGAGTATACAAATAATAAATATACAACAATTATATAAACAGATATAATTAAAAGCACAGCGGAATAAATAAAGAGATAAGGGATAGAGATACTTGACACAGAGATTTACTGATTTACCACCAACTGTGATAAACCAGCAGCCGAGACACTTCTCGACACGATCCAATAAATGTATTCTTTACGGTAGAACACAAACCAAATACAAAGGAATTTGTAATAGTTTCTCAAGCCTCTGCTTTGAGATAAACAGGATCACACACCCGTTATTCAAATACTTACAAGAGGAGTATAACTCACAATGGGTAATCACTCTTGTATAATAATCACTTGGATATTTTATAAAAAAGGTTTTATAAAATATATATATTAAATAAGTGAGAGAGATCAGATGAGTAAGTTGTTGTGTTGGTGTTGGTTTGTGTGGTCTGCTCTTTCTTCACCATCAGCATGCAAATATATAGCATGAAGCTTCCAACGGATATGTGCATCCGCGGTATACCGGCTATCCCCCGCGGTATACCGTGCAGAGGAAAAAGCACATCAAGATCAGAAAGTCAACTCTGCAAAAACCAACGGAAACAGTACCCGCGGTATACCGGCTGAACACCGCGGTATACCGCGCAGAAGAAAAGACTTCCAACCAATCAGAGATGCACACCGAGCTTGCCGCGGTATACCGGCTGAACACCCGCGGTATACCGGCGTCAGAAAGTGGTTGCAGAAACAGTACGCATGGCAGATACTTCTAGAACCAAAATTTCTTATTTAAAATATTATTTAAAGGGTTTTTAGAAATATCCAAGTGGTATATTATTTTAGGGTGATTATCATTATTAGATATAAACAATGATGACGACGTAAATCTTCCGTCTTGAACTCTTCAGATAAAATCTTCGTGTTCTTCAAGAACTGTACACTTGGATTAGATTGTTAGATAAACAATAATACGGTGTGTTTGTAATCATCAAAATAAATATATATAAATATATAGAGATGTGGTACACTTGCACCAACAATCTCCCCCTTTTTGATGATGACAAACACAACCGCTAAGCATGAGCATATGCGGTTTCTCTCCCCCGTTTGTCGAAACAAAAAGGGTCAAGAAAGACGGTATGCTTCCCCTCAAAAAATGCATATATTTGAGAGAGCATAATCTCATGGGTAAAAGATAAAAAGCTCCCCCTCAAATTAATAACGATATTAAATTGATGATTTTATAAAATTTGAGGAAAAAAAATAAGCATAATAAATGACATGAAACAAAATAACCAAAAAGAAACACTTGCACCAAAACGGATCTTAAGGCTTCGATTTTCGGTTAATTTTATGTGATTAAAAAAAAATCACCACGTATTATGACCTCGTCAGGTAACCACGTATTATAACCTCGGCAGGTAACCACGTATTATAACCTCGGCAGGTAACCACGTATTATAACCTCGGCAGGTAACCACGTATTATATCCTCGCCAGGAAACACGTATTGTAACCTCGGCAGGTAACCACGTATTATATCCTCGCCAGGAAACACGTATTATATCCTCGCCAGGAAACACCTACAAAAGGTAAAGAAAATTTTCGTGGTACCCTTTTCATATGGGTCCTTTTAACAGTTAGTATAAAACATAAACTGCAAAAATAAATAAAGAACATGTTGTCGACATAAAATAAAATACGACAACATATAAAACCATAAAAATGGTTTTAAACCATAAACGCATCCCACCGGGATTGTCAACATTAAACATTCCTTTCGGAATCCATTTTCTAACCATTTTAATTTTGCGATTGTATTTATCATACACATAAAATGGAGCATTTATATTCGCATTAGGTCTAGAAAAATTACTATTATACATGCGAGCATACGGTTTCCTCCCATAATTCACATTTTTTATTTTTGACATATATGGAGGTTTTCTCGTATCAACTTTAGGAGATGCAAAAAATCTTTTAATGGGTTTACACGAACATTTATCAACACATGTATCGGAACCAATGCCTTTACGACAATTTATACGATTAGGCATATTTAGCATTTTAAGCACTTTATCATTGCTACTATTAAAAGCATTTGCTAATAAGTCATTTTTCTCATGCGATTTACATTTAGCATTTAAACATGCAACTTCATTTTCAAGAGACTCGCATTTTGTACATGCAACACTTTCATTTTTATTTTCACTTAAGCATGCAATTTTATCATTTAGAATATCACAAGATTTACAAAAATCCTTTTCACCTAATTTAGTTTCTAATTTTGCAATTATATCCATATCATTTGCAGATTTTTGTTTACCGTCATTAATTTTCTTTTCACATGCAGATACGGTTTCTTTTAATTTTGAGATTTCATCTTGATACCTATTTGCAAGAGCGGCCAAGTCATGGAATGATTCATATAATTCGTCAAGATTATTTTCATCTTCATTTTCATAATCACTAGCGTAATCTGAGTAACAAGATTTTACCTCGTCGTCGCTTTCGGCCATAAGACAAATAGCTTGATATTCGTCTTCTTCTTCGCTTCCACTCCACGAGCCTCCAACGAAGGCTTTATCCTTTTTATTTTGAAATTTGTTCTTTTTAGGACATTCGTTGGCGTAGTGGTCTTTATCACCACAAAAGTAGCAATAACCTCTCTTTGGTTGGGCTTTTTCGTCGTCACTTGAGTCGTCATTTTTCTTCACTTTATCTTCTCTTTTATGGAAGTTGCGACTCCGGTTTTCACCGCCACGGCCGTAGTTACCGTTTCTTTGAAATCTGCTATTTTTAGAAAATTTATTGTTAGTAAAAGATTTAGAGAAGTTTCTTACCAACATAGCGACTTCGTTGAGTTTATCGGATAGATCTTTTGAAGTGCTAGCTTCCTCCTTTTTCTTTTGGTCATTCGGAGTTGAGACATTAAGAGCGATCGACTTCTTTTTTACTTGCTCCCGATCTTTGTTTCTTTTAAGTGCAATTTCGTGCACTTTAAGATTACCGACGAGATCGTCGAGCTTCATTAGGGAGAGATCACGGGAGTCTTCTAATGATGTAATCTTTGCCATCCACTCCGAAGGAAGTGCTCGGAGGATTTTCCTCACGTAATCTTCATTAGGATAAGTGCGACCTAATCCTTTCAAAGTAGTCATAATGAGGTTAAAACGTTTAAACATTGAGTCGATTGACTCATCTTTTGACATTTCAAATAATTCATAATCATGAACTAAAATGTTTATTTTAGAACTTTTAACTTGTGTGTTTCCACGATGAGTGTTGTTTAAACTTTCCCAGATTTGATTAGCAGTTTTATATGTATACACTCTTTCAATTTCATCAGTAGTTAAAGCAGCATATAATATATTCTTAGCTTCAAAATTTAAACAGACATGAGATTCTTCAGCGGGAGTCCATTCTTTTAAAGGTTTATCAACAATAAGATCATCTTTTACAATAGTAGGATTAAAATTCCCATTTTCTATAATATCCCAAATCTTTTGATTTTTGCCACGCACGTGACATTCAAATAGCTCGGCCCAAATGCCAAACTTTTCAGTATCTATCAAAGGGGGTTTTGAAAACACAAAATTAGTTTGTTGAGCCATTTAAAAGAATTAAAGAAATAACTTTAAAAATTTAAACAGATAATTTTTGAAAGCCCTGCTCTGATACCAATTGTTAGACAACCTAGGGGGGGTAAGGTTGTATTTAAAATCTTTTACTTTCAAAAATTCTTTTACAAATAAATACAGTACAGAAACAGTATAAATAAATCAGAGTATACAAATAATAAATATACAACAATTATATAAACAGATATAATTAAAAGCACAGCGGAATAAATAAAGAGATAAGGGATAGAGATACTTGACACAGAGATTTACTGATTTACCACCAACTGTGATAAACCAGCAGCCGAGACACTTCTCGACACGATCCAATAAATGTATTCTTTACGGTAGAACACAAACCAAATACAAAGGAATTTGTAATAGTTTCTCAAGCCTCTGCTATGAGATAAACAGGATCACACACCCGTTATTCAAATACTTACAAGAGGAGTATAACTCACAATGGGTAATCACTCTTGTATAATAATCACTTGGATATTTTATAAAAAAGGTTTTATAAAATATATATATTAAATAAGTGAGAGAGATCAGATGAGTAAGTTGTTGTGTTGGTGTTGGTTTGTGTGGTCTGCTCTTTCTTCACCATCAGCATGCAAATATATAGCATGAAGCTTCCAACGGATATGTGCATCCGCGGTATACCGGCTATCCCCCGCGGTATACCGTGCAGAGGAAAAAGCACATCAAGATCAGAAAGTCAACTCTGCAAAAACCAACGGAAACAGTACCCGCGGTATACCGGCTGAACACCGCGGTATACCGCGCAGAAGAAAAGACTTCCAACCAATCAGAGATGCACACCGAGCTTGCCGCGGTATACCGGCTGAACACCCGCGGTATACCGGCGTCAGAAAGTGGTTGCAGAAACAGTACGCATGGCAGATACTTCTAGAACCAAAATTTCTTATTTAAAATATTATTTAAAGGGTTTTTAGAAATATCCAAGTGGTATATTATTTTAGGGTGATTATCATTATTAGATATAAACAATGATGACGACGTAAATCTTCCGTCTTGAACTCTTCAGATAAAATCTTCGTGTTCTTCAAGAACTGTACACTTGGATTAGATTGTTAGATAAACAATAATACGGTGTGTTTGTAATCATCAAAATAAATATATATAAATATATAGAGATGTGGTACACTTGCACCAACACACTGGACTCATTTAAGAATTGTGAAAATGGGTATTTGGCGAATGATGATTCATGTGTGTTTGGAGCTGAAGTATTTGCAGTTACAGAGTATGCACAAAATGATCGATGTATTTTCAACGTAACTTAGATTAAAATTATCTCCTTCAGTTCAGTCCCGTCCCGTCCCATCCAGTTCCGTCCCGTCCCATCTAGTATGCGTACCAAACGCTACCTAAGAGTACCGTAAATTAAATAATTAACTATAAAGGTATAAACTGTAAATATTAAAAATATTTTGATGTAGTGTATATGATATATATTAAAATATATAAATCAAAAAAATTCAAGATTGGGCTCATTTCGAACGTATCGAAGAGACGATTACAATGGTGTAACTTGTTAAAATTAAAACGTATTTTTTTAACGTATTTTAGTTAATAAACGATTATATGTGTTAAATGTAAAATTAAAATTATGAAAGTAAAAGGTATAAAGTAAAGTTACTAAATAAGTGTAGGGGTTGAAAGTGTAAATTTCAATTCGAAATCACAATTTCGAATTGAAATTTACAATTTCACCCCCTATACTTATTTACTTATTTTACTTTATACCTTTTACTTTCATAATTTAAATTTACATTTAACACATATAATCGTTTATCAACTAAAATACGTTAAAAAAATACGTTTTAATTTTAACAAGTTATACCATTGTAATCGTCTCTTCGATACGTTCGAAATGAGCCCAATCTTGATTTTTTTTGAATTTATATATTTTAATATATATCATATACACTACATCAAAATATTTTTAATATTTACAATTTATACCTTTATAGTTAATTATTTAATTTACGGTACTCTTAGGTAGCGTTTGGTACGCATACTAGATGGGACGGGACGGAACTGGATGGGACGGGACGGGACTGAACTGAAGGAGATAATTTTAATCTAAGTTACGTTGGAAATACATCGATCATTTTGTGCATACTCTGTAACTGCAAATACTTCAGCTCCAAACACACATGAATCAGCATTCGCCAAATACCCATTTTCACAATTCTTAAATGAGTCCAGTGATACCGACTTGTCAAAACCCCATTTAATATTCTTCTCGTGAAACCTTCTCCTATTGCCATTCACGATATCTATAAACACATTCAAATAATAATGTTAGTCCCAGATGGCTATAACAAGTATTGTAGAAGGGGGGGTTGAATACAATACTCAAAATTTTCACAATTTTAATTCTTTTTATTGAAAATCTTTCAACAAGAATTACACATAGAAAACTTAAGACTGTTGCGGAAAAGAACAGATAAACTATTCTAACAATCTTACACAAAGTATACAACAAAATAACTAAGAACACTTAGAACAAAGCTATAAAGTTTTTCAAGCAAACTGGAAATTCTTGCACTTAGAGAATTCTTCCAGTTTGCGTAGAATATCAAGAGCTCACAGTAATCTTCAAAGTCTCTCAAGATGTGTGTCTTCTGTATGGAGAGCTCTTCCTTTTATAGTGACAAGGAGTGTGCAAGCATTGAATGCTTGGGACACTTGTCATCTTCACACTTGCTGAGGATGTTGACTTCTGGAAAGTTGTGAAGTCCTTGTCACCTTTTACAAGGTAAGTCAGAAGAGCCCATGCATGAGAAAAGAGCTTTGCATGGAAATGGATAATAAGACAGAATGTCACTTTATCCATGTAGAAAATATCTTCTCAATTTGTCTTCTTATGTCTCTCATTTTTGTCTTCTTTTGCTTCTCAAAATCTCTTTCAACAAATGCACCACCGAAGAAAGGTTGTAAGATTTCTTCCAAGACAAAATGAATTTGCTTCTCATTTTGTCTTATTATGTCTCTCATTTTTGTCTTCTTTTGCTTCTCAGATTTTCTTTCAAGAAAAGCACCACCGATGGAAACTTGGGATATGTGACACATCTTTGGAGAAAACATCTTTGAAGCTTCTTTGAGGTCCCACCGAAATGTCATTTGGGATATGTGACACATCTTTGAGATATGTGACATCATCTTTGAGATATATGACATCATCTTTGGGAAAAGCTTCTTTGAGACTTGGCCGAAATAGAGAGAAGTTTCGGTGGAGATACCACCGAAATTGTGAGAACAATTTCGGTGAACAATGACTTGTATGTTTGAGAAAAGATCTTTCACTTCCACAATGAGAGAATCTTTAATCTTGACTTTGGTTGATCTTTGACTTCACCAAACATTTGATATCTTGTACAAGCCATTACAATGAACCATGCATCCAAAATTTCTCTAAGTATAAAATGTTTTTCAAAGTATAAAAGGAGATCATGAGGTCATCTTCAAATCTTGATGACCCAACAATCTCCCCCTATTTGATGATGACATCCATACTTAGAAAAACATGAGTAAGACAGTGAATAATGCAAGTTGACCCTTCTTTACTCTTTTGGGTTCTTTTTCACACAGTCCATTTTTTTTTTTTTGTGTATGTATATATGATATTTACATATAAGAAAAAATAAAAAGGTATAGCTGTACAAATAATCGAAAGGAAAAGGAAAGAAGTATAAACAGTATAAACAGAATGAATATTACTTGCATCTTTGGAGGGGCGAGTTGAAACTTGTGTCTGGCTTGAGGATTCTTCATTTTGATCAGCAGCCTTAGGATACTTCTGCCCAACTGTTGCATCTTGGCATCTTTTCATGTTTAGCATCAGCATCCTTTGTCTTTGTTTTGCTCCCCCTCAGTTAGATCAGACGGTCTTTGTGTTTCTCCCCCTCAGTTAGATCCGCCCGGACTGAAGTGCTCCCCCTTGACCGGTCCGTTGATTTCCTCATTTTTTCAAGTTGGTCGCTGTATATGAGTACTGAGGGTTTATGTTGCTCCCCCTCAGATGAATTCTCCCCCTCAGCGGCCGACGTAGGAAAAACACCAAGAGAAAATGAAAAGATCGGCCAGAACCAAGACCATTTTTTTTTTTTTTTTTTGACTTTCCACCGAAAATTGAGGAAAATCCACCGAAAATTGGCTATTTTCGGTAGGATTTTCGGTGGAAAATCGGTAGGATTTTTTTTTTTTTTTTTTTTTTACCTTTCCACCGAAAATTGAGGAAAATCCACCGAAAATAGGCTATTTTCGGTGGAAAATCGGTAGGATTTTTTTTTATTTATTTTTTTTTTTTACCTTTCCACCGAAAATTGAGCAAAATCCACCGAAAATAGGCTATTTTCGGTAGGATTTTCGGTGGAAAATCGGTAGGATATTTTTTTTTTTTTTTTTACCTTTACCTTTCCACCGAAAATTGAGGAAAATCCACCGAAAATAGGCTATTTTCGGTAGGATTTTCGGTGGAAAATCGGTAGGATTTTTTTTTTTTTTTTTTTTTACCTTTACCTTTCCACCGAAAATTGAGGAAAATCCACCGAAAATAGGCTATTTTCGGTAGGATTTTCGGTGGAAAATCGGTAGGATTTTTTTTTTTTTTTGCTTTTCCACCGAAAATGAAGGAGAATCCACCGAAAATTGGCTATTTTCGGTAGGATTTTCGGTGGAAAATCAGTAGTAAAACTTCTAAGACATTATGGAGAAAATCTTCAAAGTGAAGAAAAGATTGGAATTTCATCTTCCAATTTGATGACCCAAAAAGATTGAGTTTGAGGATTTGGGGTGACATCTGTAGAAGAGTTTGTAGTGGGTGGATTGGTGGAGGGATTTGAGGTGGTGGATCGGTGGAGGGATTTGAGGTGGTGGATCGGTGGAGATTCGGTGTGGAATTGGTGTGGGTCGGTGTAGACTCGGTGGTGGATCGGTGTGAGGATTCCACCGAGGAGTTTGTAGGATTGTACCGAATTTAGAAGGGTTTCACCACCGAATTTGAAGGGTTCCACCGAATTTGAGGGGTACCACCGATCGAGGAGGCAAAACATATGATGGGAAGTAAAGTATGGTGGGATATGGTTTTGGTTTGGTGGTTAAGGAAAATTTCGGTGGTGAGGTTTAGAAAAGAAATGGAATTTTAAGAGATTGGAGATGGTGATGTCATGAGAATGACATCAACATGCTTATGATGTCATGAGAGTAAAGAATTCTAAGGTTTTGTCAACTTTCTCACTTGTTCACATAGATCCATCTGCCCAGCTCAAAATCTGCAATCACAAAGAATTTAATTCCAGGTACCCATTTTGAAGGTGGGTCCTTTTGGGTTAGAAGAAAAAGAATGAAAAGAATTTATATCACTCAGAATAATTCTTTATTTCACAGTCTTTGGCAAAATGAGAAATATCACCACAGATATAGCATTTTCTATAAAGAGAGTTCCTTTTAGAAACTTGACATTTTTCCTAACTTTTGCTCAAAGATTTTGAAGAGATAACAAAGAATGGGGGTGCATCACATAGAATTCATATTTCAAAAATTGGGAGTACATAAATCCTTTCTTTTGAATTGGACATTTTGAAACTCACAGATTGAAGAAGGAAATCGGTATGAGAAGTCATAAAGTTATTTTTGGAAAAATTTTGGAGGATTTCTTTTTAAGAAAGAAACAACACCCAGAGACTAGCCAAATAAAATTTCCAAAATTTATGTTTTCAGATGTGATGGCAGAAATTATGGACACATAGCAAAAGAGTTTGAAATAAGGGAATTCATAAAAGATAGATAAAACACATAGTATGTACCTGTGAAGAGTAGAAGAAGCACTTAGATGATACAAGAGCAGTTGAGGAGTCATTCGCTTTCAGATGTGGGTTCATCTGCCAAATCATAAGATTTAGCAGGCAGACCCTTTCCTCTTCTGATAAGTCTTTCATTTCTTTCCTTTTCTCTCTTGTATTTTTCCTTGTATCTTTCAGCCCGGTCAAAATTTGCAGAAGAGAGGTGTTGGCTGAACTTTTGGGAATCATATTTGGATCTTTCCGATTTTGAGGAAAATCGGCCTGAGGAAGCAGTTCTGGGTCTTTCAAACTGTTTACTCTTACACTCAGAAGCAAAATGACCCTTTTTACCACAGTTAAAACATTCCTCATTAGATTTATCCAAAGGAGAGTGTTTGGAGAGAGAAGAGGATGAATTTCTATCAGACTTAGATTTTCCAGAAGAGAGATGAGATTTGGATTTAGAGTACCCATCCAACATGGCCATTTCATCAGATAATTTATCAACTGAAGTTTCCTCACATTCATCCTTAGCATCACTAAGATATGCTTCTGAATGATCATTGGGATCTTCTTGACTATCATGGTCAGAATCAGATGGATAGGTGATTTTTGGAAAACACTTAGTCTTTTTGGAAGAGTCACTTAGGAGAGCTGGAGAAGAGTTCTTTATAAACTTATGCAGTTTCGTCTGCTCATAGTTGAAAAGAGTTCCATAAAGAACAGTCAAGGGCATGAACTCAAGGTCCTTGGTAGTTTTGATGCAAGTACATATATTTTCCCAAAAATCTGGAAGACAATCCATGAACTTGCACAAGACTTCCTCATTATCATAGACTCTGCCCAACAACTTAAGATCATTTAAAAGAGAGTTGAAACGGTTATAGAAGCTAGGAAGAGATTCTCCTTTTTCAAAGGTGAAGAGTTCATACTTTCTTATAAGACCAATCTTTTTACACTTCTTAACTTCCTCTGTACCTTCGTACAGAACACATAGAGTGGACCACATCTCTTTGGCAGTAGAGAGATTTACCAGAGAGTGGTACACTTCATCAGGAAGAGAGAGAGCAATGATAGTTCTAACTTTAGAATCAAGAGACACAAGCCGTTTTTCCTCATCAGTGTATTTCTTAGGATTTTTAAGAATGTAACGACCAGTAGCAGCAGATTTTTCTTCATCAGACGAATCATCAGAATTATCTTTTTCCATGGTTTCTTTACCAGGCCTCTGCGTTTCATAGCGAGCCCAAACTCTGGGGATAAAGGGTCCCTCTTGGAGAATGGTTGGATATCTAGTATCCACTCCTTCCATGAACAGCATCATGCGGCTTTTCCACAAAGAGAAGTTGTTAGCATTGAACTTAGGAGGTTTTGAAATGGAGCCATTTTCAGAAAAGTTATTTTGAAAAGAGTTTTCAATAGTTGAAGAAGAGGAGGCAGCCATCGCAGATCAAGTTTATGGGATTAAACTTTCTGCTCTGATACCACTTGTTAGTCCCAGATGGCTATAACAAGTATTGTAGAAGGGGGGGGGGGGGGGGTTGAATACAATACTCAAAATTTTCACAATTTTAATTCTTTTTATTGAAAATCTTTCAACAAGAATTACACATAGAAAACTTAAGACTGTTGCGGAAAAGAACAGATAAACTATTCTAACAATCTTACACAAAGTATACAACAAAATAACTAAGAACACTTAGAACAAAGCTATAAAGTTTTTCAAGCAAACTGGAAATTCTTGCACTTAGAGAATTCTTCCAGTTTGCGTAGAATATCAAGAGCTCACAGTAATCTTCAAAGTCTCTCAAGATGTGTGTCTTCTGTATGGAGAGCTCTTCCTTTTATAGTGACAAGGAGTGTGCAAGCATTGAATGCTTGGGACACTTGTCATCTTCACACTTGCTGAGGATGTTGACTTCTGGAAAGTTGTGAAGTCCTTGTCACCTTTTACAAGGTAAGTCAGAAGAGTCCATGCATGAGAAAAGAGCTTTGCATGGAAATGGATAATAAGACAGAATGTCACTTTATCCATGTAGAAAATATCTTCTCAATTTGTCTTCTTATGTCTCTCATTTTTGTCTTCTTTTGCTTCTCAAAATCTCTTTCAACAAATGCACCACCGAAGAAAGGTTGTAAGATTTCTTCCAAGACAAAATGAATTTGCTTCTCATTTTGTCTTATTATGTCTCTCATTTTTGTCTTCTTTTGCTTCTCAGATTTTCTTTCAAGAAAAGCACCACCGATGGAAACTTGGGATATGTGACACATCTTTGGAGAAAACATCTTTGAAGCTTCTTTGAGGTCCCACTGAAATGTCATTTGGGATATGTGACACATCTTTGAGATATGTGACATCATCTTTGAGATATATGACATCATCTTTGGGAAAAGCTTCTTTGAGACTTGGCCGAAATAGAGAGAAGTTTCGGTGGAGATACCACCGAAATTGTGAGAACAATTTCGGTGAACAATGACTTGTATGTTTGAGAAAAGATCTTTCACTTCCACAATGAGAGAATCTTTAATCTTGACTTTGGTTGATCTTTGACTTCACCAAACATTTGATATCTTGTACAAGCCATTACAAAGAACCATGCATCCAAAATTTCTCTAAGTATAAAATGTTTTTCAAAGTATAAAAGGAGATCATGAGGTCATCTTCAAATCTTGATGACCCAACAAATAATAATAATTTAAAATGATTTAATGAATTAGTTAATATATGATTATTATGTTAATGCGATAGGAGTGTAAAAAAGATTGAAAAACAAATAAGAGATGTACCATAAATTAAATAATTAACTATAAGGGTATGAATTTTAAATATAAAAAATAATTTTTTTATGTAGTGTATAACTGTATATGATATATATTAAAATATATAAATCCAAAAAAATTCAAGATTGGGCTCATTTCGAACGTATCGAAGAGACGATTATAATGGTGTAATTTGTTAAAATTAAAACGTATTTTTTTAACGTATTTTAGTTAATAAACGATTATATTTGTTAAATGTAAAATTAAAATAATAAAAGTAAAAGGTATAAAGTAAATTTAGTAAATAAGTATAGGGGTTGAAAATGTAACATTTCATTTTAAATTCGTAAAATCGAACAGTGAAAGCGGGGGGTGAACAGTGAAAGCGGGGTGAACAGTGTCAAACGCGGGTCAAATTTTCAAAAATGGTCCCTGGAATTTTTCAAAAATGGTCCCATGCAATTGAAAAGTCACAAAAAGTATACCATCGCGGGATGAGCCCGCGATCGCGGGATTCCATTTTTCAAAAATGGTCCCTGCAAGTTTAAAAAAGTGTCAGAAATGGTCCCTGGCCCGCGATCGCGGGCTCCCATCGCGGAAAAAAGGGTATTTTTGCAAAGTGAGAGAGATTTAGGGCATTTTGGTAACACTTGGTTTGACTTAGGGTATTTTAATTAATTTCCCTATAAATTAACCACAAGGATTATGACGCAATGGTTAAGGCCTTGGGGGATGTGGTGGAGTATCCCATATACCCAAGGTTTGAATCCAGGCGTACATAACTTGTGGCTATCGAGCATTAATCAGAACTGATGTCTTACAGTCATAATTTGTCAAGGAATTAGTCCAAGCTTAGCCCAAGACATCATTTCATAAAAAAATAGGATTATTTATTTATATATTAAGCATTTGGGACCAGTTAAAATAGAACCAATTGCTCCAACATTAAAGTTAATCCAGACAGTAATTCAATCCTCCAGAAGAATTGGTTACTTGGACAACTGTATTAAAGAAAACATATATTATTAAAGAAATACATAGTTTTAACATATTTATTAATAACATACATTATTTTAGGGAAATTAATTAAAATGCCAAAAGTCCAACTTCGTGTTACCAAAATGCCACAAATCTCTCTCACTTTGCAAAAATGCCCTTTTTTCCGCGATGGGAGCCCGCGATCGCGGGCCAGAGACCATTTCTGACACTTTTATAAACTTGCAGGGACGATTTTTGAAAAATGGATGGGAGCCTTTTTGTGACTTTTCAATTACAAGGGACCATTTTTGAAAATTTCCAGGGACCATTTTTGAAAATTTGAACCGTTCACCCGCGTTTCGTCCAATTTTATGAATTTAAAATGAAATGTTACACTTTCAACCCCTATACTTATTTACTAAATTTACTTTATACCTTTTACTTTCATTATTTTAATTTTACATTTAACACATATAATCGTTTATTAACTAAAATACGTTAAAAAATACGTTTTAATTTTAACAAATTACACCATTATAATCGTCTCTTCGATACGTTCGAAATGAGCCCAATCTTGATTTTTTTTGGATTTATATATTTTAATATATATCATATACAGTTATACACTACATAAAAAAAATTATATTTAAAATTCATACCCTTATAGTTAATTATTTAATTTATGGTACATCTCTTATTTTTTTTTCAATTTTGTTTTACACTCCTATCGCATTAACATAATAATCATATATTAACTAATTCATTAAATCGTTTTAAATTATTATTATTTGAATTTGTTTATAGATATCGTGAATGGCAATAGAAGAAGGTTTCACAAGAAGAATATTAAATGGGGTTTTGACAAGTTGGTATCACTGGACTCATTTAAGAATTGTGAAAATGGGTATTTGGCGAATGATGATTCATGTGTGTTTGGAGCTGAAGTATTTGCAGTTACAGAGTATGCACAAAATGATCGATGTATTTCCAACGTAACTTAGATTAAAATTATCTTCTTCAGTTCAGTCCCGTCCCGTCTCATCCAGTTCCGTTACGTCCCATCTAGTATGCGTACCAAACGCTACCTAAGAGTACCGTAAATTAAATAATTAACTATAAAGGTATAAATTGTAAATATTAAAAATATTTTGATGTAGTGTATATGATATATATTAAAATATATAAATTCAAAAAAATTCAAGATTGGGCTCATTTCGAACGTATCGAAGAGACGATTATAATGGTGTAACTTGTTAAAATTAAAACGTATTTTTTTACGTATTTTTTTTAACGTAACTTGTGATTTTGATTTGATATTTACACTTTCAACCCCTATACTTATTTACTAACTTTACTTTATACCTTTTACTTTCATAATTTAATTTTACATTTAACACATATAATCGTTTATTAACTAAAATACGTTAAAAAAATACGTTTTAATTTTAACAAGTTACACCATTATAATCGTCTCTTCGATACGTTCGAAATGAGCCCAATCTTGAATTTTTTTGATTTATATATTTTAATATATATCATATACACTACATCAAAATATTTTTAATATTTACAATTTATACCTTTATAGTTAATTATTTAATTTACGGTGCTCTTAGGTAGCGTTTGGTACGCATACTAGATGGGACGGGACGGAACTGGACGGGACTGAACTGGATGGGACGGGACGGGACTGAACTGAAGGAGATAATTTTAATCTAAGTTACGTTGGAAATACATCGATCATTTTGTGCATACTCTGTAACTGCAAATACTTCAGCTCCAAACACACATGAATCATCATTCGCCAAATACCCATTTTCACAATTCTTAAATGAGTCCAGTGATACCAACTTGTCAAAACCCCATTTAATATTCTTCTCGTGAAACCTTCTCCTATTGCCATTCACGATATCTATAAACACATTCAAATAATAATAATTTAAAACGATTTAATGAATTAGTTAATATATGATTATTATGTTAATGCGATAGGAGTATAAAACAAAATTGAAAAAAATAAGAGATGTACCATAAATTAAATAATTAACTATAAGAGTATGAATTTTAAATATAAAAAATATTTTTTTTATGTAGTGTATAACTGTATATGATATATATTAAAATATATAAATCCAAAAAAATTCAAGATTGGGCTCATTTCGAACGTATCGAAGAGACGATTATAATTGTGTAATTTGTTAAAATTAAAACGTATTTTTTTAACGTATTTTAGTTAATAAACGATTATATGTGTTAAACGTAAAATTAAAATAATGGAAGTAAAAAGGTATAAAGTAAATTTAGTAAATAAGTATAGGGGTTGAAAGTGTAACATTTCATTTTAAATTCATAAAATTGGACGAAACGCGGGTGAACAGTGGTCAAACGCGGTTCAAATTTTCAAAAATGGTCCCTGGAATTTTTCAAAAATAGTCCCTTGCAATTGAAAAGTCACAAAAAGGCTCCCATCGCGGTATTCCTTCGCGATCGCGGGATACCATTTTTCAAAAATGGTCCCTGCAAGTTTAAAAAAGTGTCAGAAATGGTCCCTGGCCCGTGATCGCGGGCTCCATCGCGGAAAAAAGGGTATTTTGGCAAACTGGGAGAGATTTGTAGCATTTTGGTAACACTTGGTCAAACTTAGGGTATTTTAATTAATTTCCCATTATTTTATCACATTTGTAATAATAATAATTGTTAGCAATATTATAAATATAGAATATGTATATTGTAATTATCCTCTCCTAGAATAGATGATTATCGTTTCCTAGATTAGCTTTGTATCTCTTGTATATATTGCCTGTACCTTTCATTGTAAAGATCAAGGAAAACATCTTGGGTTCATAAGTTTTCATGGTATCAGAGCTACAATAATCTGATTCCTCATTCTTCCACCTCCCAAACACTCATCGCCGTTTCCTCCTCTTCTCTCTATGGCTCACCCTGCTTTTTCCGTATCCAACATCAAGAACGCCATCCCCATCGTGCTCGAGATGGAAAAAGGTCAATACATCTCTTGGGCTGAACTCTTCAAGATTCATTGTCGGGTTCACCAAGTCCTTCATCATATCATACCTTCAGCCGCTCCTCCTTCTTCTTCAACAGACAAAGAACCAAAACAGGATACTGACAAAGAGCTATGGTCACGATTGGATGCTACGGTCCTTCAATGGATTTATAGCACCATATCCAATGATCTACTCCATACGATCATTGAACCCGACACCACGGCGCACCAAGCATGGGAGAACTTGAAACAAACTTTTCAAGACAATAAAAATTCCCGTGCTGTTCTTCTTGAAAATCAGTTCTCTAACATTCGGTTGGATTCTTTTTCCAACGTTTCAGATTACTGCCAAGAACTTAAGATGATTGCGGATCAACTCGCTAATGTTGGTTCTCCGGTCGAAAACCACCGTCTTGTTCTTCAACTTGTGGCCGGCCTCAACGAGAACTACGACAGCGTTGCTTCCAACATTCAACAAATGACGCCTCTCCCTCCCTTTTATGAAGCACGATCTCGACTTGTCTTGGAAGAAACCCGGAAAACCAAGCAAGCTACAATGGCCGCCACTGCTGCCGCTGCAAACGCAGCCTTTCTCTCCTCTCCCGAAGACACCACCGTCAACTCTTCTAGCAACCGACCGAGCAATCCTTATCGCCCTGGAAATCGAGGGGGTGGGAGATCCGACCGCGGCAGATCTGGACGCGGAGGTGGACGCGGTGGCCGGAATGTTCAAAACCGTGGCGGCACACCTCAATACCAGAATCGCAACCCGGCTAATTATCCCCAACACCGATCCCCAACTCCGACTAATTATTCGGGACAGTGGTTGTATCCGCCACCATGGTTCGGGTGGAACCAAAACTGGTCGTACCCACCATGTCCCTATCCTACGGCCCCATGGCCTCGACCACCAAGCCCACAAAGCTCCAGCCAAAAGTCGGGCATTCTCGGATCTGCACCACAACAGGTTTTTCATGCTCAATCAGTTGACTCTGAATGCGAACCAACGAACATTGAAGCAGCTTTACACACCATGACCCTCAATCAACCTGATGAGAACTGGTACATGGATACCGGTGCAACATCTCACATGACTGCTTCTCCAGGTACTCTTACGAACTTTTTTAATTTACGCAGTAATCGAAATATAATGGTCGGTAGTGGACAACAAATTCCGATTTGTGGTTTCGGACAAAAGACACTTACCCCGCCCAATCCTCCATTACACCTCAATAATATTCTTTATGCCCCTAAACTCATTAAGAATTTAGTTTATGTTCGTCGTTTCACTTCTGACAATAATGTCTCTATTGAATTTGATCCATTTGGTTTTTCTGTGAAGGAATTTCAGACGGGGAAGGTTGTAATGAGATGTAACAGTTCTGGAGATCTATACCCTATCACCACATCCCTCGCCAAAGTCAAGCCAGCACCCACCTCTTCTTCCGCGTTTGCTGCCATCTCTTCAAGTTTATGGCATGCTCGTCTAGGCCATCCCGGCACATCTATCTTAGATTCTCTTCGTAGTGATAGGATTATTGATTGTAATAAGACATTTAACTTATCGTCTTGTCAAGCTTGCGTTTTGGGCAAACATACTAAATTGCCGTTTTTTTATTCAATGTCTTCGACCTCTTTACCGTTTGATATAATTCATACCGATCTGTGGACATCCCCTACCCCAAGCACCACGGGTCACAAGTATTATATACTCTTTTTAGACGATTATTCAAATTTTCTATGGACTTTTCCCTTGGGAACAAAATCCCAAGTTTTCTCTACCTTTTATCGCTTCTTTAACTACGTACACACCCAATTTGGGGTGAAAATAAAAAGTCTCCAATGTGACAATGGCACAGAATTCACCAATTCTTCCTTTCAGCAATTTTGTGACCAATCTGGAATGATTTTTCGTTTCTCTTGTCCCCACACTTCCGCTCAAAATGGGAAGGCCGAACGAAAAATTCGAACCATTAACAATCTTATTCGCGCTCTTCTCACTCACTCTTCTACACCTCCAAAATTTTGGGATCATGCTTTAGACATGGCCACCTATTTGCTCAACATCCTCCCAAGCAAATTACTTTCCAAACAAACACCCACACACATTCTTTACAATCGTCACCCTTCTTACTCTCATCTCCGCACTTTCGGGTGTCTTTGTTACCCTCTCTTCCCTTCCACCACCATTAACAAACTACAACCACGATCCACACCATGTGTCTTCCTAGGGTATCCCAAACACCATCGTGGTTATAAGTGTTTCAACATTTCTACCGGGAAAATAATTCTCTCTCGGCATGTCAAATTCGATGAGTACATCTTCCCTTTCTCTAGTCTAAAACCACCACCCACTCCTCTTGCTCCCACTTGCGATGCTTCTGTCCCACTCCCCACTACAATTCCCACACCCACGACACCCAACAACAACTCACCAGCCACACCTACCCTTACGGTGCTCACACCATCCTCCACACCCATCCACGCCACCCCTCTACAAACCTCGGACCATTCTTTCTCCTCTCCTACTGCCACTATTCCCACACCACCTTCCTCACCCATACCCAATCCCTCCCCAATTCCACCCATCATCGCCTCCCCTAACTCGTTACCTACACATCCAACCACCTAACCCACACACCCTATGACCACACGTTCTAAAGTTGGTACCTTTAAACCAAAACAACTCTTTAATCTCTCCTCCGTCACTCAACCATCACCCTTACCAAAAAGCCCACACCTCGCCTTGTCCGGCCCAAATTGGAAAGCCTCCATGTATGACGAATATACTGCGCTGATTAAAAACGGTACGTGGGAGTTAGTTCCTCGACCACAAGATACTAATATTATTCGATCTATGTGGATTTTTCGTCACAAATTCAACTCTGATGGTTCATTTGAGCGTCACAAAGCTAGACTTGTTGGGGATGGCAGGTCTCAACAGGTTGGAATCGACTGCACGGAAACATTTAGCCCCGTTGTTAAACCGGCAACAATTCGTTCCGTGTTAAGCATTGCCTTATCCAAATCCTGGTCGATTCATCAACTTGACGTGAAAAACGCATTTTTGCATGGCACTTTGAACGAAACAGTCTACATGCATCAACCATTGGGTTTTCGAGATCCGAATTACCCCAATCATGTATGTTTTTTAAAGCGATCTCTATATGGCCTTAAACAGGCTCCTCGGGCGTGGTACCAACGATTTGCAGATTATGTTTACACTCTCGGGTTCTCTCATAGCAGATGTGATCATTCACTATTTATCTATCCTCGCGGACATGATTGTGCCTATCTTCTCTTGTATGTCGATGACATAATACTCACGACCTCTAGCGACAAACTGCGCTCCACCATCATGCAATCTCTCAGTTCGGAGTTTACCATGAAAGATCTCGGGCCTCTTAGTTTTTTCTTGGGCATTGCTGTCACACGTCATAAGGACGGGATCTTTCTCTCTCAACGCAAATACGCCGAAGAGATCATCGAACGGGCTGGAATGTCAGCGTGCGCCCCGTGCGGCACACCTGTTGACACTAAGGCCAAAATCAGCGCCAAATCGGGTGAACCATGTGATGATCCCACTCGCTATCGTAGTCTCGCTGGTGCCTTACAATACCTTACGTTCTCTCGGCCAGATATCTCCTACGCGGTGCAGCAAATTTGTTTGCACATGCATGATCCACGAGATAGTCATATGCGTGCGTTGAAAAGAATCATTCGATATCTTCAGGGAACTCTACATCTGGGCTTGCATTTATATAAATCATCTCTTAATTCTCTGATTTCATACACTGACGCTGACTGGGGTGGCTGTCCAGACACGCGACGCTCCACTTCCGGATATTGCGTTTTTCTTGGGGACAACTTACTCTCATGGTCATTTAAACGTCAACCCACCTTATCCCGATCAAGCGCTGAAGCTGAATATCGAGGTGTGGCGAATGTGGTTTCTGAGTCGTGTTGGCTTCGAAATCTTCTTTTGGAACTGAATTGCCCTATCCGAAAAGCTACACTAGTCTACTGTGATAACGTCAATGCCGTCTACTTATCCGGAAATCCTGTCCAACATCAACGAACCAAGCACATTGAAATGGACATTCATTTTGTACGAGAAAAGGTCTCTAAAGGTGAAGTACGAGTGCTTCATGTTCCGTCCCGTTATCAACTAGCAGATATCTTCACCAAAGGACTTCCGGGTGTCCTCTTTGATGAATTCAGAGACAGTCAGCGTTCGAAAACCTCTCGCTTTAATTGAGGGGGTGTGTTAGCAATATTATAAATATAGAATATGTATATTGTAATTATCCTCTCCTAGAATAGATGATTATCTCCTAGAATAGATGATTATCGTTTCCTAGATTAGCTTTGTATCTCTTGTATATATTGCCTGTACCTTTCATTGTAAAGATCAAGGAAAACATCTTGGGTTCATAAGTTTTCAATAATAATAATAATGGGTGAGAGTAGAGATGGTCATTTCGGCCCAGAGCCCAGCCAGCCCGTATTACAGCCCGTCAGTTATGATCGATCCTTGATTTGGAGTGATTTGTTGGTCCGACCCAAGACCGGTTACAAGGCCCGGTTTTGCCCGACCCATTTTTAAAAAATGTTATAGTTGGGAACGGTAATATTATGTTTTTTTTTCTTCTCAAATTTGACTGTTTTTTGGTCTTTTAGACCACCTAAACACTATAAATAAGGAACGACTCTTAACCGATTTGAATCGACCGAAACTCTTCAACATTTTACACCATGAGAGGACTAAGTGCATTTTCTTATAATTTAATAATCTTATTCAGAGATGTTTTTGCTGGTAGTGACCTAGATTTAGATGCTTAAGTAGAATTTTTAGCATTCCAAAAAAAATATAGATTGAAAGGATTCAAAGAGGCCTCTAGAGAAAAAACATTTTTTTCCAAAAGATTAATTCATTACTATTATTTAGATCCTCGGGGAATCCCTTTTCTTAATACTCCTATTCCCCTTTCATCCGGAGCTGTCGTAACTTGGGCTCATCATGCTATACTCTCGGGGAAGGAAAAACGAGCAATTTACACTTATTTTTTCAATGTATTGTTCAATCGAAACTATAATAAAACGAATTTTTTAAGTATTTTTGAGTGACTCAATTACGTATTTTAAAGTGTATTGAGCAGTTTACGCTTTTTTGTGAAGGCCCGGTTTAGGGACCGGTTACCCGGGACCAGTTATACATGAGCTTGAACGGGCCACCCCATCTTGAGCTCATCCTAACCCGACCCGTCTGAGGCTTGGTCTTGGATGACACTATTTAGGCCGGAGGTTTTGCTAAGACCCGGCCCGGAAATTTGGCCATGAGAGTGAGACGCATTTTTTGAAAATTATATTATCTTATAAATTTAACAATCAATAATCTCAACTATCAATCAATCCCATAACATCTTGAACGTTTTAATGCAATTTATGACAAGTTTCTAATTTTCTTTTTATTGTCTCCATCTCCAAAAAGTACGAACCTGACAAACCGAATTAAAGTTTGATACAGTTCAAAACAGCGACTTCTATGGTTTGATTTGGTTCTAAAAAGTTGTAAAATTAGGTTAAGATCGAGGAAGCCATGCGATCGGGGCCACATTTACGGTATTAAAAAATATCTGAAGTCGAATAACCCACCAAACCAAATAAGGTATGGGTTAAATGGTTTTGGGTCATTCGATTTTTTTTGGTAATGCATCATTAACGGCAGCGAAAAACACATAATCTTCTCAAAATTAACAAGCATTCCAAAAGAAACCACAATCTTAAACATCAAAATCTTCCAGAAAAAACTAAAATTGCTGAGAATTACGTCATCAAAAGCAATGAATGGGTCGCCGAGAGCAATGAGCAAGTCGCCAAAAGATGGTTGGGGGCAGCAACAGAAGAAGGTTGGAAAAAATACGAGAATTGGGGTTTATAAAAATAAATCAAACCCTTTTTCAGTTTTGGTAGGGAGAATGTGTCCCCTACCCCTATAACTTGCTTCCAAGTTCCGTCCATGTGAGCGCACCTCACTAATTAGTAATTACCCTAAAGTTAACAGTCATACAAACTCCGATTGTCCTAAGTCAAACTTGAACTAGTTGACCTCTAAGGAACAAACTCAATCCTTACCAATCGAGCGTTCCAAAGGGTTAAAAGTTTGCTACATGGCAAAAGTATTTGCCGCATATAAAATAACCTCTTACCAAAGGTGAGGAGTATGAAGTATATAAAATACTTAATATTATATACTTAAAAAGAAAACATATGATTATCATGATAACGAACTCAAAAGTACATCCGACAAACAAAGCAGGAAACATTTCGAAGCTGATAAACAAAATATGGCCTACGTTCTTCAGGATGCAAAGAGATGCCTTTGGCACCATATATAGCAGCAACACAACTATATGGACAAGTAAGGGCAGACGAAACGAGTAGAGAGACTCACAAAGATGCAGTGGACTCCCTTAAATCTTGTCAAGCTTTTGACCCTTAACAACAGGGTTACCTTTGGCTATGGCATCCCTAGAAGCTGTGAGATAATCAAATGGACAATCATGCTTATCAGAATACCGATGAACACAACAGAAAAGGTTCCCACAACGACAACTGAAACCTGTTAAACCAACACGTTTCCTGCAAGTGGTGCACCTGGTGGCACCCTCTTTCGACTTGCTGCTGCTCTCGGGTTGAGCCACCTCTGAACTAGATGGTGCACCCAACAATGAAGGGACACGAGCCGATTCCTTGTTGATTGCGGATGTAGCAAGTTTGGCATGCTCTTGCTTTAATATCATGTCTTTGTGACACTTTGAACACATGTTCATTGTTGCTGATGTGCCAAAGAATCCACAGTTGTTGACACAAAGAATAGCAGAAGCTTCTGGAGAAGCTTGGCATCCTGCCCCATTTTTCTCCATGATCTTGGCTCTTCTGCAACATCGTAATTCTCTGTAAGAAACTAAATCAAATCTAAAGATTGTTTTTTACATGACCAAAGATCATTTACATATGGGATAGTTATTAGGCCATCGTAATCTTATCAGGTAAGCTATGGAGATAAGTGTTATGCTAAAAGGATGAGTGAAATATGTTATAAACATTTGTAAATGTTGGGAAATCTTAAATGGCTACGTAGTCTTGAAATAAATAAGTTGCATACACTACCTTTGGAGACCCAAATTTTACTTCCATAAGGATGGAGCATTAATTGCTAGAATATAAATATCAACTAAAAAATAAATAAGTGAAATATGGGAAGCATCTTTTTGATATGGAATTCAAGAAGGTATCTAAATTCAGTTTAAATTAACAGCTTCTTTCTTATTAGCTTGCAATCAGCACAATTTTTTTTGGGTAACCCATGGGTCTTGGGGCCAGTTTGTGCACAACTTGACCAATCCCATGGGACCCTAAAGATAACAGCCAGAAAAATCCCTAGTGGCCCGGAGGAGATTCAAAGTGGCGATCTATGGGACCCTAAAGATAACAGCCAGAACCTAACACATGTATCTGCATTTTCCAGAACTATCAGCCACAAAGTTCGACAGAACACATTTTCAATATTTCTTATTATGCTCTCAGTGACCTATTTTAATAATGTGACAAAAGGTCAGATTACTCCATGAGTCACTAAAAGCGATGTCAAAGTGAGCAGCTTTCCCCGGACACTAAAAGGGAAGGTTCTAGTGCAAATGTGTAAGATTTTTTTTTGTCTGTGTATGAGAAGCTTGATTTTATGAACTCTATAGAGATTGACAAAGCATGCATTTATCATCAAATTAGTACCTATATCTGTAAAGGAAATTAGGAAAGAATGATAATATTTAAATGACTATTTTACGTGTACTTGCTTTGCTCAAACCTCTTTACAGACACAGCTAGTATTTATCTTAGAAAGGTAAGGAATTCAAGGTGATCTGTATTGATGTCTTTTGCAACTTTGTTACTCCCTACACCCCCTGGATTATAATTTGACACATCCTATAATGACGATTTATAATAGCCATAAACACATTTGATAGTTCCAAAAGTGAAAATAAGTCCACCATGAACAACTTGAATCAATTACTGTAGCTTATTACAAAAGAGAGATGGGCCAAAAGTCAAATTGAAGGTATACATTGCAGAGATCATATAATATTGGTATCTTTAGCCTTCAAGAATCTCCAATGGTAATTAAGAGCAAAACAATTTTATTTAATTTCAAATGTCTATTATTTCAGTTCCAGATAGATGGAAATCCATTGATTTCTTGACAAACACATTCAACAAATGATGTCGAACACATTTATCTAATTATGTCGCATATTTCCAGCCAACACTTTGTCAAAAGTTTATAATCTTTCCTCCTTTTAAACCAAATTGACACCACATAGAGCATCCGCCTGTCTGCTGTGATTCATAGTCTTCTGATGCACACTCATACTTAGCAGAAAACACAACATCTAAATGAACTTTAATTTGAACAAATTTTAAAGAGAACTCACATGAAAGTTGAAACCTAATCTTTAGGCCACATATAGAGAAAATAACCAATCCTCACCTCACCATCCTAATTCAATAGAATATAACAATAATAAGAAAATTTGTCTACTTTTTGTCAGGAAAAAGGAAAAAAAATCAATGATTGAATTAAAATTTCATATGAATTCCAGAATTTCACAAAGAAGAAACCGATAACCACATGA
Organism: Saussurea involucrata; assembly: GCA_033807775.1. Taxonomy (NCBI): domain Eukaryota; kingdom Viridiplantae; phylum Streptophyta; class Magnoliopsida; order Asterales; family Asteraceae; genus Saussurea; species Saussurea involucrata. Next base: position 180,163,807 of record CM066320.1, on the reverse strand, counting down.
AAAATTCAAAAATTATAGCAATCACTCCAAAGAGAAACATGAATACATGTCTAGTTTGCACTTCAAACATGAAAGTGCTATTCTCGAATTGAAAAATCATCTGCAGCGATCAATTCTGAAGAGAAATCAGTATAAAATAACAATAAATAGTAAAAGATCTATGAACTCAATACATCAAATAATCATTTCAGTAGGAAATCAAACATCAATTACACGCTTTGTTCACATACTAAGTTAATCCAACAAACCTGTTCCAAAAGGGAGAAAATTTGAGCAGCAGTGCCTTGAAATTACCAACCCCTTCAAATTAAAATCAAACAAAGGAAAACAAAAATAGCATATAATAAGAAACCAGAAATCATAATTATAATATGATATGAAAGAAGCAGGAAGGAAGACAAACCTTAGGGTTAAGCAGGTGACAAGCGGGGAGGGGAAGAAGAGATGAAAAAAAGGTGGTGTTTATATAGACACAGAGCGATGGCGTGTGTTCGAAGAAGGCGTTGGGTTTTAGCATTTGACGTGTCAAGCGATAGTGGCTGATGAATTGGAGATACGGTGAGGGTGACCATACCAGATTCTAACCACCTTTTTTACATTTGGTTACGTTTTTAGTCCTTGTAGTTTGTCTAAAATTACCATTTCATTCTTCTATTTTTGAAATTATTGTTTTAGTCCTTGTTGTTTACAATTTATTATTGTTTTTTCTGTCCTCGTATCTAGTGGTAAAATACTGAGAGTAACCATGCAAACAGAACAGAACATGACAGAACAGCTGTTCAACGTTTGATAAGAGAGAACTGGACAGAACATGACATATAACATGACCAATTTACCCCTAATAATTTGTTTATATATTTTGACTAATTATGTAATTTATTAAAATGTAATGAAATAAATGTTTATTATAATAAAAAAGATATTATTATAAAGTATCCTTCGAGATGATTAAAGTGACCCCAAAATAAGTTAATGTAGTTTTCAATTTTCATTTTCTAACATTTTCTATATTATTTTAATAATTTATATAAATTAATCAAAACAGATAAACCATATAAAAATAATATTTTGAGAACGTTAAGGTGAAATTAAAAAAAAATACAATAAAAAAATATAAAAAGAAGGTGTATTTGATGTTTTAGAAAAGAATTGAAATTTATTTTGAGGTTATATTGGAAAAATAGAAGTCTGTTCCACCTTGTTCCATGGGGTGGGGGTGGAACAAGCTTGTTCCACTTTGTTCCTGTCGGTTTCACATAGAATCCTGTCAAACGTGTGTAACACCCCGAAAATCCTAACTCAATCTATAAGCGAATTTATTTGGAATTCTTAAAAGGACGAGGTTTTGCTTTGGAGTGTGGAACACGTGATACTAATTGGACCTCTCGAGAATTTTGGCCAAGTTTGGGCTCGGTACAAGTCCAGCGAGTATGACACTCGCGATAGTGACAAGGTCACAATCGCGGTGTCACTATCACCCCATATGTACCGAGAGATATGGGATAGCGGGCGAGTATGCCCGACGATAGTGACAGTGTCACTATCACGGTGTCACTATCGCCGACGGGTCCTGACGGTTTTAAACCCACGCCTTTCAGTTTTCTTTCATTTCTATTCCATCTCCCTCTCTACTCTCCCAAACCGAACCCTAATCCTTCAAAACGATTTTGAAGCCCTTGAAGCCAACAATCTTGTAAATTAAAGCCTCTCTCCCTTCTCTTGTCAAGGATTTTTAGGTTGAGGTTAGTATTCCTCATCTCATTTCCTTTTTGGTTGGATTCCTACACTTTCTAGAGTTTGATCTAACCCTCTCCTAAAACCTTTCATTTCTTTAGATGAAATGAAGAATGAGGCTCACTTTGGTAACACTATAAGTGTTTGGTTGGTAGATTCACTTGATGGTTGAGGTAATCTTCTCTTCTCTTCATTTTGGAAATTAGGGTTTTGATCAATTGGTGATTTTGGGTGTAATATGTTGGGGGAAATGATTCTATGTAAAGCCCGTATCCCGGTACGATTTATTTTATTAGTTTAAGTTTTTCTCTTAACGTTGTTTTGTTAATGGGGTTAGGCGGCAAGGACCAAATGTTAATCTATCTTAAAACTCTATTTGTTTTGAAAGGGTATGGAAGTGCAGGGGTTAGAAGTGTCAAATGGGTAAAGTATTGCATGGGATCGGCCTTAAGAGACCGACCCCCACCCATTCTCGTTTCTGGTTTGTGCCGCACGCAAGAAAAGAACGGAGCAAACCCTAAATCGCCATCCCCTTCCTTCCCTTCCCTACCTGCTGCCACCGCCGATTCCCCCCCCCCCCCTTCTTGCTGTCGCTACTGTTCCACCAGAGATCACTGGCGCCGTCGCCGCTGGTTCTTGCCGGCGAAGTTTAAAGTGCAGCGAGAGAAGGAGAGAAAGAGAGGGAGTCGGAGTCGTGTGTCGCTGTTGTGTCGTCGCGAGGTAAGGTCTCATTCCCTTTTCGTTTTCTTTCTTTGTCGTTTTCAACTGCAAACCACCGTCGCCGCCGCTGCAGCCTTGGCTGCCGGCGGTGTTGCCACCGACGTGCACCACAGTTGGTGGTGGCTTTGTGCGTAGTCGGGAAATGCTTGGTCGAGCGTGGTGTATGTGTAGCGAGATAGGGTAGTTGGGTTGTTTTTCTTGTCTCGCCGAAGGATTTTCGAACCACCGTGAAAACCACCACCACCGTAGGCCGCCGCCGCCGCCGCCGCCAACCACCACTGCCGGAAGTGGCAGTGGGTGGTGCTTGGTTTTGTCCAGCCATTAGTGTCTAAACCCTAACCCAAATCCTAAATCGTGAAACCTTAAACCTAAACGCGAAAACCCTAATCCGTTAAAACCTCGTTTTGATTACTTTTCGGGCGTTGCATTTTGTTAGGGTAGAAACCCTAACCGACCTGGTACACTTGCACTTCATCGGGGCTGATAAGACATAACTCCAGGTCTGAATGCATTAAGTCATAGCTTAATGGGTTGAGAATTAAAGTTAAGTCATGTTATCATTTTATGTGAAAAACGTCCGTTTTATCCCTGTCTTGTAAAATCCTTAGTTTATTCTAAGAAGCTCGGATTGGGGTGAAACCAGTGCACAAATTTCCCAAATTGTGTCTAATGAGTTTCTTGTGTTTTGTAGAAAAATCAATTCGGCCTCTAGCTAGGGACAAAGTGGCAATTAGTACAGACTGGTCCGGAATTTCCTGTTTCGGGTAGTCTGTCTTAGAAAAATCATATAAAATAGTAGGGACCTCGTATGAACGCGTGCGATATGTCCCTGGAAACCTAAGACATAGAACTTTCTATTTATGGAATAATATTTCTGGGTTGATGAGTTTAAGGGGGGGCTAAACAGGTCACGAACAGACCTGTAGTGTTAGACCAAAAACCGGGAAAGTACGCGTTTAGACTTGTAGTTGTATTTTCGGGTTGGGACTTCACTTTAACACTTGATAACACTTCTTTAGGTGGAAAGAAGTGAGTTGGAGTTGTCGGGCTTCTTTTGCTGTTCGTGGAGTTCTGCATTGCGTTTTGAGGTGAGTTCACTCACTGCGTAGGATAGAGATTGTATGCGCATTACTATAGTTCGTGTGTGATATTTGTGTTGTTGTGTGTAGTACTAGGCCGAGTAGTGTCTAGTATAAGGTATTGGGTGTCGTATAAATCTCGGGGAGACCGAGGAATACGTACACAGGTGTTGTATGAACTCGGGGAGACCGAGGGATGCATACACGAGTGTTGTGTGAATTCGGGGAGACCAAATGATACATGCATGGGTGTTCTTGCATGAGTGTGCTTGTATTATTTAACTGCATGTGTTGGTTGTTATATCTATCTGCTGATAGGGGTGGTGTCGATATGATTGATATCGTATGCATGTGTTTGAATTCACTAAGTTTCGTGCTTACCCTTTCCCTACAAATTACTGTTTCAGGTACGAGTGGCAGCAAGGCGTGACGGTACACACTGGTGCGTTGAGACTTTCGGCATTTTTTTACCTTGAGACATTATGTTTTATTATTTACATTTCCGCTGTGTTAATTGGTTGGTTATTTCACTTAATGAGTTTTGGGAAAACGTTGATTGAATTTGAATACTTATGGTTTGTTTTAAATAAAATGGTATTTTTAAAAGTTCAAATTTATTGTAATTTTTGGGACGTTACATTCTAAGTGTTTGGGGATAAATACTTATGGTTGGAAACTTATGGATTTAGGTTTTGGAAGATTTGGACTTGAAGATGCGGACTTCTTCAAAGGAGCATACGTATGGGAAAATCTAGATTTAGCATAATCTAGCAAGGTGAGTTCAAGTTGATTTCTGAAAACTTTGTACATGCCAAAATATGTGATTTTTTTAAGTACTTGCGTGCTTTATGTGAAATTATCTCTTGTTGAGTTATTTGGTGGGTTTTGATTTAATCAAAGTGTTGAATTTTACATATCCTGTAAAACACCCACAATTGGGGATTTTGAGTGATTGATGAATAAATCACGAGTAAAAGAGGTTTTGTTAATTTATTGCATAAGTAAAGAGGATTGGGTCAAGATACACTTTTAGTGTTTTGTGATTATGTGATAACAACGATGTGGCGTATTTTAAAGTGTGAACGTGTGGGTTGGGGAGTTGGGTAAATCCGACCATGTGAATGTGTTGAGAGTTGTAAACATTTATTTTGGGGCCGATGGCCAATTGAGGAATGAAAAGGTAAAGATTTTGGGTAACGACGCAATTTGGTTTACGTAACCGTGTGAGTGAAACGTATTTAACCAAACGTTTATTTTGACCTTAAAGGCTTGACTCATACTCAAATGAGTCTTTTGAGTGTTTGCCGGTTTTAGAGACTCGATGTGGAGTCTTGGATGTGTTATATGCTTAAGTGCATTTTATTTGAATATGTGCCGGTTTGAGTGTTGGTCTTATGTGTGAAGACCGTTTGATGTTTTCGTGTTCTTAATACCTTTGGGACTAATGAACCTCGGTGAATTATATGCATTGTTGAGTTATGGAAGAGTTGCACATACGTATACATATAGATGCATTTTCATTTGCATGAACTGATGTTGATAAATGATCATTAGATCTTTTGAGCAGAGGGCTCGGTTTTGGACTCGGTTGAGTCTTGATGGCATTCGCCCGGTTTTAATAAGCTCGACGTGGGCTTGGGGTTTGCATTGCATGAGTTGCATCATATTTGAGGTTTACATGATTTGAATGCATTAGTTATTCTTTTGGGGTCATGTATTTATATTTAAGTCGAGTAAGCTTGTTTCGGATGGTGGTTTTTCCCAAGGTAAAGATCCAGTAGGATTGAACTTGATGGCTTGGACTAAAGACCTAGTATGGTTGATGTCTAAGAATGGCTAAAGACCTAGTATGGTTGATGCTGAAAATGGACTAAAGACATAGTATGGTTGATGTCTAAGATGGACTAAAGACCTAGTATGGTTGATGTCTAAGATGGGCTAAAGATCTAGTATGATTGATGCCGAGGATTGACTAAAGACCTAGTATGGTTGATGTCATCTGTTTTCCACATCCAAGAAGCTTACTTGCATTTATTTAATCGTGGTTTAATTTATGTGTTTGGCACATTCGATGAGATCGGGTCTCCCCCGTCACCGAAGGGTGTTGATTTCGGGTATTTTATCTATTCACATTGTTGAGGTAATATTACATGCATATGGATTGTTTTCCATGATTGATGGACGATTTTATGTTACATTCTTATTGGATATTTTAACTGCTGGAGTTTTATTCGCAGTGGCGATTATTTGAGAAATTATTATTAATTAACTCTTGATGTGAGTTTTGGATTTGAGTCCTTTGCAGAAAAACGATTTTCATTGGAAGCTTTCCTCTCAGAAACTGTATGCGTTTGGAAAATGGGTTGTCGATGTCTTTTATACAAACCCTTTTTGAAAATCGTTTATTTAAGTTGAAGCTGTCGATTTATCAAATGATTTGCTCTTGATGTAAACTCTTGAACTCACTAGGCGTTAGCTTAACATTTTTATTTGTCGGCATGTGCAACAGGTTCAGGTTGGGAATAGTTTTAGCTACACTGCGAGGTGATGAGTGCTGGTAGAGTGCACGGGAAGTGAGATGCTTAGCGAAGTTTTCCGCACTTTTGGGATTAGCAACTTTTATTTGGGTTAAGTAACACCCGCATAGAGTTGTTAGCTGTTTAATTTGTGAAGTTCAAAATTGAGGTATTTTCAAGGATGATATGTAGAAGTAATTTTATCATCTTTTAGTTTAATTTATTGAAATTAAGGTTAGTTGCTCATTCCAATTTTGAGGGTGTTACAACGTGGAACAATGATCTCTGTTCTGTCTTGTCCAGTGTACCAAACGCACCCTAAAGAATTACAAACTATATGATCCAGTTAGACATGCTCTTAAGAGCATATCCAACAACATTGCTAAAATAGAAAAAATGAACTTTTGTTTGTTATTCTTCTCCAATAGCATTGCTATCTTGTTTGCTAAAATAGAGATTAATGAAAAAATCTTTAAATATAGAGAACTCTCTATAATTCTCTAAATAAGAGAGATTAAATTATTATTTTATTCAACCCATCAATAACATAAATCTTTTATCATTTATATTAAAATTTTCTTTTAAAGTGTATTGGGATTATAAACTAGAGAACATTATATTAATATAATTTGTATTAAAATCTCTAAAATAGCAAAGTTGTGGGAGATAAATGTAACCTTTTTTTGAGATTTTAACTTTTAATTCTCTATTTTAGAAAAACTATAAAACCTATTGAAAATGCTCCAAGAACCAAAAATCCATTTGAAGTACTTGATTTGGTTGAGATTTTGATAATAATTCATTGAAAAATTGATGGACATAATTATCAAAAAATCATTCCCTTAAGCAACAAAATGAAGAATAGAAGAAGAAAAAGGACATGTGTCAATTCCAAAGAAATAAAAAGATACGCATTTCATAAAATGACATTTATAAACAAAAATGTTAATCCATTCGAATATAGACAATAAAATAATAAAAAATTGTAAGAAAATATATTTTTGGTTTCTTAGAACAAAATCTAAATTTGATTTCTGGTTTTTTAGATCAAAATAATTAAACTTTGAAAAAAAAATTGTACTAAAATACTTATATTTGAAGGTAAATGTATTATTCTTAACCAAGGCTCATTTGATTTTTTTCTTAATAGCTTATTCGATAAGCTATTTTGTAATGTTTGTTTTGGTTAGTTTTTTAGAAATGATTGAAATGATATAACTGTACAGGACATCATATATTAGTTATTTACATTCTATCATCTTATTTCAAAGATGTTTTAATAAATAAAAAACCTTGACACAGAGTTCCAAAAAGTATGTTTTGGTGTTGCCCTGGCGTCAAGGCGTGGCTTTGCCGTCACGTTTTACCCCTTCACGTTGAGATAAGACATGGAGCTCGTTATGGTCCGTCATGGCACGTTATGACATCACAAATGTGTTTATTTTTTATTCTTCGAATCTATGTACTTTGAAATTCGATTAGAGTTTTTCCATTAGTATCGATTAGAATTTATAAATTCTTTTATTTATTGTTTTATACTAATTTAATTTGTTAATATTTTAATTATTATTGTTCAAGACACTGACATAAATATACATGCACACATATGTACATATATATTATATACATGTTTGTTGCCTTAACTCACGCCTTGGAAAACGGAATGGACTCGCCTTAACTCACGCCTTGGAAAACGGAATGGACTCGCCGTAACTCATAAGGCTTGAGGTTTGACCCCGTCGCCAAGCCACGCCACGCCTGTTAGAAGGGTCGATTTGTTTTTGTTTTTTTTTACATTAAGTTTTGTATGGATTAAGTTGTCTGTTAGGATAAAATTGTCTGACTGAGGCACAAGAGACCAATGGGTGAGGGTTGGATTATTTGGGGTGGCTTAATGAGGACAAGCGAGGGGTCCTGACTTATTCCATATACTCATTTTAGCTCAATGGTTTAACGATTAAGCCATAAAAGAATGCTCATGTATGGTTGAGCGAATAAGCGTTTCTGACCATTAAGTTCATTAAGTTGTAAGTAGACAAAGTAGACATTTCAAAAAAGCTTAATTAGTAGTTAAGAGCATCTCCATCTGCTTCTTTAAAATAGAGAAATTTAATTTTTTGTTCTCTGGAATGCTCCAACAAGTTCCCTATCTTATTCTCTAAAATAGAAAATCATAGAAAAACTCCCAATATAAGGAATTCTCTAAGACTCTAGAGAAAAAAAATGAGTTTTTTATTCATTCTACCATAAAGGTCGAATTAATATCCTTTTATATATAAAAAAAAATAATGTATTAGAATCATAAAATTATAGAATATTTAAATAATAGAGAATCTATTTAGTTGAATATAATTTATTTTAATGATTTTGACTTTGGTTCTTTAATTTAAAAAAATAATAATAATAAAATTATTAAAGATGCTCTACAAACCAACACATAATTATCTCCCAATAACATATTCGCTTCATATGTGTTAATAGCAAGCAAATTTGAACCAACATTTTGTATATTATAAACAATTTCAGTAATTCAACAATTTACAGTTTTATTACATTAGCTACGATTTGAATCTACCACACCACCAACTCATCCACATATTTCAATTATACTTTCAGATTCTATTCCAATCAAATTACATTACAGTTTCTTCAAAGTCAAATTACTTTAATAGATTCTATGAAGATTATCCCCCCTATATATCCATAGGTAAACATAGGTGTGTAGGATTCAAACACACAATTTTTAGGTTATCATTGCAATTCAAATCGAGCGATGAATGGTGGCATAATACCGTGACAAATTTACGACTTCTGATGAAAAGATGCAAATTGCTCCACCAATTTTTTTTGTTGAATGTTGAGCATGCATCAAGTTAACAAAACTTGATCAAATTTTTTGGGTGGCACATTAATACAACACACCCATTGGATCACACAGGTCCACATCATATTTAAAAAAGGAAACTAGTTTGGGTCACTAAATCTTACACTAAACACTAAATTTGATGTAAATGATACTATTCACATCTCCAATGGGGTCTCTATTTTCCACATTAAATTTAATGTAATGAATAGTAGTATTACACTATATTTGGTGTAACACTATTCATTTACACTACTTTTTACATAATTTTTAAAAAATAGTGATACCCATTGGAGAAGATTTACTATTAACACTATTTTTTACACTACTTTTGAAATTTGGTGTAAAATATAGTGTGACCCATTGGAGATGCCCTAACGACAATACATAAGCTTTGTCGTCTGCCAATTAAAGCATCTTTAGTAAGACTATCTATGGCAAACTAGTTGTTGGCTATAAGCTATATGTAAGCTGATATGCTGAAGATAACAAGATAAAATAACATGTTAAAAAGAAGGCTTTTTCACTAACCTCAAAAAATAACATAGTTTATGGTTGCCAAACATGGCCTAAATCACTAGGGAATATACAAAGATCGGATTTATTTAAACTCTAAGATCCCAAGTTTCCCCTGGCAGATTCAAACAACTCTAATCTACCTAGACTGTAATTCAGCTACACTAGTTAACATGACGATTCAAATAAACCTGGGCGTATAAATATCACTATATTAACAAATGATAATATCAAACTGGTTATGTTTGCTACAAGAATAACCGTAGCAGCTTGAAAATAAGAGCCCTAATTTAGGTACTAAAAAAGAGAACTCACCAAGTCATCTTGCAGTGAAAACAGGCTCAGAATCTGCAGTAGGTTGAGTTCTTCTAGTGTATTTGAGGAGCAAACCATCTGAAGTAAGTCCTGGAACACTTAGATCCCTATAGTAAATGCAAACAAGAAAAGTGTGAGTACTACTATTTATCTCAACTCTGCTACAAGAAAATATATACTTTCAACACTTTTGAGGTCCGAACTCAACGTACAACATCCCATTTCAAGATTTACGTGTTAGAACTTTAACATTGCCGTATTTAGTGTGCGTTTGGTATGCAAACATGATAGAACAAGACATGACAGAACATAATAAGACTCAAACAATTGTTCAGCGTTTGGTAAAACATAACCAGACAGAATAAGACGAAACAATTGTTCTGGTAAGACAGAACTGAACAAATAACATGACCAATTTACCCCTAATAAGTTGTTTATTAAATTATAACGAAATAAATATTTTTTATAACAGTATATTATTAGAAAGTTTTCTTAAAGACGATTTAAGTGACACCAAAGTAAAAAAAAACTATCTAGTTTCCAATTTTTATTTTCTAACCTTTTTTATATATTTTTATTAATAATTAATAATTTACATAAATTAATCAAAACATAAGAACCATATAAAAATAATATTTTGAGAACAGTATAGTGAAAGTTTAAAGAGTATAAAATACAATAAATACAATTTAAAGAATTAATAAAATATAAAAAAGAAGGCGTATTTGATGTTTTAGAAGAGAATTAGATTTTCTTTTGAGGTTATATGGGTAAAACATAAGTCTGTTCCACCTTGTTCCATGAGGTGGGGGTGGAACAGGCCAGTTCCACTTTGTTCCTGTTCCACATAAAAGTCCTGCCAAACAGATCCCTGTTATGTTTTGTCCTGTGTACCAAACGCACCCTTATTGTGCTATTTGATGCTTTGAACTCAAAAGTAAAAAATGTATGATTCTGCTGGAGGAAAAAATATCAAGTAAAGGAAAAGCAACACAAGCACACAAAGAAACATAGATAAGACCTGATGTAGGGCTGTAGATCCTTCCAATCCCATTTGGATCGCTCTTGGAAGAGCCTGGAGAAACGATTGGCAGGGTCTGACGGCAAGGAAGAAACGCTAAAAGCATAAACAAAAGACTGAATTCCAAGCTTTTCTACTAGCACTTCCCCTTCCAACATCTCAAAACTCACCACCATTCCTCCAGGGACTTTTCTTGTCCATTCCTCCATAAAACTTTCTATTTTCATCTTTCCACATGCTAATATCCGTCTTGCAAAATGCACACAAACCCGTCTCTTATCTAATTTCCAAAAACTTTTCCCACCCTCCTCACTTTTACTACCATACACATCCAAACAATGGTGTGCAATCATGTTACAATATCCATCCTTCACCAAAGATCCCACAACCTCATCTTCATCAAGTGCATTCAGCGACCAATCGTTCAGCAATGTGTTATTTAAAAGCATGTTTAGTATTCCATCCATGTATTTCTCATCAACAATTCTCCAATACCCATTGATCTCTACGGCTGAGATAACTCGAAGTGCGGATCTCATTTCTTCATCACTAGCTTGAACCCTGTCAATAAGGTCATCCCAACGATATAAACCAGTATCATACATCTCGGTGTCTTCATCAAATTTGTATGGATTTTCTGAAAGAATCGATTTAAGTTTGTCTATTCTGGGGGCAACCTCAACAAGCTCCATGGTTCCAGGTGCCACCTTAAGGACAGATGCATGTGGGGCATTATTGTCAGAACTTTTCTCATTGCAATCTTGTTGGTTCTCATCCACTGCAAATTGATCCGAGGGGGGAACAAGGAATACGGAATTTGAGGTTCCAACGAACTTAATGGCATAAGTTTTTGACTGTGTACAGAGAACTGCATCTTCTTCTGGCTGTCCTCGTAAGCTTATTCTGAAAAAGACCCAGCATTAAGACAGAAGATAAACAAAGGCAAGAATAGCAGTTGGAGTTGTTACCTTTGATTGATGACATCAGGGAGAAGCTTCTCATCAAGCTCAAGAAGAAGTAGGTCATTGTGAGGACCAAAGAGAGGGTGATAAGCAATAGGGATTGATGAGTTGGGGAGAACGCTTAGAACTGCTTCTGCTCCTTTTGTGCAGCCAGATTCGGTCTTTCCCATCTTAGGCTTATTTGGTTTAGCTTCAATTTTGGAACCTGAATAACAGAAAACCCTGATATACATCAAATCATTACAATTAAACATAAGCACTCATTTGATAAGAGGTACATGCATCTGCCATTTCAGTGCCTCCTAAAGCCTTAATCTGTTTACTAACAGTTATAGTGGTGTGTTGCAGAGTTGCTTAAAGAGGATTTTACAATGGTGAAAAAGCAGGTGACATAAATTTTTATATTCAGGTTGATCATATAGTTATGCAGAAGTACGCTAAAAAGCCAAGACATAGACATGAAGATGTAATGTAAGAGCAATTGGCGGTACAATGATAATGCGAAGAAGGACCAAAGGGATGCAGCCAGCTCTCCTTGAAAGAAAGCCCACTGAGTATGCATGACCGAATATCCACATAGAAACTTCACAGTCCACACTATCCAATCCGTGGGGGATCACTATTCTTAAAAAAAATCCTGAATGCATAACTAATGCATTAGCATGGCAGACATTCTATCTAATCCTTTCTACATTGATAATATTCTCAATTCCACGCCAAGACCCTGAGGGGCCGTTTGGTTTGTGGAATTCAAATGAATTTGATGGAATTGGAATGACAAATCCCTTAGTGATGTTTGGCTAGCGAGATGAATTGATTGGATACCACCGAATACCACGGTTGAGGGATTTGTTAGTTCCTTAGCATATGTGAAGGATTTGAATTCAATTTTGTGGCAAATGTAACATAATTTATAGTTTTGTTTTAGAAAGACAAAAATAACCTTTGCATCCAATTTAACTACCACCCCCTCCCCGCCCCGCCCTCACCACTCCCGCCGGCAACATATCCGCTACCATCACCGTTGCCACCACCACCCCACCCACCATCCCCACCCCTATCATCACCACATGCCACTATTTTTTGCCGTCATAGTCGTCACCTACCCCACCTACCCACCCCCAACACCACCACACCACTATTGTCGTCATCACAACCGTCAACCCCAACCCCAGCAGATGCATATTTCTATTCTTTTGTGAGATTCCATTCCAATTCCTGTCAACCAAACGCATGGTCAAATTCCATTTCAATTCCTTCAAAGTCAAATTACTTTGATGGATTCCAATTCCACCAAATTCCATTCCACGCCTAAAAGCTCTGCACGTACCAGTCCCATAAAATTACAATTGGGGGTAGGGTAGGGTAGGGTAGGGTGCAGGCATGCCATCCACATTGTTCTTTTTTTGTAACAATGACATACTTATGTGATCAACTAACTTAACAATTAGTCATCAAACTAATACATATGCAAAGTTTAAGCTGCCCTTAGCGGTATTGTGTTGTGAAGCCCAGTAGTTCAGCTGTCAGTTGGTATTGGCAGCTGAAATGTAAAGCTCTGTAGCCTCCTTAAACCAGTTATATATAGTCTCGGCTAAACCTACCCTTCGGAAAATCAGTTGAGAAATCATCCAAAATTAAAAATTGTTGTTTAGTCTAAACTTGTTTGGAGTCTTTTTATACGAACAATAAACTTTATCAGAAGTAATGAGAGCAGAATATTAATCCATATCAATACAAAAGGTGCTAGGTTTGGGCGCTTGGCGTTCTAAAATCAAAATGTAGTTGTTTTCTGTGAAGAAGGTGGCTACTTTTGGATTAATACAATTACGCTATGGAAGCATTCTAAATACTATCAAGCAGAAAATGATTATAAAATTGAGTTTATATTAACACATAACAGCCAATTCCATTACATACGAAAAAAAAAGGCTAACCTGACCAAGGATTCTGAAGGTGCTCTGGTTTCAGTCAGCTCAACCCTCACTTGACTACGATGCGCTAAATCCTGTTAACTGTAATCTGAAACAACAGATCGAAAAGATAACAGTATAACGAGTCGATGAAAAAGATCTAAATTCAATAAAAACTAAGAATCATAAGAAACGACAAGTAAAACCTAGCTATTGGAGAAAATCGATTACCTATTTCGATGAAATCAGCTTAGATGAGGAAGGGAGTCTTCTAGGGTTTTCAGGCAAAGTAAAAAGGCGGGAAAGTCTACCCTGAACCTGGAGGGAAACATCATCTGTAATTCGGATATGTCAAATTAGAGTGAATTGTGGATTTGGTCGTAATTAATTGAAATGCCCCAAGTTGACTTCATTTTCATCCAAATGCCCTTTCTTTCTTCTAATTCACAAAAATACCCTGAAAATCCGTGGTCTGACCCGTGGCCCACGGATTTTTTAACAAAATTTGACTTTTTAATAATAAATTAAATTTTGTATAGAATTTAAAAGCTGAGAGAGAATGAGTGGACCAAAATCAGTTATGGGTTCTACGCACGCCACCCCCTTTCCCACGTCCACGTGTCCTTCTTCATCTTTTATAGGGAAATTTTGCAAAAACATCCGTGAGCCACGGGTTTTTACCCCTCCCACGGGGTTTGACCACGGATAAGTCAAATTTTGTAAAACAATTCGTGGGCCACGGGTCAGGCCACGGATTTTCAGAGTATTTTTGTGAATTGGGAGAGAGAAAGGGCATTTGGATGAAACGTTAGTCAACTTGGGGCATTTCAATTAATTTCCCTAGTTTTTATTCTATGTTTATTGCGGATATAGTCCTTGTGGTATGCAATATGTTGTGACTAGGGTCCCTCAACACTAACACCATTAAGTTTGAAAGGTTAAATGATGGGTATAATCGTCAATTTACTATTCTCTTTCAATTAACCTATATATTTTTTAAACAAAGAATACTAAAATTGTGGATTTGGTGCATCACTCGTCATCTTTAAAACAAGAGTAAATTACGGTTTTGGTCCCTGTGGTTTGTCAAAAAATACGGAATTGGTCCCTAAACTTCATTTATTACTGTTTTGGTCCCTGTGGTATGCACTTTGTTACGAAATTGGTCCCTCACAAGGACCAATTTCTTAAAATTCTGCATAAGAATTTATTACCGTTTTGGTCCCTCATAAGGACCAATTTCGTAACAAAGTGCATACCACAGGGACCAAAACAGTAATAAATGAAGTTTAGGGACCAATTCCATATTTTTTAACAAACCACAGGGACCAAAACCATAATTTACTCTTAAAACAATAAAACCTATCTATCATCTCTCATAATTATCCTAACAAAATTTTCATTACTTTAATATAAAATAATAATAGATTCAATTTCATTCAAACCTTATATAAAATAATAATACATTCAATTGCATTATTATTTTGATATAAAATAATACATTTAATTTTATTGGAAGAATTTCTATTTCTTCGATATTTTAATCATAAATGAGTAGTTCAAATTTATAGATTTTCATACTTTTCTCTCTACTTTAACCTTGTTTATGCAAACAATATACTAAAAGCTTCAAAATTTTATTTTCTACAAGATGCTCTAAAGAGGATAAACATTAAACAAAATCTAAATTAAAAATGCCATGTAAACATTTATTTAGACATGATTCTTTTAGTGATACCAAAAATTATTTTTAAAATTTTGGACCGCTTGTTTGGTCTTTTTGTTTCCGTTGCATTGTTACGTTTGTGGATGGTAATAAAAGTGTCTTTGCCTTTCAAAAAAAATTATTTTTAAATATTTCAAATTTAACATACCGAAGAAATAGAAATTCTTCTAACAAAATTAAATGTATTGTTATTTTTATATTAAATATAATGAAATTGAATGTAATATTATTTTATATAAGGTTTTAATGTAATTGAATGTATTATTATTTTATATTAAAGTAATAAAAAATTGTTAGGATAATTAAGAGAGATAATATATGAGTTTTAAAGATGATGAGTGATGCATAAGGACCAAATCCACAATTTCAACATTCTTTGTTTTAAAAATGTATATGTTAATTAAAAGAGAAAAATAAATTGACAATTATATCAAGGCACATGATGTCTTTAACCTTTTAAACTTAATAGTGTTAGTGTTGAGGGACCCTAGTCACAACATATTGCATACCACATGGACTATATCTACAATAAACATAGAATGAAGGACATAATCAAAGAAAATACAAAACCACATGAACCAAATCCACGATTCACTCATCAAATTATAAGCAAAAAAACAATGTAATTTTTCTATATAAATACTTTGGTTTGACCTTTTATGTTTTGTGTCAAATATTATTTTATTATGTTTTATATATATTTTTCTTTTAAAAAACATGAGACCCACGAAAAACAGTTTTTGTAATTGACTACCATTTGTTGAGCTTGAGCTGATAAAAATACGATAAAAAAAAGCATATGACCTGTATCTCGGTTGATAAAAGGATAATTCAATCCTAAATCCCACCACTGGTCTCAACCGTTGAGTAAGCCAGAAAATATCCTCTTGTATTGGTATCCTTGAAGACATGTTTTATATGAGACCGGTTAGGGTTATCGGTAATCAACTTTTTATCCAAATAATATACAAAAATATATAAGGAGTATTAGTAACTTCATTCGAGATGTTCTATTACTCATCAAATCTGGAGTGTGTTATTATATTTGTTTATTTTTAACTTAAAATGAAGTTAGATCACGTATTAAATTTATTTAAAAAATGGTTTGATGTTGATATATAAGAAACAAACCTAAGGGGCCGTTTACAAAACACTTATCCGGGTAAGTGCTTTCCAAGTCACATTAGCTTACCGGATGAACCAAGAATCTTACCCGGTAAAAGCCCTTGGCCTTGTAGGAGGTCATGAGTTCAAACCTCACCAAATGTGAGAAGGGTGCATGAGTTTTATTTGTTTCAATTGCTGTATATAAATATTATATACTCCAAAAAAAAAGAGCGGAAGCAAGGACCGAGAGTCTTACCCGGTAAATGAGTGCAACAACTCTTACCACGGTTAGCGCTTACCGGCTAACTTCACGTGAACTTTATTACACGTATAAAAAAGTAATAAAAGGAAATAAGAAACATCGTACCTTTGTTATTTGACAACCAACATCATAAATATTCACTAACACCTAGCCATCGTTCAATTGCTCCTGAAATAAATCTTAGCTGCAAAATGATATTTTGGCACCGAATGCCTGAATAACATGCACTGTGGCGTGGATTCACAAGCGCTCCCTTTCAAGAAGTCTGCCATAAATAATGAGGTATTAGATTGCCGAAAGGTGTAGGAAAACAAAATGTAAAAACTCTTGAGTTGATCATTTTTGCACCATTAGTAGAGCTTGCATGAACATAATAGTTAGACGTCTGGACTTGAATCATTTGACCTCGAAACCAAGCAAAGAGCATGTGACGCGCCAACGGCTACCGAAAGAACCTTGTGGGAACCCAAACCATCATCATCCATAAGAAATTTAACTTCGATTGGAAAAGGTTGTATCTCGGGCGCACCCGGAACCCCTAATTGACCATCTTTTGCATTTCCCCACGTGTACAATTCACCTTTATCTGTATATGCAAAAAAAATATGATGGTCACTTTACACATAGCAAAACCAGTCTCTAAATTTGGAGACAGAATAAACAAAGTTAATCTTCATTTCATCAAACCATATCCTTCTTTTTGTACCACTTGTGCAGTTGTGCTTGGTATTTTATTGCAAACTAGCCCTTGTTCTTTCAAGAAAGTACGATAGAAAGCAATCTGGTTTGCAATAAATGCAAAATGCATCTATAATTTTTTTTCTCAATCGCTGTAACAAACTTCCAAATTTCCTATTTGGTATCATTTGCTATAGTTTTCTTAATGTAAATTATAGACTGCCACCTTGATCTAAAACTTTACTAAGCTTCTTTCAAAGTTATCAGGTAAGAAATTGACAAACTTTTACGTAATATCAGAATTCTCAAAAACAGAAAATGTGGTGAATAATGCAAGCATAGTTTACCAGTTACAGCAGCTGATGAAGAACCTCCACAAGCAATGTAGACAACTTTCTCAGAAGCTAGAGACTCGATAACCGATGGAACGGGCTGATTTTGGGTAGAAAAGTGGCCCAACTGCCCATGTCCGCCATAGCCCCAAGACAGTACTCGACCTTCATCTTTCAAAATGAAACAAAAATAAAAAATATTATTTTTGTTTGAACTCGATCAAAATAAAAAATAATATTTCAAAATTAAATCGTATAGGTCTGCATTTGTCATACCAGTTAAAGCAAGGGAGTGATATCCACCACTTGCTATTTGAACAATATGAACACCCTCGAGACCGGGAATAGGTTGAGGCTTCCAACCACCCACTCTATTACCTCTTCCGAGCTCATTGTTTGAATTTGCTGCATAAAAACACCAACCAAAGGGTTTGAAGTATGTTTAAACTAACTAGTAAAAGTGAAGTTTTAATTTTTAAACTTGAAAATTACTAATCTTAGAAATGACAACGATTAAAAGAAAAGAACAAAAATAACGATGACATGTCCAAGGTTTGATAATTCCCAAACTCAAGAAACCTTTAAAATCAGGTAAAGTTGCAATTAACGTGAGGTTTTTTTAAATGAATGTGATATAATATAACATGGGTAACAACTACTCCCTCCGTCCAAAATAAATGTCCACAGTGAAAATGGCTCACGGTTTTAGGAATGTGCAAGTATTACACTTTTTAAATAACTAAATGACACTTTTACCTTAATAATAGAGAGAGAAACTTTCTCCATATCATAATTAAGGATAGCATTGGGGGGGGGGTCATAATTAGGGGCGGATGCATGTTGAGGTGGTAGGGGGCACTCGCCCCAACAAACTCATTTTCTTTTATCTAAATTTAAGTGGTGGAAATAATAATTGTAGTTAAAATGCCTATAATGCCCCCAATTTTCAAGGTCCAATCCAACCTAAGTGATCTAATTTCTCTTATTTTATTTGCTATAATGCTATTGATTTGATCAAACTATGTATTGTTATTTGTTAATTATTAGTTTTCTATTTGTTACTTGTTATTTGATTTAAGGTTCTTGAGTTTGTTATTTAATTAATTAATTTGAGTTTGTTATTTTGATTCAAGGATTGCTACTAGTTTGTCTTTTATTTATAATTAACTTCTAACTGAATCGAATTTCTTGGCCTCTGATTTTATGCTACAGTTTAACCGAAATATAAAATATATAATTAGTAGTATAATGTGCTAGGTTTAACCGAAATAGTAAAAAGTAACCAAAAATCGAACCAAATAAGTTATCATTATCCGATTAACCGAACCGTTTAAGTTGGAAATCAAATAACCCGAAACCGTTTCAACATCCATTAGATAGGCACGCAGAAAGCAATAGAAGTTTCTTACCACCCCAATTCCACAATTGGCCATCATTGGTAATCACCGTTGTGAAAAACCCACCACATGCAACTGAAACCACAGGCACGGGTAATGCTTTCACTTTGGAAGGTATGCTAAGTCCACCAACTTCATTTGGACCACGGCTAGGACCAAGCCCAAGTCTGCCTTCCCCTTCATCTCGTCCCCATGTATAAATCTGACCTACATGAACATATATACAAGATAAAATGTTATCGTACATAAATTCAATCAATTAGGTTCTCATATATATATATATATATACCCTAATGTGATGAAAGAATCATAATATTTAAAGGATCTCAATAAAATAACGGAAGTGAAAATAACAACTATTTGTTGATATAATATGTGAGAAAAAGAAACCACACCTGCTTCAGTGATAGCAGCAGTATGTGTACCGCTAGTTGCAATTTGAGTAATCTTTCCCTCCCAATTGCCTTCTACTCTTTTGGGAGAGAGTTCTCTAGTATAAACAGAATGGCCAAGAGCACCAAACCCACCATAACCCCTGTAAACTTCATTATAAATGGCAAAAAGAACATTATACAATTTTCTTCGCGAATCCAACAAAAATAAATAATCTTAAAGAGTACAAACTTAAAAGCAGAGTAATTGCTTTTATCTTCTATTCAATCTTATCTTGAGTCAGTGGCTTGAACGACCAATGAAGAGGTACATTAAGATTGGTATAAATGTTGTAACTAATTGTTGTTCATTGTTAACCATATGGTTATCAATTGTAAAGATATGGTTCTAACTAATAAACTAATTTGATGTTACTTGTATGATTTAGGATTTGTTTGTTTTTGGAATTTCAGCTCTTAATGACCACTTATCACTTATTCGGTCAGACATTCCTCAATTCAGGCTGTTTGTTTTTTCAACTTTTTCAGACCCACTTATCACTTAAAACCATCTTTAGGAAAAAGTGGTAGCCTAACCACTTATTTCTCACTTATTTTGGGAATGTTTTTGTTTTGCTTTTAGGAGTATTAATTTGAGATTTTGGAATGATAATACCTTCAAAGTTTGAAATGATAACATGTTGAAGGACAAGTAGACAATTATACATATTCAAACGTTTGTCAAAAAACAAACAGTCTTGTTGATTCAGATTTCAGACTTCAGTACCACCACTTAAAAATCAGAAGTGAAATCAAATTTCAGACTTCAGCACCTCTTAAAAAACAAACACCACCTTATAGTTGAATTAAGAAGTTGTCCAAATATCAACTGAAACAAAGTAATTAATCTTCTGTAACAGAAATGGAGTCCTTTAGACCTGATGTAGAAAGCAAATGAAAGCCATGCACGGCGTTTTTAAGTTAAAATATTAGCCTATGCAAGAAATATGTTACATTTGTCTAAAATCTAACGATGTATATTCATGTTTTTGTAGCATGTAATAAGATCATGTGATGCAATTGAGAGCAAGATTTTAAGATACGGTGGGGTGGAGCAGAAATTGCAATATTGATCAAGGTTACAGATTTAACATGTGAAGACTACTGGTTAAGATTACTATTGATAACCTTATAGATTACGCTTAGCTAAAAAATCTGCTATCTGGTAAATGCAATATTCTTGAAGTTCATTTTTTTTTAAATTCTGGCTGCACTACATGTGTTTTTATATACCATCAAAAAGTAGATTTAATTATTTTCTAAATTGTAGCAACATAAAAATCTAGCACATGCTATATAATCAAAAGCCCCAATTTTTTAAATGCTTGTTTTTGATACGTTTATACCCATCTTTGTCCCGTCCCACCATTAAGACTGGCTGGCTGCCTTTTCTTTTGCTTTTAAGCTACTAATGTTGTTTATTCTTTTGCATTTTTTCTCCAATGTCCTAACTGCATGTGGCTACAATCTTGTGAACTGGTTGTATATAATCTTTTGGATTGATTGATGGACTCCTCTTACATGTAAATAGAAGCATTTAGAGTGTGGATGCATGTTTATGTGTAGTTGCCGAGTTTAGAGCCATTGTTTATGGTATGATAATACAAAAATTTGTAGAAGAATTATAGGCTTTAGTATGTGAGCAAACAAAAGATAGGATTTCATGCTCGAGAATTTTGGTAGTTTTGAAGAGAATAAACAGTTTGGTGTGATGTCATATAGAGTTGTCCCCACATTATTGTTATTATACTTGTGCATGCACCCCAAAGTACATATGTGTAGTTTGACTTGAACATTATGTGTGCAAAAGTCTCTTAGTTACTCATTACTTGTCTGTAGAGGCGGAAATGATCTTATCATAATTTGTTCTGTCAAGATATGTTCCAATTCTGCTCATATAAAGTGTCTTAGTTCTCCGCTCGTCTCTTTGATCATTTCTGATCGCTAAGAGGTGGATCTTGTTTGGCAAAAAAAAAAAAATCTGCATCTTAATGGTTATAAAACCCTCTGAATGATTTTGTATCTTGGGTCTCACTTAACCATTCAGTGCCCCGATTTCACTATGAACAATTACCAAACAACCATATTTCATTTTGCATTATATCATAAGAGCCTCTTAATCATTCTCACCACTTAATCATTCTGCACCAAACCATTCATCAATTTCCAAACAGCCCTAATGGGCTTCATAGGGTATAATTTAATGAGGAATGTATCAACTGCTAAGTATAATTTAATGTCGGTATGTGCTTATTGCAACAACATACGAATTGTAAATCAAATTTTAATCATTTAGTTTTATACTACTTTGTATCATATAAGCTTCTCAAGTTTACGTTTTAGATTTAAAAAATGCATAAAGTTATGGATGAAATAACCGACCATGAGAACAGTTGACCAAGCGAATCGAGCGCGATGGAGTGAAGCCCACCGAGGGCAATACTCCGAACCGATTCCAAATTAAAGTTCAGAGTCGGACGGAAAACAGTATTTTCATGACCAAACCCTAGACGGCCACCGTCGCCTTTTCCCCAAATCCATAATTTGCCATCAATTAGCAGAGCAGAATGGAATAATCCACAGGCGATGCCAACTTCCAATTGGTCTTCATTGATGGTGGTGGATGAAGGTAGTCGGAAAGAAAGAGGAGGGAGGATGAGTGATGATATGGGAGAAGGATATAGTTGGGATTCTTCTTTGCCATTACCGAGTTGGCCTGATGAGCCTCGCCCCCATGAGAGTAGCTGGAGCGTAACGGCGTCGGAGGAGGAGGAGTTGGTGGTAGAGTTGTACAATATTGGGAGTTTGGTGGTGGCGGTGGCGGTGGTTAGTGTACGGCGGAGCTGGCGGAGCGCCATTTTTCCTGTTTCGTTTGGGGTTTACGTTGGGGTTTACGTTTACAAATTACCTCACCTACCTTGTATTCTCTAGTAGGAAGAGAAGAGAAAATAAAATAAATGGGAAATAAATTAAAATACCCAAAGTTTGCAGAAATACCCAAAATTTCTTTGGTTTTGCAAAAATACTCATTTTTTTCGCGATAGATTCCGCGATCGCGGAAAAATGCCCACGTGTCCCGCGGTTGCCCTCCAAGTTTGGCCGCGGTACCGCGGAGGCCCTCCAACTTTGGCTGCGGTACCCGCGAAGGCCCCCCAACTATGCATGCGGTGCCAACTTTGGCCCCTTTCCCGCAGTAACTACCCACGATCGCGGGATTGTCGCGACAGCTGTCGGCAGGGGGTTGAAACCCTAATTTTATTAAATGCAACCCAACCCTCACTCTCCTAATCGCGGCCCTATAAAAGGAGAGGGTAGGGGGACCAACCGGCCACCACTTCCCATTTCTTTATACTCTCACAAACTCTCTCAAATTGTCGTGTTGCATACGCGCTCGGTTTCAAGATGGCTCGTGTTACAAGTTTGGTATGTTTTCTTACCTTTGTTGTAGTTTTTTCTTTTAATTTTATTTTAAAATATATGATATGTATGTTGTTATGTGTATGAATGTGTTATTTGTATGTTATAATGTTGTGTTTTTTATAGAGTATTATGTTTTTAGATGTTAGAGTTTTTTTTTTATAAAAATAGGTTATAGTGTTTGTTTGTTTTATAATTATGTTAGAGTTTTTTGTTAAAAAGATGTTAGAGTTTTTTTATAAAAATAGGTTATAGTGTTTTTTTTATAATTATGTTAGAGTTTTAAAAAAAGATGTTAGAGTTTTAAAAAAAAAGATGTTAGATTTTAAAAAAAAGATGTTAGAGTTTAAAAAAAAGATATTAGACCATCAGTAGCGGGCTTCGGGATGGGCTCGGGATGGGTGAGGTGGCAGCGGGGTGGCAGCGGGGTTGGGCTACGGCTCGGGATGGGCATGCGGAGCGGGATGGTTTTCGGGGATGGGATCCCGATCCATCCCGAGGGTTTTTTAAAAAAAAATTAATTAAATTTTTTAAAAAATAACCGTTGAACGGCTCTTTCTTAAAAAAAAAGTTCTCAATTTAATCCCACTATATATTTAACCTTCAACCTCTTATTTCTCACACCTCTCAACCTCTTATTCTCTCAACCTCTTATTTCTCACACCTCTCAAACTCTCTCAAATTCTCTCAACCTCTATATATTAAACAATATGGATTCGCCACAAGACCGGAATGGGCTACTTTCGTAAAATCATTTACGTGCCCACAAGACCTTAAACGACAAAAGTTCAAGTCCGCGCAAGAATCCGCACGTAAAGATGTTGAACGAGCTTTTGGCGTGCTTAAACAACGTTGGCATATACTTCATAACCCGGCACGCGGATGGGAACCGGAAATATTGAGAAACATTATGTACGCTTGTGTCATATTACACAATATGATACTCGAAGACGAAAACCATGCTATTTGTGGTGACGTGGAAAACGACTTTTTCACGAATGATATCGAAAGCCAAATCAGTGAGACACAACGCGCGGCAAATGTTCGAGAAGTCATAAACCGGGACACTCATAATAACCTTCGGTCGGATTTGGTCGAACATATTTGGCGTATCCAAGTTCCCAACAATGACGACGAGTAGATTTTTAAATTTATTTTGTAATTTTTAATTTTTTAATGAATGATATGAATTTTTATTATTTATCTTATTTTTATTTATTAAAAAATATATAAATATTTTTATTTTGTTAAATAATTAAATGTATAAATAAAAGAATTAAAATAAATGAGGTGGCAAAAGGGTTTGAGGGAATGGGGTACGGGTGTTTAGGGATCGTGAGGGATGGAGTGAGGGATGGAAGAAAAGCTGATGTGGCGCTGATGTGGAGTGGAATCTTTGAAAGATAGAAGGGATGGGGTACTGAAGGCCTTAGAGTGTTTATTTATAAAAAGATGTTAGAGTGTTTTTTATAAAAAGATGTTAGAGTTTTTTTATAAAATTATGTTAGAGTGTTTTTTATAAAAAGATAAGTTTTTTTATAAAAATATATGTCAGTGTCTTTTTTATAAAAAGATGAGTGTTTTTTATAAAAATAAATGTTATAGTGTTTTTTTATAAAATTAGAGTGTTTTTTATAAAAGGGAAAAGTCTAAAAAAACTCAATGGACTTTAGTGTTTGGAGTGATTAAGTCCTTGGACAATTTTTTGGAACAAAAAAACCCTTAAACATTTTAAAAATTGTTAAATAAATCATTGGACTTTTGGAAACCTGTTAAATACATCCTTATTACAATTTTAAGGATGTATTTAACAGGTTTCCAAAAGTCCAATGGTTTATTTAACAAATTTTAGAATGTCTAAGGACTTATTTGTTCCAAAAAACTGTTCAAATATTTTTTTCCTGTTTAAGAATTGTTTTTTGCTATAAAAAGAAATGAATTAGAAAACATTTTTTTAGAAAAACATTACACTTCACATTTTATATATTAAAAAATTCGTTTTTTACAAGTCACATCATTATAATTGTCTCGTCGTTCAAATAAGCCTAATATTGGATATTTTTTATTTAATCTTATATCATAAATAGGTACGAATTATTTGTAATACTTACACTTTATATCCTTTAAGATCATTTATTTATTAATATAAGATTAATCTGTAATTATAGGGTATAATGTGTAAGTATTAAAAATAATACTTACAATTGTTTATCTGTAGATCTTTTGGTGCAACTGTTGGCATTTCTTTGTGCAACTCTTGGTATATTTTGGTTCAATTTTTGGTAAATGATGTCTAACTTTTATGTACATCTATTTATGTTTTGGATACAACTTTTATATGTTTTGGGAAGAGTAATGAAAAACGGTATATTCGTTTCGTTTTATAAATTGTATTTTTTTCCGTTCAAAAAATGTATAAGGACTTAATAGTTTAAAGTATATAAGTTTGTTTGGTTTTTTCATATTTTTTTCAATTATTTTTAACACATTAACCAATTTTATAAATCATAAGGATATATGTAACAGGTTTTAGAAAGTCCAATGGTTTATTTAACAGGTTATGAAAAGTGCAATGGTTTATTTGTTTCAAAATTTTGTCCAATGACTTAATCATTCATAATACTAAAGTCCATTGGGTTTTATTGGACTTTTCCCCTTTATAAAAATATATGTTAGAGTGTTTTTTTTTAAATTACAACTTAGGTCCCTAAACTTTGGTGAATGACAACTTAGGTCTCCTAACTTTTATAAAATTACAATTTTGGTCCCTAAACTTTGGTGAATGACAACTTAGGTCCCTAAACTTTGGTGAATGACAGCTTAGGTCCCTAAACTTTGGTAAATGACAACTTAGGTCCCCTAACTTTGCTAAACTACAATTTAGGTCCCTAAACTTTGGTGAATGACAACTTAGGTCCTTATGTTTGCTAAATGACAAC
The DNA here is from genome assembly GCA_033807775.1 of Saussurea involucrata. Lineage (NCBI taxonomy): Eukaryota > Viridiplantae > Streptophyta > Magnoliopsida > Asterales > Asteraceae > Saussurea > Saussurea involucrata. The sequence continues at coordinate 180,137,879 of CM066320.1, read as the reverse complement.
TTAGGTCCCTTATGTTTGCTAAATGACAACTTAGGTCCCTTATATTTGACACTTTCGGCGTTAGATCCCTAAACTTTGGTAAATTATTTTTATTTAATTGTTTATGAATCTTTTGAGTTTCCTACTCATAAATAAATTTTGGAAGTCACACTTCCGAAGCCCTTATATGTATATGTAACATTTTACCGAAAGATCCGTAAATGGTATGAAGATATAAAATCATTTAAATTGGCTTCACATGCCAAACTCAAATTCATTTTGGCCTCTTGCCAAAAGCAACTATAATTAACAATGTTATATTGAAATAAAATAAATCGCAACATATCTATTTGGATTTTGTCAAACGGGTGTAAATAACCATAAGGTATGTGGGGACTTAAGTAATCCTTGTGATTCCCCTGCTACCTGGAAGTCCAATAGATTGAGTGGTTTGTTTTCTAAAACTAAAATAGACGAATAAGTATCAAGAAAATAAACCATACAATCAAAAGCGTCTATAATTAACAATGTTATATTGAAATAAAATAAATCACAACATATCTATTTGGATTTTGTCAAACGGGTGTAAATAGCCCTAAGGTATGTGGGGACTTAAGCAATCCTTGTGATTCCCCTGCTACCTGGAAGTCCAATAGATTGAGTGGTTTGTTTTCTAAAACTAAAATAGAAGAATCATTATCAAGAAAATAAACCATACAAGCAAAAGCATCTATAATTAATAACTAGCAGTGTACCCGCGCAATGCGGCGGGAACGGTGAATGTAAACGATTCTAAAGCTTTTGTGATTTTATTGAGATCTTTACAATGATAGGGTTTACGTTTAGTCTTTACAAATTTATACATTTTGAATAAGAGTTAGTTAGGAGAACATAACAAAGGACCGACAATCCCAGAACTAAATACGTCAATTTCACATGATCAGATGATCGGAGTTTTAAGTTTTCTGCAGGATATGGTTGCAACGCAAATCATGAGTGGAACATAAGCACCAAGACTGCAAACATACATCAAGAGAATGATATCAATTGGAATCTTGAAGACATGTGTCAATTGTCCTTACATGGAAAATAAATTAGACGATCTAAGTAGGTACACTTAAGATCTTTTTCCTCCACACAAACAAAAGAAGAAAACCTGCAGCTGCAACCAAAACTAAAAGATACAAGAACTTGACATATGATGCAAGTTGCATCGTTCAAAAACCTCATCTACAATTTTCAACAAATATGTAAACTACTACCATTATGTTGTTCCTAAAGATAAAAAAGGAAGCAAATACAGTCAAAAACCTCAAGTTGCCTCTTCAACACATTCTTCAACATAAGGAAGAAATTACCATTATGGTTGTCTTCGGAGAGCAACGGGCAAAGAACCATCAAAATTATAGCAGACGTCAACGTTACCTTAAAGACGATAGAAGCGGTTATATCAGAAAGAAAATGCTCAAACCTTTTTCGGCAGCAGCTGTAACGACATTGGTGTTTGTAGTTCCATTGATCTTGTACATGTAGAAGTTGGAACCAAAACCACAACACAAGAGATCTGGAAGATTTAAGGCACATATTAATGTGTGCCTGTGTGTGTGTAAGTGCAGTTCCATTGGCGTTAACTGCCTCTATACATCACAATAACATAAATGCAGTTTAGTTTTTACTGAAATGGAGTAACTATTTCTAATAGTTAACGCCAGAGACGAAACAGGTCGAACGGAATCAGGGACGAAGCACAAAGATGAGAGAACCACAGATTCAGGGACGAAGCACAGATCAAACAAATTCAAGCACAAAGATCGACATACCTTTGGGTCGAGATGAGAGAACCTGATGCAAACTTCATCTACACATATTAAAAAATCCACATCAATCACAGAGACGAAACAGATCAAACAGATTCAGGGACGAAGCACAAAGATGAGAGAACCACAGATTCAGGGACGAAGAATGGTGAAATTTCCTCCACGGACTGCACTCTCTTTACATTGATTGCTGAATCAATCTGATTCAGAACACCAAATTGACCGGCAACAATAAGACACAAAAAACGCTATCTTAATATATCAAACCAGCAGTATGTGGTGGTTGGAGCAGAAACTGATTAAAGAAGCAACACAATAAGGAGCAGCAGGGGCTGCACGGTTCACTATATTGGTGGCAGCTTCTGTTGTCATGGTACAAAATAACTTACGAAAACATCATTTATAATTTAAGGAAAACACATGCATAACAGTTAGAGCATCCGTCATAAGCCAAAACATAAACCCTATCAAGTACAAAACTACTATAATGCTTCTTTGTATATCTAACAAGCTACAGCACTTGTTTACTCATGCTATTGGTCATACATCGGTTACCACTAAACTTACAGCTAATAAGTTATATCAACCAGATATAGCTTGAATACAAGTATATAAGTAGCCCCAATATCATTAATGAAGAATACCCACAACACCCACCCCTCCAAAAGAAAAAACACATGCTATGAGGGAAGGGAGAAATTAATTTTTTGAACAATAACTGATAATCCAATTTTGTCCCATAAAATGGCAATAATTTACAATTGGTGAATTGGGATGTCATTAAGTGGAATATTTCCTTAGTTGACAGACTTTCAAGCTAAAATTACTAATTTTTGGTGTACCCCCCACCCTAAAAAAAAGAACAAGGAAATAAAAAATTACCTACTTCAGAGAGGTAAGTTCCCTCCTAAAATTCTCAAACTAATATTTTGGTAACTATGATCAAATCAAGCATGTCATTTTTTTTACTAATCTCATATATATATATATATATATAGAGAGAGAGAGAGAGAGAAATTACCATATGTTGATGTGGTAATATATATCCCTTAATTACTTCTGGAATAGGGCTTCTTAATTATGAAAATACTAAAGTTACTATGTTAACTATATTAACCTTAAATAGCGCAAGTCCAACAGCATGTTGGGTGGATGTTTTCATATCATTGCTACAAACAATAATTCGAATTGGTTGAATGTATCAAACAGACATACCAGGTCCGCCACATTTCCAACACATTCCCCTTTGGCAGTAACATCGCCTATGTTTTCACCTTTAGCATAGGCTTTGTATATTGGAGTACGAGTCGATGTTGATGTAACAGCGGCAACATTCTACAAAAAACGAGATAATGGTAAAATAGCAGAGATAGTTTCACGACAGAAGCAAGACTTCATAAATGCAGACAAAAGAACACTAAAACCTTAGCAACATTGGCAGCACAGGCAAGAGGCAGAAAGAGTTGTGTCGCAGCTGCAGTTGCCAGTTCTACACCAGCACCCAACTCCAACAGAAGGTCACCTGATAGTCGAAGCTAAAAGAAACAAATGGATCAGATTTGTAATCTTTTTTACTTCAGTAACATAGGTCAAACGTAAGATAAGATTGGCACAGAAAAATTCACCGGCTTCAAATCATAATCCATTTTCTTTCCTTGGCGAGAAAAAAGCATTTTGCCAATGCGCCCAGAACCATCCTACACATCAAGCATATAAAATGATTTTATTATGCATAAAACAGCATTCTTAGTTCAGTTTTCACCAAAACATTGAAAAAAAAGTATTTCCTTTCTTCATCAAACGCTAATCTTGTAGCTTTTATATAACTGATCATCCCGAAAGAGCATGCACTACAAACAAAAATAATAGTGACTGCCTAGTGCATAGACAACTTGCGTTAACGAAAAGTTTTAGACTAATACAAACAGAAAATGAGGCAAGATTTAGGAGGCACTTGTTATTTCAGGTAATGGGGAATGGGAACCTAAACTTTATCAAACGTTTAGGGTTTAAACACAGAGATGAAGCACAAATCAACTTTATCAAACTAAAATCCACATCAATCACAGAGACGAAACAGGTTGAACGGAATCAGGGACGAAGCACAAAGATGAGAGAACCACAGATCAAACAAATTCAAGCACAAAGATCGACATACCTTTGGGTCGAGATGAGAGAACCTGATGCAAACTTCATCTACACATATTAAAAAATCCACATCAATCACAGAGACGAAACAGATCAAACAGATTCAGGGACGAAGCACAAAGATGAGAGAACCACAGATTCAGGGACGAAGAAAACAGATTTAAGCACAAAGATCGACATACCTTTGGGTCGAGATGAGAGAACTACACATATTAAAAAATCGCATAAAAAATCTAGGGTTTTAAAGAGGAGATGGAGAAACCAAAGCCGGAACGGGAATCTGGTGATGTTCTTGCAGAGGTGAAATTTTGAACGTGAGAAGAATCGGCGATTGTGGAGGTCGAAGCATCATCTTGGAAAAAGAATCGGCACCGACACCGGCACCTTGATAAAACAAAAGAGATAAAAGGGATTGCTTCGTATACGCGTGATTGGTTGTACTTTCTCACTCTCAAAATTTTAAGTAAAAAAGCTTTAAATGGTTGTACACAAAGCTTAAATAGTTGTTTTTAAGAGTTTGGGGGTTAAATGTATTATAATATAGTATAGATAACTATAACATCTGTGAGTTTCTATGTAGGGCGATTTTTTTTACATCAACTTGACGTTAAAATGCCGCGTTGGCTACGTGGTAGAGATGAGAGATCGCTTCGTGGATTTAGGTGAACGGGCAGATACAGTTCAGGAGATCTTTAGAGGGACACCTTTCGGTCCATGGCTGGATCTTTCCATGAGCGGTGGCGACCCCACGCCAGTCCACATGTTTCTACAGCTGGAGGTCGATGTCTCCAATCCTGAGCCGGAGGAGATGTATTTTGATGTCTTTGGGCATTACATGCGGTTTGGGCGTCATGAGTTCTGTCTAATTACAGGACTACTTTTTGGACCAGAGCCCCCTTCTTCCCTTAGCAGAAATTTCCTTCGTTGGTAGGGTTTGGCCTGACGTGCCACCATCTCGGTTGAGGCTTAGGACAGTCGTGGACACGATGAAACAGGGCCTTGGTGCCCTAACCGACGAGGATGTTGTCCGTGTATGCTTGGTGGTGATGGTGGATATGGGCTTCATGGGCCGTGAGTGGAGTCAGACTGCTTCCGAGACGGTCCTTAGGGCCGTCGAGGACTTGGATTTGTTTAACAGGTATCCGTGGGGTAGCCACATCTGGGCACATACATACAGACATATGCACCGAGCCATTGCTAGACGCACCGACAGGAATAGCAAGATGAATCTTTGTGGATTTACATACGCCTTCAAGGTTAGATAAGTAGTATAACATAAATAATAATACATACAAACTGTTTGGCTTTCCTTTTTACGTACTTGATCTTTTTGTGTAATTCCAGATATGGATCTTGGAGATGTTTCCCATCTCCCGTCAAAATTTCACCATGCGCACCGACAAGTTAATTAGGGGAACCCGTTGGGACCGGGGTGTTTCCCTAACTAGGCAGACTTGCCTTGCGTTCTTCAGCCATTCTAGAACCGTAAGTTCTTTTACTATGTTTACAATGTTGCCTACGTTAGTCCCGCTTCTTAAATTTTTTGTGTTTTACCATATATTTAGCCGCCGCTTGTGCCTCTCGCAAACCTTCTGCCTACGGATGCCGAGAGGGACACGCCTTGGTACAAAAACATCGTGGCCTTTATTGATAGAGAGACGGCAAGGCAACGGTCGAAGAGGGTCCGGCGTTCCTCTCCTTCCCCATCTGGGTCCAGTTCCTCATCTGACGAAGATGAGGAAGACGACGCGAGGCCTGACCATTCTTCCAGGCCTCACGATCGATATGAGGCGCCCCCTTACTCCTCCCATCACGATCCGCCGCACCCCGACCCATTTTCTCAGAGGTTTGAGAAGCTGTGGGACTACGTCTACGGGACGCAAGACAAACGTATTCGAGATCTGGAGGACTTCAACAGAAAGTTTCACGCTGTTCAGGTTAGTGTTTAACTTAATTTGTCGGCCACGATCTTTTAGTTTATATATTAATATTACGTTCTAAATTTGTTTTAGCTGTCGAGTACGACGCCGATCTCCGCTCCGTTCGGACAGGGGGCACCGACGACGTTCGCCACCACATCCTATCTGTCATTCCCGGAGACTGTAAGTCACATTGAGTAACCATTATAGTTATATGTTAGTTCCTAAATTTGTATCTCTTATAATGATCAATGTCACGCAGGTCGGGATGTCGGAGGCAGGGGGTTACACATCCCAAATGCCGACGTTTGGCACCACATCCTATCCGTCATTCCCGGAGACTGTAAGTCACATTGAATAACCATTATAGTTATATGTTAGTTCCTAAGTTTGTAACTTTTATAATGATCAATGTCACGCATGTCGGGATGTCGGAGGCAGGGGGTTACACATCCCAAATGCCGACGTTTGGCACCACATCCTATACGTCATTCCCGGAGACTGTAAGTCACACTGAATAACCAATATAGTTATATTTTCGTTCCTAACTTTGTAACTCTTATAATGAAAAATGTCATGCAGATTGGGATGACGGAGGCAGGGGTTATACACCCCAAACGACGACGGAGGCCACCACATCCTATACGTCATTCCCGGAGACTGTAAGTCACACTGAATAACCAATATAGTCATATTTTCGTTCCTAAGTTTGTAACTCTTATAATGAAAAATGTTATGCAGATTGGGATGATGGAGCCAGGGGGTTATACACCCCCAATTTCGACGTTCGGCACCACATCATTCCCGCACAGTGTAAGTCACATAGATCGACTCCCGTTATAGTTATATTTTCGTTCTTAACTTTGAAAATCTTATGATGACCAATGTCATGCAGCTTGGGATATCCGAGGGGTATTGCTCCGCATCATTGAAGGAGCTCCTTGGGATATCCGAGGGGTATTACAGCCGGACTGGTGGCCTCCCTCGCCTGATATACACCCTTTACGCCAACCTGGACATTTCCAGCCGGTTTTTCGAAGTACTGCTGGCATCTAACCCGGTGGAGTCTGAACTTGAGGACCTGGTTAGTATTGAAGTTTAACTATAGTCATATAATCAAATATATTTTATATTACATGTCTAACAATCTATTTTTTGTGTATAGCAGATCGACTGTTGGGTCGGCATGCTCCAATCGCCACGTCTTCCATCCGCGAGGTGGACGATCATGATAACTAATTTCTTTGAAATGACGGTCTTGGAGAATCAAGGTGCCGACTCCATGTATCGGTCATGCAATGGTGTGGAAGGGGTTGGTTGGGCGGACCTCGATACGGTATGAAAATCAATTTACTTCAATTTATTTAAGTTGTTTGTTGCTAACTATTTGTCTAATATTGTAATATTTCAGGTGTACATCCCTATCTGCGTTGATCCTCTTCATTGGGTGCTCGGGGTGTTTGATATTGATCGTATGCTGATGACTACATATGACAGCTCCCGTAGCATGGCCTACGACCTAGCTTTGAAGCAGCGCCTTAACGCATTTAAGTCTCAGCTGTCGAGGTTATTTAGACTGAACGAGGCCCCTATACGTCACGAGGTTTCAGAGCACTTTCGTTATAAGTTCGCCAGAAATGCACTGCGACAGAACGGGATTAATGCGGATTGCGGTGTCTGGGTATGTCGTAACGCCAGCAGGCTGATTGACGGCGATGTGGTGGATTGTGCAGATAGCCACACCGAACGAGAGGCCATGAACTATCGAAAACATATGGCGGAGACCATTTATTTGCATTGTACTTATGGTTAGATTAGTAGGTTGTTTATATTTTAATATTATGTAGTATGTAACATTAAAGTATTGTTATTTTTGGTGTTAACTTTGTTTAATTATTTTGTTAAATTATTTAAGTTGAAGTTATAATTTTGTTTATTATTTTTTTAAAGTATTGCACATATGAATACTTGAACCAAAACAAAAGCATTATAAGACAAGCCAACCCACTTTCCACGTTTTCATACTTTACACGTTTTTCATACTTTTCAGTGCGAACCGGCATCCACATTTGCCTATAAATACCCTGCGCTAGATTAGTCGTAAAACACATATACGGGAACATATTATTTGTTAACGTATTCTTACATGGCATCCCTAAATCTTCATGTTTGGTGCTTTAGGCGTTTATCTGAATCGCTTTCAGACACTGGCAAAGAGTTATATGGTTAATGTGTATGTTTATTTGGGTTTTGCTTGTTAGTACCGTTGTTCTACGACATAACTATATTAATGTTCATCAACGGATGCATATCCACAATTGTTCACCATGAAAGTCCACCACGGTGGGTACTTCACGGAACCACCTATAAGACATTATTTCCATGGTCTAGAAAGTTATGTTGACATGTTAGATGTTGACGATCTTTCTATGCAACTGCTTGAACAGATCATGAAAGAGTTGGACTATGAAGAACCAAAATATAATAGGTTGTATTTTAAGAGGCCGAAGGCAGACTTCTTGACTGGACTGGTAGAATTGAGTACCGACGAAGATGTAGCCAACATACGTCAGTATGTTGACGGCCATACTGTGATTGAAGTGTACATCGAGAAAGTGGAGCTTAACACTTTGAGACTCGTCTCGCCAGAGCATGTACGAAGTCGACCCGGATTGTCAAAAACCAAACCATCGTCTAGCCGTAGCCTCAAATTTGGATAATTTTGTACTGTACTGATTAGTATGTGTTTGTTATGAAATAATCTTGTATAACATCTATGAGTTGTATTTTTAATATGAACCACTTTTCAGACTACTTTTCAGACTACTTTTCTGACAAATTTTAGACGAATTTCAGACTACATAAACACTACTTTTCAGACAAATTAAAGACCTTTATTCATGAGCAAACTTCAACATGAAACATCAACATAAAAACTCCAGGAAGGAAACAACAACATACAAACGGGAAAGGAACGAAACAACAACTTCGAACTGGAAAAGTACAAAACAACAACACATAAACAACAAAGTACTAAAGCAACACCCGTACCACCACCTACGGAAAAATTGCCTTACATTGATCAATCCAACTTTGCTTGTCGTTTACCTTTGCTTGAAGAATTGCGAAGTCTTGCATAATGTGGTGAATGTCTTTTTTTTCTCGACGAATACGAGCCTCCCTATCTTTTATCTCCCCTTTCATCCTTTTGATCTCCTTTTCTTCCAGTTCGATTCTTTTCAAGTGGGCCACCTTCCTGGCCATCATTTGTTTACACTCTTGTGTCAGTTGCGCTTTCTCCGCTTCCCTTGCTGCTATCGCGATCTTGAGTTTTTCGGGCATTTTTTCTTGTGTAGACGATGGGTTAGAAGACGATGCCATTTGTTTGGTGATAAACGATACTATTATGATATGAAAATGCTGTATGGATGTGTGACCTTTACAATTGGAACTAACACGGGTATTTATAGCCACAAGGAGCAAATGGCTCAACAGAATCCTTCTACTTTTCAGGCGAATCTTGCATCAACTTTTCAGACGAATCTTGCAGGCTGCCTTTTCAGGCGAATCTTGCATCAACTTTTCAGGGGAATCTTGCAGGCTGCCTTTTCAGGCGAATCTTGCATCAACTTTTCAGACGAATCTTGCAGGCTGCCTTTCCAGACGAATCTTGCATCAACTTTTTCAGTCGAATCTTGCAGTCTCTTTTAAGACGAATCTTGCAGTGAACTATTCAGACGAATCATGCAGGCAACTTTTCAGACGAAATCTTTGACCATATCCACATCCCTGATGAAGAACATACATTCTATAAGTAGATGGCATGATGAAGTAGTAACTCACAACTTGCTATCTATCTTTTATACCCTCTACACCGTTTACAAACATTCTCTCGCTTTTCTTAACACTATGGCTGGAGGTTCAAGATCAAGGGGGAACATGTCGGCGAATGGGGCTGGAACTTCACGTTCGACAGCCTACCAACCACTGAACGATGGAGCTCGCCGGAGTACCTGGAAGGTACCAGAAACAGACGAGGAGTGGAGAAACCATGGGCGAACTGCGGCCGATGATCCATTCACGGTTGAGGAGGCAGAGGACTGGGAGATGACATGGGAGCAATACTACCTCGATAATGTCTGGAAAAGCCCACCAAGGTATCATTGTACCCAGCCGACGGGTCTTCCACAAAGTCAACGAATTACTCCCTTAGTGCAAACATCCATTGATAAGGTGAACGCCGATATCGAAAGGGTAAAAGTTATATGGAACCATAACAGGGAGATTCAGCAACAGAAACGGGAGTTACTAGAGGAGAAGAAACGAGAACTGGCCATGACTAGGGCTCACGTTCGGGAGGTGCAACGACAAATTAAGGAAGTATAATAAGAACTAAAAGAAATCGAAGAGGACTACACGGGAATAGAGGACGTGATCAAGGAAAAAGTTAACTTTATCACTGGAATCCAGGACGCCTTCCAGTAATAGATTTCTTTGTTTACCTGCACTGTATCCGTTTAATTAATTTCCCTATTAAATAACTTAAAATGGAAAACATTTTCTTTAATTAATTTCTATATTAAAGACATTAAAATGGAAAGGAACATTACTTTAAAAAAATACCTGAAACAACTTAGACAATAAGTGTGAAAAAACAGTCAAAACATGCAAAAACACCTGAAAACCCCAAATACATAAAATGATAGCCTAAAAACTAGAGGGACCAAAAATGAACTTTTTTTGCCCCAAATCGCGGGCCCCATCGAGGGAGGGGCCAAAATTTTAAAATTTGGCCCAACAGCGGAACTATCGCGGGACCAACCACGGGCCACGTGGGCATTTTTCCGCGATCGCGAGATCTATTGCGGAAAAAATGAGTATTTTTGCAAAACCAAAGAGATTTTGGGTATTTCTGCAAACGAATTATGAACTTTGGGTATTTTAATTAATTTCCCAAAATAAATAGATGGAAAAGAAAGGAAGGAATAAAAAAAGATTTTTTTATTTGTTTATGTTTTTAAAATAAAGGAAAATGAAGAAAAGGAAAGATATATCATTTTTACATTGTTCTTAAAAACTTGCCGCACTCTCATCGTAGCATGCCATGACACAACGTTTGTCATGATCTAATGTGCAGTTTTTGTAATGCGGCATTTGATTTTTCCTTACATTTTTATGTTTTATTTGTAAGTTTTTAATATATAACTTAATTTAACTTGCATATTTACTATTAACTTATTGAGTAACATTACAAAACTACAAAAACATATAATTTTACCTATAAGTTTTTTGCATGGGATGAATTCAAGTGGAGTTGAGCTACTCTTATTTAATCTCCACTTGATCAGAAGACATAAAATGCATCTCACTTCAATTAAAACGTCACATTTTAGCATATTAATCCCATCATAAGATATATTTACTATATAGATTTTGAAACTCGAGTGAACATTAACGAACAAATTACCGAATATTCGCAAACACCAGTTAACCAATGAGATTATTGTTTGTTTTCATTCATTTAAATGAAGCATAAAATTTTGTTCTCAAAGTCATCCTTTTATCAAATAAACGGTGATAAACAAGTTTTCCGTTGAACGGTTCATTAAGGAAGCGTTTACCAAACGCTAACCAATAAAATGCTTATTCGGGTAAATATCCGGTTGATATACATACAAAGATATATGTATGTAATAAACGATGAATGTAAACAACACATGCATGATTGATTTATCTAGTTGAGTTTTTTTTTAATAATTTATCTAATTGAGTTATTACTTAAAAGTAAAAGCAAAAAACATAAGCCCCTCAATGACTTAGGAGCTGTTTGTTTCTAAGAAAAAAAACTCTTAGTACCTCTGAAGTCTGAATCCGTCAGACGTTTTTACGTTCAAACCGTTTTTTTTTTCTCCAGATTTCAGAGGCTCTTAAGTCTGAAATACGTCTGAAATTAAAAGAGGTAACCTAATGTCTTAGAACCTCTTAAAACACCACCTCTTATTAATTAAAAGTGAAATAAGACATCAGACTTCAGACCTCTTAAAAAACAAACGTAACCTTAACAAGTAAATCATTAACCTATTAAACCTAAGAAACCAAACAAATCATCGATTAAAAAATAATAAATTCATGTTCATGCATTCGCAATAACCATGCCACAAAATAACGTAGTACAAGATGTATCAAAAAAAAATAAGAAAAAAAAATTGTAAAATATTTTGTAACAACCTTTGTTGATTATCAATAGTAATCAAGAACGGTTCAAACCAGTCATTTTATTAAAACTACTATAATAAAATTTAAAAATTCTTGTAAACTCTTTCGTCACCGTAGTAGTAGGGTTCAAACGTCGAAGCTTAAGCACCGCCTGATCCATACTTCTTGCCGAAGATGAGCAGCTGCAATTTGTCATAACCAGAGAGCACACCGGCACCAGCAATGGCTCGGAGAATGTTCGCACCCGCACCCTTGAACAGAGACTTTGCACCCTCGTTCTTCATGATCTGACGCAATGCATCCATGGAACCCTTGTACTTCACCGCCTCACCGGATGTCATCATCATTCTTCTACGCACAGTGTCGATTGGGTACGATGCAAGTCCAGCACCATTCGTGATCACCCAACCAAGTGCAAAGCTAGCAAAGAAACTATCCTGAAAAACCAAAAAAAACCCATAATCAAGATTTGTATTTGAATGCCAAAGTTTCAATCTCATGGGCATAAAATGTCTAGAAATATATGGAACCCTTTTAAATTAATCTTCAAAAAAAGCTTTTGAGAATAAAAAGGGGTTCCAACATATATTGAGAAAAAATGGTTCTAGTTTAGCTGATGATGTAGGATTCTAACTCGCCCCAGAGTATCAAAAGGGGATATGCAGGTGCTCAGGGGCTATTGCCCCATATAGACAGTTTTTTAAATTTCTAGGGCTCTGACTTTGATACCATGTGAGAATATGTGGGACCTGGAGGTTCCAACATATATTGAGAAGAAATGGTCCCAAGTGTACGTAATTTGGGTTTCAAGACACAAAAGTAGACCACAATTTACCTGCATGTCTCCTACGAGGATGACGGGCTTCAAAGAATCGTACAATCCAAAGTACAAACCACGATAGACGATGATTCCAACACACGAAATGTTAAACCCACGGTAAAGTCCAGCAATACCATCGGTTGCTAGTGTCTTCTTGTAGACATCGATCAAACCGTTGAACTGTCTCCCTCCTCCACCTTTCTTTGCAGCCTTGGCATCATTCGCCAAACGGGTTCTCGCATAGTCAAGAGAATAAACAAAAAACAAGGAAGAAGCACCAGCTGCACCTCCAGATGCCAAATTGCCAGCAAACCATTTCCAGTAGCCATCTCTATCTTTCTTGAAGTTGAAAAGCCTCTTGAAGTAATCTTTGAATGCAAAGTTCAAGGCCTAGATTTGCAAAACAATATAAGATTACAAAATTAAGTTAAGATTTTTAAAGTCTAGAAGTGTACCCGCGTAATTCAGGGCAATACATCTTGATTCTAATACGGTATTGTATAGTTTTGAGAAAGCCATAATGTTTTTTTTATAAATTTGTTTAGTTTAACTTATATCAGGTTTAATAATGATGCGGATTATTTTATGTTTAATAATATGATGTTTTTTATAAAAAAAGATGAGTATTCTAGTAGAATTCATAATTATCCTAATTATATTTTATGATTTTAAACATGCAGTTTTAAACAGTTGTACTCATGCATCATTACTTGTAATCTTGAATTTTAAGTAATATGCATCAATAAACAATACGTGATGCATTAAACCTTGTTTTTAAGAGTTTTTCTCGAATGCTTTATAATATAGTATAGCTATAGATATAGATTACTAGCCTGGGTTGGGAAGTAACGAATGACATTTGCAGTGTTTCCTCTCCACAATGAAACAAGACCTTCTTCTTTGATGGTTCGACCGAAACACTCACCGATGCCTTTGTATGGTTCAGACAACCTACCAGCCTTAATCATCTCATCCTGGTTCTGAATCAAAAGCTTCACACGTTCGATTGGAGCAGCAGCTGTTTTTGATACGGCTGCGGATACTCCACCCATAAGGAAATCAATGGCAAATCCTGCAAAACCTTTTTCTGATGGGGCTTGAATGCAAATCGGAGATGATTGGTTCATTGGATATCGGAAGGCAGAATCTGTGTGGGTTTGATTGCCGAAATGCCTACGGTAGAGATGTGGCTGATTTAAACCATGGAATTGCATCATGTTTGGTCCAAGAAGACTCCCAGCTAGCTTCTGGGATACACTTGGATGCTGTGCTTGATCAATCATGACTACCTTAAATATACATATGAATAAACCTATTAGAAATGTTGAATCCTTCTATTGGCAAGTAAATAATAAGATTCACAAATGAAGATTGTTTACTAAATGACATTTTTAGTAAGCTGCCTACATCAATTTCTAAAACCAGGGCCATATACGATTCTGTCTTGTAAAATAGATTTTTACAACTACACGCCGAAGACTAGAGGGAGGTTTAGGGGAAAACCTCAAGAAAACGAAAAACTGAAGAACATCCTGGTGGCCCTTCATCCGGACGGTATGCACTTGTGCATACAAGTAATTTGTAACATGCACACGTGCATAATGCACTTGTGCATCAAAACCAAAAAAAGAACATAAAATTACTTGTATGCACCTGTGAAGGGCTACCAACAGGGGACAAATTGATGAAAAATCATAAAAGAGATTTGTTTGATTCACTTCCATCGATCGACAACACAGTAATCCAAAAAGTTCGACTAAAAACATATTAATTATATACAAATCTGATAAAATCAAAGCTATTAAGATATTATAGATATAAGAACACCATAACGCAAAGACATGTACATGCATGAGTGTGTGTATACTCCACAAGAAAATCAAAATCAACAACCAAAAGCATAAAATCAATCAAATACGCAGATATATGAAATCGGAATCTTCAGAAAGAGTAACAACAATCGCAATGGCAATCATTTACAGCAAAATCAGCTTCAAACAAACAGAAATTACCAACTAATTGATAAGAGATGCAAAATTGGAAAAAAAATAAAAGAGTAATTCAAAAATCAGATTGGATTTTACCTAGAAGAGATTATGATGATAAACGTATAGAGAGAATGAAAGGGAAAATTAGGCAAGAAAGAGTGAAGCGAATTAGGCTTTTTAGAGAGAGAGGAATGATATAGAGCAATGATCGCAAGATGCAAATATTAATGGCGGACCGCTAACCACGCGAGTATTGACCATCACCATGATTCCGGTTTAATAGCTTCTCAACTTAACCAATTGATCCCGTAATATATTGGAACCTCTAAAATTGATTCCACCATGATTTACAACCTTAAAAGACCACCTTTTCATTCTCTAAAAAAGTAAATCAATTTTCAATTTCTAAGTTACACTTTACACTTTTAGAATTAGTTATTCAATTTACTTTTAATATTTTAATCTTTTACTTTTTCATTTTTTGTTTTACACTTTTATCGTATTAACATAAATAATCGTATATGAACTAGAATGCACTAAAAAATACATTTCTTTTTTACAAATTATACTATTGTAATCGTCTCGTTAATACCTTCGAAATGAGTACAATATTAAATATTTTTGGATTTAATCATATTATTAAATATCATGAACATGTACGAATTAATTTGTTTTATATCCATTACATTATTCATTTTCATTTTACACCCTTATAATATTAAAAATACATAATCGTAGTTTAACTAAAATATATTAATAAATGCATTTTTTACAAATTATATTATTACAATATTCTCGTCAATAATTTCACAATAAGTTTATCATTGAATATTTTTTAACTTAATAATATTGTGAAATATCATAAATACGTATCAAGATTTTTCAAGAATAACGTATCGAGATTTGTTTAAACTTTTACATTTTACGCCCTTATCTATATTTATCTATTATACTCCTTTAAAAAATAATTTCATTTACGGTTATTCTTGAATTTCTAAGAAGTACAAATCAATACAAATATGTACACGTTTAAAAGCTTTAAAATCTCACAAGTACAACATGACAATTAAAACCGTCTCATCAAAAACCATTATAACCGTCTCATCAAAACCTTCAAGATAAGCACAAATGTCATGGGTTTGAAGACCCCACTATCGAACGAATATTTTTCAATTTTTTTGACCAATTAACCGTATTGACCTAAGATTTATACATCTGATATGCGATTTAAAAGCAAATAAATATGAACATGAAACAAAATTATTTTTTCGAATTCTCGGATTTAGATTCGAGATATTTCGCGCCGCAACACACGCGGGTACGTATCTAATATAGTGTTAAACTAGAGTTTTATTTGAATATGTTTAGTCTGTTAGATTGTATAGGAGCATTTTCAACAATTTTGCTAAAATAGAAATAATGAGTTTTTATTTTCTAAACCTCTCCAACGACTTTGATATCTTGTTTGCTATAATAGAAAAAAGTTGAATTTTTTTCAAGTTTAGAGAATTTTCTAAAACTTGATGGTAGGAGAGATAAATAATTATTTTACTCAATCCCACCAATGACATTAAACTTTTATCATTTTATATTAAGTTTTTTTAAAGTGTATTGGAAAGATAAATTAGAGAATATTAAATGCATCAAAATGCAACAAAGTTTGACTTAATCCCTATTTAATGTAGCGAACTTTTTTTCCCCTCAATTAATCCAAAAAAGTTTATTTTTTCCTATTTTCTACATATGTTACCTTTTAAACAAACTATTAGCTTATGTGGCATAAGTTTATATCTACATGGAATTTTTTTCTATTTAATTTCAAATCAGCTTATGACATGGAAATTTTCTATTTTTGTTATTTTATTCCTAGTCTTTTCCCACCCATTCCTTCCATTTTCAAACCTCTATTTTTCCAATGATGCTATTTTTCCTTTTCCATTCATCACATGCACAAATGAGACAATGAATTAGCATTCAAGTTCTTTTTTTCTTCTAATTTTTTGTAACAAAAAAGATCACATAGATTTAAAACAACAAACCTTTTTAGCAACGAAACAATAGTTGGGCAAGTTAAATTAACATAAGCATCAAATTCCTTAAAAACTCTTAATATCCAAAGTAGAACTATAGAAGAAAGTTTTGATTCGCTATCAAACTGAACATTCGTGAGAACTTGTGAACTTTGATGTACACCATCTTTCGGAACATGTTTGTTGTGGCCTCTTGATTCCTATTGATCCCCTACTAGATGATCCCTTTTGTTTTGAACCATTTTCATACCCCTCCTTTTAAGTGTTGTCCTTTAGTGGCCTACCAACCGGTTTCTTTGGATGCACCGAAACATCTTTCAGTCATTCACAACCACTGATGAAAGATTCCTCGAAAAGTTAAGGATTAGTAATCTCTTTGGGCCACTGGCCATCCACCGGGAGTTTCGGGTTAAAAGAGGTCTATGGAATCTCTTTTGGTTTTTGCAACTCCTAGAGTTGTGCCCCGGTTCTAAACAGCTTGAACATGTCATTTTTCTCCGTCTTGCTTACCACTTTATTGCCAAATGCACTAGTCCTGGATCTTGAATTTTGACTACCACATTCACTTGCATCTTTCTTCCTTGATATTTTAGGTCTACCCAACATTCTTTTTTTGAAGTATATAATATTTATATACGGCAAATGCAACAAATAAACTTACACACCCTCCTCACCTTTAGTGATGTTTGAACCTCTGACCTCCTAGAAGGTGAGGGGCTCCAATACCGCTAGGCCAAAGGCCTTTTGGTTACCCAACATTCTTTGGTGGCAAAGGATTCAAAAAAATGGTCTTTAGCCAAAGCTTTTCTCCATTCAATGGCTTCAATGTGTGATTGTATTGTTGCCACAAAGTTTGCCCGTGAAAATGAGGGAGAAGCTAAATTACATGGGTCTTGGTAAATGAAATAGATAGTAGCAACTGCATGAGGGCATGGATCTTTTAGAAAAGAAAAGCTATATTAAAAAAAGTTGACATGTTGGAAAATTCATGTAATCAGTTTTATATTATAATAGCCAACATGACATCCAAGTCATAAGATGTTACCGCTTGAATAGGTTGAATAGGTTGCAAGTAAAAAATATGTAGAAAATAGGAAAAGATGAAACTTTGTTGGATTAATTGAGGAAAAAAGATGTTTGTTACATTAAATAGGAATTAAGTCAAACTTTGTTACATTTTGGTGTATTTTGGCCTTAATATAACTTGTGTTAAAATCTCTAAAATAGAAAATCTGTTGGAGATGAATGTAACTCTTTTTAGAGATTATAACTTATGATTCTCTATTTTAGAAAAATTATCGCAAACCCGTTGGAGATGCTCTAAACTTCTTGATAAATAATTGTATATGTTTATTTGAATGAATATTTGTGAAAGATTATGATTTTGAATTTTATAAATACAAAAATATTTAATAGGGATTAGGGAGAAAACGATCATTGACCCTAATCAGTAAATAACAGAAAAATAAATTACATTTATATAAAAAAATCTCTTAAATAAATAAAGAAGGAGAGACTCGGACCCGCATTACGTTTTGTCAGGCTATGCTTAGTATATGGGGCTAGATCGGACGAAACAAAATCACTGTCCCACGTTTGGCACGACATAGGACATGACAAAAAACCACTGTCCAACGTTTGACGTGACATAGAATAAGGACAAGGAATGGTAGAAGGTGGGACACAAAAGTTTTTTCTTATTCCACCAAAATAGGTGAACAACATGGGACAAAACTGAGACGGAAAATAGAAAAATTAATAATCTACCATCATTTTATATATAACTCAAATATAGTATTTTATTTTAATGGTTATGACCGTTCATCGCAGCTGGCACTACCACCTCCTCATTTACTACAACAACCTCAGTTACCACATTCACAACCACCGACTACCATTGCCTACTGACACCACTACCATCATCAGCCACTTCCACTAACCACCACCCATAGCCACCGCCCACCACCACCTATAAATCCTCCAAGGCGATCACAACTACCTCTTCCACCATTGTCGTCCACCACCACCATCAATTCTACCATCTTTACGTCCTCCACAACCATTGTCGTTCATCAGCCACCACTGCCTCTACCTAAAAAAGTATATTGAAAGGGTACCATGGGCTATACTCACCCTCCTCACCAAGTCAATCAGAAAACAAATCTGGATGGAACTGTCGATGATGCCATACCCATCGACCACCTCTTGATGGTACCTCACAAATCCAACTCCGACGCCCACCACCACTCGCCCCACCTACATCTCAATCCACACGAAGATCATCGTTCGCTCCCTCCCCTTGAAAATCTGTCGGCAGTCCTTCCCCTTGCGGATCTGGTTATTTTCCCAGATTTGATGGCATTTGCTCCAAATTTGCATTTGGTCGAGGTTGTTGGAATTTTGCTCCAGGTTAGTTGGCGTTTTGGTCGAGGTTGTCGGCGATCGTCTCTTTCTCTCTCTCTGGTTTTTGTTGGCTTCGTCCTCCAATTAAGATCGACCGCCATCTTGGTCGAGGTTGTCGACATTTTGCTCCAGGTTTGCCTACAATTGTTTTTTCCTCTCTGTGTGTGTTTTTGTTGCCTTCGTCCCCCAACTCAGAATCGACTATTATCCAAAAAACATCTAGCTCCAGATCTGGCTTATTGTCAAGACCACAAGCTACATATATCTCCCTCTGTCAAGATCAGTATTTTTGCATCATTTTCCAACCCATATCTGGGTTTTTTTGGTTTTCTGGTGGTACCCAGAGTTGGATTCTTGTGGTTTTATTTTATTTGACCAAAAATGTGAAGAAAAATGTGAAAAAGGGGTCAATTGTGCCATTTGATGAAAGAGAAGTAAAGAAACGAGTTTATGTTTAATTAGACTATAAATGAAAGAAAATGTTAAATCATGGATGAAAGGTGTAATATTGGCCAAAATAATAAGAGCAGGGGCCAAATGTAAAATTTAGAAAGTTAAAGGGGATGTAAGTAAGACTTTTGGAATTTCGAGGACCTGTTATATCGAGATGACATCTCCATATTTTCAGATATTGAAAACCAGTGCCGTCCCTGGGGGAGGGCGGGCTGGGCTCCTGCCCAGGGCCCGAAAAATTTAGGGGCCCGAAAAAAAAAATTAGTTTATATTATTAGTTTAAAAATTATTTTAGAAATGATTTATATAAAAAAGAGGCCCAAGTTCTCCTTAAATATTTGAACGAATGGGATGTTAGGCCCAATTAAAAGGCCCTATTTTTTAACCTAAGGCCTACAACAATGCCAAATTGCCAACACAGTTAAATTGTCGTCTCTCAAAAATCTCAATTAATCCATTTGACGCACGGCTACACACTTTCCGATTTGCTAATGATGAACGGTTCCACGATTTCCAATTTTCTAAGTGATAAGCGACGATTCAATTTCTCAACTGTAAATCGATTGGCGAGGGCTCCTACTACGATGAAAACTTCGATCCTCAAACTTAATTTACAGGTTCTGTTCGATACTTCGACATTCTTAAATTCATACTTGTTGTTCTTATTTTTCTGTTCGAATTTTGTGCTTCTGGTGGCTTATGTACTTCGATTTATGCTATATCGGATTCAAGTTCGAGAGATTTCTAATTTTGATTTGTAGATTGTCGCTTGTCAGAGAGAGTTATGTTCTAATTTCAAGTCTAAGCTACAAGAATCATTTCAGTTGTTCATCACCATTCACTCAGTGGGTTCAGGTCAACGGTTTAAAGGTAGTGTATCATTGTGACATTGTTATTGTATCAATTTGACAATTTGTTTCTCTAAATAGTAGGTAAATTTTTGGGACTAATTGTGCTTTAATTTTCTTAAATTGCAGATTACAATTTACTGAAAAACGCAGTTGATCTCCTCCATTCTTCGGTATGTAACCGTAACATCCACCAAAAAGGAGTTTTTCAAAGCTGAAGTTATTGAATACATGCCTGAGGTCATCCATGTCATAGGTTATTTTGTATGAATTATTAGTATTTATTGTCCGAAAGTCTGTTCTTAATGATAAAAAAACGTCTTCTTGAAATTTCTTTAGGTACATATTGGGGCCCAAAATTTACGAGTCGCCCAGGGCCCAAAAAATGTCAAAAACGGGCCTGTTGAAAACGACCATTCTCTTGAAGGCTTGTTATTGGTTATATTTGTCAACTACTAAAACTAAAAAACTTCATATAAACGAAGATAATCTGTTATTTTTGTCGAGTTTTGGGAGAGAAATCAGAGGTTGGAGTTCGAAGTCAAAAAGTTTCATTTATTGGTGATTGCAGGTCTTTGATCAAAAGCTATCAGTAGTCGATCTACACGTAATCAGAAGAGTCTTCATGAGACTTACAATGGAATGCATACCTACGTACAAATTTATTTTGAGCATTATATGATTTGTATGGTGACGTGTACGTATGCATGATGTTCCAATGTTCATACATGATTCATTATATTTTACATGTATGTTATTTTATAATCAATTGCATGATGTGTTTATTTTGTTTTCAAATAACTCAGCGTGCTATTTCATTTGAAAGTTTTACGATTCGTTTCGATGGGTGGACATTTGACCAATAAGTCACACGACAAGTGGAATGACCTGTAATGGGTGTCCAGATATATGCAGATCGGACAACCTATGGAATGCTGGTGACAAAATGACCAATACCCGACCAAACAATTTGTGAGATCTCTTTTCTTTCCGTGTTGCATGTTTCCAGAAAATGCATATTCTTTGGTACTTTAAAAATTGATATGCATTATGTGAAATAATTTTATTCACGCAAACCATGAACTCACTGAGCTTTTATAAGTTATCTATAATATGCATCTTAGGGATAGAAAATTTCAAGTTGGATAAAGGAAAATGACAAACATAGAGACTTGCCATGTCCATTTAAGTTCATTATTTACGTGGAGACATCTTTGATGAATAAATTTTTTACTGCAGCCCGATATGAAACTAGTTAGTATTTAAGTTACATATTTATGGTTTTAAAGTTTTTCCCTACAAAATGTGTAAACAATTTTAATGTAACCGAAATTTAGGAGGAGATTGTTTTAGATTATATAACATTTCTCATGGTAAAGTATGGGTGTTACACATATACATGCATATGCAAATGTGCATAATGCACACGTGCATAAACAACGAAAAACATCTTCATTACTTGTATACACATGTGCATATGTCCAAGTGAATGGTTACCAGAGTGTTACTCAGTTTTTCATTTCTTTTGTACATGTGCATACAAGTAAGTTGTAACATGCACATATGCATTAAAAAACAACTTCAATTACTTGTATACACATATGCATACATCCACATGAAGGGTTATGAGGGTGTTCCTCAATTTTTCATTTTTTTTGGGTTTTTTCTCTTAAACCTCCTTCAACAAATTTGTTGGTACGGGACTATAATGACTCACACAAAATGTGTTTGTAAAAGAGGGGGAGGGGGGGGGGGGGGTTGAATACAAACACAGTAAATTTGCTCTTTTTAATTTTAGTTTATTTCAAACATAAAATTACAGATAATGTACGAAAACTAGGATACACAACACTGATCCTAACCTATCTAGGGTGACAAATTTACACACACTAAAAGAGAAAAGACGAAGGTTGCTCTTTCAAATTTGAGAGATAAATATATCTCTCAGATGTTGACTCCAAATTTACTTTGAAGCTTTTCACTGAGAAGTTTCTTTTAAAAATGGGTGATTTGCAAGTTAACACAATGAAATCATTTTATAGCCTTCATTGCATTAAATGCTCTCCTTCAACTCTAACATGTGTCTCCGTCGAATTTGATGATCTATGCATACTTGTACTTTTCATTTCATCATTTTGTGTTGATGTAGACAAGTGTTAACCCTTCCCATCCTTTTGTGTGCAGAGGAAACATAAAAGCAGTATCAATTAAATAATACTTTAGAGCATACTTATATTGACATGCCTTTTGGCACATTCCCATACTTTAGTATGAGAGTCAGGAAGAGTTGGTGAACCAAACTTGCCGGCCAAGTTGCCAAGTTTGCACTTCAAATTCGGCTTGCCAATAGTAGTATTTGTCAGCCTACTACTGACTGTATCTTGTATTGATCTTCTTTTGGCTAGACGACAATCACTCCGCTTTGGTAACAATCTAACCACTCTTCAGCTAATCTTCGAGTTTTGTGAATGTTTTTACTCTTGGAACAATACAGTCAGTAACAAGACTTTTACAAGTAAAAATCCTATTTGTCTATTCTGAAGTATACGCTATACAACACTTACCGGTTATGGGCATCTGTGAAAGATAGATGTGTCGGATAATAAATGCATGAAATAATTCAAAGGAGTATGAGAATCTAATGATAGTAACAATCTGATGACTCCTTAAGAGCGTTTATTGGATTGTGGCATTTATTCAAATGCAGTAAATCTGATACTTATAATTATGATGGTTTATGGGTTTGATTCCTTCAATGAGATTTAAACCGTATTGAATGTTTAATCCGATGGTTTAAGTATATATCGGACTGGGCCTATTTTTGTTGACACATAATACAAATTATTTCTAAGTGTTTGAACTTTAGATCTTTAGTTGTATTATGTACTGACAGTGCTTTGAATACACCTACAGACGTGTGCTAATTAAACCTCAAAGCAAGTATACAATGAGATCTAATGTCGTTTTTCAAGTAATAAAATGGTAAGAATACCAGTTATCGTACCACATAGATTGAAGTTAAAAGTGCTTTAAGAGTACAATGAAAGATGTGATTTCAGATGGTGATTTTGAAGAAATATTTTGATTGGTTGATGTTATCACTGAGCTAAATAAACAAGAATAAATAGAAACAAGGGTGTAAAACTTGTGATGATATGTTAACCCAAATTCCAGTAGACCAATGCTACAGAAATGCTACAACATGGATGCTATAGAAATGTTGCAGCATGATGGTGGCAATAACTAGCTTTATTATCTATTTTAAGACACGTTCCTCTCGGACTCTTCACCATCCCATTATTTCAGTAGCTATAAATAATCTCATCTCTGAGCATAATTCAAGATAAAGAAATGATGGGAGTGGAGTTCTCAAAATATACGACAAAACAAATTCTCTTTGTTAAAAATTACTCTCTCGATATAATCCCCATACCTCCTAAGTTGATGTAATCCAAGTAGCTTATCTCTAAGTCTACTCCATTTTAACTCTTTGAAAAAGTGAACAACTTATCAAGAATGAATAATTTTGAAGAACGCAAGCAACTCTCGTTGCAAGCAACTCTCTCGATATTACCTCCCATGTCATTCAAATTGGCGTGCTATTCAATGGCTTATCTCTAAGTCCGTGACACTTTAACACTATCAAAGTGATCAATTTGTCAAGAGGTTGTATTATCTTGATAAAACTTGGAATTGAATAATAAAACATCATTATTGCCACACAACATTACTTTCTTTTGGTTAACATAATCACCCTTTGCCTCACACCCAAGCTAATATGATTAGCTACTCATTACAACAATTAAAGTAAAGCAAATGTAAAAGACTAGAAAAGTAGACATGATGTAAAAATGACTTGAAATGAAAATGACTTTAAAGATAAATGACTATAAATAAATGACAAGAAATACAAAGGCAAGAATGTAAATGACAAGAAAGTAAGATGGAATGTAAGTGCATAAATTTAAAGTACTTAAATTAAATGCATAAAAGTAAAGACGTAAAGTAAACAACAAGGCTAGAGATGCAAAATGAATTTAAGAAAAAGCAAAGTAAAGATTTCCATAATAATGCTGCAGAAATGCTTCAAGTATTCATACGTATGCAAGGAGATTCAAGAAGAAATTAAAGCTTTAAATGAAGAACAAGAAGTACAATAATACTAGAATAATAATTGGAATTAAAGAGAAATCATCCCAAAAGGTGTACATAATTAATGATCCTAAGAGCATCCACAACAAGGATTTCATATGGATTGCAAATGTGCCACGGAGGATTGCTATTTTAGAAATCATGGTGGTTGTGAGTATGATTGCTAAATTAGAAATTGGTTTTGGTAATTTGCAAATGTCAAATCAGTACTTTTTGCTGACGTGGCAGTGAATAATATAAGAAATTGTAGGGAATAATTTCTAAATTAGAAATTGCTTTATGTCAAGTCATGTTTTGTAGAGTATGTTTATGAAAAAATGTATAAATAATTTTTTTTGTTAATAAATATTAAAAAATGCAAAATATAATTTATATTAAAATACAATAAAATAAATTACATTTTAAAAATACAAACTTAACACATAAAAATACATCATTGTTCGTTTAGAAGTTCTTCAAGTTGATGTTCGTACAATCTCCGTTGTGGTTCGCTCATTGTTGTGGGATCCATTTCCATCAACTTTCGCTATTAGAGAGAGCGTTTGGGGTACTCAAATCACGTTTCGCTATTATATGTGGGTCATCTCGTATGTGGTGCAAAGAAATAATTGGAGAAATATTGAGAGCATGTATAATCATGCATAACATGATCGTCGAAGATGAACGTCATATTTATATTCGTCAATTTGATGATATAAACGATGATGTTAATTTTACTATAACCACGCCTCAAATCTCTCATAACATACTTCCCGAGTACGAAAACTATCTCCAAAATCACATACAAGTACGTAATCGTTCAACGAATCATTGTTTACAATCATATTTGATTGAAAAGATTTGGCAAAAATTTAGAGAAGAAGAAAATGACGATTAATGTAATATTTTTACTTTGTATTTTAATTTAATGTTTTATAAATTAAATATTTTATTTATTTAACTTTATTTATTTATTATAATTATTTAATTAATAAAATATTTCGTATTAAATTATAGTAAAGAATATTTAATTGTAGTTTTTTTTGAAACAAAGTAGCCATTAGATTAATGAAGAAGATTACATCGAGATCTTTCAGTATCCCGTAAAAAGCTAGGAATGGCAAACAAAGTTGTATGGCTAGGTAAGTGTCACACCCCGCTAAAGCGGAAACACGAGGTATAACATCGTAGGGTTTCATTCAAAAGGTAACAGACAACACCAACCACAACATTTAATAAAGTAGTACAAGTTAATGAACCGCCGATAATAGCCTGCTAAACCGAGAAATTGACGAATTTCTGTCGGGGTCTTCGGGGCTTCCCACTTCTTGATGGCCTCAATTTTTGCCGGATCTACATGAATTCCCTTCTCATTAATCACGTGGCCAAGAAAATGTACCTCACGAATCCAAAATTCGCATTTGGAGAACTTTGCATACAATTTCTGGTTTCTGAGCAGTTCTAGTATCAACTTTAGATGTCGCTCATGATCCTCCTTGCTTTGCGAATAAATTAGTATATCATTATGAACACGACCACGAACTCGTCCAAGTACGGTCTACAGACCCTGTTCATTAAGTCCATGAAGACAACTGGTGCGTTGGTTAGCCCGAAAGGCATAACCAGGAACTCGTAATGGCCGTAACGAGTCCTAAACGCCGTCTTGGGAACATCCTTTTCACGGACCCTCATTTGATGATATCCAGATCGAAGGTCAATTTTTGAAAAGTAAGTAGCACCTTGGAGTTGGTCGAACAGGTCGTCAATTCGGGGAAGAGGGTATCGGTTCTTGATGGTTAACTTATTGAGTTCTCTATAATTGATGCACATCCGCAAGGATCCATCTTTCTTTTTAACGAAAAGAACTGGGGCTCCCCATGGTGAAGAGCTAGGTCTTATAAGTCCTTTGTCGAGCAGCTCCTGGAGTTGTCCTGACAATTCCTGCATTTCCTATGGGGCCAAACGGTACGGTGATTTAGCCACAGGTGCAGCTCCAGGAACTAAGTCGATGTGGAATTCGACTTGTCTTGACGGGGGTAATCCTGGTAGCTCATCCGGGAACACCTCGGGAAAATCCAGAACTACAGGAAAATCCTGAATGCGTTTCTCTTCGATTTCCTTGACTATAACATGAGCCAAAAACGCGATGCATTCCTATTTCAAGTACTTCCGCATCTTCATACATGTCACTATCTTAAAGTTCTTCCCGGACTTTTCTCCATGCACGACGAGTGTTTCACCCTCTGGCAGCGGAATTCGGATGATCTTTTCGGAACAGTATATTTCAACTCGGTTTTTGGATAGCCAATCCATGCCCACGACTATGTCAAAGATTCCTAGCTCAATTGGAATAAGGTCTATACTAAAGTTCTTATTAGCTAAGTTTAAGGTACAGTCCGTAATTACGTCCCTGACCTTAACTTCCTGCCCATTGGCAAATTCAATAACGTAGACCTCTTTCAACTTTTGAGGTTTCAAATTAATTTTTGGCCTAAACTCTAGTGATACAAAGCTCCTCAACGGTCGGTGGGTCTCTCCTAGGTCGACTAGTAACATAACCAGAGGCGTCGGCAGAGTACTCAGTGGGAGTGGACGAGGACGACATAGTGAACTGTGATAATAACAGACTTAGTTATTAAATGTGCTATGGTAAGTGGATAAGATATGCAATGTTTATGCATGCACACACAAAATCATGCTTTCCATGTTTAAGTAGAAAATTTATTTTTAAGCATACTTCCAATATAATTAATCCAAGTCCCCCATTATTCATACCTAAATTAAACATAGGTGATCAGGCTTTGTTTAATTGAGGTATAATAATGTGACACTCAACTTAGTTATATTAGTAATATGCTTCAGATTTTGAAAATCATTTTGAAAACCGTTTTGAATTTTTTTTTAAACTGTTGGGTTATAGTTTGTGGTTTTCATAAGGAAATCGGCATTCTCTATAACCTTAGGCTCTGATACCAAATCTGTCACACCCCGCTAAAGCGGAAACACGAGGTATAACAGCGTAGGGTTTCATTCAAAAGGTAACGGACAACACCAACCACAACATTTAATAAAGTAGTACAAGTTAATGCAATACAACATCTTAACCAACTTGTTCCAAAAGAAATTATGGCGGTTACAAAAATTAACAAAAGAAGTTTTAAGGTTCTTGGTGTAGATGTCATCACACAATATGCACCCTACATGCCTTCACTTACTTATTAGTACATGAAAAGCATGATAAAAGAAAAGGGTCAACTACAAAGAGTTGGTGAGTTCACAGGTTTTCATATGCACTAAAAGTAAAGTTGTATGCAGAAATTGTTATTGTGAAACGTTTGTTCACACGAAGTTTAAGTAACCAGTTGTTCGAGTATTTGCACAAGGTATAATGTATGCAATGATGTCATAGCATTGAGCCATTACCAAACCTTCCGACAAACCAACGCCCCTTATATTATTCACGTCCTACCTCAGCGGTGAAATAATTCCACATGGGTAAGACCATTGTTGTTACTGGTAAAGTGCACTTCTAGCTCGTCAGCTTAAAGTGGGGTTGTCAATCCAAATAGCGCTACCCACAAATACCATCGGCTCGTAATGAGTTAATAGGTAGTGTCTAACTAGTGGGGACTTTTTCATTTAAAACTCAAGCACATCAAAAAGTATACATACCTTAGTGCAAAACAATTAATTTAAGGTTCAACATTTCATAGCATAATTCAAACAATTTGAAATTCAATATCATGATTTTCACCCCAAATTGTAACAAAAGAGTAAAAAGGGGCTGTGAAAACTCACAATGTTCAGCAAAGATTTCCAAGAGTTGCCGCACGGTTGCCCAAATGCCCGGTTCTAGGTCCTTCCTATGGAAGTGAAACACATTATCAGTTTTGGGTCTAACTCTTAGGGCTAACGCATTGCTTAGCTCATCATATCTTATAAAATGCCTTAGTGTTAGTTATTAAGTGTAAGTATTATTTCGCGTTGTTGATCTCAAGTAAATTATTGGTTTAAAAGGTTTGTAGAATTTTATTGTTACATAATTAATTTATATGTTGTATATAGCATTTAATCCATTATACCATGTTTTATAATTCCTTCATGATGAATCCTTTCATTAATTATACATATTTATTTGTATTTCTTAATTATCTTGTGTTTTATCCTAAGTTCGAATTTTTATAAATCTCTTATTTATTTGGGTAACATTCATATATATATGTATGTATTGTTCTTATTTGGGGTCTTGACAAAATCTACAATTTATATGCTTTTTATCTTTTAATATTCCTAAAAATCTCTTTTTCTTGAATTAGGGTTTTTACTTTTCTGATGGCAGAAATATAAGTCCACTTATGGTCATAATTAAATGTTTTCTCGAATTCTTTATTTAATCAAATTTTTATAAACTTAAATTTAATGTCTTAGGGAACTTTTGACATAAGTATCACCAGTTTTAGAGGTGGTTAGGTATTTTAATCATTATGATTAAGTTTAAGTGTCACAGTCACCAAGACAGCCTGCACATTCTTTTTGTCACGTCCATTTGGAGGGTCAAATCTCAACATTTTTCACTGATTCAAATTGGGTTTTAAACTTAACTCACAGATGTATCTTCCAGAAAAATTTCATCATTTTTGGTTATATATTAAGGGAGTTATGACTGTTTTAAGATAGAGACTTTACCATGCCATATTCTGGTTTCTTGCACACTTATCTTGGTTTGAATGGTTGAGACCTCAAATCTTAATATTTTTTTGTGAATCCACTTTCTTTTGAACTATAACTCATTAAAATAATTTCCAGAAGAAAAATCAAGAATTTTAGTGGAATAATAAGAGAGTTATGAGTGATTTAAGTAGAGATTTTTCTCTGTCAGATTGTTTTTGCACTCTTTATTTGATATGGGTAGATGAAGGGTCAAATCTCCGATTTTTTACATGAAACCACTTGGGTTTGAAACATAACTCAATAAAAAAAGTTCCAGAAGAAGAATCATATCATTTAGTTAAGTATTTTACAAGATATGGTCGGATGAAGTTCATGCATGTAATCTGCCCGAAACTGAAAATGCTTATTCATGGAAAATGAGTGTTTTTGTTCTATACTTTCACTCATAGGATTTATTCTTTGATTTGTAAACTTATTTACCATTACTCTATCATAGATTTTTAGGTCAAAACCATTTTTTTAACATTTATAAACACATGCATGACTCACACATCTCAGATTATTGCAAAAATCCACATGCATGTAGTCAAAACTTCATTTTCTTGAGTTCTAGTTGTATGGATTATGGATTATCACCATTTGCTTGACATTTAATATGTCATTGGTGATTAATCTACCATTAAAAGGTCCATGAAGGTCATATTTTCCAGAGCTTAAGAGTCATGAAGATTAAGTAAGAAAAAGAAGGAAAAATTACAAGAAAAAGGAAGAAAGTGAAGAAGAACACAAGGGAGATGAGTTTACCCACTCTAGAGTTGTTGTTTACCTTCAAAATCTTCAAAGATTGGATGATTCTTGGGAGGTTTTGGGCTGAATTCGGCCAGATAATAGAGAGGGAGGAGAGTGATTGGAGTTTGAATGTAGAGAGAGAGGAGGGTAGGAAAATGAAAGGGTTTCTTGAGAATTAGAAAGTTTTAATTGTTGTGTGTTGGGCCAAATAAAGGGGGCCGAATTTTGGGCCAATTTTCTGGTTTTTATTTATTTATTATTAAGTGTTAATTAATATTGTATAAGTATATATATTATGAATTTTATAAAGAGCTTGATTTAAAGTAGCTAAAACCTTATTTATCTACTTAATTTTTGGTTTGGTTATTTAAAGTTTTAAAATTTAGATTTGGGTATATATAAACTATATATTTACTCCTCTTATTATTAATATTGTTATAATTAAATGTTAACTGTTCCAATCGGCATTTTATAAGACAACTTAAGCAGTTACGTGCGGTAACAGGATTTTCTAAGCGCACTGTCGGAATTCTTAGGAAACTAAAACCTTAGCCATCATACTTAAGTCATGATGAGTTATTTCTACATGTTAAGACATGTATCGTGCTATTCAAATGCTAACCTGAGTGTTTTGGTTTGACGGGTGTCACAGTAAGGTCCGAGCGTTTCTAGCTAGAGAGTGAGCAATGTCATTAGCCTTTCTTTTAACAAAATTTAACGAGAAACCGTTGCTTTGGAGGAGGAGGGATCTGCACTTTGTGGTAATGATACCAAATACAGAGAGATCTTCTCTGTTCGAATGAATAGCATCGACCACCACCTTTGCGTCGGATTCGAAAATGACGTGATTGTAACCCATTTGTAGAACCCAAACGATGGAGTTTACGAGAGCCATAGCCTCGCATTCTTTAACAGGAGGGGTGCCGTGGGTGACAGAAGTCCGGGCCGCGATGAAGGAACCCGTGTCGTCTCGAAGGACCGCCCCTGTGCCCCAAAGGTTGGAATCGTTGAAGATGGCAGCGTCCACGTTGCATTAAAAGAAGCCTGCCGAGGGAACGTGCCACAAATCGCACTCCGAGAGGACAACAGAAGCGCTGGATTGTGAACGCAAGTTGTTAGCCGTACTCCAATTCGAGAAAATAGTATAAGCATGGCGGATAACTAGCGAAGGCATCTTCACCGCCCCATTAATCCAAGCTTCGTTGCGGTGATTCCAAATGCTCCAGAGAATCATTAAGAAGTTGTTGCCTTCGTGGGGGTGGCCAGGGGTGTTAACGAGCCGAGCCGAGTCGAGTAGTAGGTTATTCGAGTCGAGCTTAAAAAAATATTACCTGGCTCGAGCTCGACTCGAGCTCGATTAATTTTTCAAATTCGGGCTCGAGCTCGAGCTCGAATATTTTTTCAATGTTCGAGCTCGAGCTCGATGCTCGTTTATGAGCTCGAATTCGAGATCGATTAAGTCGTTTATGTAGTCAAGATCAATAATTTTTATATTTTGATTATATAATTTGTAAACGTATATAAATATGTTAGGCTCGAAAAAGTGTATGCTCGAATGGCTCGGCTCGACTCGACTCGACTCGACTCGACTCGTATAAGCTTAATCGAGCTTTCGAACGAGTCGAGTCGAACATCGGTGTTATAGAGCTCGACTCGCTAACTTAAGCGAGCTTTATTTTGTGTTCGAGATCGACTCGAGCTCGATAACTATTAGGCTCGAGCTCGAGATAAACGAACTCGAGCTCGAGTAGCTCGTTAAAAGCTCGACTCGTTAACACCCCTAGGGTGGCATCAGTAAGAAAGGAAGCAAAAAAACTACGGAGATCCTCGGAAAAGTCCGCTGCCGTATTAATACGATCCCAAAGTCTCGCTTCTTTCCAAACCTTGATAGAGACCGGGCAGTCGATGAATAGATGCCAATTATTTTCCGGGTTTACACCGCAGAAAACACAAAGGCAAGAGGTGTTTATCCCGCGCTTTTGGAGGTTCTCTCTATGGGGGAGCACGTCTTTGCTTAACCGCCAAGCAAAACATCTAACCTTAAAGGGCACGTTGGCCTTCCAAAGAAGTTTCCAGCTTTTAAAGATGCGCTGCTCGGGGTCCAACCGGGGCTGTCCTATGTTCATCAATAAACGGTAACCACTCTTGACCGAGTACGAACCGTTAAGACTCCAGTGCCAAATCAACTTATCTGGGCCGTCCCTAAAGCTTGGTATCTTAAGAATCTCCATCTGATCCCACCGAGAGAAATCTGTAGATAAACGAGGTTGGTTCCACCCACTAGAGTGGGAGGAGAACAGGCCACAGACCCGAAGCGCATGGTCATTCGGCTTAGGGGGACTTTCTATGTGAAAGTTAGTGTCGTCGCGGAGCCATGGGTCCCTCCAGACGGAAATAGATTCACCATTGCTAACTTTCCATCTATAACCTTTTTTAAGCAACGTGTGAGAACTCCAAATACTACGCCAAATGTAACTTGAATTGTGACCCAATTTAGCATCGTAGAAGTTTCCGTTAGGATAGTATTTGGCTTTGAATACTCTGCTGACCAGAGAATTCGGGCAGGAGAGGAGCCTCCATCCTTGCTTCCCCAAAAGGGCTATGTTGAAGGCCGTGAAGTCCCGAAATCCAAGCCCGCCGAGTTTTTGAGGAATGCATAACTTATCCCATGAAAGCCAGTTAACCGATCGAGATCCATCCTTCTTAGAACTCCACCAAAAATTGTTAAGTTGTTGTTGGATCTCCTGCAAAAGAGTGTTAGGAAGCAAAAAGACACTCATAAAGTAAACCGGAATGGCTTGGGCCGCCGCCTTGATAAGCGTGAGTCTACCCGCCCCGGAGATCGGTTTATGTCGCCACTTGGACAGCCGCTGCCATATTTTGTCTTTTAGGTGTTGAAAGATGGCCCTCTTATTTCTCCCAATCAGAGACGGGAGGCCCAAATATCTTCCCGTGTTGAGAGGATTAGAAACCCAAATTGTAGTTTTGTTGTTATTTGATTAAATATAGTTTTTTATGATGAGGTGTCACTTTAGAAAGTTGTTGAAATTTCATTGTTGTGAAGAATAATTTCAAGATAATTGCAAAGTTGATGTGGCGCTGATGTGGTATTTTAGAAATTGTCTTGAATTCATTGTTGTGGATGCTCTAAGCCCTCTATTTATAGTACAAAAGAGGAACCAAAAGTGTAATATGCAACCAAATCCACGGAATTGCAACTACCTAGTTTACCAAAGTAATTAGAAAGTACAAGGGATAATTAAAATACAACTAAAGTGTTCACATCAGCTGAATAAATGGAAGTTCCATTAGACAATAAAAAGACTTCTTCCACTCCAAAATAATCAGCTTCCAATTCCTCTTTCCCAAAAACGTCAGATCAATGTTGTGGTAGTGCTGCAGCATAACCTGTGTTCAAGAAGGATTTCCAAAATAATACCAAAGTTAGCATTTCATCTCAATAAACACAAGTAAATCACAAACTTTAGCTCCAACCTAAATAAGTAGAAATAATGTAACAAATGATTCAAATTGGAATATTAAAGTGAAAAATTCTATCTAAAAGCTTAAGAAGGAAGTGCTTAAGTACTCAAAATTGAGCACTTATCATGTATAAATCTAATGGTTGAGACTTATCAAAATCAATATATCTATATATCAATATCCCTATCTTTATAAAAAGAACAACCAAGAGAATGATATAGAGAACATATTTTTTTGTTAGAATATAAAATTAATTATTTACTGATGTTTATATTGATATAGAGATCTTTTAACATCGCCTTCAATATATAAGATTGTTCAAAATTTATCAAATACTTAAACAATTAATTATCTAGAGTTGGGTTAAAACGAGAACAATACATATTTAAAGGAACACGAGAACGAACAAAATCATTAGTGATTTTACATTAACGCATGAAAAAAGGACTTTGGCCGCGGCTTCATGTCCGCGTGGCTTTTTTGCGCATTAATGTAAAATCACTAATGATTTTGTTCGTTCTCGTGTTCTTTTAAATAGTTACAGTTCTCAGGTTCTTTTAAATAATTACAGTTCTCGTTTGATCCTCCCTCTAATTATATAATTATTACAACTTCAAACAACATAAATATCAAAAACGACAATATCGTGTTTTTTTTAAACGATCAAAATGCTTAATGATTTTTCAACGGATTTAAGATAAACAACCAGCTCGATAACGAAATGCATATAAAATAATAGTTTTCCATAAAAAAAACTATCTTACGACTCATCTCAATTATCGTGCAATTCACATTTTTTTCTCACTCTCGATCGGTTCGAATCACACATCAAATGAGGGGATGAAAGAGGCAAAAAGAAAGGGATATCAATATAACAATCATACTTTCATCAACCTTTTATATAAAATCAAAAATGTACTACATGTTATTATTAGTTTAATATATAATACATAGGCAATCAATCCACTTAAGTTTGTACAATATTTCCTGACAAAATATTGTTGTCACCATACAATGCTCGATACCAAACACCCGTCTCTAGTATACAAAATGGTGGCTAAATACACTCATATAGACTTGAGATCATATGAGACCAGATTATTTCCGTGTGTGTGTATATATATATATAGTGTAGTTATAATGACCTAATTGTGACATAAAAAGAGTTACATATAACATTACCCTATACAAAATCCAATATTTGTTGTAGGATAAATATGCCATCGTCAAAGTATAAGACGATAATGATAAAGTTAGAGATAGAGATAGAGATAGAGATAGAGATATACACATTAGAGTTAGATTAGAACTTGGTATCTCATGATTATCTCTTTGTAAATCATCCCTATATAAAGGGCTTATGATTAATGAGAATTACGATTCATTCTCTCAATTCTATTGTGTTCTGTTTCTCCTTTCCTTTAGCACGTTATCAGCACGTAAGCTCAATCAGTTAATTCATTGATTGACTTTCGATTTCCAACCTCATCAATAAATCCATCTATTACTACTGCAATCCAAGTAAGATTTCTTATACTTTATGTTCTTGATATTGTCAATGAATCTAGCTCTACTGTAAATGTATATATATCGTGTCAGAGCATATAAATTCAGTTTGTTTTTAAATTATTTGAGATGACTGGTTAGTTAGTATGAGTTAGAGCTCATCGTAGATTCAAATTTGTCGTGAGACTTAGGTATCGATTGATTTTCTTTTGATGATTGAAAGTGAAGCCGAGAGAATAAAAAAATATTATGGTTTGATTCAAACCACACTTTCTCACTTTTTCATTGAGATTGATCATGGTGTGCAATAATTAAAAAAAATCATGATATAGAGTTTTGAGGGTGATTGACGGTAACCCCCTTTCTTGATAAAATATTTATTTTTAACTTCTGATGTGCTTGACATTTTTATTTATTAAATCAACTTTTAAATCTCTTCATTATTTATTTGTTTATTTATATATTTAATAAATATAAACTTTCACCTTGGTATTTATCATCTACCTCGTAAATTTATTTTACTTATAGTTGAAGATCATTTAATTTTAAAATGGATTGATGAGTCTTTTATATTTTCGATATGCTATTGTAATTTATTAATTTGACATGTTATTAATTAATTCAACCATGTTAATGTTATTTATCCATTTAGACCAATCATGTCATTTTATTTAAATTATTTTGGATTAATTAATATTTATCTTGATAATTGGTTGTTCTATATTTAGATTCAAGTTTAATTTGAATGTAAAGTTTTAAAATTAATTGTTTTATTCAATTAACTATCAATTTAAATTTTAAATTGTAATTAAGATAGGAATTTGAAAGTTATATTTGTGGGTAGGATTTTTCATTCCATGTGTTTGATATGGTATAGATATCTATATTTTCTTTCTATTTTTCTCTTCACATATACTTGAATTATATTTGGTATGTTAACTGATTTAGATCAATATTATTTGAATTATTTTTGCTTATAATTAATTTAAAAACTATTGATTTGTAATTTAATTTGAGATAGTAATTTACATTTAGTCATTTAGGTATTCTAATTATGATAGTTAATTTATTTTATGGGATAATATCAATAATTTAGTTTGGATAACAAATTCAAATATTTATCTTAATTATAAGTTCCTACTTATAATTTTTATAAATAATTTTAGAAGTTATACTTTTAACATTATGTTGGTCCCGAAGGCCTATACAAGTTTGTAGAAGGGGGGGGGGGGGGGGGGGTTGAATACAAACACACAGATTTTACTTTTCTAAATTGTTTATTGATAAATCATTAACAATTTACAGCTTGTTGCGGAAACAAGATTAAGGATAAACCTAAATCTAAACAAGTTGGAACACTAAGGTTTCTTGCACTAAGAGAGATAAGGAAATTACTAATAATAACCTATCTTGAGATAAGAGATTGAACTTGTCCAGAGTTAGCAAGTTACTTCAAAAGAAGTGGGTTCATCTCTTTATATACTGCATGCATTTAATGCAAGTCAGTATACACTTTACACGTGTCATCAGCTGGTTGGTTGTATGTCATTGACCTTGGTTGACAACCTTAGTAGCCGCATGTATGAACAGTGTAGTATCAGAGTGGTTGTACGATTTCAGACAGTCGGAGGTTATTTTCTGACATTTCGTACGGAGTCGTGCAAGGGGGTTAAGACAAAAGTACTTTGTACGGAGGACTTCATGATCAGCTTTCGTTGATTCAGTGATTATCATTTTCTATTCAGCGAATGATAAAGTTCAGCGATAGCTGAAGTCTTGTACTTGATACTTCACGTTGAGTGGACAAATCTGAGTCTTCGCTGATCCGCATCAGTTCATTAGGAGACTTGTCGCTGGTTCTTGAGCTTGATCTTCGACTTCAGCGTAGAACCTTTGTTGACGTGAAACTTGTCTTCAGGGATCATAAGTAAACAACTAACTTATCAGCGATCATCATAATGACTGAACAGACTCAGAGCATTAATGATGAACAGTGTTCGTTGAATGTTTAATTTAAAAGAGCGAGAGTTCCTATCAGCGGTACTGTAAGATCTTAGTACTTATCAGCGATAGTGAAACTCTGATACATATTGTTTACTTACAATTTTCACTAAGTAGAATGGAGAGGGTCATTATCAAATCACTGAGGGTTTGGATCAACAATCTCCCCCTATTTGATTATGACATAGCAACAAAGAAAATTGCTATTTAATGAAAACATAAGGATAAAAAGAACTCATAAAATATTTGTCCCTTTTACTGTTTTCTGGGATCTTTTCAGTACTGATGGAGTAAAGTACATTCGCTGAAATCTTTCTTTAAAACTTTGAATCAGGTTACAAAGAGAAATGGAAAGATTACAAGTACGAGCGAAATAAATTACAAGTACAGAAGAATAACTGATACAATAGAGAGAAGGGCGATCATATCAGCTTATAAAGGTTCTTCCTTAATGAGAAGTTCATCAAGGGTCATTGATGTGGTGGGAATCATCCAGTCAGGAACGGTTACACCTTGTTTTCTTTTGATCATCGCTTCTTCAAAAATCAAGGGTTTCAGATGTCGTGCCTGAGGGTCATTCCTGAAGTCACACCAGTAGATGAGATCTCTCAGCTGTTCGATGGGAGTGATGTGAAGTTCAGAGATGCGTTGAAAAAGCTTTCCACCATCGTAGTTATGAAAAAATATCCTGTAGGGTTCGCTTATGACTTTGCCAGGGATGAAAGTCTCACCAGGAGGAAGAGATGTGTCAAGCATGGAAAGATCAGGATCAGGACCAAGGACTTCAGCACGTGAAAAACCAATACCTGTTTCATTTCGAATGACAGGGCCATCAATTGAAGATATAGATTTCTTCTTCTTCGCTGAGGCCTTTCTTTTCTGACTTTCGAGAGGAGGAGGAGGAGGAATATCCACACAGGAGTAGACTAAGTCGATTTGTTTGTTGATCAGCTTTTCAACATGTTCCTTGTATTTCGACTTGGACTTCTGGATGGCTAACCTGATCTCCAACCATTCAGAGAGACCGTACTTCGTTATGGCTTCAGCATAGAATTTTTCGTACTTCTTATCTTCTCTGAATATCTCGATTTCAGCGATTGAAACAAGGGTTGTTCTTCCAGAGATGGATACCTTGTTGATTTTGGCAGGAGAGTCTCTGTAGTTGACCTTTTCTTTGCACCAGGCTAAAGTTGACTGAGACACAGTTCTCTTTTCTTCATATATCTTCTTGGCGTTTTCCCAGAGCTGACGTTGAACATCAATGGGAACTCTTTTCAGCTTGGGGTCTTTTATTGATCGTTTAGAAAGCTGGATGGCGTATTCTTTGTCTTTTTCTTCAGCTTCTTTTCTTTCAGCGATTAGACGTTCAGCTCTGAGGTGTTCCTTGTATTCCTTTTTGGAAATTCTGAACTTTGGAGGAACTGAAGGAAGTTGATCACGCCTCAGAATGATTCGCTGATCCTCGAATCGCTTTATTATTTCCTCTCTTCTTTTCTGATCCTCTTCACTTAGCTTTTGAGGAGCTAAGGAAGGCCTGCCTCTGTGCGAGAGTAGCTGTTCTTCTGGTTCATCAGTCTCAAAGATTAAATCTAAGACTGGGATTATTTCTTCAGCAGCAGCTGGTATTATTGGTGAAGTCGCAGTTGTGGAGCCTTCAGCGATATCCTCAAACAGGGGAGAGGACTAGCTGAAACACAGCGATCTTACGAGTAAGAACTTGGGTAGAATCAGATAGAGAGAATTGGTTCAAGTGTATAGGCTTGGGTAGTAGACCTGATAGTGTATGATAGAGGAGGGATGGAGTGAGAGATGTTTAGCATACCTGACAAACCGACTTTTCAAGCAAGATCATCAGATTGTCATCTTCAGCGACGCTTTTGCCTTTGCCTTTCTCAGCTCCAAAGGCTGAGGGCTTTGTCTTTGTCCGCTCCCCTGAAGGTTCATTTATCGAGATTCCCTTAAGAGCTTTGATCTTCGGAGCAGGTTTGACGATAAAGAAGTCATCGTCATCTTCGTCATCATCATCATCATTCTTTGGAGAAGAAGATGGTTCATCATCAGGGATGTCGACGGCTTCGTGGTTTCTTCAGTATTCGTCTTCTCTCCCCTGATAGATTCATCATGGGAAAGGTCTTCAGCGCTCTTGGCGAGGTCTTCAGCGCTCTTCTCCCCCTCTTTTTCATGATGACTGGGGGAGGAATGGGTAGATTCAGCAGCGTTGGTAGGTTCTCTGTCTTCTTGGCCAGAGAGACCTACACAAACTTCAATCTTTGCTAATCTGTCTTCAAGGCCAGAAATAGCAGGATTGATTTTCTTCAACTCAGTGCGATCTTCCGCTGTGAAGTTGTCAGATGCAGGGACGGGGGCAGGAGCAGGATCAGGAGTATTCGCTTTGTGTAGCAGTTGCTCGATCATCGTTTTCATCGAACCAACATCGGTCTTAATAGAGCCTAAGTCAGTCTTCATAGTAGACATATCCCCCTCTAGATGTCCAACCGATGTCTTCAGCGATGTAAATTTGCTGGACATGGACGAAACTGAGTTTTTGAGAGAGGTGTAGTCTGTGTAGATGTCAGCGAGCACCTTGGCGAAGTCGTTGAGAGTTTTATCAACCTGCTTCATGTCATCTGTGGAAGCCTTCTTCTCCACCACCGTTGTCAGCTTGTTCAGATTCTCTCCAGCGTTTGTTACAGCTGTAGAGTTATTGGAGAGAGTAGTGGTGAGACCTGTCAGCTTTGTCTCCACGGACTTCAGAGAGGCGTTGATATCTCCCAAATTAGGACCTGTAACATATAAAAACTTGTGAACAGAGGAAAGCTCAGAAGTTTGGGGTTTAGTCACAGTGTTTATGAGTTGTTGTTTACCTGCAGGAGGATTGGTGAATTCATAGAAATCACGGGTTCCTGAGTAAAGTTCCATGTCATCTTCAAAAGTGCCCATGGATTGTTCTGCAGGTCCTGTCTTCATCATTCCTGGAGAATCAGCTTTAGGTTCCGAGGAAATGATGGCAGCTCCAGTTAGATCTGGAGTAGAGACCAAATGAGTGGAGGGAGGAGCGAAGGATAAGAATGGGGGTTGGGTTATGAGTTCAGCGTTGGATTCGCTGACAATCACTTCATCAGTCTTTTGAGAGACTGAAGGAGGTTGGGTAGGTTCCAAGTTTGTAACCTCAGCGTTTAGAGACGCTGAAGTTGGGATAAAAGGGATGGCTTGTTCAGGTGTGGCAGAGCGTACCACTGAACGTTCCTTCAGCTCTGCAGAAAGAGCTGAGGAGTCTTCAGCAAGAGATTGCTGGGGTTGCTCCTTTGTTTTCTTGATCCTTTTAGAACCAAGTGGGGTAGATGAATGTTTCCTTTTCTTAGAAGGAGAGGATTTTGTGGCCAGGGTATCAGCGATGGGTATTGTCGCTGATGGAGCCACAGAATGAGAAGAAGAAGGGTTGAGAAGAGACAAGAGTGTAGAGAGACGTACCTCTTTCACCATCGGTTTGAAGTCGAGTATCTTTGGGCCGACCTGAGAGAGTTTCAGGTCACCTTCAGTTGGGTAGCTCTCCTTCAGGCCATATTGGAAGATGGCGCTGATGAATCGGGGGTAGGGAACCCATGGAGGTCTGTCAGCGACGGTGTCCACCCTTAGAACTAGGTCAACATAGATAATCGATGTCCAGTCTATGTTGAGACCTTTCAGCAGTGCATAACCCATTGCTTGTTGAGGTTTAGCGGCTTGGTCAGAGGAGCCGCTCTTTGCAGTCATACAGCTGATAAGATGAGCGAAGATGAAATTCATCTCGCTGGGCATTTTCGATTTCTTGATAATCGTCAGCTTCTTCTCGGCCTTCATGTCTCTGCCGATTTCCCATACATAGCCCATTGCATCGAAAAATGCAATGATGGCTTCCCTGTCTGAGTTTTTCTTGGGGTCAGGGAGGGGAACGAAAGGTTTTTCCTTGGTAGCTATTGGAAGGCTGAGAGCTTTGCGAATAATGGCAGGGGTGATCTTCATCGTGCCATATTCGATGTCGCAGAGGATGCAATCGATTGTTTTGGAGGGGTCTTTGGCTGAAGGTAGTTGAGAGTGTCTGGCTGAGTACCAGAATTGTGAGAGCAAAAGCTGATGTGCAGGAGGTGTTATGGTCAGGGCTGTGGAGATGCAGCAATTCTTTAGAAAATTCACAGCATCATCTAGATGTGTGACTTGCTTTCGAGGAGGAAACTCGAAAAGCGCATAGAGGTTGTTCACCTTAGTCCAATCCAGTTTATCAAGGGCAAACTTGACTTGAGGAGCCTTGAGGATGTCCACTTCCTCAGAATCAGCGGAGATGTTCTCAGCGGTAGCAGGAATGTCAGATGAAGCCATTTCTCTGTATTATCAGTTCAACCAAAGATGTTAACAAATAAGAACTATCTTAATGTGGAAAGAATTTCCATTAAGATGGTTCAAATTTTATCTATTTCATTCAGACACAAATGTCTTAATGAAGATTAGGGTTTTTCTTGATTTTAAGAAATGAAATATAAAACCCATTTATTCTTGTTATCCAGTTTTCTATGAAGAAAGAGATTCTGGAAAAAACGAATGTGTGAAGAACAAGTTTAAGATTTTTTTGCATTTAAACTTGAAGAACAACCATGAAATGGTTGTGTTCATAAAATCATGAAAGAAAATGATTTCATTTTAAGAAGTTCTTTTGTTTGATCTTGTTAAAACAAAGAGTAGATCAGAAACAAGTTATTTGCATTCGGTAAATAATAAGAACATATTAACCTTGATGTTTGATGAAGAAGATGATGAACAGTTCTTGAAGTTTTTGAAATCACAAATGCAACAGTGAATTCTTTCTTGCGGAGGAAGATTGATGGCGTAAAAGAAAAATATAAACAAAGAATTTGTTTATATAGAGATTTTAGAAAGAGAAAATCTTGAGCGGGAAAATATTTTCATCATGACACGGACACGTGTTTGCATTTGATTGGAAGTTTGAACGAGACGTGCAAACGTGTGTCAGGAAGAGAAAACGTGCCGGGGTTTTATCCGTTGTAATGACGTCACAACTGTCCTTTCATATTCTTGGTTGTCTCTGAGGTTTTGAAAAACTCAGGGATACTTTTGAAAACATGAAGCACTGAATGAAAATATTCAGTGAAGGTTTTAAGAAATTTCAAAATATCGCTGTTAAGGAAGAGATATTCAGCGATGCATTTTGTTTTGAAATCTTGCATTTTCATGCGATTGCCAGGGAGAGAAAACATACCTTGATATCAGTTTAACCAAGCTTTATTCAGAGAGAAGATGATTGAATAGGTTATACGAGTTGATTTTATCCTATCGCTGATTAATGTGAACCGCTGAAGATTTTATCCTTCAAAGTTCAGCATTCCAAGCTCGCTGATGAGAAAGTTGAATCTTGTCTCATCAAGAGGTTTGGTAAATAAGTCAGCTAACTGATAATCAGTTGGGATAAAATGAAGTTCTATATCACCATTCATCACATGATCTCTGATAAAATGATATTTGATTTCTATATGTTTGGTCTTTGAATGTAGTACTGGATTGTTTGCTATAGCGATGACACTTGTGCTGTCGCAATAGATTGGAATTTTGGAGAGCTGAAGATCATAGTCTAGTAGCTGATTTCTCATCCACAAGACTTGAGAACAACAGCTTCCAGCAGCTACATATTCAGCTTCAGCTGTGGAAGTGGACACTGAATTTTGCTTTTTACTTGTCCAACTTACCAGCTTTCCACCCAGGAGCTGACATCCTCCTGTGGTGCTTTTCCTATCCATTTTGCAACCTGCAAAATCACTATCTGAATAGGCGGTTAGATCGAATCCTGAATCTTTGGGATACCAAAGGCCTAGATTCGTTGTACCCTTAAGATATCGAAAAATTCGCTTTACATCTTTCATATGAGATATCTTAGGTTCAGCTTGATATCGTGCACACAAGCATGTTGCAAACATAATATCGGGTCGGCTAGCTGTAAGATACAATAGAGAGCCGATCATCCCACGATACAGCGTGACATTGACAGGAACACCCTTAGTGTCCTTATCAAGTGTCAGCGGTGGTGCCATAGGGGTTTTCATAGCTGAACTTTCAGTTAAGTCGAATTTATTCAGCATATCTTTAACATACTTTCCCTGATTAATAAAAGTTCCTTTTTCAGTTTGCTTAATCTGAAGACCAAGGAAATATGTTAGTTCACCCATCATGCTCATTTTATACTCATCTTTCATTCTATCAGCGAAACGAGTACAAAGCTCAGGGTTAGTAGAACCAAATATAATGTCATCAACATATATTTGAACTAGAATGATATGACCTTTCACTTTTCTAAAAAAAGTGTTTTGTCAATCTTACCTCGCTCAAATTTTTCAATATGGAGATAAGTAGAAAGAGTGTCATACCATGCACGAGGAGCTTGCTTCAAGCCATATAGTGCCTTATCCAGTTTATAAACATAACCTGGACGCTTAGAATCTGAGAATCCTGGAGGTTGTTCCACATACACTTCTTCATTCAGCTTTCCATTTAGAAACGCTGACTTAACATCCATCTGATGTACTTTGAAGTTTTTGTGTACAGCATATGCTAAGAATAGACGAATAGATTCAAGTCTTTCTACTGGAGCAAATGTTTCGTCATAATCTATACCTTCCTCTTGTCTGTATCCCTGAGCAACAAGTCGAGCTTTGTTGCGGGTTATAGTACCATGTTCGTCCAACTTATTTCGATAGACCCATTTAGTGCCTATCACAGTTTTATCAGTTGGTCTCTGAACAAGTTTGCAAACTTTGTTTCTTTCGAATTCAGTCAGCTCTTCTTGCATGGCGCTGACCCAGTTTGGATCTTTGAGGGCATCATCTACTTTCTTTGGTTCAGTTAGTGAAATAAAATTTACAAATAAACAAATATTACCTGCACTTCGTCGAGTCTGAATCCCAGCGTTTGGATCACCAAGAATTTGATCAATTGGGTGATTTATAGTCCATCGCTGAGCCGGAGCGTGAGACGCTGACTCAACTTGAACTGGAGGAGCTGAAGATGAAGCTTCAGCGACGTCGGGAGTATCAGCCAAGAGAGGAATGGATGCAGTTGTCATTATATTCACTGATTGCTGAGAAGTAGATGGAATGTCTGAGACATTTGGTTCAGCGTTAGGTATAGTGTTTATAGGAACAGCTGAGACCCAAGAAGTTTCAGCT
This sequence comes from Saussurea involucrata, assembly GCA_033807775.1. Taxonomy (NCBI): domain Eukaryota; kingdom Viridiplantae; phylum Streptophyta; class Magnoliopsida; order Asterales; family Asteraceae; genus Saussurea; species Saussurea involucrata. Next base: position 180,093,469 of record CM066320.1, on the reverse strand, counting down.
TCACTGTTCTGCATATTTGGAATGATAGGAGGACTATCATCTTCTACTGGATGAGCATGAGTAGTGGGAATAACTTCTGAATCACCAAGATGAGAAAACATCCATTGATTCAGTTCTTCAGTATCAGCGGACGGTTTAGAGTTCGCTGAACGGGATTCGTCAAACGTGACGTGAATAGTTTCTTCTACAGTTTGTCTTCTACGATTGAAGACTCTGAAGGCTTTGGAAACTGAGGAGTATCCAAGAAAGATTCCATCATCAGCCTTAGGATCAAACTTTCCAAGTGCATCTCTGTTGTTCAGTATAAAACACTGACATCCAAAGATGTGAAGAAAGCTGATTGAAGGCTTTCTCCCATGAAAAAGTTCATAGGCTGTCTTTTTGAATCTTTTGACTATCAGCGACCTGTTTTGCGTAAAACAAGCAGTGTTGACAGCTTCTGCCCAAAACTGAGTAGGCAGGTGAGAATCGCTGAGCATTGAACGTGCAGCTTCAATAATTGTTCTATTTCTTCTTTCAGCGACTCCATTTTGTTGCGGTGTTCTCACTGAAGAAAAGTTGTGAGAAATACCCTTACTCTCAAGGAAGGAATCAAGAGAACTGTTTTTGAATTCAGTCCCATGATCACTCCTTATTGAGCGAACGGTCAGATTGTTCAGGGTTTCCATCTTTCGAACAAAATTGATGAGTTCTTCAGGGGTGTCACTCTTAGAACGGAGAAACATTACCCAAGTGAAGAGAGAGAATTCATCAACTATGACCAGCATATATTTCTTTCCAGCGATGGATTGTTTGTTAACAGGGCCAAACAAATCCATATGGAGTAGTTGTAGAGGAGATGACACTGAAGAAACTTGCTTTGACTTAAAGCTTGCTTTGGTCTGCTTCCCTTTTTCACACGCTGAACATAACGACTCTTTGGCGTATGAATGCTGAGGTAGACCAGTGACTAACTCTTTTGATGAAAGAGTGTTCAGTGTCTTGAAATTTAGATGAGATAGCCTCTTATGCCATAGCCAGTTGACATCAGATGAGGCCTTTGAGAAGAAACAGGAGTTCTCAGTGGTTGTTGAGTCCATGTTTATTACATAAACATTTTCCAAACGATAACCGCTGAGAGCTATCTTCTCCTTTTTGTCAGTGACAAAGCAGGATTCCTTAGTAAAGATTACTTTGTTATCCATGTCGCAAAGCTAACTGATGCTTAGAAGATTATGCTTCAGCCCTTCAACATATGCGACTCTTCTGAAGGAGGTTGTACCATTTGAAAGTACACCATACCCTCGGGTATGTCCTTTTCCATTTCCACCGAAAGTCACAGAGGGACCCTTCTCTTCCTTGTATTCAACGAGCAGGCTTTTCTTTCCAGTCATGTGTCTAGAGCATCCGCTATCGAGATACCAGATACCCTTCTTAACCTGCAATACAAAGGAAGATTAGTTTTTTCTTGGGTACCCACTTTACCATGTATACACATTTGTCAGTGGAAGTAGTTGGAATGGAAGATTCAGCAGTCTTCGCAGCATTTGAAGATTCAGCTTTGTCTTTCTTCACTTTGGTTAATTTCTTAACTTCAGTGGTAGGATTCACCTTGACCTGATTTGCACCAGGGTTGGTCTTCTTTGCCTTGGGGGAATCTTCACCTTAGCTATCTTTTCAGCTTTGGTGGCTGTGGGGCACTTACTAGCAATATGATCGGTAAGTCCCCAGTGATAACATTTCCTATAACTAAAAGTAGTTCTAGGACCATTTGAATGCTGAGCTTTTAATTTCAAATTAGAAGTGCCAGCACCAAGTAAACTATTGGCTTTAGAAATGGGACGAACATTCAGTTCTTCAGATTTCTTACCAAGGACATCCAATCTGAGTCTAGGAGTAGATCGCTGAATAGATCAAGATATATGCTTCCTTGATCCAGAGGGATGAGCCAATGAAGCTTTAGAAGTATTCAGCTTTGGTACTAAGGTACCCTTCTGAGGATTCTGGTAAATAACAATTCCTTTACCTTTGTCTTTAGAGACAGAGGTAGGTTTTGAATAAACCATTTTCTCCTTGCCTTTTGAGGAGGTAGGAGTTTCCTCAGGGATTGGTGTAACGGACGAGGAGCACTGAGAAGATGAAGTATCAGCGACTGAGGATACGAACGTTCCAAATTTAAGCATTGAACGCTCAGTGGTTGGTTTTGGAGTTTCATATTTGTAACCCAAACCACGTTTATCACTCAGGGGAATCTGAGACTTTATTATCTCAGTGATCTTTGTTGAAGAATTACACCATCCTTCAACAGTAGCTTTTTCAGCCTTTAATGCAGCGATAGCTTCTGCTCGTTCGATTTTGACTAGCTGATTTAGATATACTTGATCTTTAAAATCTTCTTCAATTTTAGAAAGCTTTTCTATTTGAAGGTGGCGGTTTTTAAGCTTTTCAGCGAGATCAAGATTTTGGTTTTCAACCACAGTTTTGCCGTTCATGGCTTCGTATAAACTTCTAGTCAAGAGATCGATCTTACGGAGACTATCAGCTTCATCAATATTTGAAATATTGGTAAAGAAAGAAGGTGATACCTGAATAGCAAATGTTGAAGTGGAGGGAATGTCTGAACTTTCTTCCTCTTCTTCAATCTTGGCCATAAGACATAGATTTGCTTCATCATCTTCAGAGTCGGATGATGATGCTTCTTCATCAGAAGCAGCCCAATCATAGTCAGCCACCAGGCCTTTATTCTTCTTCTTAAAGCTTTCCAGCTTTGCATATTTTTCTTTCAGCTTTGAATATTTGTCATCTTTATTCCTTGGAACAAGGGGTTTCTTTGTAAAAGCTGAGGGTCTAGAAACTTTCTTAGACCTGCACTCGTTAGCGAAATGTCTTGTCTTTTCGCAGTTAAAACAAGTAGCAGTAGCCTTATCAACAAAAGCTGATGATCTAGGCTTGTCAGTTATGGAAAGAGGTTTGTTCTTTCTAAACATTTTCTTTTTGGCAAATCTCCCGAACTTCTTAGTTAGGAGAGCCAAAGATTCATCATTATCTGAATAATCAGAATCTGATGACCTTTCAGAGTTACTTTCTAACTCAGTGATAGTGACCGAGGGTCGCTGAGTAGAAGGTTCCTCTGAGATTAAAGCAACATGGGTGCTTTTGGAATCTTTTACAAGATTCTTCTTAAGATGGATCGATTGCTCATGATTCAGCAACGTGCCATATAAGGTTGAAAGGGTCATTGATTTTAGATCCTTTGATAGCTTGAGACACATATCATAATTGTCCCAGCTTTCAGGTAAACATTCTAGAAACTTTGTCAGTACTTCAAAGTTAGAATATTCCTTACCAACAGTTTTCAGATCTATAATTAAACAATTAAAACGTTGGTGAACTTCAGAGAGAGATTCATTCTTACAAGAAATGAAGCTTTCGTATTGTCTTACCAGGTTGATCTTTCTTAACTCCTGGACTTCAGACGTTCCTTCATACTGAACACATATTGTGTCCCACATGGCCTTTGATGTTTTCAGATTCATGACAGAATGGTAGACTTCGTCAGGAAGAGCCATGGATAGTATGGATCTGGCTTTTGTATCTATAGCCACTTTCTTCTTATCTTCGTCAGTCCATTGAAAGATTTCCTTAGGTACCAGCCTTTCTGGAATAGCAGGTCTATTCTCAGCGGCTGGAACAGCAGCATCAATTCTTACAGGGATGAATGGACCATTCTCTAGATAGTAAGGCATAGTAGGGTCTACACCTTCTAAGAAGAGTGTCATCCTATTTTTCCATAAGTTGAAGTTATCTTTGGAAAATCTAGGGGGTTTAGCAAGAGAACCATTGTCTATATAATTTGTGTTTGTGTTGGTGGCCATTTTTAGATAATAGCAAGGAAGAGAAATATCTTAGATTAGATCTTGTTTATGAGATTAAACAAATCCGCCCTGATACCACTTGTTGGTCCCGAAGGCCTATACAAGTTTGTAGAAGGGGGGGGGGGGTTTGAATACAAACACACAGATTTTACTTTTCTAAATTGTTTATTGATAAATCATTAACAATTTACAGCTTGTTGCGGAAACAAGATTAAGGATAATCCTAAATCTAAACAAGTTGGAACACTAAGGTTTCTTGCACTAAGAGAGATAAGGAAATTACTAATAATAACCTATCTTGAGATAAGAGATTGAACTTGTCCAGAGTTAGCAAGTTACTTCAAAAGAAGTGGGTTCATCTCTTTATATACTGCATGCATTTAATGCAAGTCAGTATACACTTTACACGTGTCATCAGCTGGTTGGTTGTATGTCATTGACCTTGGTTGACAACCTTAGTAGCCGCATGTATGAACTGTGTAGTATCAGAGTGGTTGTACGATTTCAGACAGTCGGAGGTTCTTTTCTGACATTTCGTACGGAGTCGTGCAAGGGGGGTTAAGACAAAAGTACTTTGTACGGAAGACTTCATGATCAGCTTTCGTTGATTCAGCGATTATCATTTTCTATTCAACGAATGATAAAGTTCAGCGATAGCTGAAGTCTTGTACTTGATACTTCACGTTGAGTGGACAAATCTGAGTCTTCGTTGATCCGCATCAGTTCATTAGGAGACTTGTCGCTGGTTCTTGAGCTTGATCTTCGACTTCAGCGTAGAACCTTTGTTGATGTGAAACTTGTCTTCAGGGATCATAAGTAAACAACTAACTTATCAGCGATCATCATAATGACTGAACAGACTCAGAGCATTAATGATGAACAGTGTTCGCTGAATGTTTAATTTAAAAGAGCGAGAGTTCCTATCAGCGGTACTGTAAGATCTTAGTACTTATCAGCGATTGTGAAACTCTGATACATATTGTTTACTTACAATTTTCACTAAGTAGAATGGAGAGGGTCATTATCAAATCACTGAGGGTTTGGATCAACACATTATATTTTTGGCATCTTGTCAAAAACTATTAAGATTAATCTTAGAACTTATAATATTAAACCATTCTTAAATGCACTAATTCAAATGTGCATCTTGTTTATGAGTTCCTACTCATAATTTTTAACTTTATAATTAATTTTTAAAAGTTACACTTCCATCCCCCATATTTTTTGATATTTTACCAAAAGCTCCAAAAACAACATGAAAATGTTAAAATATTAATCAAATGTCTATCTTAATCATGAGTTTCTACTCATTAATTCCAATCCTATAAATAATTTTTGGAAGTTACACTTCCAAACCCCTTATATTTGGTATTTTACCAAAATATCCATAAATACTATTAAGATGTTAAAAGTTTGAATTTGACTTTATGTCAAAAAATAAAAACTAAAATTGATTTGTTTAATGACAAAAACTCTTAAAATAGTATTAAGGTATTGAAACATTGAAATTGGCTTCATAAGCCAAACTCATATTCATTTTGACATCTTGCCAAAAACTCTATAATTAACAATGTTATATTCAAATTAATTAAATCGCAAGATATCGATTTGGATTTTGTCAAACGGGTGTAAATAACCCTAAGGTTTGTAGGGACTTAAGAAATCCACGTGATTCCCCTACTATCTGGAGATCCAATAGATTGAGTGGTTTTTATTCGAAAATTGAAATATTGATGAAATATTATCAATAAAATGTAGGAGTACAAAAATCCAATAATTTTATGATAATGAAATTTCAGCATAACATAATAATAAACCATAATTCACTATTTTAGAAAATAATATGTTCTCCGTTTTCTACGACATCTTTTAATCAAAAGTACTTGATTACCATAAGATAGGTTCGAAAAAACACAAGAAAATACGCAAAAGTCATCAAACCATTTTTGACCCTAAAGAAAAAAAAACTAGATGTTAAGACACAATTAAATACTTTGAAATTTTTGAGACGATACATCAGTTACAACCTTCAGAGAGAATAACTAGAAACCCCCAAGAACCGTGGGTAGTCCCAAAAAGGAAATTCGGGAATATTCAGTACCATATACTTCTCAAACTAATCATACAGTGGAAAGAAACCTACTTACTTGATTACAAGAAGGTAACTGATTTTGACAAAGAAATGTCATGTCTCAAAATGCATCTCAATCTTTGTGGCAAGGAACTCACAAAAGATTATGCGAATCATAACATCTTTTCATCTTTCCTATATCACAAATCATACTAATGAAACAGTATAAGTTGCAATATAACCTTTAACAAACTCATTAACTTAATGCAAGCGGTTAAGAGTTGTAGCAATGTTTTTTTAACAACGCTAGACACACCCGGATATAGAAAATTCTTGGGGTTAATAAGGCAAGCGTTGGAGGTGGAAAGAACTCCAAAGGATAGTGAGTTGAACATATTAATCCACACACATATGCTAAATATGTACCATATGGACAAGGTTGTGGAAATGGTCAAATCCATGGAAAGAGTCGGGAACGAACTCCCAATAGAAAATGGAACAAGTTATAAATGAACTATGTCATATCTAAGATTGGTTAAGTATAAGTTTATTTAAATATAATTTAACTATCAAATTAATTGCATTTGTGTATATATACACCTGAGTTTATAACGATTAAAGATGTAAATGATCACATCAAAAACAAATGCAAAACTCTCAACGTTCTTCGTTCCATGTAGGAATGTATCGAGGAGAACTTGATTGTTTTTGTGGCATATCATACAATCATAAGAAATAGATTGTTATTCTTTGAATTAATAATTTTTAATTCCTCCAAATACTTAGACGATGGACTGTCACTTGTTGCTTAATGACACAAGATCAAACACTATATTAATAGGAACCTTGTTAAGATATTCGTATCAATGAGAAATCATATTATAAGAATGGAAATGAGTATATGTACATCAACTCTAATGATATGAAAGCAACATACGTTAGAGAAATTAATGTATCAAATTAATGGATTATCTATGTCATTAAATCATATTTTGTTACCAATAAAGAACTTTGGGACAATGACACATATATGTTTCGGCATGACCACGTGGGACACCATGGTCATGACATAGTGATCCATGTATCGCAAAATACACTTAGATACATTTTCTTTCGAATGAAAGATACAACGAGGGAATTAACCACATTGTAACTGTTGACTTCTACTGCACAAGAAGCAACACCATCATCATGCCTTCTCTAATACCTAGAACTTTTATATACCCTGATCCTTAGCCAAAACAGGAACGAGACCATCCTAAAGCTAAGGACATAATATAAAAAATATTTCATTCTTACAACGAATACAAGGTGATATTTATGGACATAAACATCCAGAATGCGGGCCATTAAAGTACTTTATGGTTCTGGTTTTGACACGATGAACACGTGTCGTATTATAGTCCACATGAAATGTTGCACTCATACATTAAGGACTCACCACCCTGATTTTTTCTCATCAAGTCTACATGACTTAGAATGTTGGAGAATTTACATCATAAGGATTTGATGATTATTGCATTTGTACCGCATGTGTATATATAAATGGTCTCGTAAAATGATAAAAGTTGTCATCAAAAGAATATAGATGGTAGCTAGGGCATTGGTTATGCCCACCAATTTATCCACATCTGCATGGGGTAATGCAATATTACATGCAACTTTACTTATTCATGTTTAGACCCACAACCAGCCAACCAATCTTGTGCGTACCAGTTGGCAACTGGATATAAGCCTGATGTTTTACATTTACGTATGTTTGGTTATGTTGTATATGTGCCAATTACGCCCCACAACATACCAAAATGGGTCTTAAAGACGAGTCATCAAATGTTGGATATGAACTCCTAACAATTATCCGCTAATTAGAACCCTTGACGAGTGATCCATTTACCGCTAGATTTGCGGGTTGTCACTTTGATGAGACAACCTTCCTGTCGTTAGGGGGAGATAGAAAAAAGGATTTTCCATGGGTACGACAGGAAGTGTCATTGAATATTTCAATTGTGTCTCATTTTGATCCCCAAAAACTTCACAACGTAAAGTTGAAGTCAAACGAATCAGACTCGATACCTGATACGTTTAATATTATCTAGAAGTGACAAGATCACATATACGAGCTGCAAATATATTCGCAAGGTCAAAAGTCCCCAAACAAGGGCACAACGTCACTGGAAGTACGTTGCAATCACACATGGTGGAGGTGTGGTTGAGGTCGTAGCTCCCAAAATGAAATGGGGGAAGCTACTTGGTTCGATAGATACTCATCTAAAGGAAAAGAAGAGTAAGGCACAACCATATATCATCAATACATGAGATTATCTCTGATTAAATCTATGTCTATGAATCATTACTGGAGGACGCTCCGAAGTTATACTGATTCCAGAGATCAAAGAAATCTCAAATGAATATGAGTCGATGGACAGATCATAAATACTAAATGATGATATATTTGCATATATCGTTGCTTATGAGATAATAGAGCACGATGTCATCGAACCATGCTCAGTTGAAGAAGGTCAACAAAGAGCAAATTGGCCTAAATGAAAAGAAGCAATCCAGGATAATTATTTGACAAATGAACAGGTATTTGGTTCGGTAGTGCTAACCGACCAAGTGTAAAGTCTGTAGGACATAGATAAATCATTTGTCAGGGAAGCATAATGAGAATAATTAAGTCATAATATATAAGGTTCTCCTTTGGCACAAGGTTTCTCACAACGCACTGGATTGACCACAATAAGACTAACTCTCTCGTGATGGACAACATTCTGCTAATTAAATTAGCCAAGTAGTTTCCGAAGGACTGGAAATTGCAGCTCAACGATGTAGTTACTACATATCTCTATGGGCATCTAAATTCAGAGATATATAAAAGTTCTTGATGGCATTATACCAATATCAAGTAACTCTAAACCCCGAAATGCGTTTACAATAAAATTGAAACACTCACTTTATAGATTAAAGCAATCTATGCGGATGTCGTATACCCGCCAGAGTAAATACTTGATTGGGAAATGATAAATAAGAACGATGAACTGTTGATAACGCCACTTTTTGGCGTTATTTTCAGTTCTCACACCAACAAGATTGGCTTGTATTCAAGTAAAAAGGCGTGTATTTTACGGTTTATCTAGTGAATTATGCAGGTTAGCTAAAAGGCGGCATCTCTCGAGAAAGAAGCTAAAAAGAGCCCAAAACGAGTCAAAACGAAGCCTAACGGGAGCCCAAAAGCCAAGCCCAAGACCCGCGACCGAACCAGGACTCGACCCACACTACATCTGGAACACGCGCGACATGTTACGCGACTTGCAAGTCGCGTAAGTCATTGTTTCGCGATTTTCAGCTATTTTATCCGGGGTTTAGGTCATTATTCGATATCATTCTTACGGCAGACGATCGGGAGCAGTTCAGGGGCGACTTTGGGCGATTTTTTGGAGTCCTCAAAGCCACGTTAGAGAGCCGCTCACGGATACATTCATCACGGAACGTAGAGACGAACACGAGAGGAGGGAGTTTTCATCACTTTTATTACGATTTCATCTTTCACGATTAATCATGTTTACATACACTTGTGCATCTTTTTCTCCTGTGTTTGAATCCACCACCGACATGAACTAACCGGTTCGTGTTGGGGGTTGGAATGAATTCGGTTTGTAAGCATGTGACGAATTGAATTGAACTTTTATCAGTTTTACCTAATTAATGAAGTATGTGATTTTGTTCTTAATGCTTTTGTGAATTTGGCCAATTTACAATTGACGTGTTGTTAGTAACTGAGTTTGGGAGAATTAGTTGCTATTTAGAATTAGGAATTGCATACCTAAAGTCCGAAAGGTGATAGAAATATACCGAGTAAGCTTTAGTCCCATTTAAACCGTTAGGTTGATATCGAGAGATAAAATCTAGCCAATTTAACATAAATCGAGTACTTAATGTGTTTTGGAATCCATAAGTGAGATCGAGAGATTGAACTTACCCTTTTCAAAATAAAATCCGTTGTTAGTCGAAAGAAAACGACGGTGATCTTAAAAGATTTGGGAATCATTAAGGGGATTAACTGGTAACTGTTTTGAGTCGATTGTTTGCAAGTGTATAACCTGAGGATTTCCAACCCTCAACTTTTGTCTCTATCAAAGTTTACAAAGCTGTTTTGTTTGTCTTGTGTTTGATTTGATTTTATTTATTGCAATTAATTAGTTTATAAAACCAATCCTCCAATTTCGACAGTTCAATTAATAGTTCTTATAGTAATTGTGATACTTAGTTCCTAGTTCCCTTGGTTCGATACTCGTACTTCCATACGTTATTACTTGATTCGACACCGTACACTTGCGGTAAGATTCGCGGGGTGTTAAAACCCCGTGTCAAGTTTTTGGCGCCGTTGCCGGGGAACTAGTTGTAGCTAATAGCACTACCATCTATACGCGCTATTAGATTGGACATTTTCTTTTCTTGTTATTATTCCATCACTTTCAGTTTTCGGATTATTGACTTTACTGTCTTCTTTTCAGGTACCACTTGGTTTATGCCAAGGACGACCCGAGGAAAAGAGATCGAACAATTTGATCCGGAGATCGAAAGAACCGCTCGTCGGCTGCGTAAGGAAGCGAAAGCCAAAAGGAATCTGAAATTCGAGATGTCCGACGACGAGAGACCACCTCCGCGCAATGATCCTCCACCTCGCCGCAACAATCCACCACCACCTCCGGAAAGAGTTCCAATGCGGTCATTTGCCGATCCTAATGTGGCGGACGCACGGATAGGCATTCAACCACCTACCACTGCGGCTAACTATTTCGAAATAAAGCCGAGCACCATCGTAATGGTGCAGCAAAATCAATATGGAGGAGCACCGACCGAAGATCCTCACGCTCATCTCCGGGCTTTCGAGCGCATTTGTAGCACCTTCAAGATCAACGGGATGGAGGAGAACGCAATCAAACTGAGGCTGTTCAGTTTTTCATTAAAAGGTCGAGCTGAAATATGGATAGAAGGCCTACCGTCAGATCAGATCACTACTTGGGCACATTTGAAAGCAGCCTTCCTCCAAAAGTTTTTCCCACCCTGCAGAACCGCCCAACTAATGGCGGAGATCACCCATTTTTCTCAATGGGATCAGGAAACGTTATATGAGGCTTGGGAGCGTTATAAGGACATGATCAAGAAGTGTCCTCATCATGGGCTACAGGGCTGGGTCATCATCCAGACCTTCTTCAGTGGACTCCACCCGCAATTTAAGAACGACATCACGGCTGCCGCGGGTGGAGCACTAATGGACAAGTCGTATGAGGAAGCGTGCGAGCTGATTGAGAACTTGGCCGAACATAGTTTCTCCACTCCGAGATCAGCGGTAAGACGAGTTTCAAGTGTCCAAGAGAGTAATGAGCTGAATGAACTGAAAGCTCAACTGGCATTCATCACAAATCAGATGAATAGAGGAATTCCGGAAGCACCCGAGCAAATCCAGTATATGCAAAACCGGAATCATCAGCCGAGGAACGACCCGTTCTCCAACACGTATAACGAAGGGTGGAAAAAGCACCCAAATTTCTCGTGGAGTCAACCCGGTCAACAGCCAGGTAATTTTTCTAACTCTTCAAATTCTTCTAATGCTAATAATGCTTATCGTCCTCCAGGTTTTAATCAAAGAAACGAAGAACCAACCGGAGAGAAGAAATCGGGGCTGGAGGAGATGATGATGAAGTTCATGTCGAAAATGGACAGCACGGTTGGAGAGCTAGCAAGCACTGTGAACACGGTGAAAACCACAACTGATCAGAATACAGCTGCAATCAAGATCCTCGAGAGGCAAGTAGGGCAGATCTCCGAGGCCCTACAAAACCGACCACCTGGCACATTTCCAAGCATGGCCGAAAAGAGGAACCAAGAGAATTGTAATGCCATCTATCTGAGAAATGGCAAAGAACTGAATGGGAAGCCATCAAGGGAAGTCGAGCCTGAGGAAAAAGAGGTTGAGAAGGTGAAGGAAGTTGAAGCTGAAGAAAGCGAGGAAAGTGAACCGAAGAAGAAAGAAGTGACACCACCGGTCAAGCCGGCAATACCGAGAGTACCTTACCCGAGCAGGCTGAAAGCAAATAAGGACCAGTTCAATTTTTCTAAATTTATTGAAGTATTTAAAAAGCTAACGATCAACATCCCTTTTGTAGATGCTCTCACCCAAATGCCCTCTTACATGAAATTCATGAAAGAGATCCTTTCCAAAAAGAGGGCGATCGATCATCAATCCACAGTTACACTCACTGAAGAGTGTAGTGCCATCTTCCAGAATAAGCTTCCCCAGAAGCTCAAAGACCCAGGGAGTTTTTCAATCCCTATTCAAATTGGGGATCTTAGTTTTAATAAAGTGTTATGTGATTTAGGGGCGAGTATTAATTTAATGCCGTTATCTGTTTTCAGGAAACTCGGATTGGGAGAGGTGAGCCCAACATACATGACACTCAAGCTCGCGGACAGATCAATAAGGTATCCATACGGGGTGATTGAAGACATGCTGATCAAAGTTGGTAAGTTCTACTTCCCGGTAGATTTCGTGGTCATCGACATAGATGAAGATGAGGAAGTCCCGCTGATTTTGGGGAGGTCCTTCCTGGCCACGAGTCGAGCATTAATAGACATGGAGGAAGGAGAGATTACATTCAGAGTTGGTGGCGAGAAAGTAAACTTCAAGATGTTCGAGAGTGGACAGTGCAGATCTAGAGATGGTAAAGGTCAAGTAAAGAGGGAACAATCCGCGGGGAATCGCAAGTGTGGGCGATTCGAGTCTGCGGATACTGAGCCGAGCTGAACCCACATAGTCGTGCCACGACTTTAAATAAGGCGCTGGGTGGGAGGCAACCCACCAAGGTTTGTTTCCTTTTATTTTTACTTTGCGTGTGTTTTCATTTCCGAAAAGCCATAAAAATCGAAAAACCGAAAAAAGCCAAAAATATTTTGAAACAGGGACATACGCGGCTTTACACGCGGTTTGTATACCGCGCAGCAAGCCGCGGGACCCTCTGTTGGTTTTCTGAAACAGTGGGTTACGCGGTTTGCCACGCGACTTGCAAGTCGCGAGCTAAACCGCGTAAGTCCCTGTTGCTTCGTTTTGTTCTTCGTGCAGTTTTTATTCCTTTCTTGCTTTGTATGTTTCTTTTCCAGTATTCTGTCTTGTGCTTTGTTTTTCTTTGTTTTGTTTTGCATGTTCTCTTCGTCTCCTCCGATTGATGCTCAACCAGTCAAGAATCCTCCGGCCGGGCAAAACAGGTATGTTCTAAATCTTTATGTTAATGAGTGGTGTATGATGTTGTTTCAGTATTAGTTAAACGAGAGGCAACAAACCTAAGTTCTACTTAGGTTTGGGGTGCCTTATCTTTTTCACATCTACACACTCAATTCTTTAAACCCTGTGCAAACCTCGGTTTCACTGAGGTTTGGGGTTGGCTTTTATTGGCAAACCTAGGCCACAGCCTAGGTTTGGGGTACCCATTTTAGAAAGTTGGGATTTCTTTTTGCTTGCTATGTAATGCCTTGCCCGTCCTTTTGATAACTGTAATAACTGCACAATGACTCGAGTCACATCACCTACAACTTTTCTTGCACATTGGGGACAATGTGTGGGTAAGGTTTGGGGTTGCCCAATCGGGCCCAAGTTTATGCACGTAGATTTCCTACATTTCTGAGTATCTAGATCACATAGCTAAAATTTTTGTTTTGAATGATTGAGACCAACCGTTGTGGGAAGAATCTTATGATAGTGACGTGACCGTTAGGGAAGGACCGGGAAAGGACATGACTAGGGACATTAGTGGAGACCACCCGATAGTGAGATTTTGAACCTAAAAGACGTTTTTCATATCGAGGGATTCATACACCTAATTCTGATACACTTTTTCGAATTCCTTGTCGTGAATGTAGAATGATCTCGCTACATTATTGTATCGAGTAGCAAAGACGAACATCGGGATATTAGGAAAGGGTATAGTAGACCATATCGTGTGGACCTTAAGATATGATTCCAGGCGTTGTGTGCTTTGTCTTAACCCTGTGTTTAGCTATCATTCCCTTTTACCTCTTGTGTGTATCCATAACCCCCTTTGCAGCCAAATACGCACCCTAATTACTTCTAAACCCACCGTTAAACCTTTAGCCATAAGCCTTAGCCAACCTTTATCCGAAAGTGTGTAAATCAAAGGCAGTAATGAACTACGAAAGATAGAGCAGAAAAGAATAGAACAGGCTAGTCATGAGAATAAATTGGGTCAATGTAACCCAAGAAATAGAAAAGAGGGCCAATGTTGCCCTAAAATATATATATATATATATATATATATATATATATATATATATATATATATATATACACAGTTATTTAGATAATAGTTAGAGCTGCAAAATAAGAGAGTCAGAGCGACTCCAATAGTGACAAAAAGGGCCAAGTAAGCAAATGTGAAGCAACGAGAGTTCAGGAATTCCCAAAGATTGACACACCGAGGATTTTTGAACCATTTTACCCTTCGTTTCTCAACCATAGCCCTAGCCCCATTACAACCCGTGTAAAGACCTGGATGATCTTTTGGAAAATGTGATTACGGTTTACGACTGCCTTTACTGATATTCCATGTCTTGCTATTTGATTTCTTTCTGAGATCAAACTTTTGGACATTTGTGCGTCTTCAATAGAGTTGTCATGCAATTATTGCGTATTCTTGTACATAACTTCCTTAAACATGACAACACGAGCGATAACCTAGGTTCGAGTGCAAAGAGAGTATCCCGTGAGGTAGGGTCAAGGCGAAATGTTTTTCCCTAGTATGTTTGGACTTAGTCTAACCTTAACGTAATCGGAACAGTAACGAGTTCAACTCCCAATGGAAGGTCATAGATCAAACGAAATAAGAATGAGGCGAGAGTGAGATAGACATTCACAGGTATGGGAAATCACCGATGCATCACTTGGTACCGATTGGGAATTGTGCGGTCATTACTAAATTCACGGTGTGCTTTTATTCTATTTTATCGCTAATTTGCTTGGGGACAAGCAACGCTCGGTTTGGGGTTGTTGATAACGCCACTTTTTGGCGTTATTTTCAGTTCTCACACCAACGAGATTGGCTTGTATTCAAGTAAAAAGGCGTGTATTTTACTGTTTATCTAGTGAATTATGTAGGTTAGCTAAAAGGCAGCATCTCTCGAGAAAGAAGCTAAAAAGAGCCCAAAACGAGTCAAAACGAATCCTAACGGGAGCCCAAAAGCCAAGACCAAGACCCGCGACCGAACCAGGACTCGACCCACACTACATCTGGAACACGCGCGACATGTTACGCGACTTACAAGTCGCGCAGCAAGTCACGTAAGTCACTGTTTCGCGATTTTCAGCTATTTTATCCGGGGTTTAGGTCATTATTCGATATCATTCTTACGACAGACGATCATGAGCAGTTCAGGGGCGACTTTGGGCGATTTTTCGGAGTCCTCGAAGCCACGTTAGAGAGCCGATCACGGATACATTCATCACGGAACGTAGAGACGAACACGAGAGGAGGGAGTTTTCATCACTTTTATTACGATTTCATCTTTCATGATTAATCATGTTTACATACACTTGTGCATCTTTTTCTCCTGTGTTTGAATCCACCACCGACATGAACTAACCGGTTCGTGTTGGGGGTTGGAATGAATTCGGTTTGTAAGCATGTGACGAATTGAATTGAACTTTTATCAGTTTTCCCTAATTAATGAAGTATGTGATTTTGTTCTTAATGCTTTTGTGAATTTGGCCAATTTACAATTGACGTGTTGTTAGTAACTGAGTTCGGGAGAATTAGTTGCTATTTAGAATTAGGAATTGCATACCTAAAGTCCGAAAGGTGATAGAAATATACCGAGTAAGCTTTAGTCCCATTTAAACCGTTAGGTTGATATCGAGAGATAAAATATAGCCAATTTAACATAAATCGAGTACTTAATGTGTTTTGGAATCCATAAGTGAGATCGAGAGATTGAACTTACCCTTTTCAAAATAAAATCCGTTGTTAGTCGAAAGAAAACGACGGTGATCTTAAAAGATTTGGGAATCATTAAGGGGATTAACTGGTAACTGTTTTGAGTCGATTGTTTGCAAGTGTATAACCTGAGGATTTCCAACCCTCAACTTTTCTCTCTATCAAAGTTTACAAAGCTGTTCTGTTTGTCTTGTGTTTGATTTGATTTTATTTATTGCAATTAATTAGTTTATAAAACCAATCCTCCAATTTCGACGGTTCAATTAATAGTTCTTATAGTAATTGTGATACTTAGTTCCTAGTTCCCTTGGTTCGATACTCGTACTTCCGTACGTTATTACTTGATTCGACACCGTACACTTGCGGTAAGATTCGCGGGGTGTTAAAACCCCGTGTCAAGTTTTTGGCCTTGCGTATTTATATAAGAAAACAAGTCCCATATTTTCATAGTAGCTCTATATGTCGATGTTATGAACATAATAGACACTCTTGATGAAATAAGAGAAAACACAAGCTACTTGAAATCTGAATTTGAGATGAAAGATCGTGGGAAAACTTGGTTTTGTCTAGATACTTGAGCTACGACACCGAGTTTGTGGAATATTAATCCACCGATCCGCATATGTCTAGAAAATGATCAGGCGACCTAATATGGACAAAGCGCATCCGATTAGCACTCCCATGATCGATCAAAGTGTTGGATATAAGGAAAGATCCATTTCGTCTAAAGAATGAGGACGAATAGGTGTTAGGAGCTGGAATTCCATACCTAAGTACAATAGGCGCATTATTGTACTCAACATAATACACTTGACCGTATATTGTACTTCTCACTGAACTTGTCAGCTAGATTTAGCTCAGCGCCAACGTAACGTCATTGGAATGATTTCAAATTAATCTTTTGGCACCATTGACGTGGGCTTATAATTTCCCTACGGAGATAAATGGATTGATAATGAAACTTCAATACCTACTTAGATTGTGAGCGGCAAAAGTACTGGCTCTTATAGAAAAACACCAAACAATGCCTTGGTATATATTTGCTGATATTAGGTTGTTCCCAAACTGGATAAGGAATTATCATATGGAACATGCCGATTGCTTGGAAATAAACTAAGCAAACCCTTAATAGCTATCTTCTTATATTATCAACAATCTTACTCTCCATGAGACTATTCAAGAGTGTATATGATTAAGGACTATCATTACACATATAAGAGGAACTAGTAATTTTGAGTTTAACCACTATACAACTTGCATGTATGAAAATAATACATCATGTATCGAAGAAATGAAAGTAAGATATATCAAGGGTTATAACACAAAGCATATTTTGCTTAAGTTTTCATATAATCAATTATCCTCAAGATTCAAGTGAACTGAATAAGATGTGAGGAAAATGTGACATGTTTGCTTACCAAATCAATACGTAAAACCATATTTGGGAAACATGTAGAAAGTATTAAAATGGAAATGTTTTAAACCTCCTTTGATTAATGCACAAATCAGGGGGAGTAGTAGACAAAAAGGGGAGTCTACTATATATGTAATATTGGTATGTTGTGCTCTTTCCTTCAACCAAGGTTTTATTTTTCCCATTGGGTTTTGTTTCTTGGTGTAAGGTTTTAGTGAGGCAACATTTTATATACCATCATGTTTTCTTAACTCTCATGATTAATGTACGAATCTAAGAGAGAATTAGACTAAAGTAAAAGTCTATGTATTGGAAATAAGCTAGTGCGTTGTACTCTTTCCTTCGTCATATTTTTATTTTTTCCACTGGGTTTTTATTTTGGCGTAAGGTTTTAACGAGGCAACAATTGTGCACCTTCACTCCTTTGACTCGGCACAAGGGAGAGTGTTGTAGGATAAATGTGTCATCGTCAAAGTATAAGACGATAATGATAAAGTTAGAGATAGAGATAGATATAGAGATATACACATTAGAGTTAGATTAGAACTTGGTATCTCATGATTATCTCTTTGTAAACCATCCCTATATAAATGACTTATGATTAATGAGAATTACGATTCATTCTCTCCATTCTACTGTGTTCTGTTTCTCCTTTCCTTTAACAATATTATATTTTTTTGGTTTATTATAAAAAAGAAATAAAGAAAAGTCACCTATCAAATTTCAAGAAATCCAGTAAACCTAAAAATGAAATCCCTCACGAAAATCAATTCCCTTTTTCTAGATGTTTTGCCGCATCCCGTACAAATTGAATATGCTACTTGTCTAGCAACTCTCCGCCCCAATGTTACTATATGGGGTGGCACTAATACTTCATTTTCATAATCATCTTCAAATAAATCATAATCATCTTCAAATAAACCAGACTTTACGTACTGAACACATGATATATTTCTTGGAATACTGATTGGAACAGAAAGTTCCTTCTTCTTCTTTAACTTGTTATCTTGCCATTCAGTGTGATTTTCTTGCATGCTCCGTGCTTCAACCTCCGCAAAAGTCACCTCTGACTCGTCAAATTCTTCGCCCATTATATTGTTTGTGTACCATGTATGTATGTTTGAAGTAAAAACGATGGCAAATAAATGGGGAAATTTATATACAAAATAACATTGAGGAACTAAATTGATCTGTGAAAGCAACCAAGTTGAATCGTAGAAGGCACACCATCGACATTATGTGTGATATTACATGTGGGAGTTTATTATTGAGTGTTTTCTTTCATCTTGTTGTATATGTATGGTCGTTGTCACTCTACTTTCCATATTATTTATTTGTGGCAATATAAGTTATAACTAAATTGATCTGTGAAAGAAACCGGCGATGAACGGAGATTAAACCGACGACGAAGAAGACCAACGTTGGAACCTACTCAAACCGGAGATGAAAATGAAGATGAACGGTGATGAAAAATGGAGATGAACCCGTACAAAATCATGAATTTTTCAGAACCGTTACTAGGAATTTCATCAACTGGACGAACAAAAGAGGATAAAAACGTCTCATCGTTGTCGAATAGATCTCGAACATGTATTCATTAGCCGAAACACTATCAAATATGTTACCCTTGATTGCTCCGAACGGTTAATATTTGACCTTGTAATGAACTTCCACAACATATGAAGCATATTGCAGAAAAAAGGTAAAACTATATCACAATTGACAAACCAAGGTTAGACGATGATGCAGAAAAGTTAGAAAATCGATGAATATTAGATACAATTAAATAATTAAGATCATCAAAAAATAAATCTTATTCAAATAACTAAAAAACGAATTTTCTGGCTGATTAACAAAAAAAATTGTTTTATCATATTTGAAGGGATAAAGATTAGAATATCTCCTAAAATAACTAATAGTGTTATGGATCTAAGCAAATGACAATTATACCCTTATCAATTATAGAAAAAAAAAGAAATTCATTCATTGGTCAATATTAGTTTGCAAAGTTTTCACTCTAAGGCCATCAGTACCCCATGGAAGAATCTTTCAAATATTCCAGCTCCACATCAGCGCTACATCAGCTTTTCTCCCATCCCCCACTCAATCCCTAACAATCCCTTACCCCATTCCCTCAAACCCTTTTGCCACCTCATTTATTTTAATTCTTTTATTTATACATTTAATTATTTAACAAAATAAAAATATTTATATATTTTTTAATAAATAAAAATAAGATAAATAATAAAAATAAAAATTCATACCATTCATTAAAAATAAAAATTACAAAATACAAAACACTACCAATTATGAAATTTTTGAATTTGCTCTTTTCTCGCTAAAGTAACCCTCAAAGCGTTTCCCGTAAGGTGATCATGCGGGGTCATGAAAAACTCGAAGTCTTTCTCAAATCGTTTTGAGCGTTCGATTTCGAGTTCTTGTTCCAACCTATGTCGTTCGAGTTTTGAGAGTTCGATTTCGAGATCGAGTTTTTTCATTTTGTATTCCATTGTATCATCAATCTTGTCGTTGAACGTCGTCAACAACTGAGTAACACTTTCGTCCGTATTCGCCCCGGACATATTACTCGTTGATGATTTTTTTGCCTTGTTTCTCCCGATGGGTCGTTGAATTTGCTCGTCATCGTCATCATCGGAAGGTTGGGTACGTTTTGAACCCCGCGATGAAGTTGTCGTCATCGTTGGAACGGCTCCCCATTTTGGATATTTTTTTAGGACGTCCCAAGCTTGTTCGTGAGTGAAAGCAACTTTATGGCGTGCTAGATACCGTTCGTGTGCCGTTCGGGATATATCGGCCTCACTCATCCCGCTTGATCTATTATTGAGCAAGTTGTTGTAGATACCGCCAAACGAATTAACTCTTTTATTGAGGTCGTTGAACTTGCTATTGAGTTGATGGGTTGATCTATAACCTGGTTGACGACCCATGCGAGTAAAGAACACATGCCCGATTCGGCCCCAAAAACTTCCTACATTTATGTAAAATTAAGTATAATAATAATAATAATAATAATAATAATAATAATAACAATAAAAATAATTACCACCGCTTTGTGCGTTACCGACCACGGGGTCCTCCGAAACGTCAACCCACGCCGACACTAACGCGAGTTCCTCGGCTTTACTCCACGTTTGTTTGGCGGCTTTCGTTGGTCTCGGATTTGATGGTTCCGGGTTAGATTGTTGTGTCGGGATAGATTGTGGTGTGTTCGGGGTAGAAGGTTGGGTTTCCGGAACAATGTCGTCGTCGAGATTGATTGCGGGTGAAGGAAGATTGTAGTTGGCCGGAGTAAAACCTTGTTCAATCAAACCGGGACGTGTAAATTGGTAAGGAAATTGTTGGTGAAATTGTTGGGGAAATTGTTGCGGATATTGTGGCGGATTTTGTTGCGACCATTGTGGCGGAATTTGTTGCGACCATTGCGGATGATAACCTTGTTGTGTAAACGCTTGAAAACCAAGCTCTTGATCTTCTTGCGATTGTGGTGTATTCGGTCGGTTACGACGGGATGTAGGTGTTGTGTTTGGATTCATGATGAGAGAGGTGTGAAAAATAAGAGGTTGAGAGAATTTGAGAGAGTTTGAGACGTGTGAGAAATAAGAGGTTGAGAGAATTTGGGAGGTGTGAAAAATAAGAGGTTGAGAGGTGTGAGAAATAAGAGGTTGAGGGTTAAATATATAGTGGGATTAAATTGAGAAAAATAATTTTTTTTTACAAAGAGCCGTTGAACGGCTTGATTTTTAAAAATTAAATAAATTTTTTTTTTAAAAACCCTTCGGGATGAATCGGGATGGGGAACCCGGATTCCATCCCTTCCCGCAGACCATCCCCGAGCCGTAGCCCATTCCCGCAAGCCCACAGCCATCCCCGAGCCCCATCCCGCTTGGGGTACGGATGGCCTAAGAGAGGTTTTCAAATGATCCATCCCCTATATATTATAGCCTTTAATTATATAACGAGGCTTTTTGATCAGGAAACAAATCTCAATATAATTCATTGATTCGATCCGAAATTGAACCGTGTTCTGTAATAATTTAGAATGTAAAGTATTGTAACGTGATGCATAAATACATGCATTATCGTATGTGTTTAAGATAAATGAAATGTCTGTGTTTAATTGACATTTAACAGTGATTAATTCTTAAATCCATTAAAGGCATTTATAATCTTTATTGAATACCCTTTCTTTGACTTTTGAAGATCCAATATCTATACTATATTATAAAGCATGAAGGCACCTAACTCTTAAAAACAACTATCTAAGCACAATGTACTACAAATTAAAGCATAATTACTTAATTTTTTTTATTTTTGGTATTCCCTTAATTAACGCCTTCAGTTCCAAGAATGTTATCTTCCCCCGGCACGCCTCGGTAATCTTCGAAGACACGCTTGCATCTTCCTTCTCCAAGACACGATGAGTATTCAACCTCCCAATAACCTCAGAGACGATTCAAACTCCAGTATGATCGATTTCTTGATGGTCATCGATTTCAACTCTCTCTCTCAGAGGTCGATTTCTAATTTAGGGTTTTTTTTTGTTTGGTTGATTTAGGAATTGAAGGATTGTCGAGATGGAGATGGAAATGGAATCAACTCAAAGAAGGTTTGTGCAAACTCCAGTATGATCGATTCTTGATGGTCATCGATTTCAACTCTCTCTCTCTCTCTCTCTCTCTCATTGAGGTCGATTTATAATTTAGGTTATTTTTGTTTGGTTGATTTAGGATTTGAAGGATTGTCGAGATGGAGATGGAGATGGAATCAACTCAAAGAAGGTTTGTGATTCACCATTCTTCTTAATACACAAGCATACTTTCTGAAGGCTTAAGTTAATCTTTTTATTTTCAGCTTCTTGAACATTTGTATTTGACCTAAATCACTAGAATCTCTCTCTTAATCAAAACGCATCCATAGCTCCGAGGTGTTAAAACCCTAAATCGCAAGCTGCTATGCTCCATTCTTGATTTGACCACTGAGGTACCAAACGAAATAAATAGGCCATATGAGGTTTTGATTATTGTTGTTGTTTTTTAATTTTAATTTTATTTTAACTTTAATGATGACTTTGCAGTTGAACATCACATTCTGCTTCTAATTTAGATCCAGGTTTGATCCTTTGTTGTAACCCCATATGCTCAGACGTTCCACAAAAAATGTGGGAAGAACTCCATGGGCGGTATTTCAAACATGTCAATTTGGTCTCTGTCTTTGCCATGGGAGGTTGGTCATTTAACCTTGAATCACTAATTTTAATTATGAAATGTTCTATTTTTCTGTTTATTCGTAGGCTTTAGCATTTCAAACAGGACTTCAGGTAGTGGGACGCAAAGCAGGACTTCAAACTCAGAACATTGGTTAGTATTTACAGTTGCTTGTGACAATTTTTGTATCACTTAAACCTTTTCGATTGCCGAAAAGGGCCAAGTTCACTTGATGATTAGTAGTCCATGGAGATTCTTACCCGGTAAGTGAGAGTGACGACTCATACTCGGTCGGTAAGCGCATACCAGGTAACTTGACAGACTATAATCTTACCCCGTAAAATAAGTTAGAGTCTTAAACTTTACCGGGTAAGCGTTTGGGTAAACGGCCCCTAAGTCAACTTTTACCAAGAAGCTTATATAAACGGAAACCAACATTAAGAGCAAATCCAGTGAGTACTTTGTCTTAAATTTTCTTTAATTTCTCTACGGTGCTTGTGTTGAGATTGTGGAGTATATCACATTTTGTTTTTGATTGTTTGAACAAATGAACGACATAAAATCAACCTCTTTCATTTTTAATCAACTTCACTTTGAGAAAGTTTTCATACGATTTGGGGGTTGGAATCTAATAAACAATTCTCACTTTTCGATTTTTTTCTTCGATAACATCGGTTACCATTATCAATACTTACATCATATTTGTTTTCAATCAAAGTTCTATAATATTATACCTTTCTTCGATAAGATCAATTTTTCTTACTTTTATTCTAATTATTAACTGCACCCATGTAGCAACCCGATGCCGAAGCTTTTTTCCTTTTCAATATTAGACTGAAGTTCACTTTATCAACTTGATTCAATGGAGTATTCTGGTGGTTAACGTGTCACGCAAAGCGATCTTTAAATTTTGTTCTGAGCAAAAAATGTGCGTCTGACCATTTTAAGAAAGGTGATAAAAGATAGATGAATTCATATGTGGAGTTAAATATACTTTGTAATAATTGCCAACTATGTTTTGTCAAGCATGGATATTGTTTGGTTTCTTTGCAAAGAGTTTCTATTATAACATCTTTTCTTAGTAATTGTTGTGTTTGTTTGAGTATTGGTGGTTATTTCATGCAGTAAGCTCCCATGAACGTGTATTCAATACCCAATGAAAAGGGTGATATAATATGTGAGATATGCCATCCCATCAAGTACCCAATCCTGCTTTGTGGTTATTACTTGTATTCTTTTATCTCTTCTAATGGTTTCTTCATCTCGATTTGTCACTTCTCGATTTTGTAACTTTGTTGAATGAATTTTGGGTTTTTCTTTGTATATTGCAAGTATTAGTTATTTTTGTTTGTTTTCGTGTATTTGTTTTGGATTAGGTTAAAATAACTTTCGTCTGTGGGTTTTGCAGGTCCATTTTGCTCTGTTTTACTTCATTGAATCACAGAGAAATTGGTACATCTTTTTATTCCAAGTAGAAGCACATTTTTCGTTCATTTTGTTGTCTATTTTGCCCACGTTCAAATTGTTTTGTCTAAAAATAGAGTCCACTTAATAGAACCCCTGATTTTTTGAAAAAAAAATCTTTCTTAATTATGGAATTGATAGATGCCTCTTTTAATATGGAAACTGAATTAATTGATATCTATTCTTATTTCCTAATATTTTTTCCATAATCTAATTGATATCTTCTCCTAAAATTCTAATTGATATCTTCTCCTATAAATTGATCCACATATTCAAGATTAGAAATCAAAAAGAGTAAAACACTAAACTGTGTAATTAGCATTCTGGAAATCTGCTTCTCCTCTCCATCCAGACTCCATCTATTGCTTCATTCAGAATCGGTAAGGTTTCAGACCTCAAACTTCTCTGCTTCTTTGTTGGTTTTTTTGCTGCAGCATAAATAAATAATCGATTTTTAACCTTTTATACATAAAAAATCTGTTTTTAAGCTTTTATACATAAAAATCGATTTTTAACCTTTTATACATAAAATTATGTTTTTAACACGTTTATCTATACAATTTATACAATCGAGGAATCTTAAACATGTATAAACTATAAAGTTAAAGATTTTAATTTTTCTGTTTTTTTTTCTTTGTTGTTTTCAACTGTGAATATATACTGCATGTTCTTATTATATATACTGCATGTTCTTATTAATCATAAACTGCATGTTCTTATTACAAAAAAACATGTTCTTATTACTTGATACTTGATTGCTTTGTCGGTATGTTTCAATGCATGTTCTTATTACAAAAAAAAATCGATTTTTACCTTTTATACATAAAATTCTGTTTTTAACCTTTTATACATAAAAATCGATTTTTAACCTTTTATACATACAATTATGTTTTTAACCTTTTATACATAAAAATTCTGTTTCGAAACGTTTATCTATACAGTTTATACAATCGAGGAATCTACTTCATGTATAAACTATAAAGTTAATGATTGTATTTTTCTGTTTTTTTTCTTTGTTGTTTTCAACTGTCAATCCATACTGCATGATCTTATTATATATACTGCATGTTCTTATTAAACATATATTGCATGTTCTTATTAAACATAAACTGCATGTTCTTTATCACGTTTATCTATACAGTTTATATAATCTAGGAATCTACTTAATATAGTGTTTCCTTATTGTTTCATAGGAAAATGGTGCACACAATCCACACTAGGTCAGTTCACCGTGGGCGTGGGCGTGGACGTGGATCTGGGGGACGAATGACATCGTATGGACTAGGTCTGAATGGGGGATCGAAGGATAGTCATCGTACTAGCATGATCCACGATGCGAAGTGCAGTTCAGGTAACCAGACCAAGGGTAGCGGTCTGATCCACACCGATGACACGTCATCGTATGACCCATCTGAAGAGTACAAGCCAAGTTCTCCACTGACCAATGAACTGGAAGAGAAGATATACACTTTGCAGGGAGAGATCGGTGAATTGAGGGATAGGTTATCCATGTCTGATGCTACTGTTGTCGAACTCACGGAAAAGTTGGAGATTTTGAAAAGGGCCTATCTTAGGCTAACTCGTGTGGTATTAGAGAGGAACAAACTGAAAGGAGAGAGGGACCTGTTGAAGTTGAAATTAGCTCAGGAGCAAAGGATTGTCGCTCGGTCTTGGCGTACTCGGATAAGGGATAGGACTCGCTTCTGCAGGATGGTGACTTCCGAGTATACTGGAGTGGTGAGAGGGTGCTTTGAGGCTTGGGTCCACAATTTCAAAATGGGTCCAATGATGAATCCAATGTGGAGTTTCAAACCATCTTTAACCTTCGCACAGTATATTCGAGACCTTTAGCTCTCCGAGTAGCCTTAGGAGAGTGATGATAAGTATGAGACATAGATATTTGCTTTTAATTTGATATGTTTTGGTAATTTTGGTTTGTCACTCATGGGTTTGGTTTGGTTTGGTTAGGGGAATTATAAACAGATTTTTTAGTCTACACAATTAAATTCACAGGTGTTACTTATCATTTAATTGTTTGACTTTCCTTTATTATATGATCATATATTCAAGAAACCATTTTTTTAAATCAAACTTGTTGTAGTTTGCAGCTTCAGAAAGTCTATTTTGGTGTATGTGAAACAAGAATGTAGGAAATTTTTGAGCATTTTTTTATTTGATTAAACTTTCTTTTTCTTTAATCATTATAATATATGATGGTCATATATATTCAAGAAACCATCTTTCTTTAATCTTGATTAAAGTTACTCAAGAACACAGTTTATAAATCGACATATAGATTTTCTTGTGGTTCTTGTTGCTAATCTTTAGCATTTAGTGTAAGTAATTAATTAATAAACTAGAAAATTTGTTTAATTTTTGCAGTAATTTTGAAATAATTATTTTTTTCCTAAAAAAAGGGGTTAATAAACGGTATTAGTTATATTCATAGTTATTTAGAAGTAGAAATCAATTTTAAAATAATTAATAAATTTGTTTAATTTTTGCAGTAATTTTGAAATAATTAAATTTTTTCAAAAAAGGGGGTTAATAAATGGTACATATATATTACTACAAAATCAATACGGATCCTTAATCGTTTAGATTCAAATTTATTGAAATAATATTTTTAATTCATATTAAAGTCCTCATTATCATGCCAAAAAATTCAATCGTTCCGGAGTCTACACATCAAACGTGGTGTATCAGGAAGTCTTACACGACTAACAAGGTACGAGTTATTATTAAACATAAACATTTTTTACAACTATTTGTATAGATTATAATCATAAAACTTTTTTTACAGGCATGTCTTCATATGGATGCTTCAAGTGATACCTTAGCGTATTTTGTAGGTATCGATTTATATTATAAAGATGATTACATTTTTATTTTGTGTACACATGAATTTTGGTTTTTGGTTAATTATGAATTGCAGTAATCTAATTACAACAAAAAAAATTTGGTCGACCAACCATTATAAACTTTAAAGTTTATAAAGATCATAAATGTCATACTCTCAATTTACAAAAAAAATTGGCATCCCGCCGCATTGCGCGGGTACCCAACTAGTTTTAATTAACCTCTATTAGTATTTTCATTAAGTCATATTCACGTATTTATGTATTGATTTTAATTTAGTTTAATTGATAAATTTGCGAATTTTTCATTTTTTTTTTAATTTTAAACATTTTTGTTGACAATTAAGTCGCACAATATGTTATGAGAGAAAAAAGACATCGTTGAAGTTTTGAAAGAAGAGATAATAAAGAGAAATAGACGTAAGACCTTTTAAATCTGTTTTTTTTTACCAAAAATCTACAAATTCGATACAAATGCGGATAATTCTCACACCAAAGTTTGCAAATCTAACACAGATTAATTTGCAAATTTGTTTATTTAATTTGCATATCGGATACTTAGTGATGATTTTTAAATTTCTACTACTTGATAACTTTTGAAATAAAAATTAACTATTTTAATTATTTTCTTTTGATTTTAACATTTAATCCTCTTTGTTAGGTTTACAACTGTGATCTTTCTTCTTTTGTAAACTAAGATATAGTATAATATAATTTTCTTAACAGATAACAAAACTTCATAGAATATAATCTTCTTAAAAGAATTTTTTATTTATTTTGAATTACTATATCTTTTGGTTGTTTTATTGTTAAATAAAAGAGTAAATTGTAAGTTTTGTCCTTATGGTTTGTTGTTTTCCTGGTTTTAGTTCCTACAAAACTTGTATTGTAAGAAAACCCTTATGGTATACAAAAATGCTTGATTTGGATCCCCTCAGACTAACTACGTCGGATTTTCTATCGTTAAAAACCCCATGTGACTTGTACATGAGAGTTCTTTTACTTATTTAACTTTTGTTTTTCATTTACTATATATTATATTATATCTAATAGTATAGTATTACAGGGTCAGAATCAGGTTCAGTGGAAAACCTAAAAAAATGGAAAATTGAGAAACATTCTGGCAGCCCTTCATCTGAACGGTATGCACTTGTCTATACAAGTAATTTGTAACATGCACTTGCAAGTACATAATGCAACATGTGCATAAAAAACAAAAAACAACTTAATTTTACTTGTATGCACAAGTGCATACCTTCTAAATGAAGGGCTACCAGAGTTTTCCTCAGTTTTCCATTTTTTTGAGGTTTTCCCCTGAACCTCCCTTTAGTATTATAAATATATATATATATATAGTATACATATATACATCTTTTCAACCTCCGATTCCACTGGCGTCAACCCTTTCATCTATCACCCACCAGCATCTCTACCCTGTTATTAGAGATCGCTAAATGGGTTCGGCCGGCCTGGGAGCAACGGAGGACTAGGACCGGCCCGACCTGGGAACGTTTGGGACCGGTTTGGACCTACCGGTCCTTAACCGGTTATGATTTTCCACCAAAAACAAGGCCTGGCCCGACACGACCGGAGATCGGTTATAGGATCGACCCGATTTTTTATTTAAAATTAAACTTTAAAAGTATTTTTAAATATATTATAAATGTATTTTTAAGTGAATTTATTCGAGACCAAAATGTATATTTAACTGTATTTTATTAAGTGTGCTTTAATAAAAACATATTTTTAGTGTATTCGACTGAGCCAATTAAATATTATAAGGTATATTTGATTGATCAATAACAAAAATTAATTTTTAGTGTACTTGATTGACCTAATTACGATAAAAACGTATTTGTTAGTGTATCTGATTGACCAAATTCTCAAAAAATATGTTTTTATATTAAAAACCAATCTTAAAAATAAAATAAAAAAGTAAGTGGGACCGATTTGGGCCCGACCCGGGAGCGGTCCTCATACACCTTAACCGGGTCTTCGTATTTGGATCGGAAGTGAGACTGGTTACGGGATCACTATTTATAACCAGGATCGAGACAGATTTTTGGACACCTCGACCTGCCATGGCCACACACGCACCACCTTCGTTCGTACATAACTGCCACCAGCCTCTAACTATAGGGACAAAAAAAGACGTTTACAGTTTACTCCACACACTCTCTGTAACTCCCCCTCATCGTAACTCCCCTCATCATAACTCCCCCTCATCGTAACTCCCCATCCAAACTCACTGGTTTTTCGTTCTAGTCTTACTCTCAAGTTTGATCTTCTTGTGTGTAGGGTTGATGGAGATGGTTGTCGAGGAGGGTCACTGTGCAGGGGCCAACGGGGTTACAACTGGAAGGGAGAAGGGGAGGTAACCATGGAGGGGGGGGGGGGGGGGTCACTGTTAGGTAGAGGCATGGATGGTGGTGGTGTTAGAAAAGAGGAAGGGGTTTCACTAGTGTTGGTCAAGGGATTTTGCCAGAAAGGTTGTTTTGCTGGAAAACAGAGGGTGCTGATGGTTAGGCATTGTTGTTGTAAGGCTTTGAGTAAACATACAACCACATGATATAGGCAACGGAAGCATATTTTAATTTTTATCATCAATGGTTATACAAACTATCAACCTATATGAATACATGCGTTCTAGATAATTAACTACAAAGGATTGAATCAAGAACACTTACTTGTTTATTGCGATTGTCGAAAACCACAATGATGAATCAAACCTTTGATCTCGCTTCTTGGATGTCAAGGACCAATAGTATGAATCCCTCTAGTGGCTCACACTTAAGAACACCAAAATACCAACAACAAGAAGATGCTTAATCTCTAAACCCTAAATTAGGGTTTACGATTTTGGGAGAGGGAGAGGGGAGATCGACGGCTCTAAGAGAGATGGGAAAAACTCATTAGGGTTTAACCCCTAGCAGTTTATTTATAACCCTCTATTTTACACTTAGCCCCCTTAAACCGATAAGCTTGTTAAAACTATTTTAACCAATCAGTCCCTGCACTTTATATAATTAATCTAATTAATTATATTGCAGCTTATCATCAATTGAACTAATTGCTTTAACTCCCTTTAGTTCTTCTGATTGTTTATTTTGGGTCTTAAGGGCAACCCAAAAGGACCCTGCTATTATTAGAAATATTACCAATAGTTAATGACTCTGGACACTATATCCAACAGTCTCCCACTTGGACAAGTTATTAACTCTATTTGGTTTTAACACTTTCAATAATCAGCAGAGAGCAAGCCATCCAATGCAGCTGCCGAACTCTGATAAAGATTCGGTCCTAAGATAAGTGATTTAATGTTCCTTTGTTCTACAAGATATCATATGAACCCGAGACATGGATAAATGTCTATCTCATGGATCAAGATTATGTTTCCCGATTTTCGATATGTGTTGAATTCATCTGACTACTCAATTGAACACATCAATTCTAGTCAGGGTTTGGGCAAACACTTAATGTCAACACCAAATCATCGAGGGGCCCATGGATATCGCTTCTCCTGTTTAGGCAGAAGGAACAAATAAACTTTGACTACACAATTCATTTCTACTCATCATATTATACACGGACATACCCTGTATAGCTGCCAGTTACGGTCAGCGTTGGAGCACACCAACGCATAACAAAATCCTAGAGCAAAACTCTATGTATCTCCGTTTGAAGAACATAAAATATTATCATCTCAAAATTACTCTGACTTAATCCATGAAGTAAACTTTTGAGTGCAGGTTGTTCCAATACCTAAATCACCATTAAGTACTCATGAGCGTTAGTTGCATTCTCTATGCTTCTAACACTCCATGACAGTCTTGAATCACTACTTACTTCCAGGAGTATGACTGACTGTGGAGGTTTAAGTAAATTAATACTCAGGAAGTTGGTTCTAAACATGCAAAACAAAACACGATAATAAATTAAATGTAAATGGACGCAATCCATCATATATTATAATATCCATATAATAATCTCCAAATCAAATACAATTTATTACGTTTTCAATACATCAAACTAATGACTAAAACATTCAAGGTATATTGATAATTCTAACACCTATGGCTTCAGTATCATACTCATGTTTGGGTCGAGTTAACGCTTTCGTGAAAGGATCCGCCGGATTCTCTTCAGTCGGCACTCTACTCACCACGCTTAAAGCAAATGAGACATCAGGTCTAGTACATGTCATGGCATACATGATCGATCCTATAGCAGATGCATATGGAATTCGACTCATTCTGTCCAGTTCTTTACTAGTGCTGGGACATTGATCTTTACTCAATCTTATGCCATGTTGCATGGGCAAATACCCTTTCTTGGATTCACTCATATTGAATTTCTTCAATATCTTATCCAAGTATGTACTTTGACTAAGTCCAATTAAACGCTTGGTTCTATCTCGATAAATTCTTATTCCAAGTATGTATGCTGCATTTCCCAAATCTTTCATAGCGAAACATTTTCCGAGCCAGACCTTTACATCTTGCAACATCGGAATATCGTTTCCTATGAGTAGTATGTCATCAACATACAAGACTAGAAATACAACATTACTCCCACTAGCCTTAACATATACGCAGGACTCATCTTCGCTTCGAGAAAATCCAAACTCCTTGACCTTTTCATGAAAACAAAGATTCCAGCTACGAGACGCTTGTTTAAGTCCATAAATGGATCTTTCAAGCTTACACACCTTATCTGGATACTCGGTATGTACAAAACCTTTAGGTTGTGCCATATACACATTCTCATCAAGTTTCCCATTGAGGAAAGCGGTTTTTACATCCATTTGCCATATTTCATAGTCATGAAATGCAGCTATGGCAAGTTATATCCTGATAGACTTAATCTTTGCTACTGGTGAGAAGGTTTCATCATAATCAATCCCTTGAGTTTGAGTGTAACCTTTCGCAACCAGTCTAGCCTTGAATGTGTTCACATTCCCATCCATGTCGGTCTTCTTTTTGAAGATCCACTTACACCCAACTGTCTTGCGACCTGGTGCATAATCAACCAATTTCCAAACTTGGTTATCGTTCATAGATTGAATCTCGCTCTCCATGGCCTCTTTCCACTTGGCAGCCTCAGGGCCTGCCAT
Organism: Saussurea involucrata; assembly: GCA_033807775.1. Classification (NCBI taxonomy): domain Eukaryota; kingdom Viridiplantae; phylum Streptophyta; class Magnoliopsida; order Asterales; family Asteraceae; genus Saussurea; species Saussurea involucrata. The sequence continues at coordinate 180,061,466 of CM066320.1, read as the reverse complement.
CTCTTCCTTGTAGTTGGATGGCTCATCCGCACTATCAAATGTTTTATCATTGACTAGTGTATCTCCTTCCTTTGTAATATGAAAACCATAATAAAAATCAGAAGATTGATTAGCTCTACTATCTCTACTAGTTCTGCGAAGAGGTGGTGGAGGTATGTCAGTTTCCTCAACAGGTGGTTCAACCTCATGTTGAGGGCTAGTGTCAACTATAGGTTCATCATTGGTTGTTTCTTGAATTTCTTCAAGATCAATACTGCTCCCACTAACCTCTTTGGAAATGAGCTCCCTTTCTTGGAAGACTCCCCTTCTAGCTACAAACACTTTGTTCTCAAAAGGTTTGTAAAATATATATCCAAAGGATTTGTAGGGATAACCAATGAACCGACACTTCTCTGCTCTAGGTTCTAGCTTGTCGTTAGTTTCGCGCCGAACGAAGACTTCACAACCCCAGACCTTTATATGTGCTAACGAGGGACGAGTCCCAGTCCACATTTCAGAGGGTGTCTTTGCAACCTTCTTAGTTGGAACGAGGTTTAAGATACGAGCTGCAGTTTCTAAGGCATAGCCCCAGAACGATATTGGAAGTGTAGCTCGACTCATCATGGACCGAACCATATCAAGTAGCGTTCGATTTCTTCTCTCAGCAACACCATTGAGTTGTGGTGTTCTGGGAAGAGATAATTGCGAAACTATTCCACAATCCCTTAGATAGTCGTAGAATTCATGACTCAAGTATTCTCCACCCCTGTCGGACCGGAGCATCTTGATCTTCTTGCCCAATTGGTTTTCTACTTCGTTTTTGAATCCTTTGAACACTTCAAAGGTGTCCGACTTGTTTTTCATCAAATAGATAAATCCATATCTACTGAAATCGTCAGTAAAGGTAACAAAGTATCTCTCGCCGTTTCTCGTGGCAGATCTGAACGGTCCACATACATCTGTGTGGATTAAGTCCAACAGATCCTTACCCCTTTCCATTTTTCCTTTGAAAGGTGCTTTTGTCATCTTGCCAAGTAAGCAAGACTCGCATTCTCCATCCGACTTTAAGCCAAATGGTTCCAAGATCCCATCCGATTGGAGCTTGGCGATGCGTTTCTTGTTTATGTGGCCAAGACGATGATGTCATAACAACGATTTATCCAATTCACTATTGGAGGAACCAACATTTAGAGTTAAGTCATTATTATTTCTACCAACACAAATCACACTTTCATACACACCATTACAAGGAGAGGCTTTAAAATAAAACAACCATGTTTATAAACCAAAATGCAACCATTATTATTATCAAATTGAAATTCAAAACCATCCTTGTACAATGCATGAAAAGAAATAATGTTTCGAGCCATTTCTGGCGAGTAGCAACAATCTAATAGCTTTATTGAAAAACCACTACTAAGCATGAGCTCAAAATCTCCAATCTTGGTAACAGCGGCAGTCATCCTGTTTCCCATGATCAGATTCAGTTCCCCATGCTTCAACGTTCTACTTCCCTTTAGTCCCTGGAAATTAGAGCAAATGTGAGTACCACATCCCGTATCAAGGACCCAAGAGTTAGAAATCGAAGTACTATGGAGTTCAATTGTAAAAATACCTGAGGTGCCACACCCTTTGACCTTGTTCATTTTCAAGTCCTCCAGATATTTTGGGCAGCTTCTCTTCTAATGGCCCCTTTCTTGACAGTAAAAGCATATGGCCTCTTTAGGGTCACTTATGGGTGGTATGTCAGAAGAATCAGTTTTTCTCTTAAGGCCTTTGTTGCGAGAAACAACTTTAGCCTTTCCCTTCCCTTTGGGATGAGAAACTTTCTTCTTCTTACAGCCACCTTCCCTAATGGCCAACACGGGAGCAGTTGAGTGAGCAATTTGGGTCTTACCCATACTTGCTTCAGCAGATCTCAACATGCCATGGAGCTCCATCAAGGTCTTATCCATATTGTTCATATTGAAGTTCACTATGAACTGTTTATATGCCCCACTAAGAGAGTTTAGCACCATGTCAATGGCAAGCTCTCTTGGGAAATCGACACCTAGATTGCCTAACCTGTCAATGTACGTTTTCATCTTTTGCACATGCGCACATACAGGGGCACCGTCCTGTTGCTTACATTCCATAAGCGATTTTACGACTTGGAACCTTTCTTGCCTCGCTTGCTCCTGAAACATTTCACGAAGCTGCTCATTTAGTTCAAACGCCCCCATGTTCTCGAAACTCTTTTGAAGTTCCGGGGACATGGACGCCAACATGAGACACGCGACTTTTGTGGATTCCGTGAATTGCTTATTGTATTCAGTTACTGCTTCGGGGCTTGCATCATCATTAAGTATAGGAAGATCCTCGTCGAGCAAATATTCTTTGTCTTCGTACCTCAAGGCAATTCTCAAGGCACGAATCCAATCCAAGTAATTTGACCCAGTTAGCTTATCTTTACTTAGGATAGAGAGTAACGTAAGGTTGGATGTTGAGTGAGTAGGAGGAGGAGGAGGAGGAGGAATATTTTCAGCCATCTGTAGATATAGTTTTATTTTAGTTAGTTTGAAATTTAACCTTTAAAAACAATTATCCAAAATTATTTAACAAGGCTAGGATCCATATTTTACTCTATGATGTGAAAAGGGATGCCGTAATCACATCATAAAGTTATTTAGGTAAACAAATGCTATTTGTTAATTTCATTCAATATGAAACTCCTAGTTCTTTTGAGATTCACCGACTTATGTCAATGGCATGTTAATCTCGACTATGCTTATCTTCTATTTGTGACTGGGATGCCGAGGATCACAAACTAGATGGTGAATCGACCATGCAAGAACACATGGACCCCTCGGCTCAAGTACGCTTGAGAATCACGAGTGCCACTTCATTTTCGACTATAGTTTCACATTAACGTGCCGGCATACCGCACACGCTCCGTTAACAAACTATAAGAATATGTGTGTTCTTTTCATGGGTAGCGTAAGACTTTCACATTTCTTAGTATATCTAAAACTGGATTTTGTTTTTATACTTCATAGTTAATACTTTTAACTTGTCACATTGACCTATCAAACCTTTTCGGTAATTCCACTAGTCCACACAAGAGGCGGTGAGTATGGTAACGCATGGCGTTTTAAAAACCATTGACTCATTCGGCAACCATATTATAGGTAACCTCCTTAAACCCCCTTAGAGTGCTTATAGTGAGTACGCCTAGTCTCGGTTTGACTATCAATGTATAATTTAATTTTATATATATAATTAAGGTCTAATATATATATATATATATATATATATATAAATAAATTGAATGGAATTTTAAACAATTTAAAATTATGATTATCTAATTAATTCTAATTAACCATGTGAGGGCACATTTAATAATTAATATAATCGTTTCCATAATTAATTCCAATTAAACATGTGAGGACACATGCTAATAATTAATGTAAATATTTGACATACAATTTATATTCACTATATAAATAATGTTAATGTTTATCTTACAATATTATTCAACTTAAATATATTTATATAAGATAAGATTTAATGGAATTTTAAACAATTTAAAATTATGATTATCTAATTAATTCCAATTAACCATGTGAGGGCACATTTAATAATTAATATAATCGTTTCCATAATTAATTCCAATTAAACATGTGAGGACACATGCTAATAATTAATGTAAATATTTGACATACAATTTATATTCACTATATAAATAATGTTAATGTTTATCTTACAATCTTATTCAACCTAAATATATTTATATAAGATAAGATAATATGTAAGATTATCTATTCAATATTTGCCAAAATTGTTTATTGTTGTGTTTTAGGCAAGTTAGGAAACTAGCCAAAAACAATTAGGGTATAACATTGCATAAAAAAAGACTACCCTATACCCTTTAGGGATTTCGATAAAACTTAATCGCTAATAATACAAACCTTTTATGCAAGTAAAAAATTAGTTTCCAAAAATTATGTTTTGAGGTTATGACCATGAAACCCTAACTTAGGGATTAAGCAATCCAATGGTCAAAAAAATTTGAAATCGATTTTGTAGCCTCAAAACCCTAAATTTCGAAAACCCTAATCCAACATAAACAGCTTTGCAAATCAAATTGAAACACTTTTGAGATAATATCTAAGAACAATGGTTCTGATACCACTGTAAGGTTTTGAGTAAACATACAACCACATGATATAGGCAACGGAAGCATATTTTAATTTTTATCATCAATGGTTATACAAACTATCAACCTATATGAATACATGCGTTCTAGATAATTAACTACAAAAGATTGAATCAATAACACTTACTTGTTTATTGCGATTGTCGAAAACCACAATGATGAATCAAACCTTTGATCTCGCTTCTTGGATGTCAAGGACCAATAGTATGAATACCTCTAGTGGCTCACACTTAAGAACACCAAAATACCAACAACAAGAAGATGCTTAATCACTAAACCCTAAATTAGGGTTTACAATTTTGGGAGAGGGAGAGGGGCGATCGACGGCTCCAAGAGAGATGGAAAAAAACTCATTAGGGTTTAACCCCTAGCAGTTTATTTATAACCCTCTATTTTACACTTAGCCCCCTTGAACCGATAAGCTTGTTAAAACTATTTTAACCAATCAGTCCCTGCACTTTATATAATTAATCTAATTAATTATATTGCAGCTTATCATCAATTGAACTAATTGCTTTAACTCCCTTTAATTCTTCTAATTGTTTATTTTGGGTCTTAAGGGCAACCCAAAAGGACCCTGCTATTATTAAAAATATTACCCATAGTTAATGACTCTGGACACTATATCCAACAGTTGTTACGTTGGAGAAGTAACGAGAGAAGCCGTCGAGGGATAGAGATGGTGAATTGGCGAAGAAGTAGCCACGAGAACCTGTGTGAGAAAGGGGAGGGTGGCAGGGGTTGGAACCGGAGGTTGGGGACGATGTATATATGTATAATAATAATAATATATTATAATAATAGATATAATACAATATAGAGTAAATTGCAGATTTGGTCCTTGTGGTTTGTCGTTTTCAGTGAAAAACAAAAAATAAGTAAAAGAATTAAAATGCCTTCATGTGCAAGTCACATGGGATTTTTTTAACGGGAGAAAATCTGACGGAGTTAGTCCGAGGGACTCAAACCAAGCATTTTTGCATACCACGATGGTTTTCTTACAATAAAATTTTTGCATGGATCAAAACCAAGAAACAACAAAAACACGGGACCAAATTTGCAATTTACTTTTAAATATATAAAGTTATTAATTTTCTAGAAGAAAATCAAGAATAACAAATATCGTATAATTGATTTACATTATTCATCGGTTTTTATGGCATCGTAAGTCAGGTTAAAAAGTTGAAATACCTGAGAAAATGTAAACTTTGAAAGATGAATAAAGAAGAATTCATTGAGAGCAGAAGATAAAACCAAATGAGGGATGGCTCACTTTTATATGTAACATCCTCGAATTTGGATATAGTGATTAATTTAAAATTTTTTAACACCCACAAATTTGGATAGAGTGGCTAATTGAAAATTTTCAATAATACACAAATGATAATCGTTGTACCCTATCCGGAACACAAATTCATACTAAATAAAGCATGAAGGCCTCTCGCCCCCTTAAAGAGGGGGAGTGCCAAAAAGAACAAATAACAAAGTGCTTCTTGGGAAGGAGCATGATATGTAGCTAACTTGAACAACATGAAGCAACAGTAAGAAGCCTGTTCCCTTACAGATTTCTTGCTTTTATCTAGTTGTTAAATCCCTTTCTATAAATTGATACCTGATAATCTCAAAACTAAATTTTGACATCCACAAATGGTAAACCAAGCCTTACATAGTGCAACACCTCGAAAATTAGAGGCAATTTAGACATGAATAATGACATAACAAATGCATACTACATAAAGAAATCAACCAAAAGAAGGAAATAGTAATAGTGTTTACAAATCTATGAATGGAAATTATAAATGACAACTCACTAATCTAAACTATTTTCTTCTAGATTAAAACAATTGTCAACACAATCTCCCAAAAGATATACAACAATTTTGTACGCCAATATCCCAAAAAGACTATCTCAAAAAGTTGCCATTATCGGCTAATCTATAACACCTCAAATTTCCATTATATTCTATTTAATATGAATGGGGTCTATTTGTATTTTAGTCTAAGTTTGTGGACTAATTGTAAATGTAAACTCCAGGGTTGAATCTGTATTTTGACCAAAGTTTAAAGTTAATATTGAAAATTAGAACTTGAAGGTCTATTTAGTCATTTCTTGTAAGTTGAGTATACTTAAGGATTGGGTAATCTGAATTGAGAAAATATCTCAATTAGTTGTTCTGGAGTCGGTCTATAGTAGAGAGAAAGAAGAAGAGTTAGAAGAAGAAAAATCAAGAACTGATTTCTTGAAGGTAAGGGTTGAAATCATCTTTTGTATTTTTCTAAATTAGTTTGGTAACTACAAGCTTGAATCACCTTTCAATAGGTTGTTGAATAAGAGAAAAGAAGGATTTTGATTTCTGGGTTAAAAGTTTCATACAGGTGAGTTCATCTCTTCATCTAAAATGTTATCAGTTGAAATTGAATCAGATATTTTGTAGCAAACTATCTAATTGATTTGGTGAAAATGTATTGGAAAGGAATCGACCAAGAAACTGAATTTAGATGAGTTTTTAGAGTAAAAATTGACTGCAGATCGAAGTCCCGATATTGAAATCCGGTATGAGTTCCGGAATTTGATAGAATTCGGAATTGGGATTGGATCCGGAATTTGATAGAATACAAAATTGGGATTGGATCTGGAATTTGATAGAATCCAGAATTGGGATTGGATCCGGAATTTGATAGGATCCGGAAATGGTTTGAATCCGGAAATGGGTTGGATCCGGAAGTGGGTAAGGATCCAGAATTAAGTTGGGAATTCGGAAATTGGGCGATCCGGAATGGATCCGGAATTGATCCGGAATTGATACGGAATCGGATGTGATCCGGAATGGATCTGGTTCCGGTGGGGATACGGAATGAAACCTGGTTTCTTTTGGAATACAGTTAGGGATCCGGTTTCAATTTAGGATCCGGATTCGATTTTAGTTTCGGTCTCATTTGGGTCTCGGTTTCGGATAGTTCCGAACTTTGAGTTCGGAATACTTTACCGAATATAGTTTCCGGAAGGGGAACATTTGAGGATAAGGATACAATAGGATCATCCAGTATTCTTAGAATTGAGAATGTATTACGAGATGTGGCGTGATATGTTATTGTACATATACGCTAGTAAGTGTAATGGATCCATAGGCACTGGTAGTTTGTAACGTGGAATAGGCATAAAGTAAATTGTAATTCCCGTTGACCTGAAATGTGGAATAGTCATAAAGTAAATTGTAATTCCCATTTCGTAAAGGTGATGTGAAATGAGGAATAGGCATAAAGTAAATTGTAATTCCTATTTCATAGCATGACGTGAGATGTGGAATAGGCATAAAGTAAATTGTAATTCCCATTTCGTGTTGTGAGTAGAAATCTGGGAATAGGCATAAAGTAAATTGTAATTCCTGATTTCTATGGGAAGGTAAGAGATAGGCATAAAGTAAATTGTAATCTCTACTTCCACTTCAAGAAATAGGCATAAAGTAATTTGTAATTTCTTGGATATGAGCGATAATCTAGAATCTATAATGATTCGTAGTAGGCTCTCGAATGTGATGATATGACTTTCTGAATGTTAGTCATACTCATGGGATCGGGTATGCTCCTGTCATCGTAAGATGAGTATGAGTACGGTAAGAATGGTGGCAAACCAGGTTTGTTTATACGCTTTGAATATTTGAGTTTCCAAAGTTGTTAATGTTTAATTTGAAAATGTATGTTCTCACTAGGCGTAAGCCTAATCGTTTCAAATTAAATTTTCTTACCAGGTACGAGCTTGGGGAAGTAATAGGAAGAGGTACGAGTGTTTTGGTATCCAACTTTTGGTGATAAGTGGATAAGTTAGCTGATGCGAGGATGCTTTTTGATGACTGGCTTAGACAACCAATTTTATCTAATCGTAGTTGACAGGATTAGATTAATAGGTTGTTTTGGAAAATTCGAAAGGTGTATATGAACCCTCATAGTTAGTTCTCTACTTATGTATAAAAGTTTGGATGATTTTATGATTAACCTTGTTAAATTTTAAGGTTTAAATTAGCCCTGATTTTTAGCGTGTTACAATATGGTATCAGAGCTGAAGTTTAAGTGAACTAGGTATGATAGTGAGATACCTAGACTTAAGTTGAGACGAATTAAGATACGATTTGTGAGATATGGGTAGAAATACTAAGACGGGATAGTCTTAGAGTCGACGGAAATACGTGAATTAAGCATTGTAACGATAGTAACGAGAATTCTCATGTATAGTATGTTCACAATTTCAATTAGCTACTGTTATTATGAATATATTGTTACATAAGCATACTTGTTTCTAAATTGTTACAGTGACAAATGAACGTTAAAGTACGTTTCTTGTGTTTGGGTTACGTGTAACCATTTCTTATGGTTATCTCTTTGTGCTATATCAGAATACAATGGTGAATACGCCAACCAGATCCCCTAATTCTTCGGAAGATAGGGCAGTAGTTGATTGGTCGGTGGAGAAGCAACCGGAAATGGGTGGAACTCACGAAAGTCCACCGAGGCCACCTCTAATAGAAAGAGTAGATAGTCAAGCACAAAGGACGAGTACCGGTAACAACCGAGTCTACGATGGAATCTCGCATGATGGAAAATATGATGCGAGCAATGAATACAACACTGGTACAACAATCAGAGATGTTCATGAAGGCGTTAAATGATCGAAGTACTGAGTTACGACGACCGGAGGTGGGTACTGGTGTAGTAACCCCACCTCGTATTCTTGTATTGAATGTTAACAGGAGAGTGGAGAGGATTTGCTCTTATAAAACATTTATGAGTTGCAAACCACCGGAGTTTACCGGAGCAGACAATCCGATAGCATGTATGAACTGGCTTAGAGAGATGGAGCGGGATTTTCGAGCTTGTGAATGTGACGAGGAGTCAAAGGTTAGATTTGGATCACAAATGTTACGTGGAAATGCTTTAACCTGGTGGAACATTGTGACGTCAACAGTAACAATCCCGGTTTTGGCTGCCATGACGTGGGATTCGTTTAAGAAAAAGATTCTAGAGGAATATTGCAATGAAAATGAAATGGATAGAATTGAAGAAGAGTTCCGAACTCTTAAGAAGGGTACTTTGTCGATTCGGGAGTACACTCAATCATTCATGGAAAAGCTTAATTTGGTGGGGCATGTGGCTCCAATTGAGAAGGAGAAAATTAAAGCCTATTTGAAGGGCTTACCGGCTGACATGATGCCGAGAGTACGAAATTCTAAAGCCTCAACATTGAGGGAGACGATCGAAGAAGCTAAAGTGATAGAAGAGGTTTATGCTAAAGATAAGGAAGAAAAGATACAAGGCGGAGAGAAGCGAAAATGGGAAGGCCGGTCGGAGTCTTCTCAGAAATCTAAACCATTTGGCAAGAATGTCCGTTACGGGTCTCGTCGGGAACCGAACTGGTGCCAGAAGTGCCGAAGTAAGCATTTTGGCCCGTGCCGAGTGATAGGAAGTGAATGTTTCAAATGTTGAAAGTCTGGTCATCAAGCTGCAAGCTGTCCTGTTCAAGGGTTGACCTGTTTTGAGTGTAAGCAACCCGGTCACTTCCGAAGAGACTGCCCAAAGCTAAAGAAGGGTGGAGATCAGGGAAGGAAACCAAATACTCCTAAGCCAACGGGCCGAGCATTTCATATGACGGCTGAGGAGGCGAAGGAATCCAAAGATGTTGTTTTTGGTACATTTCTCATTAATTCCATTCCCGCACGAATATTATTTGACTGTGGCGCCAATCTGTCGTTTGTATAAAAATCATTCTATCACAAGTTAGCTATGCCTGTCACTACCTTGGAAGATGCCTTAGTAGTCGAGATAGCTAACGGGGGTCAAGTCTTAGTTCGTGAAAGACTTGAGGGTTGTCTGATTTTGATAGGGGAAATGAAATTTCCGATTGACTTGTTGTTGATGGAGATTGGAGGGTTTGATTTAATTGTGGGTATGGATTGGCTGACAATCAACCAGGCAGAAATTCTTTGTGCAAAGAAATTAATTCGGATTCCGATGGCTGATAATGATGATGTATTCGTCTTTGGGGAAAAGAGAAAAAGGGAAGTCCCGTTAATTTCTGTTGCAAAGGCGCGTAAATGTCTGGTAAAATGATGTTCATCCTACTTAGCATACGTTCTAGATGTGAAGGCAGAAAAGAAACAAGTGGAAGATATAAGGGTAGTACGAGAATTCCCAAATGTATTCCCTGATGATCTTCCAGGTCTACCGTCTGAACGACAAGTAGAGTTTCAAATTGATCTTGTCCTTGGATCGACACCGATAGCGCGTGCACCGTATCGTTTAGCGCCAGCCGAAATGAAAGAGATGATGTCTCAGTTACAAGAGCTGCTTGACAAGGGATTTGTTAGGCCAAGTTCTTCACCTTGGGGAGCTCCAGTATTGTTTGTTAAGAAAAAGGATGGCACTATGAGGATGTGCATCGACTATAGGGAGCTGAATAAGGTGACTATTAAGAATAAGTAGCCGCTTCCAAGGATTGATGATTTGTTTGATCAACTCCAAGGTGCGGGATGCTTTTCAAAGATTGATCTGAGGTCGAGGTATCATCAGGTGCTAGTAAGGGAAGAAGATGTTCCCAATACGGCGTTTAGAACAAGATACGGGCATTATGAATTTCTTGTGATGCCATTTGGGTTGACAAATGCTCCTGCCGTGTTCATGGATATGATGAACAGAGTATGTCGACCATTCTTAGATAAGTCTGTCATTGTATTCATTGATGACATACTTGTTTATTCAGGGAATGAAGCCGATCATGAATACCACCTTCGCGAAGTCTTGGAAGTTCTAAGGAAGGAGAAATTGTACACAAAATTTTCAAAGTGTGAATTTTGTTTAAAAGAAGTACAATTTCTTGGTCATGTGATTACTTTGGAAGGAGTCAAGGTAGATCCGGCTAAGATAGAGGCAATGACGAATTGGGAAACACCAAAGAGCGCATCAGAAATAAGGAGCTTCTTGGGTCTAGCAGGTTACTACCGGAGGTTTATAAAAGACTTCTCAAAGATTGCTTCTGCCTTGACCTTGTTGACTCGGAAAAATGTAAAGTTTGTATGGGCTGAAAGCAAGAGTCAGCTTTCAGGATATTACGACAAAAGCTGTGTGAAGCTCCTATTCTTGCACTACCAGAGGGAACGGAGGACTTAGTCGTTTATAGTGACACGTCAAAGATGGGCTTGGGGTGTGTGTTGATGCAACGCGGCAAGGTGATTGCTTACGCATCAAGGCAACTCAAAGAACATGAGAAGAATTACCCTACCCATGACTTAGAACTTGCAGCGGTAGTGTTTGCATTGAAATTGTGGCGACATTATCTGTATGGAACAAAGTGCACTCTCTTCACTGATCATAAGAGTTTGAAGCATGTCTTCGATCAGAAAGAGTTGAACATGAGGCAGCGGCGTTGGTTAGAACTACTTAAAGACTATGATTGTGAATTGCATTACCATCCCGGTAAAGCAAATGTTGTGGCTGATGCTTTAAGTAGAAAGGAATATAGTGGGTGCTTGAAACCAACTAACGCCAGAATTGATGTGACATCAAGTTTGATTGAAGGGTTAAAAGCGGCACAAGCGGAAGCTTTATTGGAAGAAAATTTAAAAGAGGAAGTCATGATCAAGCAGCGTCTTCAACTGACTGAAGATAGTCATGGGATCAAACTATTCCAAGGCCGCGTTTGGGTGCCAAAGGTGGGAGGAAATCGGGAGTTAATTCTCGAAGACGCCCACAATTCTAAATATTCTATACATCCTGGAAGTACTAAGATGTATAGGGATTTGAAGTTACACTATTGGTGGCCAGCTATGAAGTTAGATGTGTCACGAATTGTAGAAAAGTGTGTGACATGTTCGTTAGTAAAAGCTGAACATCAAAGGCCCTACGGAAGTCTGCAATCTTTGGAGATTCCGGAATGGAAATGGGATAAGATTACCATGGATTTTGTGATGAAGTTACCAAGAACGTCAAAGGGTAACGATACCATATGGGTAATCGTGGATCGGTTGACCAAGAGTGCTCACTTCTTGGCAATGAAAGAAGCATCACCGATAGATAAGTTGGTGAAGCTTTATATTGACGAAGTGGTCTCAAGACATGGTATACCCGTGTCTATAGTTTCTGATCGTGACAACCGTTTTACTTCGAGGTTTTGGCAGTCACTACAAGAAGAACTGGGTACAAGAGTAAATTTGAGCACTGTGTACCATCCACAAACGGACGAGCAAAGTGAGAGAACCATTCAGACTTTGGAAGATATGCTCAGGTCATGTGTGTTAGACTTTGGAGGTAACTGGGATACGTATTTACCTTTGATAGAGTTTGCATATAACAATAGTTATCATTCCAGTATTGGAAGAGCACCTTTCAAAGCTTTGTATGGACGGAAATGTAGAACTCCGGTATGTTGGTTAGAAGCTGGAGAAAAGCAATTTGCTGGTCCTGAACTTGTGCAACAAATGGCTGATAAAGTGAAAGAGATTCGGAAGCACATGAAAGCAGCTCAAGATCGACATAAAAGCTACACCGATCCGAAAAGAAGGCCGAAAGAGTTCCAAGTTGGGGAGCGGGTGATGCTTAAGGTATCCCCATGGAAAGGTGTGATAAGATTTGGTAAACGTGGAAAATTGAGTCCTCGTTTTCTAGGACCTTTCACTATAACTAAGAGAGTTGGACTTCAAGCTTATCAGTTGGATCTTCCACCCGAATTGGAAGGAATCCAAAATACCTTTCATGTTTGTTATCTTCGGAAATGTTTAGCCGAAGAGAATGATGTAATTCCACTTACTGAAGTAAGAGTGGATGAGAAGAGTCGTTGCATGGAGGAACCGAAAGAAATTTTAGAAAGATCGATTAAGAAGCTTTGACATAAGGAAGTGGTTATGTTGAAAGTACGATGGAAACATCACAGAGGTGCTAACATGACGTTAGAAGCTGAAGAGGATATGAAGATTAGATATCCTCATTTATTTACCTAACTTTGATTTCGGGGACGAAATCATTTTCAAGTTGGGGAGATTTGTAACACCTCAAATTTCCATTATATTCTATTTAATATGAATGGGGTCTATTTGTATTTTAGTCTAAGTTTGTGGACTAATTGTAAATGTAAACTCCAGGGTTGAATCTGTATTTGGACCAAAGTTTAAAGTTAATATTGAAAATTAGAACTTGAAGGTATGTTTAGTTATTTCTTGTAAGTTGAGTATACTTAAGGATTGGGTAATCTGAATTGAGAAAATATCTCAATTAGTTGTTCTGGAGTCGGTCTATAGCAGAGTGAAAGAAGAAGAGTTAGAAGAAGAAAAATCAAGAACTGATTTCCTGAAGGTAAGGGTTGAAATCATCTTCTGTATTTTTCTAAATCAGTTTGGTAACTACAAGCTTGAATCACCTTTCAATAGGTCGTTGAATCAGAGAAAAGAAGGATATTGATTTTTGGGTTAAAAGCTTCATACAGGTGAGTTCATCTCTTCATCTAAAATGTTATCAGTTGAAATTGAATCAGATATTTTGTAGCAAACTATCTAATTGATTTGGTGAATATGTATTGGAACGGAATCGACCAACAAACTGAATTTAGATGAGTTTTTAGAGTAAAAATTGACTGCAGATCGAAGTCCCGATATTGAAATCCGGTATGAGTTCCAGAATTTGATAGAATCCGGAATTGGGATTGGATCCGGAATTTGATAGAATCCAGAATTGGGATTGGATCCGGAATTTGATAGGATCCGGAAATGGGTTGGATCCGGAAGTGGGTAAGGATCCGGAATTAAGTTGGGAATCCGGAAATTGGGCGATCCGGAATGGATCCGGAATTGATCCGGAATGGATCCGGTTCCGGTGGGGATCCAGATTGTAATCCGGTTTCTTTTGGAATCCAGTTAGGGATCCGGTTTCAATTTAGGATCCTGATTCAATTTTAGTTTCGGTCTCATTTGGGTCTCGGTTTCGGATAGTTCCGAACTTTGAGTTCGGAATACTTTACCGAATATAGTTTTCGGAAGGGGAACATTTGAGGATAAGGATACAATAGGATTATCCAGTATTCTTAGAATTGAGAATGTATTACGAGATGTGGCGTGATATGTTATTATACATATACGCTAGTAAGTGTAATGGATTCATAAGCACTGGTAGTTTGTAACGTGGAATAGGCATAAAGTAAATTGTAATTCCCGTTGACCTGAAATGTGGAATAGACATAAAGTAAATTTCAATTCCCATTTCGTAAAGGTGATGTGAAATGAGGGACAGGCATAAAGTAAATTGTAATTCCTATTTCATAGCGTGACGTGAGATGTGGAATGGGTATAAAGTAAATTGTAATTCCCATTTCGTGTTGTGAGTAGAAATCTGGGAATAGGCATAAAGTAAATTGTAATTCCTGATTTCTATGGGAAGGTAAGAGGTAGGCATAAAGTAAATTGTAATCTCTACTTCCACTTCAAGAAATAGGCATAAAGTAATTTATAATTTCTTGGATATGAGCGATAATCTAGAATCTGTAATGATTCGTAGTAGGCTCTCGAATGTGATGATATGACTTTCTGAATGTTAGTCATACTCATGGGATCGGGTATGCTCCCGTCATCGTAAGATGAGTATGAGTACGGTAAGAATGGTGGCAAACCAGGTTTGTTTATACGCTTTGAATATTTGAGTTTCCAAAGCTACTAATGTTTAATTTGAAAATGGATGTTCTCACTAGGCGTAAGCCTAATCATTTCAAGTTAAATTTTCTTACCAGGTACGAGCTCGGGGGAAGTAATGGGAAGAGGGACGAGTGTTTTGGTATCCAACTTTTAGTGATAAGTGGAGAAGTTAGTTGATGCGAGGATGCTTTTTGATGACTGGCTTAGACAACCAATTTAATCTAATCGTAGTTGATAGGATTAGATTAATACGTTGTTTTGGAGAATTCGAAATTTGTATATGAACCCTCATAGTTAATTCTATACTTATGTATCAAAGTTTGGATGATTTTATGATTAACCTTGTTAAATTTTAAGGTTTAAATTAGCCCTGATTGTTAGGGTGTTACATAATCGCTCGTCCCTCAAACCTTGTGAGCCCCGCCGCTAACGAAACCTGATATTCATGTAATTTAAGAAGAAGTGTTAGGCTTTACGCCTAGTGAGAACAAACATTTATATAATTAAAGAAGCATAAAACGACAATAATTGTTTTCCAATAATATGAAGTAAGTTTGTTTCCATATAAACCACATAGGAACCATACGGCCAAAAAGCATCTTGGGATGACGGAGGAGACCCGATTTCCAAGGATTGTAGCGGAACACAAAAATAAGATACTTTCCAAGTTAGTAAGCTCATACAAGGATCAATAGCCACGAGCTTGCCGACTCATACATAGATGTGGGGGAGGGCACCCTATGATCCTAGTCATACTCATTCACTAGGATTACATTTACGACCCATGGCTAGTATCTGGTCCCACATAACCGTACCAAGTTGCCTTCGAGGACCCAATGTCTAACTAGTTACAACTGGGAATAATCCCAAAAATAAGGCGACTTCTATACCTATGGATCCATTAGTAATAGTCTAAGGCTTGTCACAGTTACATTTGTGACCAAACTATAATTACACATATAGTTTCTCAAATCATAATTCCGAGAAATACACTTATCTGTATAATCAAAACCAAATAGAACCAAATCATTATAAAGGTCCAACCATGACCATTTTCACTTCCCACATAAATCGTTCATAAAATAGATTCCCAAGGTTATACACTTTAAAAGGATCGATGTTAAGATAAACAACCATCCACATATTTCTTTCCCCAAGTACTCACTCCAAGTAAATTTCACAATATAGTGAAAGCCATAAATGTGACTAAAATGTGTTCATCCAAGTATTTAACCACAAATATGTAAATTTAATCACATTTCATTTAACAAATCATAGAATACTTCATCATATCTCCAAATGGTAAATAAAACCTAAAATCTCCATAATATCAAAGTTAGGTCAAAATGTTTCAAACAAGGAGATGTTTAGGAGTTCAAATTATAGAGTTTTAACATGTATAAAGTTCAGAAAATATAGAATGAACTCACAACTTAGGTTTTGGTGAAAACCTACAATCCTAGAAATTTCCTCTGAAGATGAAGATGAGGGGGATGAAGAAAACTCTTGGTATGTAACTTCTAAATCCTAACTTGAATGTGAAAGATCACTTTAGAACTCCAAATCCAACCTTTAAATGCTCCAAGAACCGTATTGGTGGTGAAGGTTGGGTTTTTAGAGAGAAGGATTTAGGTTGGTGAAAGAGTAAATGAGAAAAATGAGGTGAAACTCGTATTTAATGTCATCTGCACCCTGAACGCGATTGTGACATGCGATAGTGACATTGTCACTATCTGTAACACCCTCAAATTTGGAACGAGGAACTAACTTTAAAATTCAATAAAATAACCAAAATAGATATAATCGCTTCTACAATTCATTCCTTAAAATACCTCGGAATTTAACACATCATAAGTTCACAATAAAATAACTTAATCGGGTGTTACTTAACACAACACAAGTTGCTACTCCAAACAATTGCGGAAGACTTCACTAATCAAGTCACCTCTCGTGTACTATACTAGCACTCGCCACTTCACAATGTAGCTAGAGCTACCCCAACCTGAGCCTGTTGCACATGCCGACAAATAAAAAGGTTAGGCTAACGCCTAGTGAGTTCAAGCATTTTATCATGACTATGTAAAATCATAAATCGAAAGAGTAGTAGTTTAGTCATGATTTCAAAAGAGTTTACTATAATTGCAATTCATCCATTTTCCAACTCACACAATTACGTGAATAATATATTAGGCAAAGCCTTCAAATATGGTTGACAATAAATACTCGACCCGTAAAACATGTAAAACCAGCCATTTAATTATAACCTTTCTTTGAAAACATAATACGAAGCAATACTCACGCAAACGTAAAATGTCATAAAAATCCAAATACCGTAAACGGGGGAGACCCGTATCCATTGAAGGTGGAGGTAACACATAAGTATACCACCCATACAACGTTCATCGTACAACCCTCGCAACTGGACCATCCAAGGGTTCCTACGACTTCTCAACAAGTTCCACTTCAAGAGACAGTTGACCTTAGTTTCTGTCTCCAAGACTCCACCTCAAGGCTCGGCACACTTAGGATCACCTCCAAGGCACCCTCTATAAGCGGCGGGGGTCCTAGCGCCTACCTCCCAGGTAGCACCTCCGGACTCAACCCTCCTAGTGTCCCCTTGAAAAGTTAAGGTTATAAGACATGAGTTCCGAGGTCCAACCTCAAGATACCTAATCGACCATTACAAACGACTGACTAACATGCCTATGGATCCAATGCAACACAGTCTAAAACAACATGCCTATCCCGGAATGACTCACTCACCCAAGCATGTAAATATCAGCAACGTGCAATAATATGCAAAACGGTATAATAAAAGCAACCCATAAACAAGACTCCACATCGAGCCATTTAAACCGGACAATTGTTCCCAAGACTTTCTCACAGTCAAAACCGAGCAAAGTGCTCCAAGCTTGCTAGACCCATAACTAGCGGTCATCATCGCATAAAATGCGTTTAAACATTGTTTAGACAAACAATACCACGAAATCATCATTAACCCCAAAACTCGACACGGTTAAACTAAAAGGTTTTCCCGAAGGACTCACACCCTTATTATTCTCAAAATGACCCATAACACTCAAAGTGCTTTTCTCAATTGGTTTATAAAATCAATTACGCTAACATGATCAAACCATCCAATAAACCTCATTTTGAGCAATTAATCTTTTAAAGTCATATTATGATTTCTAACCATCCAAATATCCAAAAGCCCCAAATATGGGTGTTTTACACATTTATGAAGATAAACACTTCAAAAGAGTTAAACTATCCAAATAACTCAACCATAGATATTTTCAAGTAAACACACAAATATTTGGAAAATACTATTTTTGGCATGTACAAAGTTTTCGCAAAGTAACTTGAACTCACCTTGCTAGATTTAGCCTAAATCTAGATTTTTCTCCCAAACGTAAGCTCCTCCGAGACAACTTGCATCTTCAAGCTAAAATCTCCAAGAACCTAGATTCATAAGTTTCCAACCATAAATATTTATCCCTAAACACTTGGAATCAATTCCCCCAACATAATACATTCAAAACCACCAATAAATTGAAACCCTAATTTCCAAAACGAGGAGAAGAGAAGATTACCTCAATCACAACTTGAATCCACTAACAAAATGCTTCTAGGTTACCAAAATGAACTTCAAACTTCCTTTCTTGAAGAAGATGAGAGAGGATTAGAGCAACCCTAGAAAATGGAGGCGATAAGGAACACAAGTGTCTTGCTAGAAATCTTTAACAATGCTCTTTAATGGTAGCTTGGTTGCAAGATGAAAGCCTCAATCAAACCCTAACTTTGGAGTGAAGAAGGAAAGGGTTTTGGGTGAGGAAAATCGCCTAGAGAGAGAGAGAGGAATCGATCTTGCTGTTGAAATAAGAGAAAATGAGGCTGAATTCTCCAAAAATTGGGTATTCAAACAGAACCCGTCACCTCCACCGCGACTATGCCCAGTGCATTATCGCGTGGCATAGTCGCTACCACCTGCCACCCTACTGCTTGATTTCACGAAACTCTCCCCCTGTCGTGACATTGACCCTCACGACTATGCCCTGGGCATAGTCGCTGGTCACAGTCGCTGGTGACCTGCCAGTTGCTGTCCAAACTCTATTTTGACGTCCAAATCCGATTTTCAAGCTCGGGAACTTAAGTTGGCTGAATAATATCGCTTGTATGCATGAAAATCGCGTGTAGACACTTCATTAATTAGTCAAAGATTCGGGGTGTTACAATCCTCCCAACCTTAAAAGAGATTTCGTCCTCGAAATCTAGTTCTCGCACTTCCAACGGTTACCGAGTTCAAACTTATTCATGTTCCTTCAATTTCCAACTGAGACTTAAATTGTCCTTCTTGACCGAACTGCCCCGAAAATCTTTGCATCGATGCTCACACCTAATATCCCCTTAGGCTCATCACACTTACATCCGAGTAACGCTTAACTTACCAAAGCAGCTTATAACCACAAGACTTCGGTTGTCTCCCAACCTTAGATGTTCCATGCATCCCGATTCCGATTTCAGACTCTAATCACTCCAAGGTTTGTTTGCTAACGAACCCAACAGAATCATCAATTCTGATTATTCCTACCATTAATTGTTATCTACATCCAACGAGTTCTAATAGACTCCAAGAATCCATCCCAACATCAATCATCAAACCGACAGGTCCTGTAACCATACACGAAGTTATTCCACCAAAACCACTCATCATAGTTGAGCATCTTAAGGTTACTACAACCGTTACCATTATTTCATTTAAAATCGGACTACAATCCCCCGATTACACTAACGGTTTCCGACCTCAAACCCACAAAGGTTGACACCTAGTTATACCACCAAGCTTTGAACTCTAACAGGACTCCACACATGAGTTCCGTTTACCGAGTGTTTCCCCAAAACTAAGGTTGTCAACAAAACGGCTACACCAACCTTGAAATGCGTTACCGCAAGTCTAACCCTCCAATTACCACAACACATTGACTTTGCTATCGATATCATCTGGCCTATAGTCACGCCACGCGCTTGAACGCCCAACTCTTCACAGTCGAGGTTCTACACACTTACTTTCAACTGGGTTACTTAACTTCTCCAAAGTCCTAATGAGTTCAAGGTTTTCAAGTGCGTTATTCAATAAATATGTCAATCAATTAAACCTTACACAAAAAATTTCAACGCAAAGATTTTCATATCAAATAAATCGTACGTATAGAAAAACTACTATCATCAATTCGATAGTTACGCAAAACGGACACGCTCGTCCCACATATGAAAAATCATGTTAAAAATTATTTCATTGCAGTTCAGAATATCCCCAAAACGCAAAAGCGTAATAAACAACTTCTTTAAAATGAACCGCCACGGTTCTAGTATGGATTGACTCATGACATGCACGTAAAGTAATTGCCTGACTTTAAACAGGGTGCAATAAAAGGTGTGCACGTATTTCAAAAGAAGTCCCAACAACATTTGACTCCAAATTTTCCTTTTTAACCATAAAATGGCATGGAACAGGATTTACCAATCAAATTTGTGCGCGTCAGTTTATTACACGAAAACGATGAACAGTTCATAATCACACCTTAGTCAAACACAACTGACTTGTGTAAGTTCCAAATTTAAAGACAAAACCAATCCGTTTCCATCATTTGAAAATATCTACTAAAACGTCATAAAACCTCAAATTGGGGGTAGGCATGCAAGCTTGTAACACTCTCTTAGAAATTTTCTTGAAATGAAATAACATGCAACAAATAGTTCTCGACCAATTTCAAAAGATGAAATTCTTTAAATCAATTTCCAAAGTTTCTTCAACTGGTCACATAATGACACATGAGCAAAACGTTTCTGGCAAAACTTTTACACAACAATGCGGTTTTCCAAAACATATGAGGAAATAAGTGTTAATAATTTGTTGACACCAACAGGGTTCAAACCTATTTTCAAATCCCAGTTTGCACCAACGGTGCACATCAAAGTTCAAATCATAGGTGTTCCCATGCTCCCTAAGTTTAAGAAATTCATTTTTCTCCAAAATTCTCAACACGGAGCATTTTCATCAAAAGTTCTGTACTAGCAACTTAAAACGTCAAAATGTCGTTGCTTAAAAAATGTACTTGTCAAAAATACTCAAAATACCCATTTCCTACAAAACCAAAAAGTTTTCAATTTTCCAAAATATTCGGCAAATCAAAATTGACCAATGTCAACGACTCATACATTCGTGTTTTTTTTCAAATATCACGTATCGTAAACCATCCGTGATCCCCACACCGCTAAAACATGCTTCGACCAAATGGCCTTTCATTTAAACAAGGAGTTAATAAAACATTTTCATGCACGACTCGTTTATCAAAATGTCGAGAACCAATAGTTACCAAGCTATGCATACCCCTAAGTCGATATAACGCCTTTACATGAAATGATAATAAAACATTTAACTGACCGAAAGCGCACCAAGCAAATTATTATGAAATGTCACCAAAATGTTCTTTCATGCATCACTTAAGCCACGTATAAACCAATCCATACACTGAACCATTTGCAACGAAATACTTAATAACACAAATGCTTGAAAGAAAAGTTACGCGACACTTGAGTTCCAAACTCATCTCTTTTAGTCGCCTTATGGCATAAAATTAACATTTCTCAACAAAACTCGAGTGGGACAAAATACCCAACATAATTCATGAACTTTTCACATAAGAAAGTAGAGTATGCACATTGTAAAATTATACCCACACGACACAAAACGTCGTACAACAAAACTCCATGAAATTCAACGAACTCAATGACTCCAAGTCAACAAAATAACACCAAACATTGTGCATCCAAAGTCAAATTGCATTAAGCAAAATCATGGCTAAAATACCAAATTCCAAAACTCTTTCTATGGTAATACCACATAAACAACATTGTTTAACAATTCACATTAAACAAATTCTCCAAAATAGTTTTACACAGACATCATGGAAGATAACTTTCCGTCCAAACTCTAACATATGTGGAGGAGATCCAATGTTAAAGTCACAAGCCGTAGTTACTTGCCCAACATCTTAAACATCATAAAAATATGATTATCATTATATTCGAAAGCAATGTTGAACAATAATGAAATAAAGCAAAACAAATCCCGGCGGAGTTTGCAACTCCTGCAATAAAATAATTTCATGTAGGTTCGAAAACCCATAATTTGAAATCTTGTGCGTGTGCTAAACATTTTCCAAAATTTGTAATACAATCCATATAAGGATTTGAAACACAAGAAATAGTTGATGCAATTTATTTTCAAAATAAACTTTGTGCATGACCTAGTCGGCATTCAACGTCTCAACTCATACTCCTCCATAATCCTCCGACCCACTATTTTCACCCGGACGTTCAAACCTCTTAAGGCAAGTTGGGAATTATATCCATTAACCTCACGGTTTTTCCTCAAATCAAAGTCGGCTCAATATTTCTATGGTTCCAATTCAACCATCAGTCTTGACCCGAAATGGTCTACTTAAAGCAAATATCATACTTATCGTCACTCCAAGTGACTAATACTAGAATCGTTCATCTATTCCAACGACTACTAGCTTAGAACCTCTTTCACAACTCCAACGGTCATCACATTAAAGTAATTCAAGTATGAACATGTACTAGTAGGTTCACCATGACACTGGCCAGGTGCCATTATGAACACACCGTACATGATTATCCTTGTTACTCTCGACGTGATTCTCGTTTCTAACAACATTCATTGACCTCGAAACATCCTATCTTAAAGTGCCTACAAGTGAATTTCACTCTCATTTACTTAAACAAACGCTAGTTTGAGTCTAGGTATCCAAAATCAACACCTAAATCTCTCAAATTTATGCTCTGATACCATCTTGTAACACCCTCAAATTTGGAACGAGCAACTAACTTTAAAATTCAATAAAATAACCAAAATAGATATAATCGCTTCTACAATTCATTCCTTAAAATACCTCGGAATTTAAAACATCATAAGTCCACAATAAAATAACTTAATTGGGTGTTACTTAACACAACACAAGTTGCTAGTCCAAACAATTGCGAAAGACTTCACTAATTAAGTCACCTCTCGTGCACTATACTAGCACTCGCCACTTCACAATGTAGCTAGAGCTACCCCAACCTGAGCCTGTTGCACATGCCGACAAATAAAAAGGTTAGGCTAATGCCTAGTGAGTTCAAGCATTTTATCATGACTATGTAAAATCATAAATCGAAAGAGTAGTAGTTTAGTCATGATTTCAAAAGAGTTTACTATAATTGCAATTCATCCATTTTCCAACTCACACAATTACGTGAATAATATATTAGGCAAAGCCTTCAAATATGGTTGACAATAAATACTCGACCCGTAAAACATGTAAAACCATCCATTTAATTATAACCTTTCTTTGAAAAGATAATACGAAGCAATACTCACGCAAACGTAAAATGTCATAAAAATCCAAATACCATAAACGGGGGAGACCCGTATCCGTTGAAGGTGGAGGTAACACATAAGTATACCACCCATACAATGTTCATCGTACAACCCTCGCGACTGGACCCTCCATCCAAGGGTTCCTACGACTTCTCAACAAGTTCCACCTCAAGAGACAGTTGACCTTAGTTTCCGTCTCCAAGACTCCACCTCAAGGCCCGACACACTTAGGATCACCTCCAAGGCACCCTCTATAAGCGGCGGGGGTCCTA
The DNA here is from genome assembly GCA_033807775.1 of Saussurea involucrata. Lineage (NCBI taxonomy): Eukaryota > Viridiplantae > Streptophyta > Magnoliopsida > Asterales > Asteraceae > Saussurea > Saussurea involucrata. The sequence goes on along the minus strand of CM066320.1, from coordinate 180,037,913 downwards.
GCGCCTACCTCCCAGGTAGCACCTCCGGACTCAACCCTCCTAGTGTCCACTTGAAAAGTTAAGGTTAAAAGACATGAGTTCCGAGGTACAACCTCAAGATACCCAATCGACCATTACCAACGACTGACTAACATGCCTATGGATCCAATGCAACACAATCTAAAACAACATGCCTATCCGAAATGACTCACTCACCCAAGCATGTAAATATCAACAACGTGCAATAATATGCAAAACGGTGCAATAAAAGCAACCCATAAACAAGACTCCACATCGAGCCATTTAAACCGGACAATTGTTCCCAAGACTTTCTCACAGTCAAAACCGAGCAAAGTGCTCCAAGCTTGCTAGACCCATAACTAGCGGTCATCATCACATAAAATGCGTTTAAACATTGTTTAGACAGACAATACCACGAAATCATCATTAACCCCAAAACTCGACACAGTTAAACAAAAAGGTTTTCCAGAAGGACTCACACCCTTATTATTCTCAAAATGACCCATAACACTAAAAGTGCATTTCTCAATTGGTTTATAAAATCAATTACGCTAACATGATCAAACCATCCAATAAACCTCATTTTGAGCAATTAATCTTTTAAAGTCATATTATGATTTCTAACCATCCAAATATCCAAAAGCCCCAAATATGGGTGTTTTACACATTTATGAAGATAAACACTTCAAAATAGTTAAACTATCCAAATAACTCAACCATAGATATTTTCAAGTAAACACACAAATATTTGTAAAATACTATTTTTGGCATGTACAAAGTTTTCGCAAAGTAACTTGAACTCACCTTGCTAGATTTAGGCTAAATCTAGATTTTTCTCCCAAACGTAAGCTCCTCCGAGACAACTTGCATCTTCAAGCTAAAATCTCCAAGAACCTAGATTCATAAGTTGCCAAACTTAAATACTTCCCGCGCTAGTTAACTAGCACCAAACTAGCGCGGAGAACCTGCACTTCCATTTCAGCCGAAAATGGCCCTTTCTCAAACCCAATTCATCCCAAAACGATTTTTAAGCCTCCAAAAAGAAATTATGGATGTCCTAAACCTTTCCCCACAATTACCAATCATCAAAGTATCATTTAATCTAATGAAACTCATTCAATGATTCATGATTCAAACCCAAAATTATCATATCTTTCTAAAATTACCAAAACCCACTTCAAAAACTCATATAGAACCTAATACACATAAAAGAGAGAATTATATAGATTCATACCTTTGTTTTCTTGATGTGAATCCTAAAACCCAGCTGATATAATCAGTTCCCTTCTTTGTTCTTGACCTTCCTTCTTCAAATTCACCCTCTTTTTCTCTCCTTTCTCTTTGCAAAAAGAACACACACACAAACACACTTTTGGTAATTGCTAAGTGTGTCTAAATGAGGACACCTCCTCCTATTGTAATGAAAGAGGCGGTGGATGAGAATGAGATATTCTCATCTACCAAACAAACCCTAAACTTATCCTATTTGGCAAAACACACCCTTATGCTTCTATATTAAAAATAAAACTTACCCCTTAACTTCTAACTCTATAAAATACTTTTAACCACACTTAAACTTTATAAAATTTCCCAAATCCACCTTAACTAAAATAATACTATTAAAATAATTAAATAATATACCTGGTTATTACACTTCTAGGTTACCAAAATGAACTTCAAGCTTCCTTTCTTGAAGAAGATGAGAGAGGATTAGAGCAACCCTAGAAAATGGAGGCGATAAGGAACACAAGTATCTTGCTAGAAATCTTTAACAATGCTCTTTAATGGTAGCTTGGTTGCAAGATGAAAGCCTCAATCAAACCCTAGCTTTGGAGTGAAGAAGGAAAGGGTTTTGGGTGAGGAAAATCGCCTAGAGAGAGAGATGAATCGATCTTGCTGTTGAAATAAGAGAAAATCATCAGATATTTTGTAGCAAACTATCTAATTGATTTGGTGAATATGTATTGGAACGGAATCGACCAACAAACTGAATTTAGATGAGTTTTTAGAGTAAAAATTGACTCCAGATCGAAGTCCCGATATTGAAATCCGGTATGAGTTCCGGAATTTGATAGAATCCGGAATTGGGATTGGATCCGGAATTTGATAGAATCCAGAATTGGGATTGGATCCGGAATTTGATAGGATCCGGAAATGGGTTGGATCCGGAAGTGGATAAGGATCCGGAATTAAGTTGGGAATCCGGAAATTGGGCGATCCGGAATGGATCCGGAATGGATCCGGTTCCGGTGGCGATCCGGAATTGATCCGAAAGTGGGTAAGGATCCGGAATTTGATTGGATCCGGAATTTAATATATTAGGCAAAGCCTTCAAATATGGTTGACAATAAATACTCGACCCGTAAAACATGTAAAACCATCCATTTAATTATAACCTTTCTTTGAAAACATAATACGAAGCAATACTCACGCAAACGTAAAATGTCATAAAAATCCAAATACCGTAAACGGGGGAGACCCGTATCCGTTGAAGGTGGAGGTAACACATAAGTATACCACCCATACAACGTTCATCGTACAACCCTCGCGACTGGACCATCCAAGGGTTCCTACGACTTCTCAACAAGTTCCACCTCAAGAGACAGTTGACCTTAGTTTCCGTCTCCAAGACTCCACATCAAGACCCGGCACACTTAGGATCACCTCCAAGGCACCCTCTATAAGCGGCGGGGGTCCTAGCGCCTACCTCCCAGGTAGCACCTCCGGACTCAACCCTCCTAGTGTCCACTTGAAAAGTTAAGGTTATAAGACATGAGTTCCGAGGTCCAACCTCAAGATACCTAATCGACCATTACCAACGACTGACTAACATGCCTATGGATCCAATGCAACACAGTCTAAAACAACATGCCTATCCGGAATGACTCACTCACCCAAGCATGTAAATATCAGCAACGTGCAATAATATGCAAAACGGTGCAATAAAAGCAACCCATAAACAAGACTCCACATCGAGCCATTTAAACCGGACAATTGTTCCCAAGACTTTCTCACAGTCAAAACCGAGCAAAGTGCTCCAAGCTTGCTAGACCCATAACTAGCGGTCATAATCACATAAAATGCGTTTAAACATTGTTTAGACAGACAATACCACGAAATCATCATTAACCCCAAAACTCGACACAGTTAAACAAAAAGGTTTTCCCGAAGGACTCACACACTTATTATTCTCAAAATGACCCATAACACTAAAAGTGCATTTCTCAATTGGTTTATAAAATCAATTACGCTAACATGATCAAACCATCCAATAAACCTCATTTTGAGCAATTAATCTTTTAAAGTCATATTATGATTTCTAACCATCCAAATATCCAAAAGCCCCAAATATGGGTGTTTTACACATTTATGAAGATAAACACTTCAAAAGAGTTAAACTATCCAAATAACTCAACCATAGATATTTTCAAGTAAGACACACAAATATTTGGAAAATACTATTTTTGGCATGTACAAAGTTTTCGCAAAGTAACTTGAACTCACCTTGCTAGATTTAGTCTAAATCTAGATTTTTCTCCCAAACGTAAGCTCCTCCGAGACAACTTGCATCTTCAAGCTAAAATCTCCAAGAACCTAGATTCATAAGTTTTCAACCATAAATATTTATCCCTAAACACTTGGAATCAATTCCCCCAACATAATACATTCAAAACCACCAATAAATCGAAACCCTAATTTCCAAAACGAAGAGAAGAGAAGATTACCTCAATCACAACTTGAATCCACCAACAAAATGATTCTTGTAACAACCCATATTCCATATGTACAATTAACATACATTTCATAACATAATTTCATCCAAAGATACATCATATTTCATATTCGGTCCCATAGTCTTGCTAAACATAATAAGTAATTCAATACAAACTCTTTCGACTAAATAATTTACATTATGACTAATAACAAAGTCACAAGTACAAAAACGCTTCATGATATTCTTAACACAAGTCTTCCCAAAAAGCTAATCATAGATTATCTTATCATTGATCCTTACTTGCTCCATGACCTGGAATACATATTTTTAAAACAAAATGAGGGTTAGACCTTGAGGTCTAGTGAGAAATCCTCGTTAGTTAAAGAAAACATTTGCACAACATCATACACATAAATTCACATAAGAATACCAACTATGACTCATGCATCATGTATCTTTCCATCTCTTTCTCTTTCTCTTTCTCTTGGCCATATTAATTGGTAGCAAGCCAATTAATTATTTTACACCGCTGTACTAAATACAGCCAACACCACTGTCCCTCTGTACAGCCAACTTTCACCGGTCCTAAGCCCGGCCAACTAGCACTCATGCAATGTAATACTCATATAAACACCATATGCACAATATTACACTCATACACATATATGTATTCCATTTGAAAACATTTTTTTAATAAAAACTCACCTTAACCTTAGCACATCGATACACGCTCCGGGACACACTTTAGCTCAACCCGAACACCTGAATTGGCGCCATAAGAATGGTGTTAAACCATCTAGTTATGTCCCAAATCCATTCCTAATAAGCCCCAAAACAACACTTAGGTGATACCACAAACATATCCTCAAACCGTACACAAAACGAAACCCGAAAACACAAAACAGTGCCCGGCGCTACTGCCCGTGCTAGATAACTCGCGCCACAATGGGCGCGGGGCAATGGACCAGAGAACGACGCTACTTCCCGCGCTAGTTAACTAGCACCAAACTAGCGCGAAGAACCCGCACTTCCATTTCAGCCGAAAATGGCCCTTTCTGAAACCCAATTCATCCCAAAACGATTTTTAAGCCTCCAAAAAGAAATTATGGATGTCCTAAACCTTTCCCCACAATTACCAATCTTCAAAGTATCGTTTAATCTAATGAAACTCATTCAATGATTCATGATTCAAACCCAAAATTATCATATCTTTCTAAAATTACCAAAACCCACTTCAAAAACTCATATAGAACCTAATACACATAAAAGAGAGAATTATATAGATTCATACCTTTGTTTTCTTGATGTGAATCCTAAAACCCAGCTGATATAATCAGTTCCCTTCTTTGTTCTTGACCTTCCTTCTTCAAATTCACCCTCTTTTTCTCTCCTTTCTCTTTGCAGAAAGAACACACACACAAACACACTTTTGGTAATTGCTAAGTGTGTCTAAATGAGGACACCTCCTCCTATTGTAATGAAAGAGGCGGTGGATGAGAATGAGATATTCTCATCTACCAAACAAACCCTAAACTTATCCTATTTGGCAAAACACACCCTTATGCTTCTATATTAAAAATAAAACTTACCCCTTAACTTCTAACTCTATAAAATACTTTTAACCACACTTAAACTTTATAAAATTTCCCAAATCCACCTTAACTAAAATAATACTATTAAAATAATTAAATAATATACCTGGTTATTACACTTCTAGGTTACCAAAATGAACTTCAAACTTCCTTTCTTGAAGAAGATGAGAGAGGATTAGAGCAACCCTAGAAAATGGAGGCGATAAGGAACATAAGTATCTTGCTAGAAATCTTTAACAATGCTCTTCAATGGTAGCTTGGTTGCAAGATGAAAGCCTCAATCAAACCCTAGCTTTGGAGTGAAGAAGGAAAGGGTTTTGGGAGAGGAAAAACGCCTAGAGAGAGAGAGGAATCGATCTTACTGTTGAAATAAGAGAAAATGAGGTTGAACTCTCCAAAAATCGGGTATTCAAACAGAACCCGTCACCTCCACCGCGACTATGCCCTCGCGACTATGCCCAGGGCATTGTCGCGTGGCATAGTCGCTACCACCTGCCACCCTACTGCTTGATTTCACGAAACTCTCCCCCTGTCGCGACATTGACCCTCGCGACTATGCCCAGGGCATAGTCGCTGGTCACAGTCGCTGCTGTCCAAACTCTCTTTTGACGTCCAAATCCGATTTTCAAGCTCGGAAACTTAAGTTGGCTGAATAATATCGCTTGTATGCATGAAAATCGCGTGTAGACACATCATTAATTAGTCAAAGATTCGGGGTGTTACACTATCGTCAAAACGTACCCAAACGTTATGGGCTTCAGCGATTGTGACATAACGATAGTGACAGTGTCACTATCACATGGCATATGGCCCAAACAGTACCAAGGCCCAAAAACTCAACTTTTCTCACACGAAATACCCTTGATTATCTTAGGAACTAAAAGCAAGGATTTCCTATCAAAAAATCTATCACCTAGAAGCTATAGTAATGCATGAGGTGACTTTTACTTACCGAAATTCGGGTGTTACACAAGGTTGGGTGTTACTAAAACCCAATAATAGTCGCTATCACAAAGATGCAGAAGACATCACCCAATCACTACATCCTTCATGTGCATCTAACTAGCACTCAACTCTTCACGGTGTCGCTAGCACCATTTCCCAACACGGACCTGATGCACATGATGACAAATAAAAAGATTAGGCTTAACGTCTAGTGAGTTCAAGAGTTTACATCATTTATATGAAACGGTAAACTATAAGAATGCTATTTTAAATCACATTTTTATAAAGTAAAATATATGACATATGAAAGCAACATCTTTTCTTAAACCCACATTTTCGTGATGAAAAACACCAATATAAAACATACATTCAAATATGACTTTGAAACCCAATACTCACCCAAAACACAAATAAGGATTCATATTCAAATACTGAAAACGTGGATAAAACTCTATTATCCAGAACAACCAAAAACATGGACAAGGTTTAGTAATTAAAGCCACAAATCGTGGATAATAATCCATACTCAAAACGTCATCGAAAATATGGATAATACTCGATACCCAAAGCAACACCTTTCGGTGGCGGGGTAGACCCGATTCCATCGAATGTGGCGAGACACAAAGTTAAGGCACTTGTCATCGTTAATCACACAACACTTCACAACTTAAACTCTAAATGTCCCTACGACTCCTTAACAAGTTTCACCTCAAGAGTCGGTTGACCTTAGTGTCAATTCTTATGAATTCCACCTTAAGGCCCGACACACTTAAGGACTACCTATAAGGTACTAACTCAAGCGGCGGAGATCCTAGTGCCTACCTCCAAGGTAGCACCTCAAGACTCAACCCTTCTAGTGCCTACTTGAAAAGTTTAAAGTCATGAAACATGGGTCCCAGATTCCAACCCTGCAATACCCATTCGACCATCAACACAAGATAACACACATGCCTATGGTTCTAATGAATCACAGTCTAGATTACATGACTCCAAAAGAATGTCCAACACCCTCAAAACATGTAATTTACAAATAAATATGTTTCAAATGCATTTAAATCCAAAAGCCCAACATAGATCAATTTAAATTGGATTAATGTCCCCAAGACTTTTTGAAGTCAAAATCGAACCAAAAGCTCAACAAATCAATTGACTATTTGATAACAGTCATAATACGCGATAACACGTTTATGCAGACACATGCTCCAAAGACATGAATAACTCACAAACACAACTTTAGATTGGGACAAAATATTTTCCAAATGAAATCATACCATTTATACTTTCAGAAAGCCCCATAACACGAGAATATGCATTTTCCCAAACCACTCACTAAAATGATTTTTTACCAAATAGTCTCCGTTAATAAGGTAAATCATTAAATACATTTACTTATGATTCATTTATCAAACTACCCAAAAATCCCAAATATGAGTGTTTCACAAGATTTGTAACCAAATACTCTAAATAAACAAAACTCGTCAAATATTCCAACATTTGATAATTATTAACTAAAACACATAAATACTTCAAAATGGGCAATTTCGGCATGTAAATAGTTTTCACAAAGCAGTTTCAACTCACCTTGCTAGATTTAGACTAAATTCATGCTTTTACCACAATCTTGAGCTTCTAAAAATAAAAACTTTAGATCTCCATGCTAATTTCTAGATTTAACATCTCTTTTACTCCCAAAACAAAAACAAAGGAAACCCAAGAAAAATGAGGATTGTTGGTGCAAAGAAACCAAACCATAACTTAATAAGGAAGGAGATGAAGATGGGAAGGTTACATATACCAAATACTCTTGAATCCTTCAACAAGCTCCAACTCTCTTGATCTAGCCTTGAAGAAAATGGAGAACTTTGAAACAAAAATCGCCTCAATCTGTGAAAGGATGAGGAAGATATAATGAAGAAAGACCCTGAAAAATCAGATTTTAACCTCCTAGATATGCTCCACGATAGTGACATGTGATTGTGCCTTGGCACAATCGCTGGTCACAATTGCTCAGGATGTACCGAGGCTCATACCCTCTCCGTCATAGTGACCAGCGATTGTGCCCTATGGCTCTATCGCATGGCACAATCGCACGCCAGGACCTTTTTTCGACCGTTTCTCTACCGTTATCCCGGTCGTTCCTCCACCAATTATAGAAAACTTGGGGTGTTGCATTATATAATTAAAAATTTATATAATATTTTAGTATTATTTAATAGTGGTTGGGTCTCGCAAGTTTTTGGTGTTCCGGTTCATGTTTGTGACCTTTCTTCTTCCAAAGAAGTAGAATCGGTTCCTTGCAATGTTGATCTTTTATCCACAAATGGTAGGTGGACCTTTCGAGGATGCACAAACAAACCATGTTTGATATGGTAAGAGTATTTCCAATGTGCTTGTAAAATGCCTTATTGTTGTCATTTTCCTCTAACCAATCGACATAGTCACCTGCAAATGGTATTTCTCGATAGTGGACGTCAAATATGACGTTTCACTGTTTAAAATTCAAAACTTTAAAACTATTTTTTTGTTGTTAATTTTATTTTCACATTTAATAATGTTATATATGAAAAATTGCATTAAAATGAAACCAACTTTGACATGATTACTATTTTGAGAAACCAACTTTTAAAGTTATCATTTTAGAGTCTAAACTAAACTTTATATTTATTTAAGGGTCTTATTTACCTGTTAAACAAGTAACACACGTTACCCATAGATGATGTGGCAAGAATTTTTTTATTTATGAAAAGTTTACATAAATGTTTAAAAAGCCACCTCATTTATTTAAAACTACATTCCACATCTATTTAATAAATAAAAAAACAATAAACTTGGAAATAAGAGGAAATATTAAAAATCAAATAAAGATAGTAAACCTTCCACATCGCCTCGGTCCTCATCGCCTCCACATCCAAGATCCAGCCCTTCTTTTTTATTTGCCCAGTAACTACATCACCGTTCACCCACATATTAGAACATCTCCAACATCTTCCCCATTTTGGAGAAAATGAGGATTTTGGTCCTAAACTCATCTACAAGCCCTTCCCTATTTTGGAGAAAGTTGGAGATTCCTTCAAATTTTCTCCATATTTGAAGAATACCCCAAAACTAGAAATCCCTAAAATGAAGAATCTGTTGGAGATGGAAACAATTTTTTTTGGGGATTTTGACTTTTGCTTTCCTATTTTGGAAAAAAATTTAGGGAAGCTGTTGGAGATGCTCTTACCATCCGGCATCACCCACGGCCCTTCATCATTTTAGATTTGCTATTAAAAATATAAACATGACATGGTTTATTAGTTGACATTGACATGAGCCATGTCATCTTTAATAGGTCATTAGGTAAATTATACCCTTAAATAAATAATAAGTTTGATCTAGACCCTAAAACGATAACTTTAAAAGTTGATTCTCCAAAATAGGAATTAGATCAAAGTTAATTTCATTTTGATGATATCTTCCCTTATATATATATATTAACAACTTGATATAATAATAGTAAAAAAATACTATATTATTATAATATGATATATGTTTTTCAAATATGTGGTTTGACCTAAAATAAGTTTTGTTAATAAATCCTGTACTTTAGTGTTTTTATTGTTATGGTCGAAGATGATGAAAACTGATACCAAATTCTATGGGTGTTCATGATTGAAATTAATTGGATTTAGATGGATCCGATCTGATCTATTGGATGTTGTCATCCGATCTAATCCATCTAAACATTGATTGGACATCCAATCTATTAAATCGGTTCCATCTATTGAATATTACCATTAGTTATCCATTGGATCGAAATAGACTTATCCAATATTTTGCTTCAATATTCATCCTATTAATCCACCATTCAACCAATTATTCATATATCTTCACAAGTTATGAAAAAACAATGAATATAAATATCAACCAAAAAACAATATCATAAAATATTAATAATTATATATATATATAGATATTAATTGGATGATAATTAGATGATCATTGAATTGGATATGTTCGACTCTTATTGGATGTTGGACTGCTATTCAAGAACCAGCTGATTCAATTTGAATATTGAAATTTTAGATCCGATCCGGTTATCATTGAACATTCAGTTATGGTCGGTTGACTAAAATTAACTCGGATAAATTTATACACACCCTCAATTGAATATTATTTTTTATTGTACATGCAAAATGTTGGACAACCTAAGGGGGGGGGAGGTTGTATTTAAAATCTTTTACTTTCAAAAATTCTTTTATAAATAAATACAGTACAGAAACAGTATAAATAAATCAGAGTATACAAATAGTAAATACACAACAATTATATAAACAGATATAATTAAAATGCACAGAGATTATATAAATAAATATAAATGCAAAGCAGTTTATATAAATAAATATAATAAAGCACAGCGGAATAAATAAAGAGATAAGGGATAGAGATACTTGACACAGAGATTTACTGATTTACCACCAACTGTGATAAACCAGCAGCCGAGACACTTCTCGACACGATCCAATAAATGTATTCTTTACGGTAGAAATACAAACCAAGTACAAAGGTATTGTAATAGTTTCTCAAGCCTCTGCTATGAGATAAACAGGATCACACACCCGTTATTCAAAAACTTACAAGAGGAGTATAACTCACAATGGGTAATCACTCTTGTATAATATCTCACACTTGGATATTTTATAAAAAATATTTTATAAAATATATATTATAAATAGTTGAGAGAGCTGAGAGGTGGTAGCAGCTTGTTGTTACTGTTCTTGTATTCTGAGGTCTGCCTTCTCTTCTCCAGCATGCATGTATATATATCATGAAGCTCCAACGGCTTTGTGCAGCCGCGGTATACCGCCAAAAGCATGCGGTATACCGCCGTCAGAAAAGTGCACTGACACACCAAACGGCTACATGCAAAGTTGGCAGGAAAAAGTACCCGCGGTATACCGGCTGGGTCTCGCGGTATACCGCCGTCAGGAAAAGCCACTCCAACCAATCAGAGATGCACACGGACTGCCGCGGTATACCGGCTGAACACCCGCGGTATACCGCCAAAAGTGTACCCGCGGTATACCGGGTATTCCCCACGGTATACCGTCGTCAGAAAAGAAACTTTCCAGGACAGCAACCAAATCTTGCTGATCTTCTTAAAACCTTTATTAATTTATGGGTTTTTAGAAATATCCAAGTGGTATATTATTTTAGGGTGTTTATCATTATTAGTTATAAACAATAATGACGACGTAAACACTTCCGTCTTGAACCCTTCAGATTAAATCTTCGTGTTCTTCAACAACTGCACACTTGGATTAAATTGTTAGATAAACAATAATACGGTGTGTTTGTAATCATCAAAATAAATATATATAAATATATAGAGATGTGGTACACTTGCACCAACAATCTCCCCCTTTTTGATGATGACAAACACAACCGCTAAGCAAGAGCATATGCGGTTTCTCTCCCCCGTTTGTCGAAACAAAAAGGGTCAAGAAAGACGGTATGCTTCCCCTCGAGAGATGCTCCCCCTCAAAATATGCATATAATTGAGGTAGCATACACTCATGGGTAAAAGAGCTAAAAACGCTCCCCCTCAAATTAATAACGATATCAAATTTGATTTTATAAAATTTGAGGGATAAAATAAAATGCAAAAAGCAATAGAGACAAAGATATACAAACCAATACGAAACACTTGCACCAAAACGGATCTTAAGGCTTCAATATTCGGTTAATTTTATGTGATAAAAAAAAATCACCACGTATTATGACCTCGTCAGGTAACCACGTATTATAACCTCGGCAGGTAACCACGTATTATAACCTCGGCAGGTAACCACGTATTATAACCTCGGCAGGTAACACCTACAAAAGGCAAAGAAAATATTTCGTGGTACCCTTTTCTTATGGGTCCTTTTAACAGTTAGTATACAACATAAACTGCAAAAAAATATGTTGTCGACATAAAACAAAATACGACAACATATAAAACCATAAAAATGGTTTAAAACCACAAACGCATCCCACCGGGATTGTCAACATTAAACATTCCTTTCGGAATCCATTTTCTAACCATTTTAATTTTACGATCGTATTCATCATAGACGTAAAAAGAAGTATGCGGATTAACATTTTTCTTAGGATTCGCAAACTTATTATTATACATAAACGCATGTGATTTTCTCGACATATAATTCACATAATTCATTTTAGGAATATACGGAGGTTTTTGCGTTTTATTTTTAACAACAAATTTAGGTTTTTCAAAAACCTTTTTAATTGGCATACAATCACATTTTTCAATACACGTATTTGAACCAATGCCTTTTCGGCAATTTATACGATTTGATATATTAAGCATTTTAAGCACTTTATCATTGCTATTTTGAAATGCATTAGCTAACAGATTATCTTTTTCATATAAATCGCATTTAGCTTTTAAACATGCATTATCATTTTCAAGTATATCGCATTTTGTACATAAAATATCTTCATGTGTCTTTTTATTTAAGCATGCAATTTCTTTATTTAAAACATCTAAATCATGAGCAGATTTTTGTTTACCGTCATCTATTTCCTTTTTATATACAGATACGGTTTCTTTTAAATTAGAAATTTCATCTTTATATTTATTTGCGAGAGCGGCCATAGCATGAAATGATTTATATAATTCGTCAAGATTATTTTCATCGTCACTATAATAATTATCACTATAATTACTATCACAATTATTTTTAGAATAATATGATGAAGATACCTCATTATCATGGTCGGCCATGAAACAAAAATTTTTGGCCTCATTTATGCTTGCGCTCAACGCGCCTCCAACCAAAGCTTTTGGTGTGTTGATTTGTTTTGCTCGATTCGGACACACACTTGCATAGTGATCCTTGTCACCACACACATAGCAAAAGCCTTTCTTTTTATTGGCTTTTTCATCGTCGCTAGATTCGTCATAATTGTCTTCACTTTTGTGGACGTTGCGACTTTGGTTTTTCCTACCACGACGGTAGTCTTCATTTTCTTGAAACCTATCAATATTGGCAAACTTTTTGTTAGAAAGAAGCTTAGAAAGTTTTCTTACCAACTTGACTAAATCGTCAAGATTTTCGGGTTCATCATCGGATGAACTTGCATCTTCCTCCTCTTCCTTTTCTTTTGAGGCAACGACCTTGAGAGCGATGGATTTCTTTTTGACTTGCTCCCGGACTTGATTTCTTTTTAGTGCGATTTCGTGCACTTTAAGATTGCCGATGAGATCATCGAGCTTCATAGTTGCGAGATCTCGGGAGTCTTCCAAGGATGTGATTTTTGCCATCCACTCCGAAGGAAGTGCTCGAAGAATTTTCCTTACATAGTCTTCGTTAGGATAAGTGCGACCTAATCCCTTCAAAGTAGTCATGATGAGGTTAAAACGTTTAAACATTGAGTCGATTGACTCATCTTTTGACATTTCAAATAATTCATAATCATGAACTAAAATGTTTATTTTAGAACTTTTAACTTGAGTATTTCCACGATGAGTGTCACTCAAGCTTTGCCAGATTTGATTAGCAGTTTTACAGGTATATACTCTTTCTATTTCATCGGAAGTTAAAGCAGCATATAATATATTTTTAGCCTCAAAATTTAAACAAAAAAGAGATTCTTCAGCGGGAGTCCAGTCTTTAACAGGTTTATCAACAATAACATTATTTTTTATGATGGTAGGATTAAAATTCCCATTTTCTATAATATCCCAAATTTTTTGACTTTTGCCACGAACGTGACATTCAAATAGCTCGGCCCAAATGCCAAACTTTTCAGTATCTATCAAAGGAGTTTTAGAGAACACAAAATTAGTTTGTTGAGCCATTTAAAAAAAATTAAAGAAATGACTTTAAAAATTTAAACAGAAAATTTTTGAAAGCCCCGCTCTGATACCAAATGTTGGACAACCTAAGGGGGGGGGAGGTTGTATTTAAAATCTTTTACTTTCAAAAATTCTTTTATAAATAAATACAGTACAGAAACAGTATAAATAAATCAGAGTATACAAATAGTAAATACACAACAATTATATAAACAGATATAATTAAAATGCACAGAGATTATATAAATAAATATAAATGCAAAGCAGTTTATATAAATAAATATAATAAAGCACAGCGGAATAAATAAAGAGATAAGGGATAGAGATACTTGACACAGAGATTTACTGATTTACCACCAACTGTGATAAACCAGCAGCCGAGACACTTCTCGACACGATCCAATAAATGTATTCTTTACGGTAGAAATACAAACCAAGTACAAAGGTATTGTAATAGTTTCTCAAGCCTCTGCTATGAGATAAACAGGATCACACACCCGTTATTCAAAAACTTACAAGAGGAGTATAACTCACAATGGGTAATCACTCTTGTATAATATCTCACACTTGGATATTTTATAAAAAATATTTTATAAAATATATATTATAAATAGTTGAGAGAGCTGAGAGGTGGTAGCAGCTTGTTGTTACTGTTCTTGTATTCTGAGGTCTGCCTTCTCTTCTCCAGCATGCATGTATATATATCATGAAGCTCCAACGGCTTTGTGCATCCGCGGTATACCGCCAAAAGCATGCGGTATACCGCCGTCAGAAAAGTGCACTGACACACCAAACGGCTACATGCAAAGTTGGCAGGAAAAAGTACCCGCGGTATACCGGCTGGGTCTCGCGGTATACCGCCGTCAGGAAAAGCCACTCCAACCAATCAGAGATGCACACGGACTGCCGCGGTATACCGGCTGAACACCCGCGGTATACCGCCAAAAGTGTACCCGCGGTATACCGGGTATTCCCCACGGTATACCGTCGTCAGAAAAGAAACTTTCCAGGACAGCAACCAAATCTTGCTGATCTTCTTAAAACCTTTATTAATTTATGGGTTTTTAGAAATATCCAAGTGGTATATTATTTTAGGGTGTTTATCATTATTAGTTATAAACAATAATGACGACGTAAACACTTCCGTCTTGAACCCTTCAGATTAAATCTTCGTGTTCTTCAACAACTGCACACTTGGATTAAATTGTTAGATAAACAATAATACGGTGTGTTTGTAATCATCAAAATAAATATATATAAATATATAGAGATGTGGTACACTTGCACCAACACAAAACATTATGTTTAAATTTTATCATTCTCTTAACAACCATGTTTGAATTGGTTGGTCTCCATTCCCACTTCCTAATCTATCTATTGAAGAATATTCAGCCATAAATGTCATTGGTCAATTTGTCACGGTATAAATAGATTAGGAAGTGAGAAGAGATATAGTGGATTAGATTAACAAAATATATGTTTGTAATTTAAAAATACTTATGATCGATTATATAGAGTGAATTTACATGTTTGGTCCTTCTGGTTTATCTAAAATTATATTGTGAGTTCTTAAATTAAAATAATTATGGAAAAAACTATGATTTACATTTTGTCACGCCCTGAGTTTTTATGGTTTACATTTTGTAATTTCCTAAGCTTCAGCCACTAACTACGTTTAAAACTATTAGGGCATGTTTGTTAGCAGCTTAATGAAACACATAGCTTATTCAGTCAGCTATACATGACTGTTTGGTAGTGGCTTAATGATATAGAAAGTGACTTATTTATTAAGCTTTTAGGATGGAGCTTTATGCAGAAAGCCATGTTTTGTCCAAACCAGTCTCTCCCAATTAAAAAATATGGTCCTTCCACATATGAAAACACCCTCCCAAACAAAAACTTCTCCAATCTATACAGAAAGATTAATCCACACAAACAACTTTATTCATACAGGACTTAATGGAAAACCAACCAAACAGTTAACTACGAAGTTTCATCTTTTTATTTTTTTTACTTCAAAATTAAATAAAAATATCTTATCTAATATCTTAAAAAATGTTTTTGTAAACTACGATTTTTGTCCTTGTGATTTGTCGTTTACAACTTTTTTTTATCAATGGCTTTTAAATTTTGTTTTTTAGTTACTCTGATTTTCAAATTCATTTCAAGTTTTTGTCTCAAATGCTAACAAATTTCGTTTTAAATTATAGGATAATATGATATCTTTTGAGCTATTTTTTATCTTCATTAAATATTTATATCAATGTATAAATTATTAAGGGTGCATTTGGTTCGTAGAATATGTGAAATTCAATTCCATTCCATATAGGTAACCAAATGCCCGGACGGAATTTGGTCAATGAAATTGGTCATTCCAATTCCGTCAAAATCCTACGAACCAAACACACCCTAAAGCTTTAGTCACAAATTATTAAAGCTTTTATAGAAAATATAAGAATAAACATAATATACACCATCACGTCTCCTTTCCGGTTTCCTTTTACCTTTTCTTTCAGTACAAATTATTAAAAATTTAATAGCTTGTACAACGGTATAAATATTTAATAAAAATGAGAAAAAGCTAAATAAAACTTTATTACCATATAATTTATTGAAATTTTCTATCTTTGTTAGCCTAAAAAAATGTAAAATAAAATGAAAACTACACTAACTAAAAAAGAATTTTTAAAGACTAGGAAAGTAGAGATAAAAATAATTATAAACAACATTACACAGGAACAAGAATCCTAGTTTACTCAAGATGTCTTTTTTTTTTTTTGCCAAAAATTGTTCACATTATCCTTAGCAAACATTTAACGAAAAATCTAATTTCTTTTCGGTTCGACTACATCATTCGTGTCCTAAAAAATATTGAAAACCAAAAACTTGTCCAATCAATCTACTTGGTAATTAAAATAAAAAAGAAACTATCAAGATTCAAGAAATCCCGTCATTCTAAGGATTGAATCCCTAACTTCACTCAAATCCCTTCCTTTCAAAGTCCTCCCGTTGCCGGAGCAAAGAGAAAACGCCGCTTTTCCGGCTATTCGTCGGTCTATGATCACATGAGGCGGAACTACCTCTTCTCCTTTTGCATCATTATCATCGTCTTTTGAATGTGCTTGCAAATACTGTTGTATCCATGAACTCCCGGCAAATTCTTCTGGAATGCTCATTGGAACCGCACTTTTCTTCTGCTTTTTCTTAACGGATTTTCTCTTCCCTACTTTTGGATATCGGATTTCTTTTCCGTTCCCAACGGGATTTTCCGGGAAGACAAGCTCGGATTCTTGAAACTCCTCCGTCATTGGAAAATGGGGTTGTGGGTTTGGGTGTGTTTTAGAAAATAGGATTTGGAAAAAGGTTGGTGAATGATGGAATTTATAGATGAATAAATAGCTGACGTCATAATTATTTAGTATTAAAAATATAATATATTATGTGTTTCTTGCGGGTCACGTCTGTGGGCGGAATCGGTGTGAGTAGCTGTAGGAGGACTTTTTGTACGAAACTTACATCCAAATATTCTAATAATTGTTTTTGTACGTTTCCGAGATTTAAGGAAAATAATTAAATAAGCTTTAGAAAAGGGATAATATTATATTTTTCTAATTAATATTTTTAATTACGCATTCACGGCTAACAGGAGCCAACGCTGCTGGGCCGAAGACAAAGATTGCTATGGACCAGTGGTAAGTGGAACTGGAGACGTATACGCGGCGAAGAATGAGTGTTAAAAGCATGTTAATCGGCGCATCCAACGGCTCCTGCTGTGTTTTCTTTATTGTTTTATTTGACTATTTTTTATATTTATTAACTAGGAAAAAAAGATTTAATTTTTCATTTTTATTCAAAAAAGGTTGGTTACCTGGTGTAAATGCATTTATGACGGTATCAGCCAATGTTAATGTAACACGTGGATATTAGACTTTGAGACGCAACACGACAAACAAACTGATCATCGCCACGTGGAGAGTTGGTTGTTAAGACGCTACACCACGTAATGAACTCTTTGATTGGTCCGAACCCCACCCATGTCAATGGTGGTAACTGTTACGTACACAACCCCTATTTTCTTCTATTTCGATCGCATTTTTTTTATGAAATGTTATTGATTTTGGAAATTATAAAAAAAAGCGTTTGAATTTTAGGATTCAGTTTGAACAACTGAGCATAGGAATTAGGAAGTTTTTTTTTTTGATAATTGTGGGTTTCCGAGCCAGTTTATGCGCACCGACTAATCCCCGGACGATCACGAATGACCTGGAGTCATCGCAGGTGAACCTCCATGGCCACAAGGGCTTTGGCGATGCCTGGATTTGAACCCTGGGTAGATGAGCTTCCACTACATCCCCCAAGGGTTTTACTAGTACACCACAACCCAAGTGGTTAAGAATTAGGAAGTTGCTAAACTATAGATCAGTATATGATTATCGTATAACTATAAGGTATAATTAATAGGTTAGCTTCACGTGAGACTAACCCGTTTTTCGTGAGACCAAAAAGTAAAATTGAAACTTCACAGCGATTCATTGTGAAGGTACGGAAAACAGCGAACCTTCACAGCAAAAACTTTGTGAAGGTTTACCTACACAATACTTTCACAGTCATTTGTTGTGAAGGTTTAGTATTATTTTGACATTGATAACTTTATACTTTTACAATCTTATGTCCCTGATTTTGTTCCTCTTATTTTAATGGTACAAAAAATTTATTTTTGTTCAATTCAATCATGTCATTACCAAAACTAAATGTCACATGAAATATAAGACATTTAAGTTTTTATCCTATCCTTGTCATGTTCTGTTACCAAACATACTTAGGGTGGGTTTAGTTGACAAAATGGTTGTAAGTGATTTGAATTTCATGAAAAGATTTGTTAGGGGTGTTTGATTAATTGAACTGGTAGGAATTGGAATTGATAATTACTTTGACGAAATTCCAAATCCTATGTTTAGTTCACGTAATGAAAAATGATGGGTTCCTTTGAATTCCACAAATTATGGGATTAATCATTCATTCGCTTATGTGAGAATTTAATTCCCTCATTTTCCATTACATTTCCTATCTAAATGCTTGGTCAAATTCCACCAAATTTCATTCCAATTTCTTCAAAATCAAATTACTTCGATGGATTTCAATTGTATCAAATTTAATTATGCGAACCAATAAGTAGGAAAATGTGGATTTTGAGGATAGTGTTTCGTTTATAAATTTGGAATGTAATTGAATACCATTTCTTCTAAATAATTTATAAAAACAAATTATAAATCATTATAATTATAACTACAAATTACTTTTTTATTAATTGATTATTATAAAATAAACGTTTTAAACAAATTTTAAAATATTATTACACACAAATCTTTCGAAATACATGAAATTCTTGACACAAATATGATTTTCAATTTAAAATCTCTCTAAATCCAATCCAATCACACAAACCAAATATGATTTAAATGTAATTTCATATTGTAAATTACTTTGAGGGACGTAAATCATTAAAGAGTTAATTACACCGGTGGTCCTGTGGTTTACCCAAATTTTGGATTTGATCCTTAAAGTACACTATCTACGGTGATGGTCCCTAACTTTTTGATTTAATTTCACTCATAGTTCTTTTATTTTAAATATATGAGAACCATGAGTGAAAGTAAACTAAAAAATTAAGAATCAACATCGTAGATAATGTACTTTAAGGACCAAATTTAAAGTTTGGGTAAACCACATGGACCACCAGTATAATTCACTCATGTTTAAATTATGAAACCTAGTTGATATAATTAGATAAAAGGTGATAACCATAACCATTAAAATACTTTTATTTAACTCCCATGATAAGGACTTCAATCTCATCCATAATTGTTCTGTTGAGTGTAAGGTCCAAAGAGTGTGAAAGTGTTGGTTAATTTAGTTTGATAATTATTTTTTGGTAAACCAGACAAAAATATTACAATTATTTTATTATGTATATGAATAAATTACATGTAAATATATTCATAATTATATCAGATTATGTTATTTAATTATCATCAATTTTAATCACATTATTTAATGTAGATGATCAATTTAAGGGAGTTGGTTTAAGTCGTTTTTAATTATTATTGATAATTTATATTTGTTAATTCGATCAAATTTGGACGAAATGATATAATTAATCATATTAATTAGTATAAGTATATGATCTATATATTTTTGTTGGTATATATGATTAAAAAAGCATGAAAATATAAAGATAGGTTTATCTGTATTGTATATTTATTTGAAACGGAAGATTTTGGAGTGTAGGAAGACTTTTATGATGATAATGACTTCAATCTTATCTATAAATTAATTACTATATCAAGATAATTAAATCTTATTGGTTCTTATATTTCCGTTTTTATTGTTTATAAAATACATGTGTTAGATTTTGTTTTGTTTTGATGAGATTGGGCAACTAAACCTTGTAAAAAATATGATTTTAAACTTCTATCTTATCTATATTATATTATAAAGTATATTTGAAAAACTCTTAAAAACAACCCTTAAAGCTTTATGCACCGCTATTTAATGTTAATTACTTAAAATCTCTTAAAAACAACAAATGAAGTTTTATGTACTGCTTTTAATGCTAATTATTTGATTAAACATTATCTCTAACAACCTTTAGATTCTTAAATCGTGGTCTCTTATTAATTAATTCTTATCTCTAACCACTTTTAAATCCTCAAATCATGAACTCTTTAAAATGCGTCATTCTTTAAACAAATTTATAATAAAACATGATCGTTTTCTCAAAACCACAAATTAAAACAAATTAGAACATTAAAATCGAGATATATCACGCTACATTGCTCAAGTAGACTTCTAGTTTTTCTAAAAAAATATATTCTTCTAGGTTCGTAAAATTCACATCTTTGTTTACATTATAACAAATTGTAAACTAAAAGAATAGAAATATTAGGCCATCAGTACCCCATCCCTCTATCTTTCAAAGATTCCAGCTCCACATCAGCGCCACATCAGCTTTTCTCAATCCCTCACTCAATCCCTAAACACCCTTACCCCATTCCCTCAAACCCTTTTGCCACCTCATTTATTTTAATTCTTTTATTTATACATTTAATTATTTAACAAAATAAAAATATTTATATATTATTTAATAAATAAAAATAAGATAAATAATAAAAATAAAAATTCATACCATTCATTAAAAATAAAAATTACAAAATACAAAACACTACCAATTATGAAACTTTTGAATTTGCTCTTTTCTCGCTAAAGTAACCCTCAAAGCGTTTCCCGTAAGGTGATCATGCGGGGTCATGAAAAACTCGAAGTCTTTCTCAAATCGATTTGAGCGTTCGATTTCGAGTTCTTGTTCCAACCTATGTCGTTCGAGTTTTGAGTGTTCGATTTCGAGATCGAGTTTTTTCATTTTGTATTCCATTGTATCATCAATCTTGTCGTTGAACGTCGTCAACAACTGAGTAACACTTTCGTCCGTATTCGTCCCGGACGTATTACTCGTTGATGTTTTTTTTGCCTTGTTTCTCCCGATGGGTCGTTGAATTTGCTCGTCATCGTCATCATCGGAAGGTTGGGTACGTTTTGAACCCCGCGATGAAGTTGTCGTCATCGTTGGAACGGCTCCCCATTTTGGACATTTTTTTAGGACGTCCCAAGCTTGTTCGTGAGTGAAAGCAACTTTATGGCGTGCTAGATACCGTTCGTGTGCCGTTCGGGATATATCGGCCTCACTCATCCCGCTTGATCTATTATTGAGCAAGTTGTTGTAGATGCCGCCAAACCAATTAATTCTATTGAGGTCGTTGAACTTGCTATTGAGTTGATGGGTTGATCTATAACCTGGTTCACGACCCAAGCGAGTAAAGAACACATGTCCGATTCGGGCCCAAAAACTTCCTACCTTTATGTAAAATTAAGTATAAGAATAATAATAATAATAATAATAATAATAATAATAATAATAATAATAATAATAATAATAATAATAATAATAACAATAAAAATAATTACCACCGCTTTGTGCGTTACCGATAACGGGGTCCTCCGAAACGTCAACCCACGCCGACACTAACGCGAGTTCCTCGGCTTTACTCCACGTTTGTTTGGCGGCTTTCGTTGGTCTCGGATTTGATGGTTCCGGGTTAGATTGTTGTGTCGGGATAGATTGTGGTGTGTTCGGGGTAGAAGGTTGGGTTTCCGGAACAATGTCGTCGTCGAGATTTATTGCGGGTGAAGGAAGATTGTAGTTGGCCGAAGTAAAACCTTGTTCAATCAAACCGGGACGTGTAAATTGGTAAGGAAATTGTTGGCGAAATTGTTGGGGAAATTGTTGCGGATATTGTGGCGGATTTTGTTGCGACCATTGTGGCGGAATTTGTTGCGACCATTGCGGACGATAACCTTGTTGTGTAAACGCTTGGAAACCAAGCTCTTGATCTTCTTGCGATTGTGGTGTATTCGATCGGTTACGACGGGATGTAGGTGTTCTGTTTGGATTCATGATGAGAGAGGTGTGAAAAATAAGAGGTTGAGAGAATTTGAGAGAGTTTGAGAGGTATGAAAAATAAGAGGTTGAGAGAATTTTAGAGAGTTTGAGAGGTGTGAGAAATAAGAGGTTGAGGGTTAAATATATAGTGGGATTAAATTGAGAATTTTTTTTATTTATTTTTGTTTAAAAAGAGCCGTTCAACGGCATTATTTTTAAAAATTAAATAATTTTTTTTTAATAAACCTTCGGGATGAATCGGGATCCCATCCCCGGAATCCATCCCGCCCCGCTGAGCCCGCAAGGCCCGTAGCCCACCCCCGCTGAGCCCGAAGGCATCCTGAAGGCATCCCGAGCCCGGGTACGGATGGCCTTACTGGTTTTAATATATTAGCTATTTATTAATAAAAAAAGATAAATCTAAACCCACTGTGATATCAAAAACTTTGATAAATAGTTTTCTAGAAGTCCAATTGTATTAAATAAAAGAGTAAACTGCAATTTTGGTCCCTGTGGTATGTTGTTTGGCTCACCTTTGGTCCCCAGAAAATTTTTATTGCAAGAAAAACCCTGTGGTATGCAAAAGTGCTCGATTTTGGTCCTTCGGGACTAACACCGTTAGGTTGCATCTGTTTAAGCCCCTCATGTGCCTTGCACATGAGGGTATAATGGTCTTTTTACTTTATTTTTGTTGTTTTCAACTAAAGACAAAAACCACTGGGACCAAATTGCAATTAATACTATATTATATTTAATATTATAATATATTAATTATATATGTATATCAGTTTTGAAAAGAAAAACAAAAATTTGAGAAACCCTAATTTGACTCTCTCCTTCCCATCGCCCACCACCTGCAGCGCCACCACCGTAACTACCCACCATCTGCTGCCACCACCGTAACCACCCACCGTTCTCTCTGTCGAGCACCACTCCTGCCGCCATACCCAACCGCTGCTCCTCCCTGCCGCCATACCCACCACCGTAACCCTCCCACCATCTGCTGCTACCACCGTAACCACCCACCATCGCACACCACCTGCTCCTCCCGTTTACCCACGACGATACAACAAAGGGTAAAGACAAAAAAAACGTTGGTGGCGGCTGTCGGCGGTTTTGTAGGTCGAGAGATAGCGAGAGAAGGAGATACGAGAGTGGGATAGGACGTGAGTGGCAGAAATCAACGATGGTGGCGGCTGTCGGCGGTTGTGGATGGCAGAAATTAACGATGGTGGCGGGTGTGGGCGGCACTGCTGTGGATTGTGAAGATGAACGCACGAAATCACTAGAGCTACTTCTTCTTCTCTCGATCTGCTTCTTCTGTCGATCTAATTGCTTCTTCTATATGTCTCGATATGATTTAGATTTATGATTTTGGGTTTTAATTGAAATTCAAATTTTGGTTTAGGGTTAATTTGTGGTTCTTGAGTTAGGGTTCTTGATTTGTGTTATAAGGTTTTATTGATGATTCTTGGCGATGAAGATGAATATTCAAGGGAATTGGGGTTGAGAGAGAAAAGGGAATTAGGGTTTTATTTAATTTTTAATTAGAAATTTTTGTCTTTAGTGAAAAACAAAAAAAATAAAAGTAAAATGACTAAAATGCCCTCATGTGACTTGCACATGAGAGGCTTTAACAGAGTCAAGCTAACGGTGTTACACCCGAGGGACCAAAACCGAGCACTTTTGCATACGACATGGTTTTTTTTGCAATAAAAAGTTTATGGGGACCAAAGATGAGCCAAACAACATACCACAGGGACCAAAATTGCAGTTTACTCTAAATAAAATTAATCAATATAATATGAATGGTGTAACACCTCAAATTTTACTGAAACTATTGTAAGGTTATTATGGAAATAAATGGAAAAGTGGATGTATTGGGTTAAATTGACCAAGTAAAGGTTAAAAGTATAAACAGAAAGTTAGGCCTTTAGCCTAATATCTAATTTTGGAAACAAAGTTGAAGTTGATCTCGAGTCCGAAAGAAGTTGCGATTTCAAAGTTTTATTCGGTAAGGATTTCATGTAATTTCGATCGATTCCTGTGAGGATTGATAATTATAAGTTCAATTCGTATTTCTCATAGGCTTAAATCAGTTGTGGTGAGAAAGGATTGAAGTGGATTGATGGACTGATTCAGATTTCACTACGATTTTAAGGTTCGAACACGGTGAGTTCATCTCTTCTGTAATATCGTGTGTTTTGCATATTTCCACAGTCAACTACTTGGATTTTAATGGTTCTATAGATATAATCATACATTTAAAGGTTTTGATACCACAGAATTGTGGAAAATATGTGTGTTGATCCAAACCCTCAGTGATTTGATAATGACCCTCTCTTATATACTTAGTGAAAATTGTAAGTAAACAATATGTATCAGAGTTTCACTATCGCTGATAAGTACTAAGATCTTCCAGTACCGCTGATAGGAACTCTCGCTTTTTAGATTAAACATTCAGCGAACACTATTCACCATAAATGCTCTGAGTCTGTTCAGTCATTATGATGATCGCTGATAAGTTAGTTGTTTACTTATGATCCATGAAGACAAGTTTCACGTCAACAAAGGTTCTACGCTGAAGTCGAAGATCAAGCTCAAGAACCAGCAACAAGTCTCCTAATGAACTGATGCGGATCAGCGAAGACTCAGATTTGTCCACTCAACGTGAAGTATCAAGTACAAGACTTCAGCTATCGCTGAACTTTATCATCTGCTGAATAGTAGATGATAATCGCTGAATCAACGAAAGCTGATCATGAAGTCCTCCGTACAAAGTACTTTTGTCTTAACCACCCTTGCACGCCTCCGTACGAAATGTCAGAAAAGAACCTCCGAATATCTGAAATCGTACAAACACTCTGATACTACACTGTTCATCCTTACGGCTACTAAGGTTGTCAACCAAGGTCAATGACATGCAACCAACCAGCTGATGACACGTGTAAAGTATATACTGACTTGCATTAAATGCATGCAGTATATAAAGAGATGAACTCACTTCATTTGAAGTAACTTGCTAACTCTGGACAAGTTCAAATCTCTCTCAAGATAGGATTTTATTAGTAATCTCCTTATCTTTCTTAGTGCAAGAAACCTTAGTGTTCCAACTTGTTTAGATTTAGGTTTATCCTTAATCTTGTTTCCGCAACAAGCTGTAAATTGTTAATGATTTATCAATAAACAATTTAGAAAAGTAAAATCTGTGTGTTTGTATTCAACCCCCCCCCCTTCTACAAACTTGTATAGGCCTTCGGGACCAACAAGTGGTATCAGAGCAGATTTGTTTAATCTCATAAACAAGATCTAATCTAAGATATTTCTCTTCCTTGCTATTATCTGAAAATGGCCTCCCACACAAACACAAATTATATAGACAATGGTTCTCTTGCAAAACCCCCTAGATTTTCCATAGACAACTTCAACTTGTGGAAAAATAGGATGACACTCTTCTTAGAAGGTGTAGACCCTACTATACCTTACTATCTTGAGAACGGCCCACACATCCCTGTAACAATTGATCCTTTAGTTCCATCCATTGCAAATAGACCTGCTATTCCAGAAAGGCTGATTCCTAAAGAAATCCATCAGTGGACCGACGAAGATAAGAAGAAAGTGGCTATAGATACAAAAGCCAGATCCATACTATCCATGGCCCTTCCTGACGAAGTCTACCATTCCGTCATGAACCTGAA
This sequence comes from Saussurea involucrata, assembly GCA_033807775.1. Taxonomy (NCBI): domain Eukaryota; kingdom Viridiplantae; phylum Streptophyta; class Magnoliopsida; order Asterales; family Asteraceae; genus Saussurea; species Saussurea involucrata. The sequence continues at coordinate 180,011,623 of CM066320.1, read as the reverse complement.
ATCATCAAAAGCCATGTGGGACACAATATGTGTTCAGTATGAAGGAACGTCTGAAGTCCAGGACTCAAGAAAGATCAACCTGGTAAGACAATACGAAAGCTTCATTTCTGGTAAAAATGAAACTCTCTCTGAAGTTCACCAACGTTTTAATTGTTTAATTATAGATCTAAAAACTGTTGGTAAGGAATATTCTAACTTTGAAGTGCTGACAAAGTTTCTAGAATGTTTACCTGAAAGCTGGGACAATTATTCCATGTGTCTCAAGCTGTCAAAGGATCTAAGATCAATGACCCTTGCTACCTTATATGGCACGTTGCTGAATCATGAGCAATCTAGCCATCTTAAGAAGAATCTTGTAAAAGATTCCAAAAGCACCCCTGTTGCTTTATTCTCAGAGGAACCTTCTACTCAGCGACCCTCGGTCACTATCACTGAGTTAGAGAGTAACTCTGAAAGGTCATCAGATTCTGATTCTTCAGATGATGATGAATCCTTGGCTTTCCTAACTAAAAAGTTCAGGAGATTCGCCAAGAAGAAAATGTTTAGAAAGAACAAACCTCTTTCCATAACTGACAAGCCTAAATCATCAGCTTTTGTTGATAAGGCTACTGCTACTTGTTTCAACTGCGAAAAGACAGGTCATTTCGCTAACGAGTGCAGGTCAAAGAAAATCATGAGACCTTCAGCTTTTACAAAGAAATCCTTTGTTCCAAGGAATAAAGATGACAAATACTCAAAGCTGAAGGAGAAGTATGCAAAGCTGAAAAGCTTTAAGAAGAAAGGAAAAGGCCTAATGGCTGACTATGATTGGGCTGCTTCTGATGAAGAAGCCTCATCATCTGATTCTGAAGATGATGAAGCAAATCAATGTCTCATGGCCAAGATTGAAGAAGAGGAAGAAAGTTCAGACATTCCCTCCACTTCAACATCTGCCATTCAGGTATCACCTTCTTTCTTTACCAATATTGCAAATATTGATGAAGCTGATAGTCTCCGTAAAATCGATCTATTGACTAGAAGTTTATACGAAGCCATGAACGGCAAAGCTGTGGTTGAAAACCAAAATCTTGATCTCGCTGAAAAGCTTAAAAACTGCCACCTTCAAATAGAAAAGCTTTCTAAAATTGAAGATGATTTTAAAGATCAAGTCTATTTAAATCAGCTAGTCAAAATCGAACGAGCAGAAGCTATCGTTGCATTAAAAGCTGAACAAGCTACTGTTGAAGGATGGTGTAATTCTTCAACAAAGATCACTGAGATAATTAAGGCTCAGATTCCTCTGAGTGAAAAACGTGGTCTGGGTTATAAATATGATACTCCAAAACCAACCACTGAACATTCAATGTTTAAATTTGGAACGTTCGTATCCTCAGTCGCTGACACTTCATCATCTCAGTGCTCCTCGTCCATTACACCAATCCCTGAGGAAACTCCTACCTCCTCAAAGGGTAAGGAGAAAATGGTTTATTCAAAACCTACCTCTGTCTCTAAAGACAAAGGTAAAGGAATTGTTATTTACCAAAATCCTCAGAAGGGTACCTTAGTACCAAAGCTGAATGCTTCTAAAGCCTCAGTGACCTACCCCTCTGGATCTAGAAAGCTGATCTCTGGATCTATTCAGCGATCTACTCCTAGACTCAGAGTGGATATCCTTGGTAAGAAATCTGAAGAACTGAATGTTCGTCCCATTTCTAAAGCCAATAGTTTACTTGGTGCTGGCACTTCTAATTCAAAATTAAAAGCTCAGCATACAAGTGGTCCTAGAACTACTTTTAGTTATAGGAAATGTTATCACTGTGGACTTACCGATCATATTGCTAGTAAGTGCCCCACAGCCACCAAAGCTGAAAAGATAGCTAAGGTGAAGATTGCCCCCAAGGCAAAGAAGACCAACCCTGGTGAAAATCAGGTCAAGGTGACTCCTACCACTGAGGTTAAGAAATTAACCAAAGTGAAGAAAGACAAAGCCGAATCTTCAAATGCTGCGAAGACCGCTGAACCTTCCATTCCAACTACTTCCACTGACAAACGTGTATACATGGTTAAATGGGTACCCAAGCAAAACTAATCTTCCTTTGTAAATGCAGGTTAAGAAGGGTATCTGGTATCTCGATAGCGGATGCTCTAGACACATGACTGGAAAGAAAAACCTGCTCGCTGATTACAAGGAAGAGAAGGGTCCCTCTGTGACTTTCGGTGGAAATGGAAAAGGACACACCCGAGGGTATGGTGTACTTTCAAATGGTACAACCTCCTTCAGAAGAGTCACATATGTTGAAGGGCTGAAGCATAATCTTCTGAGCATCAGTCAGCTTTGCGACATGGATAACAAAGTGATTTTCACCAAGGAATCCTGCTTTGTCTCTGACAAAAAGGAGAAGATAGCTCTCAGCGGTTATCGTTTGGAAAATGTTTATGTAATAAACATGGACTCAACAACCACTGAGAACTCCTGTTTCTTCTCAAAGGCATCTTCTGATGTCAACTGGCTATGGCACAAGAGGCTCTCACATCTAAATTTCAAGACACTGAATACTCTTTCCTCCAAAGAGTTAGTCACTGGTCTACCTCAGCATTCATACGCCAAAGAGTCTTTATGTTCAGCGTGTGAAAAAGGGAAGCAGACCAAGGCAAGCTTCAAGTCAAAGCAAGTCTCCTCAGTGTCATCTCCTCTACAACTACTCCATATGGATTTGTTTGGCCCCGTTAACAAACAATCCATCGCTGGAAAGAAATATACGCTGGTCATAGTTGATGAATTTTCTCGTTACACATGGGTAATGTTTCTCCGTTCTAAGAGTGACACCCCTGAAGAACTCATCACCTTTGTTCGGAAGATGGAAACTCTGAACAATATGACTGTTCGCTCAATAAGGAGTGATCATGGAACTGAATTCAAAAACAGTTCTCTTGATTCCTTCCTTGAGAGTAAGGGTATTTCTCACAACTTTTCGTCAGTGAGAACACCGCAACAAAATGGAGTCGCTGAAAGAAGAAATAGAACAATTATTGAAGCTGCACGTTCAATGCTCAGCGATTCTCACCCGCCTACTCAGTTTTGGGCAGAAGCTGTCAACACTGCTTGTTTTACGCAAAACAGGTCGCTGATAGTTAAAAGATTCAAAAAGACAGCCTATGAACTCTTTCATGGGAGAAAGCCCTCAATCAGCTTTCTTCACATCTTTGGATGTCAGTGTTTCATACTGAACAACAGAGATGCCCTTGGAAAGTTTGATCCTAAGGCTGATGATGGAATCTTTCTTGGATACTCCTCAGTCTCCAAAGCCTTCAGAGTCTTCAACCGTAGAAGACAAACTGTAGAAGAAACTATTCACGTCACGTTTGACGAATCCCGTTCAGCGAACTCTAAACCGAACGCTGATACTGAAGAACTGAATCAATGGATGTTTTCTCATCTTGGTGATTCAGAAGAAGTTCACACTCCTCATGCTCATACCGTAGAAAATGATGGTCCTACTATCATTCCAGATATGCAGAATAGTGAAGCTGAAACATCTTGGGTATCAGCTGTTCCTATATACACTATACCTGCAGTTGATCCAAATGCCTCAGAAATTCCGTCTATTTCTCAGCAATCAGTGAATGAAGTGACAAATGCAAACATTCCTCTCTTAGCTGATAATCCAGAAGTAGCTGAAGCCTCATCTTCAGTTTCTCCAGTTCAGACTGAATCAGCGACGTATGCTCCTGCTCAGCGATGGACTGTAAATCACCCAATCGATCAAATTCTTGGTGATCCCAATGCTGGTATTCAGACTCGTAGAAGTGCAGATAATATTTGTTTATTTGTTAACTTTATTTCTCTAACTGAACCCAAGAAAATAGATGATGCCCTCAGAGATCCAAGCTGGGTCAGCGCTATGCAAGAAGAGCTGACTGAATTCAAAAGAAACAAAGTTTAGAAACTCGTTCGTAGACCAACTGACAAAACGGTGATAGGCACTAAATGGGTCTATCGAAACAAGTTGGACGAACATGCTACTGTAACTCGCAACAAAGCTCGTCTTGTTGCTCAGGGATACAGGCAAGAGGAAGGCATAGATTATGACGAAACTTTTGCTCCAGTAGCAAGACTTGAATCTATTCGTCTTTTCTTAGCATATGCTGTACACAAAAACTTCACTGTACATCAGATGGATGTTAAGTCAGCGTTTCTAAATGGAAAGCTGAATGAAGAAGTGTATGTGGAACAACCTGCAGGATTCTCAGATCCTAAGCGTCCAGGTTACGTTTATAAACTGGACAAGGCACTTTATGGCTTAAAGCAAGCTCCTCGTGCATGGTATGATACTCTCTCTACTTATCTCCATATTGAAAAATTTGAGAGAGGTAAGATTGACAAAACTCTATTTTTTAGAAAAGTGAAAGGTCATATCATTTTAGTTCAAATATATGTTGATGACATTATATTTGGTTCTACTAACCCTGAGCTTTGTACTCGTTTCGCTGATAGAATGAAAGATGAGTATAAAATGAGCATGATGGGTGAACTAACATATTTCCTTGGTCTTCAGATTAAGCAAACTGAAAAAGGAACTTTTATAAATCAGGGAAAATATGTTAAAGATATGCTGAAGAAATTCGACTTAACTGAAAGTTCAGCTATGAAAACCCCTATGGCACCACCGCTGACACTTGATAAGGACACAAAGGGTGTTCCTGTCAATGTCACGCTGTACCGTGGGATGATCGGCTCACTATTGTATCTTACAGCTAGTCGACCCGATATTATGTTTGCAACATGTCTGTGCGCACGATATCAAGCTGAACCTAAGATATCTCATATGAAAGCTGTAAAGCGAATCTTTCGATATCTTAAGGGTACAGCGAATCTAGGTCTTTGGTATCCCAAAGACTCAGGATTCGATCTAACCGCCTATTCAGACAGTGATTTTGCAGGTTGCAAAATGGATAGGAAAAGCACCACAGGAGGATGTCAGCTCCTGGGTGGAAAGCTGGTAAGTTGGACAAGTAAGAAGCAAAACTCAGTGTCCACTTCCACAGCTGAAGCTGAATACGTAGCCGCTGGAAGCTGTTGTTCTCAAGTCTTGTGGATGAGAAATCAGCTACTAGACTATGATCTTCAGCTCTCCAAAATTCCAATCTATTGCGACAGCACTAGTGCCATTGCTATAGCAAACAATCCAGTGCTACACTCAAAGACAAAACACATAGAAATCATATATCATTTTATCAGAGATCATGTGATGAATGGTGATATAGAACTTCATTTTATTCCAACTGATTATCAGTTAGCTGATTTGTTTACCAAACCTCTTGATGAGACAAGATTCAACTTTCTCATCAGCGAGCTTGGAATGCTGAACTTTGAAGGGTAAAATCTTCAGCGGTTCACATTTGATCAGCGATACGTTTATACAATCTTGTATAGCCTTCGGGATAAAATCAACTTATATAATCCATTTCATCATCTTCTCTCTGAATAAACTTGGTTAAACTGATATCCAGGTATGTTTTCTCTCTCTGACAATCGCATGTAAATTCAAGATTTCAAAATAAATTGCATCGCTGAATATCTCTTCCTTAACAGCGATATTTTGAAAATTCTTAAAACCTTCACTGATATCTTCTATTCAGTGCTTCATGTTTTTCAAAAGAGTCCCTGAGCTTTCAAAACCTCAGAGACATCCTAAAAGAATGTGAAAGGACAGTTGTGACGTCATTGCAACGGATAACACTAGGCACGATTTCTTTCTGACACACGTTTGCACGTTTCGTTCAAACTTCCAATCAAATGCAAACACGTGTCCGTGTCATGATGAAAACCTTTTCCCGCTCAAGGTTTTCTCTCTCTAAAACTCCCTATATAAACAACTCTTGGTTTATATTTGTCTTTTACGCGAACAATCTTCCTCCGCAAGAAAGAATCCTCTGTTGCATTTGTGCTCTCAAAAACCTAAAGAACTGTTCATCATCTTCCTCATCAAAACTTCAAGGTTAATATGTTCTTATTTTTTCAAATGCAGAAAACTTGTTTTCGATCTTCTCTTTGTTTTAACAAGATCAAACAAAAGAACTTTGTAAAATAAAATCATTTCTTTCATGGTTTTATGAACACAACCATTTCATGGTTGTTCTTCAAGTTTTAAATCTAAATCTTAAACTTGTTCTTCATTCGTATCCAGTTTTCTTTTAGAAAGGAATACAAGACTATATGGGTTTTACATTTCTTTTTAAAAATCAAGAAAAACCCTAATCTTCATTAAGACATTTATGTCTGAATGAAATGGACAAAATTCGAAAACTCTTAATGGAAATTCTTTCCATACTAAGACAATTCTTATTTGTTAACATCTTTGGTTGAACTGATAATACAGAGAAATGGCATCTTCAAAGATCAATGTCACCGCTGAGTCCATCTCCACTGACTCTGAGGAAGTGGACATCGTCAAAGCCCCTCAGGTTAAGTTCGAGCTGGATCAACTAGATTGGACCAAGGCCAACAACCTCTCAGCTCTTCTCGAGTTTCCTCCTCGGAAGCAAGTATCACATCTGGACGATGCTGTGAGTTTTCTGAAGAACAGCCCCATCTACACAGCCCTGACCATAACACCTCCTGCCAGTCAGCGGCTCTTATCCCAGTTCTGGTACTCTGCCAGACACACTGAGCTACCCTCTGCCAAAGATGCATCCAAAACCATCGACTGCATACTCAGCGATACTGAGTATGGCACCATCAAGATAACCCCTGCCATAATCCGAAAAGCCCTGAACTTCCCAAATGCTACCAAAGAAAAACCCTTCGTTCCATTCCCTGACCACAAGAGGCACGCTGACAAAGAAGAAATCATTGCTTTCCTTGACGCAATGGGTTATATCTGGGATATTGGAAGGGACAAGAAGCCTGAGAAGAAGCTGACGCTGATAAAGAAATCCAAGATGCCCAGCGAGATGAACTTCATCTTCGCACACCTGATCAGCTGCATGACAGCGAAGTCCGGCTCTTCTGATCAAGCCGCCCAACCTCAGCAGTCCATGGGATACTCACTGCTGAAAGGTCTAAACATTGACTGGGCCTCCATTATTTATGATGACCTGATTCAACGCGTGGATTCTGCCGCTGACAGACCAGCATGGGTTCCTTACCCACGATTCATCAGCGCCATATTTCAATATGGCCTAAAGGACAGCTATCCTGAAGAGGGTGATCTGAAACTTTCTCAGATTGGCCCTAAGGTTCTCGAATTCAAGCCTGTCGCCAATGAGGTACGTCTCTCTACTCTTCTCACTCTTCTAAATTCTCCGCTTTCTGTGGCTCCTTCAGCGACAATACCCATCGCTGATACCCCAGCCACAAAATCCTCTCCTTCTAACAAAAGGAAACCCTCACACACCCAACTTGATTCCAAAAGGATCAAGAAAACCAAGGAGCAACCCCAGCAATTCCATGCTGAAGACTCCTCAGCTCATTCTGACGAGCTGAAGGAAAGTTCCGTGGTACGCTCTGCCACACCCGTTCAAGCCATCCCTCCAATCCAGACTTCAGCGTCTCTAAACGCTGACGTTAGAAACTTGGAAACTACCTAACCTCCCCCAGTCTCTCAAAAGACTGATGAAGTGATTGTCAGCGATTCCAACGCTGAACTCAGAACCCGAATCCCAATCTTATCCTTCGCTCCTCCCTCCACTTCTTTGGACACTCCTCCAGCTAACACTGGAGATGCCATCATTCCAGAAGCCACCGCTGACGCTTCTCAACAAATGATGAAGAAAGGACCTGCAGAGATCACCATACCTCACCGTACTTTCGAAGAGGATATGGAACATTATTCAGGAACTTGCAACTTTGACGAGTTCATCAATCCTCCTACAGGTACAAATCCCACCTTAAACACTGTAACTAAACCTGAAACTTCTGAGCTTTCCTATGTTCACAAGTACTTATATGTTACAGGTCCTAATTTGGGAGACATCAACGCTTCTCTGAAGTCCGTGGAAACAAAGCTGACCAGTCTCACCACCACACTCTCCAACAATTCTACAGCTGTAACAAACGCTGGAGAAAATTTGACAAAGCTGACAACGGTGGTGGAGAAGAAAGCTTCCACTGAAGACATCAAGGGACTTGATAAGACTCTCGTCGATTTTTCCAAGGTGCTCTCTGACATCTACACTGACTACACCAGCCTCAAAAGCTCAGTTTCGACCGTGTCCAGCGAAGTAACAACGCTGAAGACATCAGTTGGAAAACTCGAGGATGATATGTCAGCGGTCAAGACCGACTTAGGCTCTGTAAAGACCGACGTTGGTTCTATGAAGACGATGATCGAGACGCTGGTCAACATAGCAAATAATCCAGCTCCTGCTCCTGCCCCTGCCCCTATTTTGGAATCTTTCACAGCGGCGGATCGCACAGAGCTGAAGAAAATCACGCCTGCTATTTCTGGCCTAGAAGACAGAATAGCAAAGCTTGAAGGTTGTGTGAAAATCTCTGGCCCAGAAGACAGAGGTAACACCAATGCTGAGTCTACTCATTCCTCCCCCAATCATGAGAAAGAGGGGGAGAAGAGCGCTGAACATACCAGGGAGAAGAGCGCTGAAAATCTTGAGAAGAGCGCTGAAGATCTAAACAAAAGCGCTGAAGACCTTTCCCATGATGAATCTATCAGGGGAGAGAGGAATGAAGATCTAACCGCTGGACCTCAGGGAGATGAAAACCCTGAGGGAACCGAGAAGCTCGCCTCTGTATCTGAGGGGGAGCAACTCGAAGAAGATGCTGAGGAATCCGAAGCAGAAGAAGATGAAGACATCGACATCCCTGAAGATGAACCATCCTCCTCTCCAAGGAAGGATGATGATGATGAAGATGATGATGATTTCTTTATCGTCAAACCTGCCCCAAGGATCAAAGCTCTTAAGGGAATCTCAATAAAAGAACCTTCAGGGGAGAAGACAAAGACAAAGCCCTCAGCCTCTGGCGCTGAGAAAAGCAAAGGCAAAGGCCTCGCTGAAGATGAAAATCTGGCGATCTTGCTTGAAAAGCCGGTTTGTCAGGTACACTAAACTTTACTTATATTCCTTCCCTGAACATATCTATACACAATCAGTTCTCTACTCAACAACCTCTCTACACATCCACAATCTTTTTCTATCTTTTCTACCCATGTTCTTCTACCCAGTTCTTATTAGTAAGATCGCTGCGTTTCAGCTAGTCCTCTCCCCTGTTTGAGGATATCGCTGAAGGCTCTACAACTGCGACTTCACCAATAATTCCAGATGCCGTTGAAGACATAATACCAGTCTTGGATTTGATCTCTGAGACTGATGAACCAGAAGAACAACCCCTCTCGCACAGAAACAGACCTTTCTCAGCTCCTTAAAAGCTGAGTGAAGAGGATCAAAAGAGAAGAGAAGAAATGATAAAGCGATTCGAGGATCAGCGAATCATTCTAAGGCGTGATCAACTGCCTTCAGTTCCTCCAAAATTCAGAATTTCAAAAGCTGAATACAAGGAACACCTCAGAGCTGAACGCCTCATCACTGAAAGAAAGGAAGCTGAAGAGAAAGACAGAGAATACGCCATCAAGCTTACTCAAGAATCTGTCAAAGACCCAAAGCTGAAGCGTGTTCCCATTCAAGTCCAACGAAAACTTTGGGAAAAAGCCCAGAAGATCGTGGAAAAGAAAACTGAAGTTTCTCAGACCACCCTGATCTGGTGTAAAGAGAAAATTCACTTCAGATATCGTCCAGCGAAGATCAACAAGGTATTCATCTCTGGAAGAACATCTATCGGAGTACCTATTGTTGACATCAAACTTTTCAGAGAAGATGGCCAAACTGAATCCTTTCGCGCTGACACTGTAAAAAGGTAGGGTCTTTCTGAATGGCTGGAGATGAGGTTAGCTATCCAATCGTCACAATCTAAGTACAAGAATCATTTCGAAAAGCTGATAAACAGACAGATCGATTTGATATCTTCTTGTGTGGATATTCCTCCTCTTCCTGATCTAAAGCTGAAAAGAAAAAGGGGCTCTCCAAAGAAGAAACGTCAAGATTCAAACTCAGGTCCTGTCATACGAAATGAAACTGGAATTGGTTTCTCTCGCGCTGAAGTGCTTGGTCCTGACCCTGATCTATCTGCCCTTGACATTTCTTTGCCACCATGTGAACTTTTCGTCCCTGGTAAAGTCATCAGTAATCCTTATGGAATATGCTTTCTTGATTACGACGGACGTAAATGCTTTCAACGGATCGCTGAGCTTCCAATCACTCCAATCGAACAGCTCAGAGATCTTATCTACTGGTGTGACTTTAGAAAAGAAATTCAGGCACGACACCTAAAACCCTTGATCTTTAAAGAAGCGCTGAACAAAAGAAAACAAGGCGTAACGGTTCCTGACTGGATGATCCCCACTGAAAAGACGACCCTTGATGAACTTCTCATTAAGGAAGAACCTTTTGAAAGCTGATATAATCTCCTTTTTTCTCTATTGTATCAGTTATCCTTCTGTACTTGTAAATTATTTCGCTTGTACTTGTAATCTTTCTGTTCTTCATTGTAACATGTTTCAATATTTTAAAGAAAGATTTCAGCGAATGTACTTTACTCCATCAGTACTGAAAAGATCCCAGAAAACAGTAAAAGGGACAAATATTTTATGAGTTCTTTTTATCCTTATGTTTTCATTAAATAGCAATTTTCTTTGTTGCTATGTCATAATCAAATAGGGGGAGATTGTTGATCCAAACCCTCAGTGATTTGATAATGACCCTCTCTTATATACTTAGTGAAAATTGTAAGTAAACAATATGTATCAGAGTTTCACTATCGCTGATAAGTACTAAGATCTTCCAGTACCGCTGATAGGAACTCTCGCTTTTTAGATTAAACATTCAGCGAACACTGTTCACCATAAATGCTCTGAGTCTGTTCAGTCATTATGATGATCGCTGATAAGTTAGTTGTTTACTTATGATCCCTGAAGACAAGTTTCACGTCAACAAAGGTTCTACGCTGAAGTCGAAGATCAAGCTCAAGAACCAGCGATAAGTCTCCTAATGAACTGATGCGGATCAGCGAAGACTCAGATTTGTCCACTCAACGTGAAGTATCTAGTACAAGACTTCAGCTATCGCTGAACTTTATCATCTGCTGAATAGTAGATGATAATCGCTGAATCAACGAAAGCTGATCATGAAGTCCTCCGTACAAAGTACTTTTGTCTTAACCACCCTTGCACGCCTCCGTACGAAATGTCAGAAAAGAACCTCCGAATATCTGAAATCGTACAAACACTCTGATACTACACTGTTCATCCTTACGGCTACTAAGGTTGTCAACCAAGGTCAATGACATGCAACCAACCAGCTGATGACACGTGTAAAGTATATACTGACTTGCATTAAATGCATGCAATATATAAAGAGATGAACTCACTTCATTTGAAGTAACTTGCTAACTCTGGACAAGTTCAAATCTCTCTCAAGATAGGATTTTATTAGTAATCTCCTTATCTTTCTTAGTGCAAGAAACCTTAGTGTTCCAACTTGCTTAGATTTAGGTTTATCCTTAATCTTGTTTCCGCAACAAGCTGTAAATTGTTAATGATTTATCAATAAACAATTTAGAAAAGTAAAATCTGTGTGTTTGTATTCAACCCCCCCCCCCCCCCCCTTCTACAAACTTGTATAGGCCTTCGGGACCAACAATGTGTAAATCGGGGAACGAGTAAGTTCCCGGTCGAATCTGGATAAGAGTTTTCGGATGAATCCGGGTAATGGGTTTTCCGGATGAATCAATTATGGTTTTCCGATGATATCCGGATAAGATTACCGAATCAAATCTCCGGATAGTTAATAACCGAATCCAACATTTGAATAGAGTTTCCGGATCAAAGTTCCGGATAGTAATTTCCAGGTTTGACATCTGGATAAGAGTTCCAGATTCATTTTCCGGACTTTACCGGATCCAATTCCGGGTAAGTTTTCCGGGCCTGATTCAGAGTTATATATCAAATACCACTTTCTCATAAATTTACAGATTAAACTTTTGGGAAATTTATTAAATAATTTCTAAACTTTAATATTAATTGAATTTTAGTAAACTGGAATATTTTCAGTATTTTGACAGAGATTATTTAGATGAGAATTCTTTATAGTGAAGCCAATTGTTTGACTTTAGTTTCACAAATGCCATGAGCTTATGATTTATTTCATCCTTATAAGTACAATAAATTACATGAGTACGAATTCGTGTAATGGATCCATAAGCACAAGCGCTATCATGAAAACGTGGAATATGCATGGTTTAATTGTAATTCCCGTATTGTATTGTTGTTGTGAAAACGTGGAATAGGCATGGTTTACTTGTAATTCCCGTTTGTATTGGAAAATAAGGTATATGCATGAATTAATTGTAATTTCTTGGACATGAGCTGAAATCTAGGATCATCAGTGATTCTTAGTGGCGTTCTTAAACATGATACTATGACTTACTTGGTGCTCGTCATACTCATGGAATCAGGTAGGTTTCCCGTCATCGAAAGATGTTATGTGTACGTTATGGAAATGAAGGATAGGTTAAATTTATATTTACTTTGCTTACAGATTTAATATTTCAAAACTTTTAAATGTTTTGATTTTAAACTGAATATTCTCACTAGGCGCAAGCCTAATGTTTCCAAAACTAATTTCTTTACCAAATGCTAGTACGGACAGAGAATATAAGGGATGAGCGAAGAGTTGTACGTGGATCATAGCTTTTGAAGATTTAATGGAGAGATTAGTTTAGATTGAAGATTTTTGGGAGATTCCGTAAACAACCTTTATAATCTAAACTCGTTTGGCTATGGATTAGATTAGTAGGTTGTTTATGATATTTTGTTTGTAATTACGAACCTTCGTTACTAATTTCTCCATTTGTGAATGAAAGTTTTGGAAAATGTTGTTGTAAACCTTTGTCTATTTAAGGTTTAAATTTATTCGAATTTTAGGGTGTTTCAGTTTGGTATCAGAGTTGTAGTTTAAGAGATCTAAGTATGATAGTAAGATACTTAGACTTAAACTGAGATGAGTAAGTTATGATCGTGAGACTTGGGTAGAAATATTAGGATATGAGGGTTTTAGAGTTGACGGAAATACGTGAATTAAGAATTGTGATGATGGTAATGAGAATTCTTATGTGTAGTATGTTCATAATTTCAATTAGCTACTGTTATTATGAATATATTGTTACGTAAGCGTACTTGTTTCTGATTGTTATGGCGATTAACGAACGTTAAAGTACGTTTCCTTGTGTTTGAGTTGTATATAGCCTTTTCTTATGGTTATCTTTATGTGTTTCATCAGAATACAATGGTTAATACACCAAGTAGACCTCCTACCTCTTCAGAGGGCTGTGTGGCAAATGAATCTGCAATAAATCAACCTGAAAATGGTGAGGCTAATACAAGTCCACCAAGGCCACCCATCCCGGGGGAAGGAGGGAGTCAAGCTCATCGACCCAACATTGGTACTTCTAATCCGGTGATGACGAAATCTACTCTGGAGTCATGCATGATGGAAAACATGATGAGAGTCATGAATGCTGCACTAACTCAACAACGAGAGATGTTTATGAAACAATTTAATGATAGAAGTGTTGAGTCACAGAGACAAGAGATGGGTACCGGTACTGTAATTCCACCTACTAATCCGGTAATGAATGCTAATAGGAGAATGGAGAAAGTTTGCTCCTACAAGACGTTCTTAAGTTGCAAGCCACCAGAGTTTGTTGGGTCAGATAATTCAATTGCATGTAAGAATTGGATTAGAGACATAGAACAAGCCTTTAGAGCATGTGAATGTGATGAAGATTCAAAAGTTAGATTCGGATCCCAAATGCTAAGACGAAATGCTCTGACATGGTGGAATATTGTGACATCAACTGTTGCAGCTCCGGTTTTGGCGGCAATGAATTGGGAGTCGTTCAAAAAGAAAATTTTAGAAGAATAATGCAACGAGAACGAAATGGATCGTATTGAAGAAGAATTTCGAACGCTTAAGAAAGGGAATTTATCAGTAAGGGAATATACTCGAATCTTCTTGGAAAAGCTCAACTTAGTGGGTCATGTGGCCCCAACTAAAAAAGAAAAGATTAAAGCTTATCTGAAAGGCTTGCCGTCTGATATGATGTCCAGGGTCCGAAATTCTAAAGCTTCGACTCTGAGAGAGACGATTGAGGAAACTAAGATTATAGAAGAAGTTTATGCAAGAGATAAAGCTGAGAAAGCTCAAGTGGGAGGGTCGGTCAGAATCTGCGCAAAGATCAAACCTTTTGTCAAGAACACCCATTTTGAGCCTAGCGGGAACCCAACTGGTGTCAGAAATGCAGAAGTAAACATTTTGGCCCGTGTCGAGTGGTTCCAAATAAATGTTTTAAATGTGGAAAGAGTGGTCACCTAATTGGGAACTGTCCCATTCAAGGACCAACATGTTTTGAATGTAAGAAGCCTGGTCATTTTCGAAAAGATTGCCCAAAGTTAAAGATTAGTGGGGATCAATAAAAGAAGCCGAATACCCCAAGACCAACGGGTCGAGCGTTTCACATGACTACTGAAGAAGCGAAAGAATCGGCGGATGTGGTTTCTGGTACACTTCTTGTTAATTCTATACCCACACGTATATTATTTGATTGTAAAAACTTGGTAAGTGCGAAATGTGTGTTTTAATCGCAGTGGGTTGCAAACTGTCCACAGTGGGAAGTGCAAGTGTACACTGTCCACTATGATCGTCACAGCAAGTAATAGTTGGTAAAATACCAGAATCGAATCCACAGAGACTGGACAATCAAGACAATACGGTTCTCATGAGCTCCTTTTACAAGTTTCAACTAGAGAGGAAAATAATACTTTGGTTTGGTTTGGTAAAATAGCTACTTGAAACGATTTACTAAATTCTAAAAAGGAGGAATGTAGGTTGGATTTTCCCTAAAATTTATCTCAAATACTCGGTCCTTAGAGTGATCCTCGTATTCGTGGTGGACATTTTCGCTAGAAAAGCCCGGTTACAAAATACTCACACCGTTAGATAAAAATCCCATACTCTTAGTACTTGTTGTTTCGTCAATGGTAATCTCTAAATGGACCTTTTCAGGCCTCGATGGAATGTGTAGAGACAAATACTCTAAGTGTTTTTAATACACAAATTAGCTTGCCTACTACTCCAGTGGGCAGAGATTAGCTCACTGTGCCGACCTCACTTTCGTAAGTGTCAAAAGAATTCTTTCGAATCCCCTAGCATCATTCAAGCTCGTGTCACTGCGCTCTACTTATTTCTAAGTTAAGAACTAGACTTTAGATCCTTGCAAGTGATCAGCTTGTTCGCATCCTTGGGTAAATATCGAGAATGAAAGACCAAAACAACAAATATTCTAAGTATAAAGATTACTCAAGCATTTTTGATAAAATCCAGGTACTTCTCCTTCCTACATCCCAAAGGATGTTTAGCCTAACATTTCCGAAGTAAAGAAAACAAAAAATGAAGAATTGCACATAATAAAACTGAAAGTGATTTGCATTAACTGCTCACAGTGGGGAACGAGAAGTCGTCCCTGCACTGTGTATTTCGAACTACAACAGAAAATAAATTACTGAAATTAAATGCTAAGTTACTGCAGTAAATGAAAGCTTACAACTTAAGGAAATGCTAGATAAATTGCAAGATAGATGGTTATAATAAATGAGACCCAACACTCCTTTTTATACTAAGAAGAAGGTGTTGGTCTTTACACAAAAAGGGTTTTCCAAGGTGCAAGGACTGCAGGGAGATGCAGAAATCAGCTCAAAGGATAATACTTCAATCCTCCATGTATAGCCATTTTTACCCAATGGTCCATTAGAAGTCAACTTTTGCAAGTACAAAGGTACAATCATGATGTGAAGCCTTGAGGAACACTTGTAACAGCCAAATCTCAGCTTCTCTGTCATTGAACCTTCCTCCTCCAGAAAATTAGATCCCAACTAAAAGTTTCTTTTTGATTTCTTTTTTATCAGCTCGAAGAGTGGGGAACCGGAGTGGGCACTGTATACGTCACTGCGGATGAAAAATCGAGAAAACACCCAAAACTTCCCCAAATAATTTATTAAAGACCATGGTTCACTCCTTTTGCTCGTTTTCGTAAATCCTACCAAGAATGGGGGGTTTTAGAAGTGAAATGGCTAAAATTGACAAAATAAAGTGGAAAATAAATGGAAATAATAACTCTAAAAATAGAGTTATCACAACCTCAAACTTAAATCATTACTTGTCCCCAAGTAATAAAAAGAAAGAAATAAAATGAAACACAATGCATAAAAGGTCTTTGAGGGACTTACATATTTCTTGACTTGAATGGGCGTTGATCTCCTTCCTTCGATACTTCCTTCGGTTCCAAACTTGAAAATTTCACTTTTGTATTTGACGAAACCTTTCCCTTGTTTACCTTTTGATCAATAGGGCTTTCTTGGGTTTGAAGGGTTTATGGCTTTGAATCTTTTCCCAAGGGTTTTGGCAAAAATTTCCAAACATGGACCGAAGATCTCGCTTTGAGATTTTTATTTCAAGAAGTGGGTGTTTAGTATTTTGCTATGATAAGTACGTACACTTTCAGGCTTTATTTGGGAATAAGGAGTATGGCTATTTTTTGTGAGGGTGGGTATTCTGATGGTCCAGAATAGGCACACCATCTTTTTCTGGGAGTGAGCACTTTGATGGTCCAGAAAAGGCACACCATCAATTTTGTTAGTGACACTCCGTTTTTCTTTTGTATTTTTGTATTTTCTCTCTTTTTTTTTTTTTTTTTTTTTTTGGTGTGGGGGGTACGGCTTACCCACCTCAAACTTGGACTTCACAGTGTCCTCACTGTGAGCAAACTGGGGGTCACTCTGGAAGTTCCCACCTCAAACTTAAAATCTCACAGTGTCCCCACTGTGACATTGAATTAATGAACAAAGGTGGTGGTTTGGGGTACAAAAAGGATCGTGTTTGGATGCGAAAAATGGCCTATATCATTTCATGGTATCAAGTTGAGATTCGTACTTACAAAAGGGACCTTTTTAAGTTGGAAGCCGAAAGTTGTACCTTGAAATGGAACGAGATCAAACAAGCATTCAAACAACAAATACGTTAGTACCCAAAAGTACCTACCGAGCGATAGGATTTCATGCATTACGAACCAAAATAAGAATTCAGCAAAGTGTCAAAAGCCTAGCCAAAGGCACAAAATATAAAACAAACCGAAATTTAAAATTGTTTTTGAGAGCAAAAGAGTGGAACCAAAGTTTTAACAAACCATTCAACGGGTCGGGGTGGCATCTGGTGAACTGGCGGCGTCATCCTCTTCAAACTCGTCATCACTGGCATTGGTTGGGCAAATATCCTCAGGAAAATCTGGGAGCTGAGCAGCTAGCATTGGGTTGGCCTCTTTCATCATCAGGCCCGTCACCTCATCCCGTTCTCTTGTATACATCCAAAATTTCTGTGTGGCCCGGTTCTGATATCGCTGCTCACTTTCCAGCAACTCGATCCTGTATGTGAGCCTCTTCAAAGCTGCCAAAATCTCTCCCATTTGGTTGCTTGATGATCCGGCCTCGGTTGAATGGAGTGGTGTACGCGGCGTTCTCACAACATGCTCCTCAGCAATGGTCACAGTGGGGTGAACAGTCCCCACTGTGGGGATATCTTCTGTTTGTTCAGCTGGAGGAGTGGCGACGTACCTTCCCATCTTGCGGATGGTTTGTGCGCTGATGTTGCTCGTGGAGTCAAACCACTGATCCTCCACCGCCGAGGGTACACCTGCGTCTATCATTAGTAACGTAACGAGGCAAGGAAGGGGCAAGACTACCTTCTTTCTGTTTCGAGCTTGATCTATGGCCGCATGCATAACAATTCCGACGTTGATTTTTCGTCCAGTGAGGAGGCAGTACAACAAAGCACATTTATGCATAGACAATGTGGTATCGTGCGATGTTGGGGACACAGAGGCCCGGAGAAATTGGAACCAAACAGCGGCCTCGGTAGTGAGGGAGCTAGCATTTAGGCACCTTCTCTGGCCGTCTTTATTCCACGGCTTCCCCTCGACTGCTATTTCGCGCAAGACAAGATCCTCGTCCGTCGGGGTCATTTTCTTTAAAAACTGGGCAAACTCACACACAGCCGGGCTCCTTCTTCCTAATACCCGGTTAATCGCTCCTGGAGTATAGCTTACTTGCTTACCCCGAACTACCACAGTGGGATCCTTTGCTTGAGAGGCCTCGGCGTAAAATTCACGCACTAACGAGGCATTCGCGCGTCGATTGGCTTCAGCCAAAATCGACCAGTCTTGCGCTACAATCCTATTCTTAACAAATGGGTTGGCCTCAACAAACTCAGGGTCGAAACCCCTCTCTAACTTCAGTTTCTGTGTAGCAATGCACTCATAGTGGGCAGCCACCTCCGGAGTGGTGAACTGCCTGGGCACCCCACTGGGGGCATGCGCAGTGCCCACTGTGGATTGATGTGGGTTTTTGGTTTGAACTTGGTCATCCCCAACATCAATCTCAACAGAAGATGAACTTAAAGAGGGCTGAAGACTTGTACCTTTCTTTGACGGTTGTTTTGCCGGCCTTTTTGTCGGTTGTTTCAGAGCTTTGGTCACCGCAGACCGGGTGACCACTCCTTTCCTTCTTGTGGCCCGCAGAATTAGGTTCTCCCCACTGTGGGCAGTCTTCCTCACTGTCTCTCTTTCAACACTATCCCCAAGCTTGCGGTATTGTTCCTGATAGTCATCATCAACCTTCCTCTGAAATTCCACTTCTTCAGCAAAAATTTCTGCCTCAGCCCTTTTCCTTTCTTTCTCAAAAATCCTTTCCTTCTCAGCCTTCAACCTTTCTTCTTCCATTCGCTTTTCCTCTTCTTCCTTTCTGATTCTTTCTTCTTCCTTTCGACGCCTCCTCTCGACCTCTTCCTTTCTTTTTCTAATGGCTTCCATTTTCTGTTTGAACTCCTCTGCTAACCGCCTCTCTTCTTCTTCGGCTAGAAGTGTCTCGGTCTCGAAATGGGTGATACTGTTGTCTGAGACTTGCGATGATGAAGTAGCTTTTGGGCTTTCGTGCTTTGAAGAACCCTCGTCGGCCGCACCGGAGATGATCGGGTTTTCGCCGGAGACCGGTGGCGGTTCGTTCAGGTCATTGGTGACGGCTTCCGGTGGTTGTTCCTCGGCGGTCCTGCGGCGGACGGCCGCACGTGTGAGTGCATCGGGGTTGGTGTTCATTCTCTTGGTTCTTGCCATTTTTAGGGTTCTGGAAGGGTTTTGCTGGTGGGTTTTTTAGTAGAGAGAGAAATGAAGAAGAAAAAGTTTGCTGGGTAAATTTTGGTAGCAAAAGAGGTTAAGGTGGTTTTTGGAAATGTTTTCTTGTCAAAAATGGGGGGAAACCGCCGGTTTTAGGAGAGAGGGAGAGGAAGGACAATGATAGCTTTGCTTGGGAAATGATGAACTATGACAACATGGCCTAAAAGTAGACTTGATGGCAGCAAAAGGTGAAAGCTTGTCAGCATTGGGCCCCAAAAATGGTCCTTTCATTCGTCAGATGGGGAGTGGGGAGTGCAGTGACCTGAGCCTTCCCCACTGCAAAGTACTTTCCTTGATTTTTCTTCAGAAAGTGGCACGTTCTTCTACACACATTAAAACAAACTACCATGCAGAATTAAAAAGACCAAAAATAATAAAAAGACAGCAAATAAGTGAAATAAAATATTTACAAACGGTTGTGACATTGCTTAACCAGAGCGGGATGGAGAGTGGGATGGAATGTGGGCACTCTTGTTCAGAAAGTGCTTCACCCTTTGCCCATTGACTTTGAAGATTTTTCCGGATTGAGGAGCCATTAAGTCCAGAGTTCCAAAAGGGCTTACCTTGACCACAGTGTAAGGCTCTTTCCATCGTGATTTTAGATTTTCCGGAAACATCCTTAACCTTGAATTAAAAAGTAGCACTTTTTGTCCCTCCCCAAACTCTCCATGAGTGATTTTTTGGTCAGGCCACCACTTGATCTTCTCCTTGTTGGTTTTTGCATTTATGTCGGAGTGATGACAAAGTTCTTCTAACTCATTGAGGTAGGCATATTTTAAGTGGGAAGGCAATGGCTTCAAATTCAAGTCAGGGGGATTTTTGGATGGTAGTTTGACATGTCTATCTTTGAAATCTAGCTGCTCAAAAGCTGCCAAGATCTCGTTACACTCATCCTCAAAAGTGTTATCACTCTCAGATTCGGAGTGCTCACTCTCACTCCTCACTGTAGGCACTGTGTCAAGACGGTGGGTTCCATTAATCGAACTTAAAGCAAAACAGTCTTCGGTTTCCATATACTTAAGGGCCTTGAAGACATTGAAAGTTACCTCTTGGTCATTAACCCGCATCGTGAGTTCTCCTTTGTGTACATCAATCAAAGTACGTCCGGTTGCAAGAAACGGACGCCCTAAGATGATTGGGATTTCTTTATCGGCCTCATAATCTAGAACTAGAAAATCGGCGGGGAAGATAAATTTATCCACTTGGACCAAAACATCTTCTATTTTTCCCTTGGGATAGGCAATGGACCGGTCGGCTAGTTGTAATGTCACGGTTGTGGGTCTAGCCTCTCCAATACCTAACTTGTTAAAAATGGACAGCGGCATCAAGTTGACACTAGCTCCTAAATCACAAAGTGCTTGACCTACTTCTTGTCCTCCTATAATGCACGGAATGGTGAAACTACCCGGGTCTTTCAACTTAGGTGGAATCTTGCTTGTTAGGAGGGCACTACATTCTTCGGTCAAAGCCACAGTTTCAAATTCACCCAACTTCCTCTTTTTGTTCAAAATATCTTTTAAGAATTTAACATAGCTTGGCATCTGCTCGAGAGCTTCTACCAAGGGTATGTTAATGTGAAGTTGCTTAAAAATGTCTAAGAATTTTTTAAACTGAACATCGACATTTTTAGGCTTCATTCTTTGAGGAAATGGAATGTTTCGTGGGTCAATCTGAGTTTGCTGTGGTATTGGCTTTGGAACAGTAGTCTTTGGGACAGGTCCAAAAGTGGGAAGGTCAGGGATGTCGGTCCCCACTGTGGGGATCACAGTGACTTGAGGAGTGCCCATTGTGGTGCTCACAGTGGGTTTTTGAGGCGAATCATCAGATTCAAAAATGATATTTTTCAGATCCTTTCCACTCCTTAAAGTTATGGACTTGACATGTTCTGGTCCTTTTCCTATCACTCTAGCTTGCTCGGTATCACTCGGTAACGTTCCTGGTGGTCTATTCTTAACTTCAACGGCTAGCTGTCCTACTTGGGTCTCTATATTCCTAATGGCTGCTTGGGTTTGATTCATAAAACCTTTGAGAATCGACTCGATCGATTGTTGAGCCTCAGCTGGTTGGTTGGATCGTGGTTGGTATGGTTGTGGGGACTGCCCACTGTGATGTGGGGATTGCCCACTGTGATGTTGCTGAAATCCCGGGGGATTGTATGGTCTTTGCTGGATGTGACTCGGTCCTTGGGGTTGGAGTCCTTGATTACTGGACCAAGAGAAATTCGGATGATTTCTCCAACCTGGATTATAAGTCTGCGAATAAGGGTTGTTCCTTTGGTTGGTCCCTATGACATTAACAGATTCGGGGTTTGCTGGACAATAGTCGAAAACATGCTCCTCTCCACAAAGGGAGCAGTTATCAGCGAGATGGGTTGCGGAATTGACTTGGCCTCGATTTTGATTTAAAACGATTTTTGTCAAGGCCACTAATTGTGCATTCATGGTTTTGAGTGCTTCGGAATCTATGGTGTTGGTCTTAGACATGGGTGCTCTCGGATTTGACCATTCGGTATTGTTGTTGGACACTTTTTCTAAGATTTGATATCCTTCGTTGTAAGTCATACTCGTAAATGTTCCACCGGCTGTTGCATCTAAGATGATTTTGGCTGCATTGGAAAGACCATTGTAAAAGGTCTCCAATTGGATGCAATGTGGGATGCCATGATGTGGGCACTTTCGAAGTAAATCTTTAAATCGTTCCCATGCATCCGAAACAGCCTCATCTTCCTCTTGCCTAAATAAAATTATATCATTTCGAAATCTAACATTCCTTGTTGGAGGAAAGTATTTTTGCAAAAATCTATCGGCAAGTTCTTGCCAAGTGGTTATCGAGTGAGGTGCATGTGCGTTCAGCCAAGATTTTGCTTTGTCCCTTAATGAAAAAGGGAAAAGCCTTAGTCTTAATGCCTCATCACTAACACCTTGCAATTGAAAGGAATCGGTCATTTCTAAAAAAGATTTTAAGTGCGAGTGCGGATCCTCAGATGGCGATCCTCCAAATTGACCCATGGCTTGGATCATTTGAAACATCACTGGTTTGAGTTCAAAATGCGTTGCAACAATATTGGGTCTCAAAATTCCGGAGCTTAAATCACCAACTCCGGAAGTAGCATAGTCCCGTATTTTTCGATCTTTGTTATCGGCAATCGTGATTGTGGTCTCCACTATAGGTGGCGGTACTGCAGCCATGTTCACAGTGGGGATCACAGGAGGTTGTCGATTTGTTTTCTTTTTTCTTCGTGTTTTTCGCAACGTTTTTTCTATTTCGAGATCTATTGGAACCAAATGTTCGAGTTGTCGCCGTGGCATACAATACGAACAACTTAGAAAAATTAGTTACTCGGGCTCGAACAAAAACTAATGTCTTGAGATTTAAAATCACGCCAGTCCCCGGCAACGGCGCCAAAAACTTGGTAAGTGCGAAATGTGTGTTTTAATCGCAGTGGGTTGCAAACTGTCCACAGTGGGAAGTGCAAGTGTACACTGTCCACTATGATCGTCACAGCAAGTAATAGTTGGTAAAATACCAGAATCGAATCCACAGAGACTGGACAATCAAGACAATACGGTTCTCATGAGCTCCTTTTACAAGTTTCAACTAGAGAGGAAAATAATACTTTGGTTTGGTTTGGTAAAATAGCTACTTGAAACGATTTACTAAATTCTAAAAAGGAGGAATGTAGGTTGGATTTTCCCTAAAATTTATCTCAAATACTCGGTCCTTAGAGTGATCCTCGTATTCGTGGTGGACATTTTCGCTAGAAAAGCCCGGTTACAAAATACTCACACCGTTAGATAAAAATCCCATACTCTTAGTACTTGTTGTTTCGTCAATGGTAATCTCTAAATGGACCTTTTCAGGCCTCGATGGAATGTGTAGAGACAAATACTCTAAGTGTTTTTAATACACAAATTAGCTTGCCTACTACTCCAGTGGGCAGAGATTAGCTCACTGTGCCGACCTCACTTTCGTAAGTGTCAAAAGAATTCTTTCGAATCCCCTAGCATCATTCAAGCTCGTGTCACTGCGCTCTACTTATTTCTAAGTTAAGAACTAGACTTTAGATCCTTGCAAGTGATCAGCTTGTTCGCATCCTTGGGTAAATATCGAGAATGAAAGACCAAAACAACAAATATTCTAAGTATAAAGATTACTCAAGCATTTTTGATAAAATCCAGGTACTTCTCCTTCCTACATCCCAAAGGATGTTTAGCCTAACATTTCCGAAGTAAAGAAAACAAAAAATGAAGAATTGCACATAATAAAACTGAAAGTGATTTGCATTAACTGCTCACAGTGGGGAACGAGAAGTCGTCCCTGCACTGTGTATTTCGAACTACAACAGAAAATAAATTACTGAAATTAAATGCTAAGTTACTGCAGTAAATGAAAGCTTACAACTTAAGGAAATGCTAGATAAATTGCAAGATAGATGGTTATAATAAATGAGACCCAACACTCCTTTTTATACTAAGAAGAAGGTGTTGGTCTTTACACAAAAAGGGTTTTCCAAGGTGCAAGGACTGCAGGGAGATGCAGAAATCAACTCAAAGGATAATACTTCAATCCTCCATGTATAGCCCTTTTTACCCAATGGTCCATTAGAAGTCAACTTTTGCAAGTACAAAGGTACAATCATGATGTGAAGCCTTGAGGAACACTTGTAACAGCCAAATCTCAGCTTCTCTGTCATTGAACCTTCCTCCTCCAGAAAATTAGATCCCAACTAAAAGTTTCTTTTTGATTTCTTTTTGATCAGCTCGAAGAGTGGGGAACCGGAGTGGGCACTGTATACGTCACTGCGGATGAAAAATCGAGAAAACACCCAAAACTTCCCCAAATAATTTATTAAAGACCATGGTTCACTCCTTTTGCTCGTTTTCGTAAATCCTACCAAGAATGGGGGGTTTTAGAAGTGAAATGGCTAAAATTGACAAAATAAAGTGGAAAATAAATGGAAATAATAACTCTAAAAATAGAGTTATCAGGTGCCAACTTGTCGTTTGTATCACAATCTTTTTATCAAAAGTTAGCTATGTCTGTCACTATTTTGGGAGATACCTTAGTGGTTGAAATAGCTAATGGGGGTCAAGTCTTAGTCCGTGAGAAACTTGAGGTTGCACCCTTATGGTAGAAGGAAAAGAATTTCCAATTGATTTAATTCTAATGGAAATAGGTGGATTTGATATAGTTGTTGGTATGGATTGGTTAGTGAGCAATAAGGCAGAAATTCGTTGTGCTAAGAAATTAATTCGGATCCCTATGCCCGAAAATGATGGTGTACTCATTTATGGGGAGAAGAGAAAAGGGGATGTCCCGTTGATTTCAATATCCAAAGCACGTAAGTGTTTAGTAAAAGGGTGTTCATCATATCTAGCATATGTATTGGATGCTAAAGTAGAGAATAAGCGGATGGAGGATATAAAAGTGGTATGCGAATTTCCAGATGTATTTCCCGATGATCTTCCAGGCTTACCACCAGAACGACAAGTGGAATTCAAGATTGATCTTGTTCCAGGAGCGGCACCAATAGCACGTGCACCGTACCGATTAGCACCGGCTGAAATGAAGGAGATGATGTCTCAACTTCAAGAATTGCTTGAAAAGGGCTTTGTCAGGCCAAGTTCGTCACCCTGGGGAGCTCCAGTACTATTTGTTAAGAAGAAAGATGGCACGATGAGAACGTGCATTGATTATAGAGAATTGAATAAAGTGACCATTAAGAATAAGTATCCACTCCCAATGATTGACGATTTATTTGATCAACTTCAAGGTGCAGGATGTTTTTCAAGGATTGATCTAAGGTCGGGCTATCATCAAGTAAGGGTGAGGGATGAAGATGTTCCCAAGACGTCGTTTAGAACGCGGTATGGACATTATGAATTCCTCGTGATTCCTTTTGGGTGGACAAATGCTCCTTTTGTGTTCATGGATTTAATGAATAGGGTGTGTCGACCTTTCTTAGAGAAGTCAGTCATCATGTTCATAGATGGCATACTTGTTTATTCAAATAATGAAGCCGATCATGAATGTCACATTCGTGAAGTCTTAGATGTTCTAAGAAAAGAGGAATTGTACGCCAAATTCTCAAAATATGAATTTTGGTTGAAGGAGGTGCAATTTCTCGGTCATGTAATCACTTCTGAAGAAGTTAAGGTGGATCCGGCAAAAATAGAAGCAATGATGAGTTGGGAAACCCCGAAGAACTCATCAGAGATCCAAAGTCTCTTGGGTTTGGCAGGTTATTACCGAAGATTTATAAAAGACTTTTCCAAGATTGCCTCTTCCTTGACAGTACTAACACGAAAGAATGTAAAGTTTGTATGGACTGAAAAGCAAGAGGAAGCTTTTAGAACTTTACAAAAGAAATTATGTGAAGTCCCTGTTCTTGCACTACCAGAAGAAACAGAAGATTTGGTAGTATAGAGTGATGCATCCAAGATGGGTTTGGGGTGTGTATTGATGCAACGTGGCAAAGTGATTGCTTATGCATCAAGACAACTCAAAGAGCATGAGAAGAATTATCCTACACATGATTTAGAATTGGCAACAATTGTGTTTGCTTTGAAGCTATGGCGACATTACTTATATGGAACGAAGTGTACTCTTTTTACTGATCATAAAAGTTTGAAACATGTTTTTGATCAGAAAGAGTTAAATATGAGACAACGGCGTTGGTTAGAACTACTTAAGGATTATGATTGTGAATTTCATTACCACCCTGGTAAAGCAAATGTAGTAGCTGATGCCTTAAGTAGAAAAGAATATAGTGGATGTTTGAAAGCGACTAACGCCAGAATTGATGTAATGTCAAGTTTGATTGAAAAGATAAAGATGAGACAAACGGAAGCCTTATTGGAAGAAAATCTTAAAAGTGAAGTTATGGTTAAGCAACATCTTCAACTGACTGAAGATGGTCGAGGAGTTAAACTTTTTCAGGACCGCATATGGGTGCCAAAGATTGGGGGAAATCGGGAGTTACATCTTGAAGACGCTCACAAGTCCAAATATTCTATGCATCCTGGAAGTACTAAAATGTATAGAGATTTAAAGTTACACTTTTGGTGGCCGGCTATGAAGTTAGATGTGGCACGATGTGTAGAGAAATGTGTAACGTGTTCGTTGGTAAAGGCCGAACATCAACGACCTTATGGGAGTTTACAATCCTTGGAAATTCCTGAATGGAAGTGGGATTAGATTACTATGGATTTTGTGACTAAGTTACCGAATACGTCAAGAGGTAACGATACCATTTGGTTAATAGTATATCGTTTGACCAAGAGCGCTCACTTCTTACCAATGAAGAAGCTTCACCGATAGATAAGCTAGCCAAGTTATACATTGATAAAGTGGTGTCAAGACATACCTATGTCTATAGTCTCTGACTGGGACAGTCGATTTACTTCAAGATTCTGGCAAACTCTGCAAGAAGAATTGGGTACTAGAGTAAACTTGAGCACCACGCACCATCCACAGATGGATGGGCATGCTAAGATCTTGTGTAATTGATTTCGGAGGCAATTGGGATACGCATTTACCTCTAGTGGAGTTTGCTTATAACAATAGCTATCACTCAAGCATCAGGAGAGCACCTTTTGAAGCTTTATATGGAGGAAAGTGTAGGACTCCGATATGTTGGTTGGAAGCTGGAGAAAAGCAATTTGATGGTCCCGAAATTTTGCAACAAACGACTGATAAGGTTAAGGAGATTCGAAAACACTTGAAGGTGGCTCAAGATCGACAAAAGAGTTACGCCGATCAGAAAATGAGACCTATAGAATTCCAAGTTGGGGAGCGGGTGCTGTTAAAAGTATCCCCTTGGAAAGGTATAATAAGATTTGGGAAGTGTGGAAAACGGAGTCCTCGTTTTCTTGGACCTTTCACTATAATCAAACGAGTAGGACTTCGAGCTTACTAGTTAGATCTTCCACCAGAATTGGAAAGGATCCATAACACTTTCCATGTATGTTATCTTCGAAAATGCCTAGTTGAAGAAGAGAATGTTATACCAATGTCTGAAATAAAAGTAGACGAGAAAAACCGTTGCGTGGAAGAACCTGAAGCAATGTTGGAAAGAACAACCAAAAAGCTACGTCATAAAGGAGTTGTTATGGTCAAAGTACAACGGAAACATCATAGAGGTTCCAACGTAACCTAGGAAGCAGAAGAGGATATGAAAAATAGATATCCTCACTTATTTACCTAATTTTGATTTCGAGGACGAAATCAGTTTCAAGTTGGGGAGATTTGTAACACCTCGAATTTTACTGAAACCATTGTAAGGTTATTATGGAAATAAATGTAAAAGTGGATGTATTGGGTTAAATTGGTCAAGTAAAGGTTAGAAGTATAAATAGAAAGTTAGGCATTTAGTCTAATTTTGGAAACAAAGTTGAAGTCGGTCTCCGGTCCGAAAGAAGTTGCGATTTTAAAGTTTTATTCGGTAAGGATTTCATGTAGTTTCGATCGATTCCTGTGAGGATTGATAATTATAAGTTCAATTCGTATTTCTCATAGGATTAAATCAGTTGTGGTGAGAAATGATTGAAGTGGATTACTGGACTGATTCTGATTCCACTACGATTTTAGGGTTCGAACACGGTGAGTTCATCTCTTCTGTAATATCGTGTGTTTTGCATATTTCCACAATCGACTACTTGGATTTTAATGGTTCTATATATATAATCATACATTTAAAGGTTTTGATACCATAGAATTATGGAAAATATGTGTAAATCAGGGAACAAGTAAGTTCCCGGTCGAATCTGGATAAGAGTTTTCGGATGAATCCGGGTAATGGGTTTTCCGGATGAATCAATTATGGTTTTCCGATGATATCCGGATAAGATTACATGATCAAATCTCCGGATAGTTAATTACCGGATCCGACATGTCAAGGGTAACCTGTTATACAGGTAATCGAGTCCCTTATTTGATTGTAATGTTTGGCTATTGTAACATCTCAAATTTTCGTTATATTATGTTTTAATATGAATGAAGTTGATTTGTAATTGGGTTTTAATATTGTACTATTTTGTAATTATATAAATCAATGGGGTTAAAAGTTAAGTAACCAAAGTTTGATGTTATCCTAGAAAGTTGAAACTTGAGGGGGGTATTTGGCTATTTTGGAAAGTTGGGTTACTTAATGGATAGGCTAGGACTGAATTGAGATATTATCTCAATCCAACTATTTGGAGTCGGCAAAAAGGCAGAGAGAAGATAGAAAGAAAGAAGAGAGAAAGAAGAAGAAAGGAAGAGAGAAAAAGAAGAGATTAAGCTAAAATCTTGGTAAGTATACAAAGGATTTTGTAAGTTTGATTTCAGTAGCAAGATGGTATCCATATCTTAATTTGATTTCATCTAGGTGCTGTTTTGATTTGGAATCAGATTGTGCAGTGAAGTGGATTTTTCATTCTTCAAGGTGAGTTCATTCATTTTGCTTAAAACCTTGTTTTCTGTCAAATTAAATGTTAAGACTCTTGTATAAACTGTTTTGGGACTGTATGGTTATGTTTAGAACAAGCTGAATGGAACAGATATGGTTTTGGATCGAATTTCTAAGCTGCAGGTCGGAGTTTCCGGATAAAATGAAAGTATCCGGAAACCTTTGTATGAAGGTTTCCGGATAAGGCAAAGTATCCGGTAAGTCTTAGTTTCTTATAGTTTCCGGATGAAATTAGTTACCGGATGGTATCCGGATTACCTTGGTTTCCGGATGTCATCCGGATTAGATAAGTACCCGGTAAGATGTGTATTATCCGGTAAGTTGTATGTTACCCGAAAAGTAGTAGTATTCGGAAAGTTTTGATATCCGGACAGAATGAGGTGTCCGGAAACTTGTGTTGTCCGGTCACTTTTGAGTACTCGGTAACTTTAGGTTTTGCTAACTTCTGGAAGGGTGCTATTTAAGAATTGAGATACAATCCTAGTAGCTTGAACATACTTACAGCTGAATGGTAGGTTGTTAGGCTTAAAGACTGTTCTAGTTTGATACTAGGCAGATGTGTAGTAAATGTAATGGATCCATAGGCACTAGTGGTTATGTACACGTGGAATAGATGAAGATTAATCGTTATTCCAATGTGTGTGAGAAATCGTGGAATAAACGTAATTTCCGATTTCTAAGGAAAAGAAGGGATTGGCATGTGTATATTGTAATCTCTATTTCCTTTCCAAGAAATGGGCATGTGTATATTGCGATTTCTTAGATATGAGCATTAATCTAGAATCTGTGGAAGATTCGTAGTGTGGCTCTGAGCATTAATCTAGAATCTGTGAAGATTTGTAGTGTGGCTCTGGAACGTGATACAAGGACTGATTTGGTGTCAGTCATGTTCATGGAATTGGGTATAACCCTGTCATCAGAAGATGGTTATATATGTGGTAAGAAAAAGGGTAATCAGGTTTGGTATAACTTGTTTACATTGATTTTTTAAAAGTATTATTTTGAAACCGAATGTTCTCACTAGGCATTAGCCTAATCGTTTCAAATAATGTTTTCTTACCAGGTACTAGCTCGGGAAAGTAAAGGGATGTGGGACGAGCGTTTTGGGATAGCGGAGAAGTCAATTAACGGAAGGAGATTTTGATGGATTGCTTAGATAACTTAGTTAATCTGATTATAGTGACATAATTAGATTAATAGGTTATTTGAAGAATTCTGTATTTGTAAATATACTCCTTATGGTTAATTCACTTCTTATATAAAAGTTGAAGGTTATTTTAATCATAACTTGTTATAATTTGAGGTTCAAATTAGACCTGATTTTAGGGTGTTACAATATGGTATCAGAGCTTTAGTTTAAGTGAACTAAGTATGCTAATGAGATACTTAGACTTAAGCTGAGATGAATTAAGTTATGATTCGTGAGAGATGGGTAGAAGTACTAAGACGGGATAGTCTTAGAGTCAACGGAAATACGTGAAATTAGTACTGTGACAATGGTAACGAGGATTCTCATGTATAATATGTTCACAATTCCAATTAGCTACTGTTATTATGAATATATTGTTATGCAAGCATACTTGTTTCTAAATTGTTACAGTCACTAATGACCGGTAAAGTACGTTTCGTATGTCTAGATTTGTGTAACCATTTCTTATGGTTATTCCTTGTGTTATAGCAGAACGATGGTGAATACGCCGCCATTGTCCCCTATTTCTTCGATGGATAGGTCCATGATTGATTGGTCGAGAGAAAAGTGACCTGAAGTAGGTGAGACTCATGAGAGTCCGCCGAGGCTATCTACTATGGGAGGCACAGACAGTCAGGTACACAGAAAGGGTACCAGTATTTCCGACCAAGGAACACCAGAATCAACTATGGAAACCCGAATGATGGAGAACATGACAAGAATGATGAATACATCGATGGAAAAACAAGCCGAAATGTTTATGAAAGTACTGAACGATCAAAGTACGGAACTACGCCGAATGGGAACTGATACTGGGGTAATAAATCCAGTTAGTAACCCTGGGTTAGAGGCAGAACGGAGAGTTGAAAGGATCTGCTCATATAAATCGTTCCTAAGCTGTAAACCGCCAGAGTTTAACGGAGCAGATAATCCTGTAGCCTGCATGAATTGGTTACGAGAAATGGAACAAGTCTTCCGCGCTTGTGAATGTGATGAAAAGTCAAAGGTTAGATTTGCTTCTCAAATGTTAAAAGGAAATGCGCTGACTTGGTGGAACGTAGTGACAGCTACAATCACGACTCCAGTCTTGACCGCTATGACTTGGGAGTCATTCAAGAAGAAGATTCTAGAAGAGTACTGCAATGAGAACGAGATGGATAGGATCGAAGAAGAGTTTCGAACTCTTAAAAAGGGTAATATGTCTATTAGAAAGTATACTGAAACGTTTATGGAAAAGCTGAATTTGGTGGGGCATGTGGCTCCGAATGAGAAAGAAAAGATTAAAGCTTACTTGAAGGTTTTGCCGGCGGACATGATGACCCGTGTAAGAAATGCTAAAGCTTCAACACTGAGGGAAACTATTGAAGAAGCTAAAGTGATGGAAGAAGTCTATGCCAAAGATAAAGAAGAAAAGACCCAAGTTGGAGAGAAACGAAAATGGGAAGGTCGATCAGAGTCTTCTCAGAAATCAAAGGCAGCTGGTAAAGGTGCTCATTACGAATCTCGTCGTGAGCCGAATTGGTGTCCAAAGTGTAGGAGTAAGCACTATGGACCATGTCGGGTGACAGCGTTGGAATGTTTTAAGTGCGGTAAAAGTGGACATATTATGAGCAACTGTCCGGTACAAGGATTAACGTGCCACGAGTGTAAACAGTCGGGTCACTTCCGCCGGGATTGCCCAAAGTTGAAAAAGAGCGGGGATCAAAGTAAGAAACCAAATGTTCCTAAGCCAACGGGTAGGGCCTTTCATATGACAGCTGATGAGGCCAAGGAATCGAAAGACGTCGTTTCGGGTACATTCTTTGTTAATTCTATTCCTGCGCGTATTTTATTCGATTGTGGTGCAAATTTATCATTTGTGTCCAAGTCATTCTTTCACAAGCTAGCTATGCCCGTCACTACTTTGGAAGATGCCTTAGTAGTTGAAGTAGCTAACGGAGGTCAAGTCTTGGTTCGCGAAAGACTTGAGGGTTGTTTGATTTCGGTAGGGGAAACCAAATTTCCGATCGACTTATTGTTGATGGAAATTGGAGGATTCGATGTGATTGTGGGTATGGACTGGCTGACAGTCAACCAGGCAGAGATAATATGTGCAAAGAAATTAATCAGGATTCCGATGACTGATAAGGATGATGTATTCATCTTTGGAGAAAAGCAAAAAGGGGAAGTTCCGTTAATTTCTGTTGCAAAAGCGCGTAAGTGTTTAATGAAAGGATGTTCATCCTATCTGGCGTATGTTTTAGATGTAAAGTCGGAAAGGAAACAAGTGGAAGATATCAAGGTGGTACATGAATTCCCGGACGTATTTCCCGATGATCTTCCAGGCCTACCGACTGAACGACAGGTAGAGTTTCGTATTGACTTTATCCCTGGATCGACACCAATCGCGCGATCACCGTATCGTTTAGCGCCGGCCGAAATGAAGGAGATGATGACTCAACTTCAAGAGTTATTGGATAAAGGTTTTGTTAGACCGAGTTCTTCACCTTGGGGAGCTCCGG
Organism: Saussurea involucrata; assembly: GCA_033807775.1. Taxonomy (NCBI): domain Eukaryota; kingdom Viridiplantae; phylum Streptophyta; class Magnoliopsida; order Asterales; family Asteraceae; genus Saussurea; species Saussurea involucrata. The sequence continues at coordinate 179,979,158 of CM066320.1, read as the reverse complement.
TTTTGTTTGTTAAGAAGAAAGATGGCACCATGAGGATGTGTATTGATTACCGAGAATTGAATAAGGTAACTATTAAGAACAAGTATCCGCTTCCAAGGATCAATGATTTATTCGATCAACTCCAAGGTGCTGGATGTTTTTCAAAGATTTATTTAAGGTCAGGGTATCATCAAGTTCGGGTAAGAAATGAAGATATCCCTAAGACAGTGTTTAGAACAAGGTATGGACATTATGAATTTCTTGTAATGCCATTTGGGTTGACCAATGCTCCAGCTGTGTTCACGGATCTGATGAACAGAGTATGTCGACCATTCTTAGACAAGTTTGTCATTGTATTCATTGATGACATACTTGTTTATTCAAAGACTGAAGCAGATCACGAACATCATCTACGTGAAGTCTTAGAAGTGTTGAGAAGAGAGAAATTGTACGCGAAGTTTTCGAAATGTGAATTCTGGTTAAAAGAAGTACAATTTCTAGGTCATGTGATCACTTCAGAGGGAGTCAAAGTAGACCCAGCCAAGATAGAAGCTATGACGAGTTGGGAGACACCATGAAGTGCGTCTGATATAAGAAGTTTCTTAGGCCTAGCCGGTTACTACCGTAGGTTTATTAAAGACTTCTCAAAGATTGCTTCTGCTTTGACTTTACTGACCCGAAAGAACGTGAAGTTTGTTTGGACGGAGAAACAAGAATCAACTTTCAGAACTTTACGTCAAAAGTTATGTGAAGCTCCTATTCTTGCCTTACCAGAAGGAACAGAAGATTTGGTTGTATATAGCGACGCGTCAAAGATGGGTCTGGGGTGTGTATTGATGCAACGAGGCAAGGTAATTGCTTATGCGTCAAGACAACTTAAAGAGCATGAGAAGAACTATCCTACGCATGATTTGGAGTTAGCAGCAGTCGTTTTTGCATTGAAGCTGTGGCGACATTACTTGTATGGAACGAAGTGTACTCTCTATACTGATCATAAGAGCTTGAAGCATGTCTTTGATCAAAAAGAGTTAAACATGAGACAACGACGCTGGTTAGAGTTACTTAAAGATTACGATTGCGAATTGCATTACCATCCCCGTAAAGCAAATGTCATAGCTGATACTTTAAGTAGAAAAGAGTATAGTGGGTGTTTGAAAACGACCAATGCTAGGATTGATGTAACATCCAGTTTAATTGAAAGGATAAAGGAGGCACAAGCGGAGGCCCTATTGGAAAAGAATCTGAAAGATGAAGTCATGAGTAAGCAACATCTTCTACTGACTGAAGATAGCGGTGGGATTAAACTATTCCAAGGTCGTGTTTGGGTGCCTATAGTTGGAGGAAATCGAGAGCTAATACTCGAAGATGCCCATAAATCTAAGTATTCTATACATCCTGGGAGTACTAAGATGTATAGAGATTTGAAGTTGCACTATTGGTGGCCAACTATGAAAGTAGATGTGGCACGAATAGTAGAGAAGTGTAGAACATGTTCATTAGTGAAAGCGAAACATCAAAAGCCTTACGGAAGTTTCCAATCTTTGGAGATTCCAGAATGGAAGTGGGAGAAGATTACCATGGATTTTGTGACGAAGTTACCAAAGACGCAAAAAGGTAACGACACAATATGGGTAATCGTGGATAGATTGATTAAGAGTGCTCATTTTCTGGCTATGAAAGAAGCGTCACCAATAGATAAATTGGCGAAGCTGTATATTGATGAAGTGGTGTCAAGACATGGTATACCGGTGTCTATAGTGTAGGATCGTGATAGTCGGTTCACCTCAAGATTTTGGCAGTCACTACAAGAAGAATTGGGTACGAAAGTTAATTTAAGCACTGCTTATCATCCACAAACAGATGGGCAAAGCGAAAGAACCATTCAAACTTTGGAAGACATGCTCAGGTCGTGTGTATTGGATTTTGGAGGTAACTGGGATGCGCATTTACCTTTGGTGGAATTTGCGTATAACAATAGTTACCATTCCAATATTGGAAGAGCACATTTCGAAGCTTTGTATGGTCGGAAGTGTAGAACCCCGGTGTGCTGGTTAGAAGCCGGAGAGAAGCAGTTTGTTGGTCCAGAACTGGTACAACAAACAGCTGACAAGGTGAAAGAAATTCGGCAACATATGAAAGCAGCCCAAGATCGACAAAAGAGTTATGCTGATCCGAAGAGAAGACCTAAAGAATTCCAAGTTGGGGAGCGCGTAATGCTTAAGGTATCCCCGTGGAAAGGCGTGATAAGGTTTGGCAAAAGTGGGAAGTTAAGTCCTCGTTTTCTAGGACCTTTCACAATAACTAAGCGAGTGGGATTACAAGTTTATCAGTTGGATCTTCCACCTGAATTGGAAGGCATCCACAATACCTTCCATGTTTGTTACCTTCGGAAATGTTTGGCCGAAGAGGACGATGTGATTCCACTTACTGATGTAAGAGTGGACGAAAAGAGCCGTTGTGTGGAAGAACAAGAGGCAATTTTGGAAAGATCAGTTAGAAAGTTACGTAATAATAAGGAAGTAGTTATGTTAAAAGTACAATGGAAACACCACCGAGGTGCTAATGTAACTTTAGAATCGGAAGAGGATATGAAGGTTATATATCCTCATTTGTTTACCTAACTTTGATTTCGGGGACGAAATCATTTTCAAGTTGGGGAGTATTGTAACATCTCAAATTTTAGTTATATTATGTTTTAATATGAATGAAGTTGATTTGTAATTGGGTTTTAATATTGTACTATTTTGTAATTATATAAATCAATGGGGTTAAAAGTTAAGTAACCAAAGTTTGATGTTATCCTAGAAAGTTGAAACTTGAGGGGGGTATTTGGCTATTTTGGAAAGTTGGGTTACTTAATGGATAGGTTAGGACTGAATTGAGATATTATCTTAATCCAGCTATTTGGAGTCGGCAAAAAGGCAGAGAGAAGATATAAAGAAAGAAGAGAGAAAGAAGAAGAAAGGAAGAAAGAAAAAGAAGAGATTAAGCTAAAATCTTGGTAAGTATACAAAGGATTTTGTAAGCTTGATTTCAGTAGCAAGATGGTATCTATATCTTAATTTGATTTCATCTAGGTGTTGTTTTGATTTGGAATCAGATTGTGCAGTGAAGTGGGTTTTTCATTCTTCAAGGTGAGTTCATTCATTTTGCTTAAAACCTTGTTTTCTGTCAAATTAAATGTTAAGACTCTTGTATAAACTGTTTTGGGACTATATGGTTATGTTTAGAACAAGTTGAATGGAACAAATATGGTTTTGGATCGAATTTCTAAGCTGCAGGTCGGAGTTTCCGGATAAAATGAAAGTATCTGGAAACCTCTGTATCAAGGTTTTCGGATAAGGCAAAGTATCTGGTAAGTCTTAGTTTCTTATAGTTTCCGGATGAAATTAGTTACCGGATGGTATCCGGATTACCTTGGTTTCCGGATGTCATTCGGTTTAGATAAGTACCCGGTAAGATGTGTATTATCCGGTAAGTTGTATGTTACCCGGAAAGTAGTAGTATTCGAAAAGTTTTGATATCCGGATAGAATGAGGTGTCCGGAAACTTGTGTTGTCCGGTCACTTTTGAGTACTCAGTAACTTTAGGTTTTGCTAACTTCTGGAAGGGTGCTATTTAATAATTGAGATACAATCCTAGTAGCTTGAACATACTTACAGCTGAATGGTAGGTTGTTAGGCTTAAAGACTGTTCTAGTTTGATACTAGGCAGATGTGTAGTAAATGTAATGGATCCATAGGCACTAGTGGTTATGTACACGTGGAATAGATGAAGATTAATCGTTATTCCGATGTATGTGAGAAATCGTGGAATAAACGTAATTTCCGATTTCTAAGGAAAAGAAGGGATTGGCATGTGTATATTGTAATCTCTATTTCTTTTCCAAGAAATGGGCATGTGTATATTGCGATTTCTTAGATATGAGCGTTTATCTAGAATCTGTAGAAGATTCGTAGTGTGGCTCTGAGCATTAATCTAGAATCTGTGAAGATTTGTAGTGTGGCTCTGGAACGTGATACAAGGACTGACTTGGTGTCAGTCATGTTCATGGAATTGGGTATAACACTGTCATCGGAAGATGGTTATACATGTGGTAAGAAAAAGGGTAATCAGGTTTGTTATAACTTTTTTACATTGATTTTTTAAAAGTATTATTTTGAAACCGAATGTTCTCACTAGGCGTTAGCCAAATCGTTTCAAATAATGTTTTCTTACTAGGTACTAGCTCGGGAAAGTAAAGGGATGTGGGACGAGCGTTTTGGGATAGCGGAGAAGTCAATTAACGGAAGGAGATTTTGACGGATTGCTTAGATAACTTAGTTAATCTGATTATAGTGACATAATTAGATTAATAGGTTATTTGAAGAATTCAGTATTTGTAAATATACTCCTTATGGTTAATTCACTTCTTATATAAAAGTTGAAGGTTATTTTAATCATAACTTGTTATAACTTGAGGTTCAAATTAGACTTGATTTTAGGGTGTTACAGTTATAGACCCTTAAACGTGTTTTTAAAAAGTAGAATACTCAAAACAGAAATTAAAGTAAAGTACTTGATCTGCAGGAAAGTTTAGCCATCTGGGACTAACAAGTGGTATCAGAGCAGGAATGTTTAATCTCAATAAACTTGATCTACAATGGCTACTTCCTCCTCAAACATTGAAGCTTTCTCTCAAAACACATATTCTGAAAATGTCTCTATAGCCAAACCTCCTAAGTTTAACCCTAACAACTTTCTTTGTGGAAAAGTCGGATGATGCTTTTCGTGGAAGGTGTGGATAGCAGATATCCAACCATTCTCAGTGAGGGACCCATTGTCCCTAGAGTTTGGGTTCGCTATGAAACTCAAAAGTTCGGTAAAGAAATTGCTGAAAAAGATGATTCTGATGATTTCTCTGATGAAGAAAATTTTTCCTACGGTCGTTACATTCTTAAAAATCCAAAGAAATATACTGATGAAGAAAAACAACTGGTGTCTCTCGATTCTAAAGTTAGAGCAATCATTGCACTTTCTCTTCCTGATGAGGTATACCACTCTTTAGTAATTTCCCTACAGCTAAAGAAATGTGGACCACTCTATGTGTTCTGTACGAAAGTACAGATAAGGTAAAGAAAAGCAAGAAAATTGTTCTAATTAGAAAGTATGAGCTTTTTACTCGTGAAAAGAGAGAATCTTTCTCCAGCTACTATAACCATTTTAACAGCCTTCTTAATAACTTAAAGTTGTTAGGTAGAGTGTATGAAAATGAGGAAGTCATATGCAAATTTATAGATTGTCTTTCTGACTTTTGGGAAAACATATGTACTTGCATAAAGACAACCAAGGATCTTGAATACATGCCTCCTACTATACTCTATGGAATTCTTTTCAACTATGAACAAACCAAGATTCAAATGAAGTCTATCGTAAAAGAGATAAAAGGATCTTTTGTATCCCTTGTCAGCGATACTAACAAGAAAGCTCAGTGTGTGTCCAAAATCACTTACCCTTCATCAGTATCCGATGACAATAGGCAAGATGAATCTACTCACCAAACGGAGGCATATATGAGTGATGTCGATGATGTGGGTGAGGAGACTTTTGTCGAACAGATAACTAATGAAATGGCTATGGTGGCAGGGTTCAAGAACAAACCTCGTTTTTTCAGGAAAATCTCGAACTTTCAGAAAACCCTCTTCTTTCACAAAAAATTCCTCGACTGACAAGTCAAGTGAGGAATGTTTCAACTGTGGTAAGAAAGGTCACTTCGCTTCTGAGTGTAGAAGTAAACGTGTTGAAAGAATTAGAACCACCTCCTCTGACCGATTCTCTTCCAAGAATGAGAAGTCAAAACTTTTCTCAAAACAAACTTTTCCCAGAAAGAACAATCAATCCTCCTCTTTTGATATGGACCGTGATGAGAAGTACAAGCCAAATATAAAAGAGAAAATGAGAGAAATGAAGGACTTCTTAGAAAAGGCAAAGATCTTCTGGCTGAGACTCATGATTGGGCAGATGAGCCCACCTCTGAAAGTGACAAGGACTCACCTTACACGTGCTTCATGGCCAAAATTGATGAAATGGAAACTTCTGAAAAGGTGGTCACATCTACTGCCCTAGTGTCAACTGAGTGCTCATCATCTTCTTCTCAGGTACATTCCTTCAACTCCATGACTGAATCTGAAAAGATTGAAGCATATGACTCTTTGACGATTGACTTCTATAATGCCAAAGATGCAAAGAAAAAGGCCTCTGCTCAGATAAAATATCTTTCTTCACAACTTCAAACTTGTCTTTCTCAACTTAAACAATTTGACTCAATCAAAGCTAAGTTGGAAGATTTGAAAATCATAAATCACATTATTGCTAAAGAGAAAAACAAACTTTTCAAAAAGTTAAAAAGAGAGCAAGAGACTGTAAGAAAATGGACCAGCTCGTCAAAGAATCTTGAGAAAATCTTTCAAGATCAAATCTCATGTGGTGACAAAACTTGTATGGGATTTGGAAAAATGGAAATCGATCAACTGTCAAAAACTCATGCTTCTACTTCATGTGCTTCACCCTCCTTGTATTAATCTTCCGAATCTAGTTCTATTGGCTTTGTGTCCATGAAATCTGCTGACTTATCTGAAGCTTTAATATTCGGTATGTTTATAAAGGCAAAAGATTCCATATCTTTTCCAAATGAAGAAACTCAACATTCAAACGACTCTTCCAAACCCTTACATGATCTTATGAAAATCTTGACTTTAGATGAAGCTTCATCCTCTTAACACATTCCTTCTAAAGTGCCCAAAAGAAATCTTTCAAACTCAAGTAAAAGATTTTCTGTGTCTCAAAAGGGTAAATCTCTGGTAACTGACAGTTCTCTAAAAAGAAAATCCCCAGATTTTTCAAAAACTTTCTTTAAAAATACCCTATTAGATTCTGTCCAAAGAAAAGTTGGCTTCAAATCCAACAGTGGAATTTTAGGTTTTCCTTCTCTCATGTCAAGCTTTGGTCCAAAATCTTTACTGATAGATGTCAAGGGCAAAAACAAAGAAAAAGGCCAAAAATCCAAAATACAACTGTGGAGATACCTTTCATCTTGCCAAGGACTGCCCTAAGAATAGAGTTGACCGAATTGAAACTAAGAGCTCCTCTCCTTATAACCCTAAAAAACCCACTACCAAATGGGTACCAAGAAACTAATCTTTCTGTGACTGCAGGTGTATGAGCATCATCAAATATGGTATTTGGACAGTGGATGCTCACGTCACATGACCGGAAACAAATCTCTTCTCATAAACTATGTGTCTGAAAAAAGTTCATCAGTAACTGTTGGAGATAATTCCAGAGGTTATACAAAGGGATATGGAACTCTCACAAATGGGTCGGTCACCTTTAACAAAGTTGCATTTGTTGAAGGACTGATGCATAATCTTCTGAGTATTAGTCAGTTATGTGATATGGGTTACAAAGTTATCTTTGAACTTTGTGAATGTACTATTGTTGTAACAACCCGGATTCCCAAACATACAAATAACACATATTTCATAACATAATTTCACCACAAAGATACATCATATTTCATTTACGGTCCCTTAGCTTAACAAAATAAGTCTTTAAGTACAAACTTTTTACATAATAACTACTAAATATGATAGATACAAAAATGCTTCATGGTTCTTCAAAAGAAATTCCTAGATCTTTCCTATCACTTGTCTTTGTTTGCTTCACGACCTGGAATACATATTTTAAAACAAAATGAGGGTTAGACCTAATGGTCTAAGTGAGAAAATCCCGGTTAGTTTGAAACCATTTACATAAATCCCATACACATAACACAATCACATATATCAATTAGAACTCACACTTCGTGTACTTTCCTTCCTCATTCCCATGGCCATATTAGTTGGTTGCAAGCCAACTAATAAATTAACTCCGTTGTACGACAATTACAGCCAACACCGTCGTTCGAGTATTACAGCCAACACCACCGGTCCTAAGCCCGGCCAATATACTCTCGTATAATACTCATGTGAATATAATATACATCTCAACATATTATATTTCCAACATAAGCATATAAACACATCATCAATCACATATCCAATACACACATATATGTATTCCAGTTTAAAAACATTTTTAAGTAAAACTCACCTGTTTGTTTATCAACACGTTTCCAAGCCTTCTTAACAGGTTCAGTCCTTTACCCAGAATTCACAGGATCTGTAACAAATAGATACAAGTATCTCTTTACCAAATAGAACACATAAGACTTACTAGAGCTAAGAACTCTAGATAACTCAACTCCTCCAACGTTATCCCCAAGCCCGAACTTAAGTCTAGTCCACAGAATATTCAGTCCTCATTCATTCCCTATCTAAGGTCTAACAAAACACAGCTTACTAGATACTCAAAAGCATCTGAACCCTCAAAAGTGACCAAACAGCTCAAAGTTCCCGGACACTCTAACTATCCGGACAACACAACTTTCCGGACAGTTCATACAACCCGGACAGCATAACCTTTCCGGACAACATAAGTAATCCGGATAACACCCGGACACCAAAGCAATCCGGACACCATCTGGTATCTCATTTCATCCGGAAACTATAGAAAAGAAAAACTTACCCGGATAATGAACTCGTCCGGACACCTTTAACACATCATTCGGACACCACCAACAAAACTACCCGGACACATTCATTCTATCCGAAAACCTCTGTCGGTTTGCCTATTTTTAACCCAGAATTCAACTGAAATCAACCCCAGTCCAGATGTGATAATTCTAATCCGATAGATACTTCCTAATAGCAATTATAGCCATAAAACACAAAGAAAACATACCTTAAATCCCTTCCAAGTCCACCAATTTAAAGCCCTGGCCTTTTCCTTTCTTCTTCTTCTCCTTTTGCTCTAAAAAACACACACTTACACACACTGATGTTTCTGGTTTTTGTGAAAATATCTGAATACCAAGAGGATAATATCCAACCATATTTACTAATTAGACCTTGGACTTCTTAATATTAATCCAAACACCCTTAAACTTATAAACTCTCCTAAACTTACCATTACATCAATTATAAAGTTAAATAAATTTTAACGGAACGAGACTTTAACTAACAAACTTACCCGGCGTATTACATCATTTCCCCCTTAAAAGAATTCTGTCCCGGAATTCGGTTAGGCAAATAGGTAAGGGTACTTGGTTCTCATTTCTGATTCTGCTTCCCAAGTAGCATCCTGACCCCTACGATGTCTCCACTAAACTTTCACTTGTCTGATTACTTTGTTCCGCAATACTTTAATTTTGTGCTCAACTATGGCTTCAGGTTCCTCCACATAATTCAGCTTTTCATGAACTTGTATATCTGGTAGAGAAACTGCCTGATCTGGTGTAACCAACCACTTTCGAAAATTTGAAACGTGGAACGCGTTGTGAATCCTGCTTAACTCTGGCAGAAGATCTAACCTGTAGGATACTTCTCCGATTCTTTCTGTAATTGCAAACGGTCCAATGTACCTTGGGCTCAGTTTACCTTGCTTTCCAAACCGAATGACTCCTTTCCAAGGTGAGACTTTTAACATTACAAAATTTCCAACTTGAAACTCTAACGGTTTCCGGCGTCGGTCCGCATAACTTTTCTGCCTGTCTTGAGCCACTTTCAAACGTTCTCGAATCTGAGTAATCTTATCCGCTATTAACTGAACTATATCTGGCCCCGCTAGCTGTTTCTCTCCCACTTCGTTCCAACACAAAGGAGTTCGGTATTTTCTACCATACAGAACTTCAAACGGTGCAGCTTGTATGCTGGAATGATAAATGTTGTTGTAGGCAAATTCAATCAACGGTAAATGCTTATCCCACGATCCCTCGAAATTCACAATGCAGGCCCGAAGCATGTCTTCTAAAGTCTGAATCGTCCGTTCACTCTGGTCGTCAGTTTGAGAATGATACGCCGTACTTAGCTTTATCTGTGTACCCATTTCTTTTTGAAAACTCCTCTAGAATCTTGAAGTAAAACGACTATCACGATCAGAAATAATCGAGATTGGAACTCCATGTCGAGTTACTATTCCATTAATGTACAACTTGGCTAATCGTTCCAACGAATCAGTTTCTTTTATTGGTAGGAAGTGAGCAGATTTCGTCAATCTGTCAACGATCACCCAAATGGCATTAAATCCCTTCAGAGTCCTTGGTAGCTTTGTGATGAAATCTATAGTAATCTGATCCCATTTCCACATAGGTATTTCTAACTGTTGTAACTGACCAAACGGCTTTTGATGTTCAATCTTTACCTTCTTACAAGTATACAACCTTCCACATGCTGAGCACTACTCCTTTTTATTCCCGGCCACCAATAAAATTGTTTTAAATCTTTAAACATCTTATTCGTACCTGGATGAATAGAGAAACGAGATTGATGAGCTTCTTGCAATACCCGATCACCTAAACCACCCAAACGAGGCACCCAGATTCTGTTTCCCAAACACAACAACCCACAATCATCTTTTACAAGCAATGCTGATACACCCACTAACCGTTCTGGTTTCAAATGTTCTTCTTGAAAAGCTTCTATTTGACACTTATGCAATTCGTCAAAGATGTTAGGTAGGAGTTCAGCTCGTAGTGAAATGGCTTTTATTGTTCCACTCCTTTCTTGACGACTTAGTGCATCAGCTACCATATTCGCCTTTCCCGGATGATAAAGAATTTCACAGTCGTAATCATTCACCAATTCTAGCCATCTTCTTTGCCTCATATTTAGTTCCTTCTGATCGAAAAGATGTTGGAGACTCTTATGATCAGTATAAATTTGACATTTAGAGCCGTAAAGATAATGTCTCCATATCTTCAACGCGAAAACAACTGCTGCAAGTTCCATGTCGTGTGTCGGATACTGTCTTTCATGATCTTTTAGTTGACGAGAAGCATAAGCAATCACTTTACCACGCTGCATAAGTACACATCCCAATCCCAGTTTGGAAGCATCACTGTAAACAACAAAGTCCTCGGAACCTTCAGGTAATGACAAAATCGGCGCACTGCACAGTTTCTCTTTCAATATCCAGAATGCTTCATCCTGTTCTGCTTTCCATTCAAACTTTAGATTCTTCCGAGTCAGCTTAGTCAAAGGTGTCGCGATACGAGAGAAGTCTTTTATAAACTTACGATAGTAGCCGGCTAAACCCAGAAAACTACGTACTTCGGTTGGCGTTCTCGACGGTTCCCACTTTTCAATTGCTTCCACTTTCATCGGATCAACTTGAATGCCTTTCTCAGAAACTACATGCCCCAGAAACTGAACCTCTCGTAGCCAGAATTCACATTTAGAGAACTTAGCGTATAACTGTTCCTTTTTCAACAATTCCAGAATTAAACGAAGATGTTGTGCGTGCTCTTCTTTGGATCGGGAATAGATAAGTATATCATCGATAAATACAATAACAAATCTATCGAGATACGACTTACATACCCGATTCATTAAATCCATAAAAGCAGTTGGAGCATTCGTCAGTCCAAACGGCATCACCAGGAATTCATAGTGACCATACCTTGTGCGAAAAGCAGTTTTCAGAACGTCTTCTTCTTTAACCTTCAGCTGGTGATAACCGAATGTTAGATCAATCTTGGATAAATAGCAAGCTCCAACTAATTGGTCAAAGAGGTCATCAATTCTGGGAAGTGGATACTTGTTCTTGATCGTACGCTTATTCAGTTCCCGGTAGTCAATACACATTCTCATCGAACCATCCTTCTTTTTCACAAACAAAACCGGTGCACCCCACGGCGAAGAACTGGGTCTGATGAAGCCCTTATCTGAAAGATCTTGCAGTTGTGCCATCATTTCTTTCATCTCTGGAGGTGCTAGACGATACGGTGCACAGGCTACAGGAGCGGCTCCAGGAATCAGATCTATACCAAACTCTACTTGTCTAACGGGCGGAAGACTATTCAAGTCTTCGGGGAAAACTTCTGGGAATTCACTAACAATAGGAATATCTTCCAACTTATTCTTTTCTGGCTTAATATCTATCACATAAGCTAAGTAACTCGGGCAACCTTTATTAACACATTTACGGGCTTTTATCATAGATATAAGGCAAGACTGATGATTTCTACGATCACCATAAATCACTACCGGTCCCCTCTCAGGCAAGACAACATTTATTAACTTCTTATCACAAACTATGTTAGCTTGATTCTCGGCTAACCAATCCATCCCCACTACCACATCAAACTCGATCAAAGCTATAGGAAATAGTTGTATCGGTACTCCACACCCTTCTATATTTATCACACAGCTATCAAATACTTATTTAACCGACACTTGATTATCATTTGCAGTATCTACCATAAAAGCATGATCTAACACTTTAGGCTTTAAATGCATATAAGCAGCAAATGAAGGAGATACGAACGATTGGTTTGCACCGGAGTCAAATAACACCTTAGCACGTGTAGAGTTTATTAAAAATGTACCTGTAACCACGTCCGAAGTTTCCTCCGCTTCTTTTGCTGTCATCTGAAATGAACGACCTCTTGTTCTTGGTGGTTCTATTCTTGGTACTACTGGTCTGACAATCGTTGGTTTCCCTGACGTACCGCCTTGCTGTATTCTTCCCCTCGGACAATCAGACTGTATGTGATCCGGAGAATTACACGAGAAACAAAACCGCGTTACTCGACAGTCTTTAGCAACATGTCCGGTCTTCCTACACCTATAACAAATCCAAGAATCTATTTGACAATTTCCTTGGTGGATACGGTTGCACTTCGGACAAGGTCTCTCCGCTGTTCGGAAAAGCATACGGTTATCAAACCTCTGAAACCTAGACTTTTTCGGATCATACTGTGGTCCTTCCCACTTCCTTTTTCCCGCACCTTTATCGCTAGTATTTCTTCCTTTATCCTGCTCCACGGTTTCTGCGGCGTCTACTGCGGCGGAGAAGGTTTCTGGTCCTTTAGAAATTACAAAACTTCTGACTTCTGCATTCAACCCAAAGATAAACCTTTCAATCTTCATGGCCTCTGTGGCAACATAATACTCCGCAAAACGAGATTTTTCCAGAAAATGAGCAGTGTAGTCCCGAACAGATAAATTTCCTTGCTGCAAGTTCATAAACTCTTCCTCCAATTGTTTGACTGCTGCATGAGGACATAACTGTTTCCTGAAAGCTATAATGAATTCTTCCCAAGAGAAGGTAGAATATATGTCAGAACCTCCCGAAGAAATATGAGCTTCCCACCAGTATAAAGCATCGCCTTTCAACATTGCGGTTCCATAAAGTACCCTATCCTCTTCCGCGCACTTACTAGTCTTGAAGATAGCTTCTATTTCCTTCAGCCATCTCAGGTCGGGGGCTTACAACTGAGAAACATTTTATAATCACACTTTTTCATTACTGGTACAACAGTAGGAGTAATTGGCATTTCGTCTTCAAGAGTAGGATCTGGTCTTTCTGCTTCAGTATCACGAGTTCGATTAAACATGGCTTGGATATTCGCTTGTAATCTTCCCATTTCGGCTGCCAAATCATCCCTTGTTACAAATTCAGCACCTCGCGGCTGAACTCTGCCGCCTGTTCTGCCCCTACCTCTTTCTCCCCCTCTTCCCCTTCCTCCGGCTGTTGGATTTGTTCTATTCGGATTTCCTCCTCCTTCCCGATTCGTTTGTCTAGTACCACTTGCCATTCTATTGATTCAGACAAGGTTAATATACACATAAGCACATACCCCATATAACAAGGTATTCCAGTCCAAACATGTACTTGTAAGTTCACGATTACACTGGCCAAATGTAATATGAAATTACCTTACATGATGTTCCTTCTACCTTTTATACTTAATCATCCCAAGGTTCTAAAATAATAGGGACATCCTACTTCACATGCAGTTTAAGTCTAGGTACAGATATAAATACCTAAATCCCTTAAACTAGGGCTCTGATACCATCTGTGACAACCCGGATTCCCAAACATACAAATAACACATATTTCATAACATAATTTCACCACAAAGATACATCATATTTCATTTACGGTCCCTTAACTTAACAAAATAAGTCTTTCAGTACAAACTTTTTACATAATAACTACTAAACATGATAGATACAAAAATGCTTCATGGTTCTTCAAAAGAAATTCCTAGATCTTTCCTATCACTTGTCTTTGTTTGCTTCACGACCTGGAATACATATTTTAAAACAAAATGAGGGTTAGACCTAATGGTCTAAGTGAGAAAATCCCGGTTAGTTTGAAACCATTTACATAAATCCCATACACATAACACAATCACAGATATCAATTAGAACTCACACTTCGTGTACTTTCCTTCCTCATTCCCATGGCCATATTAGTTAGTTGCAAGCCAACTAATAAATTAACTCCGCTGTACGACAATTACAGCCAACACCGCCGTACGAGTATTACAGCCAACACCACCGGTCCTAAGCCCGACCAATATACTCTCGTATAATACTCATGTGAATATAATATACATCTCAACATATTATATTTCCAACATAAGCATATAAACACATCATCAATCACATATCCAATACACACATATATGTATTCCAGTTTAAAAACATTTTTAAGTAAAACTCACCTGTTTGTTTATCAACACGTTTCCAAGCCTTCTTAACAGGTTCAGTCCTTTACCCAGAATTCACAGGATCTGTAACAAATAGATACAAGTATCTCTTTACCAAATAGAACACATAAGACTTACTAGAGCTAAGAACTCTAGATAACTCAACTCCTCCAACGTTATCCCCAAGCCCGAACTTAAGTCTAGTCCACAGAATATTCAGTCATCATTCATTCCCTATCTAAGGTCTAACAAAACACAACTTACTGGATACTCAAAAGCATCTGAACCCTCAAAAGTGACCAAACAGCTCAAAGTTCCCGGACACTCTAACTATCCGGACAACACAACTTTCCGGACAGTTCATAAAACCCGGACAGCATAACCTTTCCGGACAACATAAGTAATCCGGATAACACCCGGACACCAAAGCAATCCGGACACCATCCGGTATCTCATTTCATCCGGAAACTATAGAAAAGAAAAACTTACCCGGATAAT
The DNA here is from genome assembly GCA_033807775.1 of Saussurea involucrata. Lineage (NCBI taxonomy): Eukaryota > Viridiplantae > Streptophyta > Magnoliopsida > Asterales > Asteraceae > Saussurea > Saussurea involucrata. Next base: position 179,964,106 of record CM066320.1, on the reverse strand, counting down.
GAACTCGTCCGGACACCTTTAACACATCATCCGGACACCACCAACAAAACTACCCGGACACATTCATTCTATCCGGAAACCTCTGTCGGTTTGCCTATTTTTAACCCAGAATTCAACTGAAATCAACCCCAGTCTAGATGTGATAATTCTAATCCGATAGATACTTCCTAATAGCAATTATAGCCATAAAACACAAAGAAAACATACCTTAAATCCCTTCCAAGTCCACCAATTTAAAGCCCTAGCCTTTTCCTTTCTTCTTCTTCTCCTTTTGCTCTAAAAACACACACTTACACACACTGATGTTTCTGGTTTTTGTGAAAATATCTGAATACCAAGAGGATAATATACAACCATATTTACTAATTAGACCTTGGACTTCTTAATATTAATCCAAACACCCTTAAACTTATAAACTCTCCTAAACTTACCCTAACATCAATTATAAAGTTAAATAAATTTTAACGGAACGAGACTTTAACTAACAAACTTACCCGGGGTATTACAATTGTTGATAAACACATGCAGGTTGTGTTGTCCGGAAAGAGAAAGAAGAATATCTATATCATTGACATGGGACAAAATCATAGTACTACCAGTATCTGCTTTGTGTCTGATGATTCAGCCAAAAGAAACTGGTTGTGGCACAAACGGTTATCTCATATGAACTTTAAAACTCTGAACATTCTTTCAAACAAAGAATTGGTGACTGGCATGCCAAAACTAAATTTTGTGAAAGAGAATCTGTGTGACGCTTGTGAAAAAGGAAAACTCACCAAATCTTCTTTCAAATCAAAATAATGTTTTTCAATCTCTCTTCCTCTCCAAATGCTGCACATGGATCTATGTAGGCCAGTAAGTACTTCCAGTCTGGGAGGAAAAAGGTACATTCTTGTTGTTGTTGATGAGTTCACAAGATATAACTGGGTATTGTTTCTTAGGTACAAAAGTGATGCTACCGAAGAAATCACCAAGTTCATCAAGAGGTGTGAAGTTCTGAATGGTCAGCTAGTCAGATCAGTAAGAAGTGACAACGGTATTGATTTTAAAAAACAGTGCCTTAGAAGAATTCTTCAATGACAAAGGAATCTCCCAAAATTTCTCTACAGTCAGAGCTTCTCAACAGAATGGAGTAGTTGAAAGAAAGAACCGGACTCTATGTGTGTCTGCCAGATCAATGCTCAGTGAATCAAATCTTCCTACATATTTTTGGGCAGAAGCAATTAACACTGCATGCTTTGCCCAAAACAGATCAATGATTGTCAAAAGACATGGGAAGACTCCTTATGAAGTCTTATATGGCCGAAAACCAAACATAGGTTTTCTCCATGTTTTTGGTTGTGTGTGCTTCATTCTAAATGATAGGGAAAACCTTGGGAAATTTGATCCTAAGGCTGATGAAGGAATTTTTGTAGGATATTCCTTGTCCTCAAAAGCTTATCGTGTGTACAACCTTAGAAGAAAATGCATTGATGAATCCATTCATGTTAAGTTTGATGATTTCAGATCATCATCTCTCTCAAATGATGATGATGAACTAAATAGGTGTATTTTATCTTGCATTGGTGATGTTCCACCCTCCGCCTCTACCGATTCCACTTCCATTCCCTTCACTCAAAATCCTTCTCATCACAACAACCCTCCTGATTCTCATCAACAAGGTTCATCACCTCCTATCTTAGCAAACCCACCGTCCACGAAAATGTTCCAAATCTTCCCTCATCTCCTTCTCCTGACTTCCTACATCTAACCACCTCAAATCATCCATCTCTTCCATCTTCAAGCCTACCACCCACTCTACCTCTTGCTACCAAATGGACCAAAGATCATCCTATAGACCAAATCATCAGTGATCACCAAGCTGGGTCTAGACTAGAAGAGGAATTGGTAATATATGTCTCTATGTGAATTTTCTATCTCTGATAGAACCAAAGAAAATTGAGGAAGCATTAGTTGATCCATGTTGGATCACTGTCATGCAAGAAGAACTTTCTCAATTTACAAGAAACAAGGTTTGGAGACTGGTTCCCCGTCCTCCAAAGAAAACTATCATTGGAACCAAGTGAGTCTTCAGGAATAAAATGGATGAAGAAGGTATAGTGATAAAAAAGGCCAAACTTGTTGCTCAAGGATACAGACAAGAAGAAGGAATTGATTATGATGAAACATTTGCACCTGTTGCTAGACTTGAAGCTATAAGGATCTTTTTAGCCTATGCTGCTTACCAAAATTTAAGAGTCTTCCAGATGGGTGTTAAAAGTGTCTTCCAGATGGGTGTTAAAAGTGTCTTCCTCAATGGTGAATTGGCAGAAGAGGTCTATGTGAAACAGCCACCTGGATTTGAAGATTCCACACATCCTGACTATGTGTACCAGTTGGACAAAGCTCTCTATGGTCTCAAACAGGCTCCTCGTGCCTGGTATGATACTCTTGCTGACTTCTGTAATATCTCGGGTAAGTTCGTTAGTTAAACTTCGGTTCCGTTATATTTATTTAATTTTATGTTTAATAGTTTAGGGTAAGTTTGGGCTAGTTTTGCAATCTTAAGATGTTATCGTAATTTTCGTATAGTTAGAGCCCTTGTTTGCAATTTCTCAATTCCTATTTATAAACTTGACACCTCCTCTTTTCACTATGTCGGTTTCTTGTGTCAATCTGTGTGTGTGTATTAGAACCGAGAGAAAAGAGAAAGAGAGAAAGGAGGCGTCGGTCGATTAAGCCAAGAGAAGAGTTGTGTGTTTCGATTGAGGTGCGATTTGTTTTAATATTGTGTTTGTTATAGGTCGTATGAGATTTCTACCGGTTTAGAAATTTTAATTTCGATATTTTTTTATCTGTTGTCGAATTTGGGTATCGAAAGGGTTATCCAGATTCTTTGCAGTCCGGATGTAATTTACCCGGAATCTTCATGTTTTCCGGATTAGATTACCGGATACCGGGTTTAGTGTGTTTCCGGAATTGTTTTATCCAAATTCTAGTTTTTCCGGATATTGTCCGGATAGTTTCCCGGATAGGTTGTCCGAATAAGTTATTTCCGGATTCCGGGTGTTTGTTTCCAGGAAAGTTCCCCCGGGTTTGGGTTCCGGATTTGAGTTCCGGATTTGGTTTTTCGGATGAGTTTTCCGGGTCAATTATCCGGATAAGTTCCTAGATTACATATCCGGAAGCTTTCTAACCCCCGTGCTAAGTCGCCGAAGAGGGGCATTTTTGAGTGGTTTCTGGGTAAGGGTATGATAGGCTTATTTAGGATTCTTAGCCGTCATTGAGTTTTTTGTCGTAAATAGTTATATGTATTTTATGTAATTCAGATTTTGGGAAGTTGGTGGAAAAGTAAGGTTCTTGCAAGTTTTCAAGAAAAGGTGTTAGTTGCGGTATTGCTTTCAGGTGAGTTTTACTTTAACCATTTTCAAACTGGAATACATATATATTGGATAATTATGTGGTAGGTAGTGTGATGATGTGCTTATGATTGAAATGTGATATATTGAGATGTATATTGTATTTATATGAGCATTACACTACATAATTGCACATTGGCCGAAATTAGGGCCGATGGAGTTTGGTTGTACGGAGGGACAACGGAGTTGGCTGTATTTTAGTGCAGCAGAGTAAATTGATTAGTTGGTTTAGCGCAACCAACTAATATGGCCATGTGAAAGAGTTGTACGCAGTGCATACGAGTCATGCTTGGTATTTATATACTTGTTGTATATCTGTGTTTTACAAAATGATTATTAAGCTGACAGAGATTTTCTCACTTAGACCAATTGGTCTAACCCTCATTTTGTTTTCAAAAATATGTATTCCAGGTCGAGGAGTAAGTAAGAGCAGAGGAAAAGATAAATGATGATTTGGTTTTGAAGGTTGTGTGTTTAGGAATTTTCATGAAGCGTCTTTGTATCAGTAGTTTTTGGATGTAATGTAAATTATATTAGCAAAAAGTTTGTACTGAATATGTATTGTATAGTTTGGGACTAAGAGACCTTATATGATATAATATGTGTCTTTGTTATCTTATATTGAGATGTAAATGTTGTTATATGATGTATGTTTGGGTTGGGTTGTTACAACTTCCTCCTGAAGAATGGTTATTCTAGAGGTAAAATTGATAACACCTTGTTCATCAAGCAAACCTCAGGTAATCTTATACTTGTTCAAATCTATGTGGATGACATCATTTTTGGTGCCACTGATGAGTCACTATGTGATGAGTTTGCTTCTCTCATGAAAAGTCAATATGAGATGAGAATAATGGAAAGCTTACATTTTTCTTAGGCATTCAGGTCAAACAAACTTCTGAAGGGATTTTTATAAATCAAAGCAAATATATTCATGACCTTCTCAAGAAGTTTAAGTTTGAAAATTGCTCTCTTATGAAAACTCCTATGGCACCACCCTTGAAAATTCATGTTGATCCGGACGGTAAATCCGTTGATGTAATGAATTATCGAGGTATGATTGGGTCCTTTCTCTATCTTACTGCTAGCAGACCCGATATGATGTTTGTTACATGTCTTTGTGCGCGTTATCAGGCCAATCCCAAAGAATCTCATCTGGCTGCTGTAAAATGCATTTTCCGGTACCTGAAAGGTACTCTGCATCTGGGTCTTTGGTATCCCAAAGACTCAGGTTTTGAACTAATAGGGTATTCAGATTATGATTATGCAGGTTCTAAAGTTGATAGAAAGAGCACCACAAGTAGTTGTCAACTTCTTGGTGGCAAGCTGGTCAGTTGGTCCAGTAAGAAACAAAACTCAGTTTCAACCTCAACTGCTGAAGCTGAATATGTTGCTGCTGGAAGCTGTTGTGCTCAAATGCTATGGATGAAAAATCAACCAAGGGACTACAATCAAGTCTACTCACAAGTACCCATACTATGTGACAACTCAAGTGCAATCACTATTGCAAATAATCCAGTTCTTCACTCCAGATCAAAACATATAGACATCAGATATCACTTCATCAGGGATCACATCTCCAAAGGTGACATAGAGCTGCATGTCATTCCTACTGATCTTCAGCTTACTGATCTGTTCACCAAACCCTTAGATGAAGCCAGATTCAACTTTCTGATTGGAGAACTTGGAATATTGTATTTAGATCTTTAATGAAAGAAAAAAATGATTGAATTATTTTGGTCTTGGCCACTGAACTATCATTTCGGTGGGTAATCTACGAAAATCAATAGTTATTCTCTCCGACAATCGGTGGCAACCCACACCTAAACTCAACCTCTACCAATTTAGGAACCCCACCGATTAAGTTCTTACTGAGACACAACCTCCATCGATTTCTCAGCTCTCTCCGAACTCCCCGACTTCTCACCAAAGCTCTCTCCGAACTTCCCCGAAGTGATCACCGAAACCCCTCACCATTTTTCACCGATACCATTTCCCAAGTTTCTCCGATCTCTCCGATTTCTTCGAATCTCTCCGAAGTCATTCACCAAAGTCTCTATTCTTCGAAGCTCACATCCACCGAAGTTCATCTCCGACTACACACCAATAAGCCTCTTTTATTATCCAAATAGGTAAGACCCTATCACCGAATTTATTGTACCACCGATTCCCACTACTTTTTCTCCGATTTCTCTTCTTATCTATTCACAAGAATCGATCCTAACATCATCGCCACACCTAGTTGTCGGTTAGATTTGACTTTTCCCATTCCACTTTCATGAATCTATTGTTTTCGCCGATTCATGTTACCTTTGTCATCATTATTTTTAAATCTATATTTAATTCATTTTTTTGTAAACCCTAACCGTTGCCGCCCTATTCACCCTTTCAACTTTCCTCACTATAAAAACCCATCATCTTCCTTATTCCACACTTTCACGACCTGCAACTCTCAAACTCTCTCTCTACCAACCTGCAATTACCTTTCTCTCATTTCCTCTTAATGGCGTCTTCAACCTCATCTAAATTCCCCAAGATTCCCAAGTCTGCAAAGGGCGTTCCAACAAGCTTTGAAGACCTAAAGTTCAATCCATGCAATCACGTCGCTCGTTTTGACGTTGATACTACTTACAAAGAGTTCACTACCGTCTCCAAGTTTCTCTCTCGTTCTCCTCTTCTCCATGCATTTACATGGAGCCCTAAGATGAGCAAAGTGCTCATTGGCAAATTTTGGCTCACCTGTGTGTATGATCCTTCTAATGACTCCATTAATGCCTCTATCTTATCTGACGATGAAGACCACGACCTCACCTTTGGGGTCGAGGATGTCCGTGATGCACTTCGTCTTCCCTCGTTTCCTGAATATGAAGAGTTCCACCTTGGAACTGAACATGAAGATATGGTAAGAACCTTGAACTACACTCCAGACTCCTCTACTAAAGGCCCATGTACTCTTCTTCGCATGTACATGGGTGGTGTTTGGAATTTTTTCTTTACCCATGTGATTTACTGCCTTTCAAGAAAGACCAGTGGACAGGATCAATCCCCCTCTTACATCACCTCCTTGGCACATGCCCTAATCTTCCAAAGAAAAATTAACTTTGCTCAATATTTCTGTACTGAAATTGCAAATATGATTGCCTCACCGAAGAGATGCCACGTAGCCTATCCCAGGTTCATTTCCATGATTATCAATCATAAAATGGCTGGTGCTCTTGCTGATGATCAGAAGTCCTCTTCTCCGAAATTTGTCTATGTCTGGTCTGCTCCTGTTGTTGGAAAGACTGTTCTTGATGTGCCACCCCTTACCTCCGACTTACCATTACGTCAAGGTATGATCACTTTTGCTCATATTCGTGATCTACAGTGGGGAGATGCTGAAATCCCTGGGTTTGTACACCTAGAGGTTCCAGCGGACCCTCCAATCGTAGTGGCCCCTATCCCCTCTACCCGAGTGAAATCGGGGGGCGCAAAGAAAAAACTATAGGGCCCCCGATACCTCTGTGTCCGCTTATGAGACTATGCCACCGAAATCACCTTCGGTGGCTACCCAAGTCACAACCCCTTCACAAAAGCGGAGGCACTCTAAATCCCCTCCTAAGTCTCCTTTAAAGAGGCTTAGGAAGCTTTCGGCCAATCCTCACTCACCGGCCACCGATTCTCAAAAATCGGTGGCTATTGAAATTGTCCCCACAGGGCCAAGGGAATCTGCTATCCCAATAACCATCTCCTCCGTTGTCTCTCAAAAGACTTCGGTAGCACATTCGGAGTCCCCACACCATTCCTCATCACCTATATCTATGGGTGATGCAGATGTCTTGGAGGTCTCTCCCCTCCAAGGTTCTGCCTTCGCACTGCACAACCTATCACCCGACCATTTTGTGGTCGATGACTCTGCACAGCCCCGTGAAGGGTCGGCCGATCCAAAAATCGTTCCGGAGGGTTTGAATTTTGTGGACTTCTTGTTACGGGATACTAGGCCTCGTTCGGCCACTCCTAACCGACGTGGTCCTTCACCTATGTATACATCACCAATAGATTCTCCATCAAAAGAGGCCCCATCACCGATCCGCTCTTCCACACCAAAAACAACATCACCGATCCCTTCTTCTCTACCGAAGGCAATCTCCCCGAGAACCTCACCATCGAAATCCCCATCACCGAAGAGAACATCACCACCGACATCACCATCCCCGAAAAGAACCTCACCACCGAAAATTACCTCCCCGACATCATCTCCCCAATCTCACCCATCTTTTTCGGAAGATAATTCCTCTCCTTCTCCTTCTCCTTCTCCTTCTCCTTCTCCCTCACCCACAAGGACCCTCTTTCCCGATCCCCTATATGATCAACCTTCATCATCAACCATTCCAACTTCTAGAACTCTACCACATACTCCCTTATCCCCCACCACTCCAAGATTTCACCACTCCAATCAACATGATGCACCATCAAGTTCCACCACCCGTTTTCCTTCTGATATTTTGGCCGATATTCAGGAAGGTGCTTGTTAGAGTCAGCTTGTTGGGAATCAATTTGAGGCTTTCAAACAGGCTTCACTTACCTTTATTTCTCATACTGCCGATAGAGTTCTCCTTCTGGAAGAGCAAGCTCAACATCCCTCCCTCGAGGCTCCTCTTAGGGTCTTACTTCAGTCGATCAGTGTAAAGCCCGTATTCCGGTATGTTTATTTATTTAAATTTTTTTTCCTCTTCGTGTTGCCGGTTATCGGGGTTAGGCGGCAAGGACCTTATTTGTTAAAAGTTTGGGGTTTTGGGGCATAATGTGAAACTTAGACTGCAGGGACCATTATTGTAATTCTTTAAACTTTGCATGGAGATCGGCCCATGGACCGACCTCCCTCCCTTCTCTCGTTTACTCTTGCGACACACACAATCAGCACCCAAAATCAAACCCTACGCCCTTCCTTCCCCTTTTCTGCTGCTACTCCGCCGAACACCTTCCTCCCCCTGCTGCCGTCACCAAAAGAGAGAGAGAGTGATCGCCGGCGAGAGTAGAGGGAGAGAGAGTTCGCCGGAGAGAGAGAGAGAGTTCGCCGGAGAGAGAGAGAGAGACGCCGGGAAGAGGAGGAGCGCCGTCGTTTGTTGCCGGAAACGGGGAGAAGGAGGAGTCGCATCGAGGTAGTCGTTCGTTTTCTTTCCGTTGTCTTTTTGTATTGTTTCGTCGCGAGAATACCGTAAACCGCCACCACCACCGCCGCAGCCATGGCTGCCGGCGGTGTGGCCGCCGCTGCACGCCGCCGCTGTGACGGCAGTGTGTGTGTGTGTGTGTGTGTGTGCGTGGGTGTGAGGGTGTGTGTGATACGGGGTGAGTGATGTTGGATGGTTTCGTCGGAGGGTATAAACAGTAACCACCGTCGCCGCCGCCAGCCACCACCACCGCCGGAGGCGGCAGTCGGTGGTGCATGGTTTTGTTTAGCCTATGTTAACCCTAAAGAGTAAATCATAATTCTTTTCGGGTCTGTTTGTATTAAGTCGTGGCTTAATGATAGCGTAGGCTTTGGTTATCATTTTATGTGAAAACGTCGTTTCTGCCACTGTTTTATTTCGTCCATAACTTTTCCGTCGTAGCTCGGATTGAGGCGAAACCGGTGCCCAAGGTTCACATTCTGTGCCGGACACACTTTTCGTGTTTTAGCGGAAGTCTGGTTCGGCCCCTAACTAGACGTAAAATGGCTGTTTGTACAGCAGGTCTGAATATGACAGTTTCGCGTCCTGTTTTTAGAAAATTCATAGTAAATTGTAGGAAAATCGTTAGAACGCGTACGATATGGCCCTGGAACCCTAAGTCATGGAACTAACTGATTATGGAATAATATTTCTGGGTTGATGAGTTTAAGAGGGGCTAAACAGGTCCCGGACAGACCTGTAAATCTTAGAGTGAAAGCTGGATTTTTCGTGTGTAAGCTTATAGTTGTGACTTTGGGCTAGGACTTCGTTGTGACGTTTGTTATCACTTATTTAGGTGGAAAAAGGTGAGTTGGTGTTGGCCGGCTCATTTTGCTGTTGAGGACATCTACTTTGCGTTGAGGTGAGTTCTCTCACTGTGTAGATAGGAATTGTATGCATGTTATGGTAGTTTGTATGTACTACTGTACTTGTGGTGTGAACTAGTTGTTTGTGGTGTGTAATATTTGCTTGGGTTAAATGCTTAGTATAAATGTGTGTTACATTACATCTCGGTGAGACCGAGGACTCGGTGGGACCGAGTAAGTGGTTAGAAATGTTGTGGGAACTCGGTGGGACGAGTGTGTTACAATACAACTCGGTGGGACCGAGGACTCGGTGGGACCGAGGACTCGGTGGGACCGAGGAAGTGGATAGAAATGTTGTGGGAACTCGGTGGGACGAGTGTGTTACAATACAACTCGGTGGGACCGAGGACTCGGTGGGACCGAGGAAGTGGATGGAAACGTTGTGTGAACTCGGTGGGACTGGGAACTCGGTGGGACCGAGGAGTTGGGTACATAATTACTTGTATGTGTTCACTTACATTATGTAACTGTGGTGTTGTTGCTCATGTGCGAATAGGAGTGATGTGTATATAATTTCTACCTGCGCATGTGATGGAATTCACTAAGCCTTGTGCTTACCCTTTCCTATTTTAATGTGGTTTCAGGTGCTTGTGGCTCCAAGGCGTGACGGGTACACACTGGCGCGCGTGAAGATTTTTATAATCATGAGATTAGAGTTATTATTAAACGATTTAATTTCCGCTGTTTATTATTACTGAGAATATTTATTATTGAATTTGCAAACGAAACGGTGTTGGATATTTAATAAGGTTTTATTTATTAAAATGCCTATTTTTAAAGTTAAAATTTATTGTAATTTTTGGGACGTTACAACTTGGTATCAGAGCACAGCTTGAGTGAATCAAACACATCTCGGTGTGTTTGATCTCAAGTCGCGGCTATGAAATTCTTCTCTTAAAATCTTTGGAAAATAAAAGAAAGGAAAACCCGTTTGAGAAACGGTGATCGAGGGCGCAGTGTGTACAGTCAGCCGGAGCTAAAGGAAAGGTACAATACTTAGTGTATTTATCGCTTTCTAGATCATAGGGTATGCATGCTAGATTGCCTATGTGGTTTACACTGTACTGTATGATGATTGCTTGCTAGTGGGAATTAATGCTAGTTATAATAGGTTGTTAAGCGAAGGCCCTATAGGTTGTATGCAGTAAGAATCACATAGCCTTAGAATATTTGATTTAGTTCTATTGCGCAGCTCTTGTTTGAGTCCAACCGTTCTAGGATAGAATCTTGTATTCGAATGTCTATTTGATTCACGCTGCATGCGACTGGGTATTCGCGAGGCAACTCGTTATGGCTAATAGGGGTTCCGTCGTAGCAAGGGTAGTGGGATGAGATGAAATTCCTAGTGAGCTGGGAAGAGTGTTTACGTATGAGTATGTATACGAGATTGCTTTCTAGAACATAGGAGTATGTATGCTAGATTGCTTGGTGCTTATTACATTGTACTGCATGTTTGTTGCTTGCTAATAGGAGTTTATGCTAGCCTTGATAGGTTGTTAAGTGAATGCACTATAGGTTGTATGCGGTAGGAACCGAATAGCCTTAGAATGTCGGATTTAGTTCTATTGCGCAGCTCTTGTTTGAGTCCAACCGTTGTAGGATAGAATCTTATATTCGAATGTCTATCTGGTTTCACACTGTGTGCGACTGTGCATTCGCGAGGCGACTCGTCATGACTAGTGGGGATTTCGTCATAGCAAGGGTAGTGGAGTTGGGTGGAATTCCTAGGGAGCTAGGAAGAGTGTGTACATATGCCGGTGCGGGCATATGTGTATAGTTTTTGGCAAGGAACTACTTGGGCACTTCGGGACGGGACTCGAAACGAGTGAGGATAGGTGTGGAAGGTAGTAGTAGAGCTCCTACTATCTGAAGCACAGGATCCGTGCTCGAGTCGGGGAAAGTCATGAGGAATCCAAGGAGTTGAGCGTGAGCGTTGTTGGTGTGAGTTATTATGTGCTAATAACTCGTTGTAATATCTACCCAGAACAGCCATCACAAGGAGGAACAACAATAGTGAACCTACTAGTACAGGTGTGTACTTGTTTTGCTTGAGGAGATGATCGTTGGGGTAGTGATGAAGGTTCTAAACTAGTAGTCGTTGGAATAGAAGGACGATTCTAGTATTAATCCCTTGGAGTGACGATAAGGATGAGGTTTGTTTTAAGTAGGCCATTTCGGGTCAAGGTTGATGATTGTGCTAGAATCATAGGCTTATGGAGCCGACTTTGAATTGAGGAAAAATCGTAAGGATTATTGGACGTAATTTCCCAACTTGCCTAAGAGGTGTAAATGTCCGTATGACGATTGTGGACCGGAGAGATTAGGGGTACGAGTCGAGACGTCGAATGCCGACTGAGTCATGCACAAAGTTTATTTTGAAATAAATTGCATTAACTAATTCTTATGTTTCCAATCCTTATATGGATTGTGTTTTAGAATTTTGGAAAATGTTTAGCACACACACAAGATTTTGAATTATGGTTTTGAAAGTGCATGAAACATTTTCATCACGAGAGTTACAAACCTTGTTGGTGAGTTATTTAATATGAGTCAATCCATACCAGAACCGTGGTGGTTCGTTTTTAAAAGAAATTATTCATTACGCTTTGTGTTTTGTAAGTAAACTGAACGGCAATGGAATGATTTTCAACATGCTTTTACTATGTGAGACGAGCGTGTCCATTTTTGCGTAACTAACGACCTGGTAATAGTAGTTTTATTGCATACGATCTTTTTGAGATGAAAAATATTGACGTTGAAAATATTTTGTAAATGATTTTGTAAACCATTTGGGAAATGCGCTTTTAAGTGTTATGTGTCATTTTGAGAATTTTAAAGGTGTGAGTCCTTTTGGAAAAACTCTTTTGTTTAACCCGTGTTGAGTTTGGGACTAATGTCGATTTTAGAGTATTGCTTGCTTAAACTTTATTTAAACGCGTTTTTGACCGACTGATGGGTCTAGCAAGCGTGGAGCATTTTGCTCGGTTTTGACTTTGAGATAGTCATGGGTCAATTGCACGGTTTTAATGGCTCGATGTGGAGTCTTGTTGATGGGTTGTTTTGTTGCACAGTTTTGCATTTATTGCACGTTGAGTATTTACATGTTTGGGTGAGTGAGTCATTCCGGGATAAGCATGTTGTTGGTAGACTGTTTTGCATGGGATCCTTGGTCACGTCAGTCAGTCGTTGGTAATGGTCGGTTGGGTATCTCGGGGTGGGAACCCGGTATTCATGTGTTATGACCTTGACTTTCCAGTAGGCACTGGGAGGATATAGTCTTGGGCGCTTACCTGGGAGGTAGTTCCGATGTGCCGGGCCTTGAGACGTACCTGGGAGGTAGACGCTAAGGTGTATCCTCGATACGGTGTAACTTGGCTTCGTGGAGCGAGTGTGGAAGATACGTCGACGGTGGAAGGTTGGGTATTCCACGTGTGTTGGTACTATAGGCCGAATAGTATCGGTTAAGGGAATGATGCCCTTTGTAATTAAAAGCATAAATGCGCAGTAACCTTTTTGAGGTAAGTGGTATATTTAGGTGTCGACTTTTGGGCTTGAGGCCAAACACCTTTAGTGTAATCGGAGAATTGTAGCCGATTTTAAGGTAATTATGGTGATGGTAGTAGTAACCCTGAAATGCTCGCTTGTGATGAATGGTTATGGTGGAATGACCTTCGTGGGTGATTATAAATTTACTGGTTTGATGATTCGTGTGAAATAAATTTTTGGAGTCTTTTAGAACTCGTGGAAGTTAATCGACAGTTAATGGTAGGAATGATCGGATTCGAGTATCCTGTAAGGTATATTGGTGAGCAACTTTAGAATGGTTAGAGCTTGAAATTTGAATCGGGATGTATGGAACATCTAAGGTTGGGAGACAACCGAAGTCGTTTGACTAGGAATGATTCCAGTTGTTGGAGTGTTCTTCCGATCATAATTTCAGTATTCTTGAAGGAGTTTTGTTGGTAAGAAAAGTATTCGAGAAATTTTTAGACGGTGTGAGAAATTTAGATTCCAGCTAGTTGAAGTCCAGTGGCAACACCGAAAGGGTTCCTAGTGGACTTGGGAACCCGAGACTGAGATGCGGGAGAACTACCCGGAGCCGTTTGCCGACCGAGACTTCGAGGGCGAAGTCTAAGTCAAGCGGGGGAGAGTTGTAAAGCCCGTATTCCGGTATGTTTATTTATTTATTTTTTTAAATTTTTTTCCTCTTCGCATTTCCGGTTATCGAGGTTAGGCGGAAAGGACCTTATTTGTTAAAAGTTTGGGGTTTTGGGGCATAATGTGAAATTTAGACTGCAGGGACCATTATTGTAATTCTTTAAACTTTGCATGGAGATCGGCCCATGGACCGACCTCCCTCCCTTCTCTCGTTTACTCTTGCGACACACACAATCAGCACCCAAAATCAAACCCTACGCCCTTCCTTCCCCTTTTCTGCTGCTACTCCGCCGAACACCTTCCTCCCCCCCTGCTGCCGTCACCAAGAGAGAGAGAGAGAGTGATCGCCGGCGAGAGTAGAGGGAGAGAGAGTTCGCTGGAGAGAGAGATGTTGGAACTTAGTGAAGAGGTGAGAAAACTTGTCCCACATAGGAGCCAAGGCAAAGTCTAAACCACTTAATAAACACAAACCATTGAGCATTAAATGAATCATTTAATTGTTTGGACTTGGTGTGTGGTGTTCTTGGTGGGCTCTCTTTGACATATATATATATATATATATTAAATGTCAAAGATTGGGCCTTGGGGTCTCGATGGGGTCGAGATTCAATAGTTGAAGAACGAATGTGATGTGCAGGTTGGCGCGGATGACGGCGCAACCCGAGCTGCGCGAGAAGTAGCGCGGGATACTGAAGAAACATCAAACAGTGCTCGGCGCGCATAACGGCGCTACTTAAGCCGCGCCACAAGGCGCGCGGGTCACTGTGGGTTTCGATGAACAGACCGCGATGCGCCTTTCCGCGCGAGTTTACCCGCGCCGCAAGTAGCGCGGACGCCTGGCAGTTTCTGTTGGTTAGCGAGACATACCTATAAATACACATCAATTCCCATTCGTTTAATACAACAAGATACACGAAAATTCATGAGTTTTCCTGGGTTCTCTCTCCTCTCGTTCATCACCGACATATGACGATTCGATAGATTCAAGTGAGACACTTGAATAGATTGTTGTATCCTCAAGACAACGCCGATACTCGAGGCGAATTTTTGTCTTAGGACACTGCTTAATCGCAGTCCTCAATCTCTTTCACGTTACAAGAATCTTCGTAACAAGTAAGGTTTACGATTTCGTTGTAATTTATGTTTGTATCAAAACGTTTGTAAAAGAATTCATTATTTTATGTGAATTTGTTTCTGTTCTTCTACACAATTAACAACCTCGATTGATCACTCCTAACAAGAGAGAGACAAAAATTTCTGTTAGGAGCGATGGATCAATCGAACGTGATGAAAAATCACGTGGAGAAACCCGAAAAGTTCAAAGGATCGGATTTCCGTCGTTGGCAACAGAAGATGTTGTTTTATCTAACAACACTTCGTGTTTCTAACGTCCTCACCGAGGAGGAACCATCACCGACGCCACCGGTAAGTCAGGATGGAGCGCCACCCACTCAAATACAAGTGGTTGCGCAAGAAAGAACAATCGAGGCATGGAGAGCAAATGAATATAATTGCCGTAATTATATTCTGAACGCCCTCGATGATTCCCTATACGATATCTATTCCACCCTTGGTACCGCAAGGGAGATTTGGGAATCTTTGGACACAAAATATAAAACTGAAGTTGCGTGTTCCAAAAGATTCGTTGTTGGGAAATTTCTGAATTATCGGATGGTGGATACAAAACCGGTGATGAAACAAGTTGAAGAATTGCAGATTCTATCCCACGAACTAGAAGTGGAAGGCATGGGAATAAATAACAATTTTCTGGTTGGGTCGATAATCGACAAATTGCCTCACTCATGGAAAAACTTCAAACTCTATTTGAAGCATTTGTCGGAGGACATAACATTTGAACAACTTGTCCTCAAATTACGAGTGGAGGAAGATAATCGACTCAACGATAAAGCCGATGCCAACCCTTTGGAACCAAACGCCAACATGGTTGAAGGAAGTACTTCGAGGCAGAAATTCCCTAAATTCAAAGGGAAGAACATCATGACAAAAAGGCCTTTCACTTTCGGGAAAGGCACTATGGATCCTCAAAGGAAACCGTTCAAGAAAGTCATGCATTGTTGGGTTTGTGGGAAACCGGGTCATAGGGCCAAGGATTATCGACATAGACGAGATAACAATGGTGGTGGTGGAAACGGCGGTGGAGGAGTCGGCGGGGGAAACAATTATGCAAACCTCGCTCACTCCCCAAACCAATTCGTTGGAGTCGTTGAAGCACACATGGTAACCAATGTTGTGGATTGGTGGGTCGACACCGGGGCAACCCGTCATATTTGCAATTCGAGAAGCTTGTTCGAAACGTATCAAAAGGTGAAGGAAGAGGAACCGATGTTCATGGGAAATGCTTCTACCGCGATGATCGAAGGAAAGGGGAAGGTCACGTTGAGGTTGACTTCCGGAAAGGATCTGGTGCTATGTGATGTGTTACATGTACCTAATTTAACTAAGAATTTGATTTCTGGCCCTATTCTTAGCAAGAAAGGGTTCAAACTTGTATTCGAATCGGACAAATTTGTCATCACCAAAGGTGGTGCCTATGTGGGGAAGGGTTACCTCGATGAGGGACTCTTCAAACTTTCTGTAAATAGCACTGTAAATACCGTTGATGCCGCCATTGTAATTAATGAAAATAAGGCAGGCACTAGCACTGCTTTCGTGTATATTGTGGATCCTACTTTCCTTTGGCATTCTAGATTAGGACATGTTAACTTTAGATCATTACAAAGAATGATCAAACTTGACATGATTCCTAAATGTTCTAATGATAAAATATCTAAGTGTGAGGTTTGTGTAGAAGCTAAATACACAAATCACCCACATAGATCGGTGGAAAAATCCAATGAAGTTCTCGGGTTAATCCATAGTGATTTGTGTGATTACAAGGCAACTCCTACAAGAGGAGGAAAGAATTATTATATTTCTTTCATTGATGATTGCAGTAAATTTTGCCATGTTTACCTTATACATACTAAGGATGAAGCCTTAAGCATGTTCAAGACTTATAAGGCTGAAGTTGAAAATCAACTTGAAAAGAAAATCAAAATTCTGAGGTCTGATCGTGGAGGAGAATATGAATCCAACGAATTTGCAGAATTTTGTGCAACACATGGCATTATACATCAAACTACCGCTCCTTACACTCCTCAACAAGATGGAGTGGCTGAGAGGAAGAATAGAACATTGAAGAACATGATGAATTCAATGTTGATTACGTCCGGAGCTCCACATCATTTATGGGGTGAGGCGTGCCTTACTGCAAATATGATCCTTAACCGGATTCCCCACAAGAAAAGTGACAAAACTCCATATGAACTTTGGAGAAGAAAGATTCCATCCTTCAAAAGGATGAAAGTGTGGGGTTGCCTTGCTAAGGTTCAAGTACCTTTACCAAAAAGGACTAAACTTGGACCGAAAACGGTTGATTGTGTATATATTGGTCCAGCCCATAATAGTGCTGCATATAGGTTTTTAGTTCATAAATCAAATGTAGATGGCATAAGCAATAACACGATTATAGAATCTGCTGAAGCGGAATTCTTTGAAACGATCTTCCCTTATAAGGAAAAAGAGGGTAACACCTCTAACCTTGGTAAACGACCGATTGATGATTTGCACTCTCAAGTGAACATTGAATCAACTAAGAGTGATCAATCGAGGAATGCGGAAACCTCTAAAGTTCAAGAAGAGGTTGAGCCTAGAAGAAGCAAAAGGGGAAGAATCGCTAAAGACTTTGGACCGGACTTTATGGCTTTCAATGTTGAAGGAGAACCTCTCTCCTATAAGGCCGCCATGGAATCATCCGAGGCACCTTATTGGGAAGAGGCCATCCACAGTGAGATTGATTCCATTGTGCAAAACAACACATGGAAATTGGTTGATTTGCCTCCGGGACATAAAGTCATTGGCCATAAATGGATCTTCAAACGGAAGTTGAGACCCGATGGCACTATAGATAAATACAAAGCTCGACTAGTTGCCAAGGGGTACCGACAAAAGGAAGGTCAAGACTTCTTCGACACCTATTCACCGGTTACTAGGATCACGTCTATACGGACGCTGGTTGCAATAACGGCTATCCATAATTTGGAGATACATCAAATGGATGTAAAAACCGCTTTCTTGAATGGTGAATTAGAAGAAGAGATATATATGCAACAACCGGAAGGTTTTGTTGTAAAAGGCCAAGAGAACAAAGTCTGTAAGTTGATTAAGTCTCTTTATGGACTTAAACAAGCACCAAACCAATGGCATGAAAAGTTTGATAACACTATGTTGTCAAATGGTTATCACATAAATGAATGTGATAAGTGTGTCTATGTGAAACAATATAAGAATGCTTATGTTATTATATGTTTATATGTTGATGATATGCTCATCATGGGATCAAACTTGGATGTAATAAACCAAACCAAGAAGATGCTACACTCCGCATTTGATATGAAAGATATGGGAGGTGCTGATGTTATCCTTGGTATAAAGATTCAAAGAAATCCAAATGGTTACATCCTTACCCAATCTCACTATGTTGAGAAGGTGCTACGAAAGTTTGGTCACTTTGATGACAAACCGGTTGTGACTCCATTTGATCCTTCAAGTCAGTTGAAGAAGAATGAAGGAGATAGTGTTGCTCAGTTGGAATACACTCAAGTTCTTGGAAGCTTGATGTATATCATGAACTGTACACGACCGGATATTGCGTATAGTGTGAGTAGACTTAGTCGGTACTCACATAACCCGGGAAAAGACCATTGGTATGCTCTAGTAAGGGTGCTTCGATACTTGAAATACCCAATGGGTTATGGGTTACACTATGCCAAGTACCCTCCCGTTCTAGAAGGGTATTGTGATGCTAATTGGATTTCCAATCATTCGGAGAGTAAGTCCACAAGTGGATATGTATTCACACTTGGTGGTGCTGCGATTTCATGGAAATCTTCTAAACAAACGGTGAATACCAGATCAACTATGGAAGCAGAATTTGTCGCATTAGACAAAGCCGCTGAAGAAGCCGAATGGCTAAAAAGCTTCCTAGAGGGTATTCCGTTGTGGCCAAAACCAGTGACTGCTATTGGTATCCATTGTGACAGTATGGCCGCTCTCACAAGAGCGAAGAATCAGATTTACAATGGAAAGTCCCGTCACATACGAAGGCGCCACAACACTATAAAGGACTTGCTGAAAAATGGAATCATTTCCATTGACTACGTAAAGTCAAAGGAGAACATTGCCGATCCTTTGACAAAAGGCCTAAGTAGAGAGCAAGTATCCTTCACATCGAGGGGAATGGGCTTAAATCCAACACAATGAGTTTCCTCGGCGGCAACCTAACCTAGTGAAATTGGAGATCCCATGGTCTAGGTTCAATAGGCAAACTAGTCGAGGTCAACTCAAGCAACAATAAAACAAAGGTATGCCTATTCCTATGATGTTTCCTTTGTGTTTTTCGTTGATG
Organism: Saussurea involucrata; assembly: GCA_033807775.1. Taxonomy (NCBI): domain Eukaryota; kingdom Viridiplantae; phylum Streptophyta; class Magnoliopsida; order Asterales; family Asteraceae; genus Saussurea; species Saussurea involucrata. Next base: position 179,945,028 of record CM066320.1, on the reverse strand, counting down.
ATATAGGGATGAATAGTTTATTCTTAATAATGCTGATAGCTTCTTAGTAGAATACAACGGAATATTCTTGATCGGCATTACCTATGTGAGACTGATGTGGGGTCGCATCTTTGAGGATGTATATGGCTACGTCTTCTAAAACTCTCATGAAGAAAGGATATGTTCACGACCGAAATGAACACAAAGGTAAGAATTTAATTACGTATAGCTATAATATGTGTGATGCCTATTGTCTCGATTTACTACAAAAAGTGGCTAGTTCAAGACTTTAGTTCACTATCCACGAAGTAGATCCGATTGGCATTCACTAGGAAAGGTTCAAGTCCAAAAGACACCGTTTTCTGATGCATATTATAACTAGCTTGGTGATAGAAACATAAGTTCCATAATATTGCTTATTTTCTATTCAAATGTGGGGTATTATTTGGGTTTGAATAGAAAATGTGGGGTATTGTTGGAACTTAGTGAAGAGGTGAGAAAACTTGTCCCACATAGGAGCCAAGGCAAAGTCTAAACCACTTAATAAACACAAACCATTGAGCATTAAATGAATCATTTAATTGCTTGGACTTGGTGTGTGGTGTTCTTGGTGGGCTCCCTTTGACATATATATATATATATATATATATATATATATATATATATATATATATATATATTAAATGTCAAAGATTGGGCCTTGGGCCTTGGGGCTCTTGGGGTCTCGATGGGGTCGAGATTCAATAGTTGAAGAACGAATGTGATGTGCAGGTTGGCGCGGATGACGGCGCAACCCGAGCCGCGCGAGAAGTAGCGCGGGATACTGAAGAAACATCAAACAGTGCTCGGCGCGCATAACGGCGCTACTTAAGCCGCGCCACAAGGCGCACGGGTCACTGTGGGTTTCGATGAACAGACCGCGGCGCGCCTTTCCGCGCGAGTTTACCCGCGCCACAAGTAGCGCGGACGCCTGGCAGTTTCTGTTGGTTAGCGAGACATACCTATAAATACACATCAATTCCCATTCGTTTAATACAACAAGATACACGAAAATTCATGAGTTTTCCTGGGTTCTCTCTCCTCTCGTTCATCACCGACGTATGACGATTCGATAGATTCAAGTGAGACACTTGAATAGATTGTTGTATCCTCAAGACAACGCCGATACTCGAGGCGAATTTTTGTCTTAGGACACTGCTTAATCGCAGGCCTCAATCTCTTTCACGTTACAAGAATCTTCGTATCAAGTAAGGTTTACGATTTCGTTGTAATTTATGTTTGTATCAAAACGTTTGTAAAAGAATTCATTATTTTATGTGAATTTGTTTCTGTTCTTCTACACAATTAACAACCGTGATTGATCACTCCTAACAAGAGAGAGACGCCGGGAAGAGGAGGAGCGCCGTCGTTTGCTGCCGGAAACGGGGAGAAGGAGGAGTCGCATCGAGGTAGTCGTTCGTTTTCTTTCCGTTGTCTTTTTGTATTGTTTCGTCGCGAGAATACCGTAAACCGCCACCACCACCGCCGCAGACTAGGCTGCCGGCGGTGTGGCCGCCGCTGTGACGGCAGTGTGTGTGTGTGTGTGTGTGTGGGTGTGAGGGTGTGTGTGAGACGGGGTGAGTGATGTTGGATGGTTTCGTCGGAGGGTATAAACCGTAACCACCGTCGCCGCCGCCAGCCACCACCACCGCCGGAGGCGGCAGTGGGTGGTGCATGGTTTTTGTTCAGCCTATGTTAACCCTAAACAGTAAATCATAATTCTTTTCGGGTCTGTTTGTATTAAGTCGTGGCTTAATGATAGCGTAGGCTTTGGTTATCATTTTATGTGAAAACGTCGTTTCTGCCACTGTTTTATTTCGTCCATAACTTTTCCGTCGTAGCTTGGATTGAGGCGAAACTGGTGCCCACGGTTCACATTCTGTGCCGGGCACACTTTTTGTGTTTTAGCGGAAGTCTGGTTCGGCCCCTAACTAGGCGTAAAATGACTATTTGTACAGCAGGTCTGAATATGACAGTTTCGCGTCCTGTTTTTAGAAAATTCATAGTAAATTGTAGGAAAATCGTTAGAATGCGTACGATATGGCCCTGAAACCCTAAGTCATGGAACTAACTGATTATCGAATAATATTTCTGGGTTGATGAGTTTAAGAGGGGCTAACCAGGTCCCGAACAGACCTGTAAATCTTAGAGTGAAAGCTGGATTTTTCGTGTGTAAGCTTATAGTTGTGACTTTGGGCTAGGACTTCGTTGTGACGTTTGTTATCACTTATTTAGGTGGAAAAAGGTGAGTTGGTGTTGGCCGGCTCGTTTTGCTGTTGAGGACATCTACTTTGCGTTGAGGTGAGTTCTCTCACTGTGTAGATAGGAATTGTATGCATGTTATGGTAGTTTGTATGTACTACTGTACTTGTGGTGTGAACTAGTTGTTTGTGGTGTGTAATATTTGCTTGGGTTAAATGCTTAGTATAAATGTGTGTTACATTACATCTCGGTGAGACCGAGGACTCGGTGGGACCGAGTAAGTGGTTAGAAATGTTGTGGGAACTCGGTGGGACGAGTGTGTTACAATACAACTCGGTGGGACCGAGGACTTGGTGGGACCGAAGAAGTGGATGGAAACGTTGTGTGAACTCGGTGGGACCGGGAACTCGGTGGGACCGAGGAGTTGGGTACATAATTACTTGTATATGTTTACTTACATTTTGTAACTGTGGTGTTGTTGCTCATGTGCGAATAGGAGTGATGTGTATATAATTTCTACCTGCGCATGTGATGGAATTCACTAAGCCTTGTGCTTACCCTTTCCTATTTTAATGTGGTTTCAGGTGCTTATGGCTCCAAGGCGTGGCGGGTACACACTGGCGCGCGTGAAGAGTTTTTATAATCATGAGATTAGAGTTATTATTAAACGATTTAATTTCCGCTGTTTATTATTACTGAGAATATTTATTATTGAATTTGCAAACGAAACGGTGTTGGATATTTAATAAGGTTTTATTTATTAAAATGCCTATTTTTAAAGTTAAAATTTATTGTAATTTTTGGGACGTTACAATCAGCGACTCACTAGGTGTTTTTGGCAGAAAGTTAGAGGAGTTGACAACCTCTAACTCTCATATGTCCATATCCATGGGGGCTTTGAAATCTGCCTCCGATGCTCGGGATGCCGAAATCCGCCGTTTGAATGAAAGAGATGCCAGCCAACAGGACCTAAATTCCAAGCTCTTGGAATCCTTGGCCTCTCTTCACAAGAAAGTGGATGTTTTCACTCATTCTTTAGATTGGGACTTGGATCTGGGGGACTTCTCCTTTGAGATTGTTGATCGGGAGGTATTTCATCGGGTCGCTCGGAGGGTTGATCAGGTGTCCGATAGCGTAGGCGTGTCTTCCCCGTCTGGTGCTGAGGGGGAGAAAAGTCCAAAGAAGTCTTCCCAAAAACCTTCTATTAGACACGCATCCAGCACCCAACTTCCATCAGACACACCCACCATCAAATTCTCCACAAGGCCAAAGGCCACCGAGATCCAAGTAGATCCTTTGAAATCGGTGGCAACTGAACAAGAAAAATCGGTGGAGCATGCTACAGTTTCGGTGGAGGGAACCGACGGACCATCTGAGGGGGAGCAATCTAGTCCTGCCAAAGGCCCAAAAGACAAAGAAAAAGAAAAGTTTTCTGCCGAGTAAGAAGCTATAGATGAAAAGAGGGAGAGAGAGGACGTAAATTATGGCTCCCGACCTGCAGATGCTGAAACTTTGAGACTTAAACCTCCTTTCCAAGGAGTTGTCTCCAATCTAGGGCTCCCTCCTCAAGAAATTGAGGAAGCCCTCCGAGCTCAAAATATTTTAGATGCTGACAAGGCTTTGTCTTTAAAAGTGGCAAAAGAAGAGGCAATCAAAGCCAAAACCACCGGTTCGATAGAAGCCCAAAAATCGGAGTTGGGTTCTCTTGCGGATTCGGTGAAGAAGGCTGAGGAGCTCAGGGGGAGAGAAATTCAATGGTACAAAAATTCCATGACTTATCGGACAGATAAGTCACAGATTACAGAAGTAAAAATTGCTACTTCAAAATCCAATCCCTCTCATGTTTGGTTGATTATAGACAGGAAAGATGGGTCTTCAAGGAGCATCAGAGATCACCATCTGAAACAGTTCGGTCTCTCCGAATGGCTCGAGCTGTCAAATCTTCTAGTCAAATGCTCAAATCCTAAGAAGGACATCTTCATTTACTATCTGAGTGGGCCGATGACTCGAAGTCGAATGAAAGAA